>CM039676.1:373167664-373898881 GCA_022496015.1 Hordeum marinum | reverse complement strand
CTTCATGCGCTTTATACCAACATGACATTTAGTGGCAATGCCACAAGTATGTGGTACTATCATTATTAACTTTGTATCTTTTGGCATCAATGTTATGAACATGTGTATTACTACGATCAAGATTCAACAAACCATTCTCACTGGGTGCACGACCATTGAAGGTATTATTCATGTAAACAGAATAACCATTATTCTCCGACTTAAATGAATAACCGTATTGCAATAAACGAGATCTAATCACGTTCATGCTCAACGCAAACACCAAATAACATTTATTTAGGTTCGTCACTAATCCGAAGGTAGAGAGAGGGTGCGATGTTGATCACATCAACCTTGGAAACATTTCCAACACATTGTCACCTCACACTTAGCTAGTCTCCGTTTATTCCGTAGCTTTTATTTCGAGTTACTAGCATTTAGCAACTGAACCGGTTTCCAATACCCAAGTGCTACTAGGAGTACTAGCAAGGTACACATCAATAACACGTATATCAAATATACTTATGTTGACGTTGCCAGCCTTCTTATCTACCAAGTATCTAGGGTTGTTCCACTTCAGTGACCGTTCTCCTCATAATAGAAGCACTTAGTATTGGGTTTGGGTTCAACTTTGGGTTGCTTCACTCGAGCAGCAACTGACTTGCCATCCATGAAGTTTCCCTCCTTGCCCTTGCCCTTCTCGAAACTAGTGGTTTTACTAACCATCAACACTTGATGCTCCTTCTTGATTTCTACCTTCGCGGTGTCAAACATCGCGAACAGCTCAGGGATCATTATTTCCAGCCCTGGCATTTTATAGTTCATCACCAAGTTCTAGTAGCTTAGTAACAGTGACTTGGAGAACTATATCAATCACTATCTTATCTGGAAGATCAACTCCCACTCGATTCAAGCGATTGTAGCACCCAAACAATCTGAGCACATGCTTAACGATTGAGCTATTCTCCTTCATCTTGCAGGCGAAGAATCTTGTTGGGGATCTCATATCTCACAACATGGGCACGAGCCCGAGATCCCAATTTCAGCTCTTAGAACATCTCATATGTTCCGTGAAGTTCAAAACGTTTTGGAGCCTCAATTCTAAGCCGTAATGCGTGACGCACTAAACTATCAAGTAGTCATCAGAACGTGCATATCAGATGTTCACAACATCTACAGACGATGCTAGAGGGGGTGGCACACCGAGCGGTGCATTAAGGACATAAGCCTTCTGTGCAGCAATGAGGACAATCCTCAGATCATGGACCCAATCCGCAATATTGGTACCATCATCTTTCAACTCTATTTCTCTAGGAACATATAGAAAATTAAGGGAGCTACAGCGTGAGCTAGTAATCTACAACATAATTTTGCAAAGACACTACTAACTATGTTCATGATAATGAGTTTAATTAATCATATTACTTAAGAACTCCCACTCAAATTGACATCTCTCCGGTCATTCGAGTGATAGATGATCCAAATTCACCAACTCAAGTCCGATCATCACGTGAGTTGAGGTGGTTTCAATGGTGAACATCATCATGTTGATCATATCTACTATATGACTCATGTTCGACCTTTCGGTCTCTTGTGTCCCGAGGCCATGTTTGTACATGCTAGGCTCGTCCATTTTAACCCAAGTGTTCTGCATGTGCAACACTGGCTTGCACCCGTTGTATGTGAACGTAGACTCTATCACACTCGATCATCACGTGGTGTCTCGACACGACGAACTTTCGCAACGGTGCACACTCGGGGAGAACACTATTTATCTTGAAATTAAGTGAGGGATCACCTTATAATGCTACCGTCGTCCTAAGCAAAACAAGGTGCATAAAAGGATTAACATCACATGCAAATCATAAGTGACATGATATGGCCATGAACTTGTGCTTTTGATCTCCATCTTGAAAGCACCAACATGATCTCCATCATCACCGGCATGACACCATGATCTCCATCAACGTGTCGCCATCGAGGTTATCGCGCCCACCATGCTTCTACTACTATTGCTACCGTTTAGTGATAAAGTAAAGCATACATAGCGCTTAATGATTAACACGCAGGTCATACAATAATTAAAGACAACCCGATGGATCCTGCCGGTTGTCGTACTCATCGACATGCAAGTCGTGATATTCTGTACAACACATGATCATCTCATACATCACATATATCTCATCATGTAATTGGCCATATCACATCACAACATACCCTGCAAAAACAAGTTAGACATCCTCTAGTTGTTGTTGCAAGTTTTACGTGGCTGCTATGGGTATCTAGCAAGAACAATTCTCACCTACGCAAAACTACAACGGTGATACATAAGTTGCTTTTCAACCTTCTCAAGGACCCCCTTTGTCGAATCCGATCCAACTAAAGTAGGAGAAACAGACACCCGCCAGCCATCTTTGCGCAACGAGGTTACACGTCAGTCGATGGAACCTGTCTCTCGTAAGCGTACGAGTAAGGTTGGTCCGGACTGCTTCATCCCACAATACTGCTGAACCAAAACACGACCAAGGGAGGAAGCAATGTAAGCATCAGCGCCCACAAACTCTTTGTGTTCTACTCGAGATCTCATCTACACACAAACGTGGCTCTGATACCACTATAGGGGAACGTTGCATGGGAAACAAAAAATTTCTTACGTACACGCAAGATCCATCCATGGTTATGAGCATCTACGAGAGGGAGAGTGGGTCTACATACCCTTGTAGATCGCTAAGCGGGAAGCGTTAAGAAACGCGGTTGGTGTAGTCGAACGTCTTCGCAATCCAAATCACCGAGCATTCCGCGATCTCATCACGATCCATCCCGCGATCCAATCACGATACGTCCCGCGAACTCATCACGATCCATCCCGTGATCTCATCACGACCCATCTCGCGATCTTGATCACGGTCCTTCTGTTCTAGCGCCGAACAGAGGACACCTCCGCGTTTAGCACACGTACAGCTCGATGAAGATCTCCGCCTTCTTGATCCAGCAAGAGGGAGTGGAGAGGTAGATGAGTTCTCCGGCATCGCGACGACGTTGCGGCGATGATGGTGGAGCTATTCCAGCAAGGCTTCGCCTAAGCACCGCTGAAAACCGATCTAGAGGAGAAACTGCGACCTAGAGGAGAGGTAGCACGTGGCTATTAGGGTTAGCTTTTTCCTCTAAATCCTCTAGTATATATAGGAGGGAGGGAGGGGAGGAGGCAGCCTCAAACCCTCAAGGTTTGGTCGAAATTGGAGGTGCAGGAGTCCTACTCCAATCCTATTAGGAGTAGGATTCCTCCTTTCCACTTGGAAACTCTTTCCTATATATCAATCTTTATCTCCAAACCATTCCGGAGCTCATAGTGACGTCCGTGATCTCATCCGGGACTCTGAACAGCCTTCGGTCACCACCATACAAAACTCTATGCTACCGAAACGTCAACGAACCTTAAGTGTGCAGACCCTGCGGGTTCAAGAACTATGTAGACATGACCGAGACACCTCTACGGTCAATAATAAATAGCAGGACCTGGATGCCCATATTGGTTCCTACATATTCTACGAAGATCTTTATTGGTCGAACCTCTATGTCAAGGATTCAGTTAATCCCGTATGATGTTCCCTTTGTTCTTCGGTATGTTACTTGCCCGAGATTCGATCGTCAGTATCTACATACCTAGTTCAACCTCGTTACCGGAAAGTATCTTTACTTGTTCCATAATACAAGATCCCATGACTAACACTTAGTCACATTGCTTGCAAGGCTTATTGTGATGTTGTATTACCGAGTGGGCCCTGAGATACATCTCCGTCACATAGAGTAACAAATCCCAGTCTTGATCCATGCCAACCCAATAGACACCCTCGGAGATACCTGTAGAGCACCTTTATAGTCACCCAATTAAGTTGCGATGTTTGATACACACAAGGTACTCCTCCGGTGTCAGTGAGTTGCATGATCTCATGGTCATAGGAACAGATACTTGACATGCAGAAAACAATAGCAATAAACTGACACGATCATATGCTACGTTTGTAGTTTGGGTCTTGTCCATCACATCATTCTCCTAATGATGTGGTCCCGTTATCAAATGACATATCATGTCCATGAATAGGAAACCATAGCCATCTTTGATCAACGAGCTAGTCTATTAGAGGCATACTAGGGACATGGTGTTGTCTATGTATCCACACATGTATCTGAGTATCCGATCAACACAATTATAGCATGGATAATAAATGATTATCATGAACAAGGAAATATGATAATAACCAATTTATTATTGCCTGTAGGGCATATTTCCAACAATAATCACCTTCAGGGACACCGTCCTTAGGCTTATTCCATTGCTTGAAGTTGATCGGGATGTTGTCCCTAACTATAGCTCCGCACTGAGCAGAAAATGTGTTCTTGGTCCGCTTGGGTTCAATCGGATGGCCATCGTTCGTGAGTGCTGTGATCGTGAACTTTTCATACTTGCACAACCTCTTGTTCGGGCCTCGTCTCGTTACCGAAGTTTGGCTCGATCTGGAGGGCTATAAAAGAAGAAAGAAGAGTTAATTAATATATGTACATGCCAAAATAATTAATGCATCAATTAGCTAGTCAGCATAGGCTTAATTAATATATATACCTCGTCGGACTTTGCGGCAGCTCCCTCCTCCGATCAGTCACTGGAGTCGTCATCATGGTCTTGTTCTTCCTCCGGCATTCGGTCACCGGAGCCATCATGATCATGTCCTTCCTCCTCCATTGTTCGATCAGGAGCCGTCATAATCCTCTCCTTCCAGACCATCAATGTCGTTGAGAAACGACAAGATATCACGTCCGCCGTGGATTACGTCCCCCAACAACTGTTCTTGTTCTTCGTCTCTTGGAACCATAGTTTCTGCAAATATTACAAAATGGCAATTAATATACAAACATTAATGTCTGATGTTCGGACCACCTCTCTCATGAATGTCCGACGTCTGGACCGCCTCTCTCATGAATGTCAAACAAGGGATTCTATTAACCTTTAAGGGTTTGGGGTGGCCTCGACAACACTTCTATGGTTTGGGGTGGCCTCGACAACGCTTTTTCAATCCCGGTTTGGGTGGCCTCGAGATTTTACCGGGTAGGGACGGGGTAGATCGACACCGTCGCTATTTCGTCTAGCATCTGGGTGGCCTCGATAGTTGGTCGGGTGAGCGGACCGCCTCTCTCTCATGCATGTCCGACGTCCCCTCTCATGTCAAAGTTATTGGGGAGGAGGTAGATCAACAATGACACTCTTTATTCTAGGGTTTGGATGGCCTCGATAGTTGGTCGGCGAGCGGACCGCCTCTCTCACTCATGCATGTCCGACGTCCCCCCTCATGTCGAAGTTATCGGGGAGGGGGTAGATCGATAACGACGCTCTTTCTTCTAGGGTTTGGGTGGCCTCGATAATTGGTCGGGTGAGCAGACCGCATCTCTCTCATGCATGTCCGACGTCCCCTCTCATGTCGAAGTTATCGGGGAGGGGGTATATCAACAACGACATACATTCCAGATCTGTTGGAAAGCTCTCGGGGAGCCGAGGCCAAAGTGATGATAGGGGGCCGGGGTGCTCCCGTGGCCTTGTTGATAGATAGAGCCGATGCCAACGTGATGATAGAGCCGATGCCAACATTTTCATTTAACAAAAAAAACTACCTTCAAAAAAAGACTCGCTTCGCCGCAGGTGCTCGGTGCGACGTGGACTCGGTGGAAAAACTTTATGAAAATGCGGTGGTGGCTGGGCCGAGCGGTTTTCTTTTCCTTCTTAATTTTTTACTTTGTTTTTTCTTATATGTTTGTTTTCGTTTTCACTCCACATTTTCGTACATATGAAAAACAACGAAGAATTTTTACATGAACATATACACACATATACATGAACATATATACATATACATGAAAAAAAACATATACATGCACATATATATACATGAACATATACACACATGACACATACACATGAAAAAAACATATACATGAACATATATGAACATATACATGGAAAAAACATATACATGAAAAAAACATATACATGCGGCTCACTGGGGGGCGGCGATGGGGAGGCGATGGGGACGGCAGCGGTGGGGACAGGGCAACGGGGACGGGGGCGACGGGGAGGCGACGGGGACGGCGGCGACGGGAAGGCAACAAGGAGGGTAGCGACGGAGAGGCGACGGGGAGGCGATGAGGACGGCGACGATGGGAAGGCGACGGGGACGAGGACGGCGGTGACAGGGCCGGCGGCTCGGGTACGCGACAGGGCCAACGATGGGGAGGCGATGAGGACGGGGCCGGCGACGGGGAGGCGATGAGGACGGCGGCTCGGGGAGGCGACGGGGCCGGCGACGAGGACGGCGGCTCGGGGCAACTGGTAGATGAAACCTACGAAATTTCCTATGTGCATCTTATATACAAGAAGCATTGGTCCCGGTTGGTGGCACCAACCGGGACCAATGCCAACCTTTAGTCCCGGTTGGTGCCACCAACCGGGACCAAAGGTCTCTTTTCGGCAGCCCAAAGGGCGGAAAGCAGAGACCTTTGGTCCCGGTTGGTGGCACCAACCGGGACTAAAGGTGGGCATTGGTCCCGGTTGGTGCCACCAACCGGGACGAAATTGCGGCATTGGTCCCGGTTGCAGCCACCGACCGGGACTAAATGGTTGGTCCTGGCTGTGGTGGGAGTTTAGTCCCACCTCACCAAGCGAGGGGCACTTGCACCGGTTTATAAGCCCACCCCTCCCTGCCTTGTTGAGTTCCTCTCAAATTGAAAATAGATACCCTTATGTGGGAAAATTTGACCTGAAATCAAACTGAATTTCAGTCTGATTTTCGGTCGAATTTTACTTATATAAGCGCATCTATGTTCATTTTTTGAACTTATTTGAACTTCATACTTTTTGTGTGTTCAAAATGCACCATTCAAAGCCACATCATCAATTTTCAACCCTTTCTAACTTCATTTGGTATTTTTCATGCACTTACTGGTTTTTTTTGAGCTAAATAACCCTGAAATTGAAAAGCACTTCAAATGAACTCTGAAAAGGTTGAAAGTTCGCATGGTATCATCATTTCACACACATAGCATGTGCTAAAAACTTGAGAGGGTTACGACAAAAACTGTATGCACTTCGTGTACAAAATGGACAATCTCTTTCGAAGTATCAGGGTTTCGGACGAAAACTCATCTGTTACCAAGGGATTTCCTTTTTTTGAACTTATTTGAACTCCATAATTTTTGTGTGTTCAAAATGCACCATTCAAAGCCACATCATCAATTTTCAACCCTTTCTGACTTCATTTGGTATTTTTCATGCACATACTGATTTTTTGAGCTAAATAACCCTGAAATTGAAAAGCACTTCAAATGAACTCTGAAAAGGTTGAAAGTTGGCATGGTATCATCATTTCACGCACATAGCATGTGCTAAAAAGTTGATATGGTTACGGCAAAAACTGGATGCACTTTGTGTACAAAATGGACAATCTCTTTTGAAGTATCACAGTTTCGGACGAAAACTCATCTGTTACAAAGAGATTTCATTTTTTTGAACTTATTTGAACTCCATACTTTTTGTGTGTTCTAAATGCACCATTCAATGCCACATCATCAATTTTCAACCCTTTCTGACTTCATTTGGTATTTTTCATGCAGTTAGTGGTTTTAATGAGCTAAATGACCCTGAAATTGAAAAGCACTTCAAATGAACTCTGAAAAGGTTGAAAGTTGGCATGGTATCATCATTTCACCCACATAGCATGTCATAAAAAGTTGAGAGGGTTACGGCAAAAACTGGATGCACTTCGTGTACAAAACGGAAAATATCTTTCGAAGTACTAGGGTTTCGGACAAAAACTCATGTGTTACAAAAGGCATTTCATTTCTTCACATGTCACTGCAATGATATAGTTGTGGAGGGAAAGTCTTCACGTTTTCTTTGCTTGTGTCCTTTGCTTATTGCGTCGTAACCATGAATAATATCCATCGTTTAAGAGGGTGCTTGGGTCAGCCTTGACTTTGAAGGGAGGAATTTCATGAAACTTTTCATAATCTTCAGACATGTCTGTCTTGCCCTCCAATCCCACGATGTCTCTTTTTCCTGAAAGAACTATGTGGCGCTTTGGCTCATCGTATGATGCATTCTCTTCTTTATCTTTTCTTTTTCTCGGTATGGTAGACATGTCCTTCACATAGAAAATCTGCGCCACATCATTGGCTAGGATGAATGGTTTGTGTGTGTACCCAAGATTGTTGAGATCCACTATTTTCATTCCATACTGCGGGTCTTCCTGTAACCCGCCTCTTGATAGATTGACCCATTTGCACTGAAACAAAGGGACCTTGAAATCATGTCCATAGTCAAGTTCTCATATGTCCACTATGTAACCATAATATGTGTCCTTTTCCCTCTTGGTTGCTGCATCAAAGCGGACACCGCTGTTTTGGTTGGTGCTCTTTTCATCTTGGGTGATCGTGTAAAATGTATTCTCATTTATCTCGTACCCTTTGTAAGTCAATACAGTCGAAGATGGTCCCTTGGCCAACGAGTACAACTCATCAGAAACAGTGTTGTCACCCATGAGACGTGTTTGCAACCAACTGTCAAAAGTCCTGATGTGTTCATATGTAATCCAGTCGTCACACCTCTCCGGGTGTTTGGAGCGCAGAATATTCTTGTGTTCATCGACATACGGGGTCACCAAGGTGGAATTCTGTAGAACTATGTAGTGTGCTTGAGACCAAGAATGCCCGTCCCTACATACTATTGAGTCCGCTCCTAGCGTGCCTTTTCCAGTCAGTCTCCCCTCATACCGCGATTGAGGGAGACCAATCTTCTTAAGGTCAGGAATGAAGTCAACACAAAACCCAATGACATCCTCTATATGATGGCCCATGGAGATGCTTGCTTCTGGCCTAGCATGGTTATGAACATATTTTCTTTAAGACTCCCATGAACCTCTCAAAGGGGAATATATTGTGTAGAAATACATGGCCTAGAATGCCAATCTTGTCGACTAGATGAACTAGGACGTGCATCATGATATTGAAGAAGGACGGTGGGAACACCAACTCGAAACTAACAAGACATTGCACCAAATCACTCCTTAACCTTGGTAGGATTTCTGGATCGATCACCTTTTGAGAGATTGCATTGAGGAATGCACATAGCTTCACAATGGCTAATCGAACGTTTTCCAGTAGAAGCCCCCTCAATGCAACCGGCAGCAGTTGCGTCATAATCACGTGGCAGTCATGAGACTTTAGGTTCTGGAACTTTTTCTCTGCCATATTTATTATTCCCTTTATATTCGACGAGAAGCCAGACAGGACCTTCATACTGAGCAGGCATTCAAAGAAGATTTCCTTCTCTTCTTTGGTAAGAGCATAGCTGGCAGGACCTTCATACTGCTTTGGATGCATGCCGTCTTTTTCATGCACAAGTTGTTGTTCCTCCCATGCCTCCGGTGTATATTTGTCTTCCCATACACTCCCAAGAATCCTAGTAGGTTCACGCAAAGGTTCTTCGTCACGTGCATCACGTCAATTGCAGAGCGGACCTATAGGTCTTTCCAATAGGGTAGGTCCCAAAATATAGATTTCTTCTTCCACATGGGTGCGCGTTTGTCAGCGTCATTCGGAATAGATAGTCTGCCAGGACCCTTTCCAAATATTACTTGTAAATCATTGACCATATCAAGTATGTGATCACCAGTACGGAGGGCGGGCTTCTTCCGGTGATCTGCCTCACCTTTGAAATGCTTTCCTTTATTTTGACATTGATGGTTGGTCGGAGGAAATCGACGATGCCCCAGGTACACATTCTTCCTACATTTGTCCAGATATATACTATCGGTGTCATCTAAACAGTGTGTGCATACGTGGTATCCCTTGTTTGTCTGTCCTAAAAGGTTACTGAGAGTAGGCCAATCGTTGATGGTTACAAACAGCAACACATGTAGGTCAAATTCCTCCTGTTCGTTGTCATCCCACACACGTACACCTCTTCCATTCCATTGCTATAAAAGTTCATCAACTAATGGCCTTAGGTACACATCAATGACATTGTCAGGTTGCTTAGGGCCTTGGATGAGCACAGGCCATGTGCTATGATGGCTGCTCTGCTCCCCAAAAGGATTAACGCCATCTGCACTTAAACCAAACCATACGTTCCTCCGGTCACCTGTAAAGTCGCTCCACTTTCTCTCAATCTTTCTCCACTGCGACCCGTCAGCGGGTGCTGTCAACTTCCCGTCTTTCTTATGGTCTTTTTTGTGCCATTGTATCAACTCGGCATGCTTTTTGTTTCTGAACAGACGTTTCAACCGTGGTATTATAGGAGCATACCACATCACCTTGGCAGGAACCCTCTTCCCAGTGCGCTGGCCCTCAACATCACCAGGGTCATCTCTTCTGATCTTATACCGCAATGCACCGCATACCGGGCATGCGTTCCATTCCTCGTACTCACCGCGGTAGAGGATGCAATCATTAGGGCATGCATGTATCTTCTACACCTCCAAGCCTAGAGGGCATACAACCTTCTTTGCTGCGTACGTACTATCGGGCAATTTGTTATCCTTTGGAAGCTTCTTCTTCATTATTTTCAGTAGCGAACTAAATCCCTTGTCAGATACACCATTGTCTGCCTTCCATTGCAGCAATATAGTGTGGTACCGAGCTTTTTGTTGTCATCTTCGCAAGTTGGGTACAACCCTTTTTTGTGATCCTGTAACATGCAATTGAACTTCAAATTCTCCCTTTCACTTTCGCATTCTCTCTGTGCGTCAACAATGACCCGACAAAGATCATCATCGGGCACATCGTCTAGTTCCTCTTGATCTTTAGCTTCCCCCATTGCAGCATCATCGTATTCAGGGGGAGGGTAGTTGTCATCATCCTCTTCTTCTTCGTTGTCTTCCATCATAACCCCTCTTTCTCCGTGCTTGGTCCAAGCATTATAGTGTGGTATAAAACCCTTCTGAAGCAGGTGGAAGTGAAGGGTTTTAGAGTTGGAGAAAGACTTCGTATTCTCACAAACAGTACATGGACAAGGCATAAAACCATTCTGCTTGTTTGCCTCAGCCGCTTCGAGAAAATTATGCAGGCCCTTAATATACTCGGAGGCGCGTCGGTCACCGTACATCCATTGCCGGTTCATCTACGTGCGTTATATAATAAAGTGTATTAAAAACCATTACAACATATCATGAATAGATAAGTGTAAAATAATAAAAGTAAGAAAATTATACGAGTAAGTATATTTTCTTTTAGCAAGAAGATAAGATCAAGAGGCTCACCACGCGCGGGCGATCGACGGCGGTTTCAGGACGGGGACAGGACAGGACGAACCGCCAAACCTAGACAAATCTTGACGAAAATGGAGTTTGGACAAGGAGCTTCGGGAGGAGAAAGCTTAAATTTGGCTTAGGCATTTCATCAAACACCTCATGTGCATAGGAGGTGAGCTAGAGCACCACAAATCTCTCCCCTCGCCGGCCAAAAAAACAGAGCAGTGTGGAGTGCTCTGCTTGCTGGCGAGGGGGTATATATAGGCATTTCATTGGTCCCGGTTCGTGGCTGGAACCGGGACTAAAGGACCCCCTTTGGTCCCGGATCCAGCCACGAACCGGGACCAATGGTTGTGGGCCAGGAGCGAGGCACGTTGGTCCCGGTTCGTGTCTGGAACCGGGACCAAAGGTTCCAGACGAACCGGGACCAATGCCCCACGTGGCCCGCCCGCCCCCCTGGCCTCACGAACCGGGACCGTTGCCCCCATTGGTCCCGGTTCGTGACTGAACCAGGACTAATGTGCTGGCTCGACCCGAACCAATGCCCTGTTTTCTACTAGTGCAATGGCACGAAAATAAATTTGTGAATTAATAAGCGTTCATTGTAAAGATATTGGAAGTAATCAATTATAGATGTTACAAAAATCAAAGGTATGTGCATGCGAAGAGCCTATAGAAAGTAGAGGATTGTTGAATACTTGACCTGGCATTTGGTCAAGACCATTTCTACGATTCAGAAAAGGTGTCGTTCAACAAATGTACCAAGTGAATATTTCTCTAAGAGAAATATATATGCCATGTTTAAGCTCTTAACCAGCGGCGGCAAGAAATGACACAACTTACCCGAGCTTTTTTACCACTTGGATTTTACCTGGCTAGTGATATATTCGTTATAGTGGGATACACACCTATCCTCTCCATCCAACCAAACAAATAAAACCAGAACTTCTAAAAGCTGGATGGCATTCACCCATCCAACTTCATACAAGCAACCAAATGCTACCTAAAGATACAGTAGTTGTCCAGTGAACTTTCATTAAAAGTGAAGGTTCACCCACAAATTCTCTGTTGGTTTACCTAAAAGGGCATGCACCATTGTTTTTCCTGTAAAGACCTTGTATCCTTGCCTTAGTTTGCATATGAAATATTGGATTATAAGGTTAGAAATAAAGCCAAGGTTGGTTGTTGGCACTAATTCAGGTTGACTATTTGGTGCTCAATTTCAACAGTATAGTCTAAAATAGGAGAGGGGGCACATAGAAGAATGTTTACCTCTTGTCTCATGTCCTTGATGGTGCCTTTGCCATATCCAAAATCTTCCTCCAACCTTCCATTCGCCTAAAATCATGATGTTGCAAAAAGACACACACCAAGTTATCTGATCATATAAATACATATCATTTTGGTCTCATCACCAAATTGTAATAAGAGAGAAGATAAGCATCATTGAACCAACTAATCCATCAACATAAGTAGTATGAAGGATATATGTGGTCAACACAATCTTAGCATATACATACACAGATAAGTTATAAAAACTACTACCTCCACCCAGGATTAAAAGTCCCGAGAGCCACCCCGCCTCGTAAGGCTGGTTGTAATGGGGAGTATCATATTCTAGTATCATGCATATGATACTAGTGTATGATACTAGTGTATGATACTACATGTGTAATGCATAGTATCATGTGTTAGTATCATAGGGTAGCTCATGTATTGTCATGCAAGACACATAGTAGAACAACATTTAATATGATACTCAACCCTCCCTTCCTTCATTTAATTCTATGTCACCTCATCAAAATTGCCTAGTTGGTGTGCATGATACTACCTATGATACTCCCATTATGACCAGCCTAAGTAATTACTATAGCCAGGCCGCCTCGAGCACCTCTACTCCCAGATGGGGAACGTTGCATGGGAAACAAAAAAAATCCTATGCTTCACCAAGATCAATCTAGGAGATGAGCATCTATGAGAGGACAGATTAGATCTACATACCCTTGTAGATCGCTAAGCGGAAGCGTTAAAGAACGCGGTTGATGTAGTGGTACGTCTCCGCGATTCAAATCGCAAGCCGTCCCACGAACTCCAGATCAAGTACCGAACGGACGGCACCTCCGCGTTCAGCATACGTGAAACTTGGTGAAGATCTCCGCCTTCTTGATCCAGCAAGAGAGAGCGGAGAGGTAGACGAGTTCTCCAGCAGCGCGATGGCGTTGCGGCGATAGTGGTGGAGCAATTCCAGTAGGGCTTCGCCTAAGCACTGCTGAAAACTGATCTAGAGGAGAAAACGAACTAGAGGAAGAAGAGGGCAGCACTTGGCAGAATTAGAGTTAGGGCTGCCCTCAAAATCCTCGAGTATATATAGGACGGAGGGGAGAGGAGGCAGCCCTAGCCTCTCCTCTAAGGAGAGGTTTGGCCGAACCAAAGAGGGAGAGTCCACCTCCCACAAGGGAGGTGGATTCCAAGTGGGACTATCTCCCAAACTTGGAATCTACTCTATCTCCTCCTTCCTTGCGCATAGGCCTCTTGGGCTGACTTGCCCATCCCACAAGGGGCTGGTGCGCCACCTCTAAGGCCCATGTGGCCCGTTGGGGTATGTGGTCCCCACTTGGTGGTCCCCATAACCCATTCGTTACTCCCGGTACACTGTTGGAAATGCACGAAACTTTTCCGGAGTTCAACCACCACTTTCCAATATATCAATATTTATCTCCGGACCATTCCGGAGCTCCTCGTGACAACCGTGATCTCATCCGGGACTCCGAACAACCTTCAGTCACCACCATACAAACTCTATACTACCGAAACGTCACTGAACCTTAAGTGTGCAGCCCCTGCGGGTTCGAGAACTATGTAGACATGACCGAGACACCTCTACGGTCAATAACCAATAGCGGGACCTGGATGCCCATATTTATTCCTACATATTCTAGGAAACCTTGACCGAGACACCTCTATGATGTGATCCCGTTATCAAATGACATCTCATGTCAATGTCTAGGAAACCTTGACCATCTTTCATCAACGAGCTAGTTCACTAGAGGCACACTAGGGACAAAGTGTTGTCTATATATCCACACATGCAATGTGTTTCCAATCAATACAATTATAGCATGGATAATAAACAAGAACAAGGAAATATAATAATAAACACTTTATTTATTGCCTCTAGGGCATATTTCCAACAGTCTCCCACTTGCACTAGAGTCAATAATCTAGTTCACATCACTATGTGATTTACATTGTAATGAATCGAACACCCATGCAGTTCTGGTGTTGATCATGTTTAGCCCTTGGAAGAGGTTTAGTCAATGGGTTTGCAACATTCAGATCCGTGTGCACTTTGCAAATATTTATGTCCTTCTCCTCGATGTAATCGCGGATGGAATTGAAGCGTCACTTTATGTGTCTGGTCCTCTTGTGAAACCTTGGTTCCTTGGCCAGAGCAATGGCACCAGTGTTGTCACAGAACAAAGTCATTGGATTTAGTGCACTGGGAACTACACCAAGATCTGTCATGAACTGCTTCATCCAGACACCTTCCTTCGCTGACTCCGAGGCTGCAATGTACTCCGCTTCGCATGTAGAATCGGCTACCACTCTCTGCTTGGAACTGCACCAGCTTACCGCTCCCCATTGAGAATAAATATGTATCCGGTTTGCGACTTAGAGTCATCCGGATCAGTGTCAAAGCTTGCATCGATGTAACCCTTTACGATGAGCTCTTGATCACCTCCATGAACGAGAAACATTTCATTAGTCCTTTTCAGGTACTTAAGGATATTCTTGACCGCCGTCCAGTGCTCCATTCCAGGATCACTTTGAAACCTTCTGGCCATACTTATGGCAAGGCTGAGATCGGGTCTTGTGCACAACATTGCATACATGATAGAGCCTATGGCTGAAGCATAGGGGATGACACTCATCTTGTCTCTATCTTCTGCAGTCATTGGGCATTGAGTCTTAATCAACTTCACACCTTGTACCACAGGCAAGAACCCCTTCTTGGACTGATCTATTTTGAACTTCTTCAAAACTTTATCAAGGTATGTGCCTTGTGAAAGTGCTATCAAGCGTCTCGATCTATCTCTATAGATCTTAATGCCAAATATGGAAGCAACTTCTCCTAGGTCCTTCATTGAAAAACTTTTGTTCAAATATTCCTTCACGCTTTCCAACATTTCTATATTGTCCAATCAGCAATATGTCATCCACATATAATATTAGAAACGCTACAGAGCTCCCACTCACTTTCATGTAAATACAAGCTTCTTCGTAAACTTGTATAAACCCAACGCTTTGATCACCTTATCAAAGCGCTTATTCCAACTCCGAGATGCTTGCACCAGTCCATAAATGGATCGCTGGAGTTTGCAAACTTTGTCAGCATTCTCTGGATCGACAAAACCTTCCGGTTGCATCATATACAACTCTTCCTCAAGGAAACCGTTAAGGAATGCTGTTTTGACATCCATCTGCCAAATTTCATAGTCGAAATATGCAGTTATTGCTAACATGATTCTGACGGACTTAAGCATCGCTACGGGTGAGAAGGTCTCAGCATAGTCAACTCCTTGAACTTGTGAAAAACCCATTGCCACAAGTCTAGCTTTATAGACGGTGACATTACCGTCCACGTCCGTTTTCTTCTTAAAGATCCATTTGTTCTGAATGGCCTTTCGCCCTTTAGGTAATACTTCCAAAGTCCATACTTTGTTTTCATACATGGATCCCATCTTGGATTCCATGGCCTCTAACCATTTCTCGGAATCCGGGCCCATCATCGCTCCTCCATAGCTCATAGGTTCATTGTTTTCCAACAACATGACCTCCAAGACAAGGTTGTCGTACCACTCAGGAGCAGTACGCGCCCTTGTCGAACTACGAGGTTCAATAGTAACTTGATTTGAAGCTTAATGATCCTCATCATTAACTTCCTCTTCAACTATCGTAGGCTCCATAGAAACATCTTTCTGCACTGCGCTACTCTCTGGTTGAAGTAAAGGTTCAATAACCTCATCAAGCTCTATTTTCCTCCCACTCAATTCTTTCGAGAGAAACTCTTTCTCAAGAAACGTTCCATTCTTAGCGACAAACACTTTGCCTTCGGATCTGAGATAGAAGGTATACCCATCTGTCTCTTTCGGGTATCCTATGAAGACCCATTTCTCCGCTTTGGGTTCCAGCTTTTCAGGCTGAAGCTTTTTGACATAAGCATCACATCCCCAAACTTTAAGAAATGACAACTTTGTCCTCTTGCCAAACCACAATTCATATGGCGTCGTCTCAACGGATTTTGATGGTGCCCTATTTAAAGTGAATGCAGCTGTCTCTAATGCATAACCCTAAAACGATAGTGGCAAATCGGCAAGAGACATCATAGAACGCACCATATCTAATAAGGTTCGATTATGACGTTCGGACACACCATTACGCTGTGGTGTTCTAGGCGGTGTTAACTATGAAACAATTGCACACTGTCTTAAGTGACTGCCAAACTCATAACTCAGATATTCACCTCCTCGATCAGATCGTAGGAATTTAATCTTCTTGTTACGATGATTCTCAACTTGACTCTGAAATTGCTTGAACTTTTCAAATGTTTCAGACTTGTGTTTCATTAAGTAAATATACCCATATCCACTTAAGTCATCAGTGAAGGTGAGAAAATAATGATATCCACCGCATGCTGCAACATTCATTGGACCGCACACGTCAGTATGTATGATTTCCAACAAGTTACTTGCCCGTTCCATTGTTCCAGAGAACGGTGTTTTAGTCATCTTGCCCATGAGGCATGGTTCACATGTGTCAAGTGATTCAAAATCAAGTGACTCCAAAAGTCCATCAGCATGGAGCTTCCTCATGCGTTTTACACCAATATGACCTAAACGGCAGTGCCACAAGAAAGTGGTATTATCACTATCAACTCTACATCTTTTGGCATCAATGTTATGAACATGCGTATCATCACTATCAAGATTCAATATGAATAAACCCCTCACATTGGGTGCATGACCATAAAAGATATTACTCATATAAATAGAACAACCATTATTCTCTGACTTAAATTAGTAACCGTCTCACAATAAACAAGATCTGGATATAATGTTCATGCTTAACGCAGACACTAAATAACAATTATTAAGGTTCATCACTAATCTCGATGGTAATCGAAGAGAGAGCATGCCGACGGCGATCACATCAACCTTGGAACCATTTCCCACGCGCATTGTCACTTCGTCCTTCGCCAACCTTCGTCTATTCCGTAGTTCCTGTTTTGAGTTGCAAATGTGAGCAACCGAACCGGTATCAAATACCCAGGCACTACAACGAGAGCTAGTAAGGTACACATCAATAACATGTATATCATATATACCTTGTTTGTTGTTGACTGCCTTCTTGTCAGCCAAATACTTGGGGAAGTTCCGCATCCAGTGACCAGTTCCCTTGCATTGAAAGCACTCAGTTTCTGGCTTGGGTCCAGCCTTGGGTTTCTTCACGGGAGGAGCAACTGCTTTGCCACGCTTCTTGGAGTTACCCTTCTTGCCCTTGCCATTATTCTTGAAACTAGTGGTTTTATTGACCATCAACACTTGATGTTCTTTCTGGATTTTAGACTCAGCGACTTTCAGCATCGGAAACAGCTCGGCGACTGACTTGTTCATCCCGTGCATGTTATAGTTCAGCATGGAGCTCTTGTAGCTAGGTGGCAGTGATTGAAGAACTCTGTCAGTGATCGCCTCTGGCCAAAGAGGCATCCCTAACTCCGCCAGACGAGTCGAATACCCAGACATTCTGAGTATATGTTCACTGATAGACTCGTTCTCCTCCATTTTCCAAGCATAGAACTTATCAGAGGTCTCATACCTCTCGATCCTGGCATTCTTCTTAAAGATGAACTCCAACTCTTGGAACATCTCATATGCTCCATGACATTCAAAACGTCTTTGAAGTCCCGGTTCTAAGCCATACAACATTGCACATTGAACTATTGAGTAATCTCCAGAACGTGCCTCCCAAGCGTTCTTAACGTCTTCGGATGACACGGGAGCGGGTGGGTCACCAAGCGGTGCATCAAGGACATAAACCTTCTGGGAAGCCATGAGGATAATCCTCAGATTACGGGCCCAATCCACAAAGTTACTTCCATCATCTTTCAACTTAGCTTTCTCTAGGAATGCATTAAAATTCAGGGGTACTATTGCGTGAGCCATTGATCTACAACATAAATATGCAAAGGTTACTTAGACTATTGTTCAAGATAATGAGTTTAGTTAATCAAGTTACTGAAGCTCCCACTCAAATTGACATCCCTCGGGTCATCCGAGTGACACATGATCCATATTCACCAACTCAAGTCTGATCATCACCTGAGTTAAGGTGGTTTCAATGGTGAACATCATCATGTTGATCATATCTACTATATGACTCATGTTCGACCTTTCGATCTCTTGTGTTCCGAGGCCATGTATGTACATGCTAGGCTCGTCAAGTTTAACCTAAGTGTTCTGCATGTGCAGCACTGGCTTAAACCCGTTGTATGCGAACATAGAGTCTATCACACCCGATCATCACGTGGTGTCTCGACAAGACGAACTTTTGCAATGGTGCACACTCAGGGAGAACACAATTCATCTTGAAATTTAAGTGAGGAATCACCTTATAATGCTACCGTCGTCCTAAGCAAAATAAGGTGCATAAAAGGAATAAAATCACATGCAATTCATAAGTGACATGATATGGCCATGAACTTGTGCTTTTGATCTCCATCATGAAAGCACCGGCATCATCTCCATCATCACCAGGATGACACCATGATCTCCATCATCTTGATCTCCATCAACGTGTCGCCATCGGGGTTGTCGCGCCCACCATGCTTCTACTACTATTGCACGTTTAGCGATGAAGTGAAGCATTACATAGCGCTTAATGATTGACACACAGGTCATACAATAATTAAAGACAACCCTATGGCTCCTGCCGGTTGTCGTACTCATCGACATGCAAGTCATGATATTCTATACAAAAACATGATCATCCCATACATCACATATACCACATCATGAATTTGGCCATATCACATCACAACATACCCTGCAAAAACAAGTTAGACGTCCTCTAATTGTTGTTGCATGTTTTACGTGGCTGCTATGGGTATCTAGCAAGAACGATTCTTACCTACACAAAAACCACAACGGTGATATGAGGATTGCTGTTCACCCTTCTACAAGGTCCACCTCAATCAAATCTGATCCAACTAAAGTGGGAGAGACAAACACCCGCCAACCATCTTTATGCGATGAAGTCACATGTTAGTCGATGGAACACGGTCTCTCGTAAGCGTACGAGTAAAGTCGGTCCGAGCTGCTTCAGCCCACAATACCGCTGAACCAAGAAAATACTAAGGAAGGAAGAAATCTGAATATCAACACCCACAAACTCTTTGTGTTCTACTCAAGATCTCATCTACGCATAGACCTAGCTCATGATGCCACTGATGGGGAACGTTGCATGGGAAACAAAAAAATTCCTACACTTCACCAAGATCAATCTAGGAGATGAGCATCTATGAGAGGAGAGATTGGATCTATGTACCCTTGTAGATTGCTAAGAGAAAGCATTAAAGAATGCGGTTGATGTAGTGGTACGTCTCCGCGATCCAAATCGCAAGCCGTCCCACGAACTCCCGATCAAGTACCGAACGGACGGCACCTCCGCGTTCAGCACACGTGCAGCTCGGTGAAGATCTCCACCTTCTTGATCCAGCAAGAGAGAGCAGATAGGTAGACGAGTTCTTTGACAGCGCGACGGCATTGCGGCGATGGTGGTGGAGCAATTCCAGTAGGGCTTCGCCTAAGCACTGCTAAAAACTGATCTAGAGGAGAAAACGAACTACATGAAGAAGAGGGCAGCACTTGGCAGAATTAGAGTTAGGGCGGCCCTCAAAATCCTCTAGTATATATAGGAGGGAGGGGAGAGGAGGCAGCCCTAGCCTCTCCTCCAAGGAGAGGTTCGGCCAAACCAAAGAGGGAGAGTCCACCTCCCACAAGGGAGGTGGATTCCAAGTGGGACTATCTCCCAAACTTGGAATCTACTCTATCTCCTCCTTCCCTGCGCATAGGACTCTTGGGCTGACTTACCCAACCCACCAGGGGCTGGTACGCCACCTCTAAGGCCCATGTGGCCCCGTGGGGTACGTGGGCCCCACTTGGTGCTCCCCATAACCCATTCGTCACTCCCGGTACATTGCGGGAAATGCCCAAAACTTTTCCGGAGTTCAAACACCACTTTCCTATATATCAATCTTTATCTCCGGACCATTCCGGAGCTCCTAGTGACGTCCGTGATCTCATCCGGGACTCTGAACAACTTTCGGTCACCACCATACATAACTCTATACTACTGAAATGTCACCGAACCTTAAGTGTGCAGACCCTGCGGGTTCGAGAACTATGTAGACATGACCGAGACCCCTCTACGGTCAATAACCAATAGCGGGACCTGGATGCCCATATTGCTTCCTACATATTCTATGAAGATCTTTATCGGTCGGACCTCTATGTCAAGGATCTAGTTAATCCCGTATGGTGTTCCCTTTGTTCTTCGGTATGTTTACTTGCCCGAGATTCGATCGTCGATATCTCCATACCTAGTTCAACCTCGTTACTGACAAGTCTCTTTACTCGTTCCGTAATACAAGATCCCATGGCTAACACTTAGTCACATTGCTTGCAAGGCTTATTGTGATGTTGTATTACTAAGTGGGCCCTGAGATACCTCTCCATCATACAGAGTAACAAATCCCAGTGTTGATCCATGCCAACCGAGAAGATACCCTCGGAGATACCTGTAGAGTACCTTTATAGTCACCCAGTTATGTTGCAACGTTTGATACACACAAGGCACTCCTCCGGTGTCCGTGAGTTGCATGATCTCATGGTCATAGAAACATATACTTGACATGTAGAAAACTGTAGCAATAAACTGACACGATCATATGCTACGTTTATAGTTTGGGCCTTGTCCATCCCATCATTCTCCTAATGATGTGATCCCGTTATCAAATGACATCTCATGTCAATGTCTAGGAAACCTTGACCATCTTCGATCAACGAGCTAGTCTACTAGAGGCACACTAGGGACAAAGTGGTGTCTATATATCCACACATGCAATGTGTTTCCAATCAATACAATTATAACATGGATAATAAACAATTATCATGAACAAGGAAATATAATAATAAACACTTTATTTATTGCCTCTAGGGCATATTTCCAACACTCCCTTCTATTTGTCTGTGCCTTTGGTAGTAAATGCAAGCTCACACATGCAGCGCCCGTTCTAGCTTTTAAGCTCTTGCATGTAGTCGGAGTAAACAAAGCAACCAATGCGTGCATTCTTTTTTCTCACTCAGTTGTGGGGCATGCGCTACAATGATGCTAGAGAGGTAAGAGCATGGTTAATAGTATAGCCAACTGCTGGCTATAAGCCATTGTCGTCTCATCTAGTATAGCCCATCTTATAGCCAACATGTACAATAGTTGATTAAAAGAGTGTACTACTTTTTTATTATGTGGCCCACCTTTCACTCTCACAAAGTGTCTAGGAGCACGTGCTAGAGTTGGCGCTTCACTAAGAGCCCACTTACCTTCTCTCTCCTCCAACTAAGCAAAAATATACTAGTTTATTTCTTATAGCCCACTGGCTCAGCTCTATTGTACTTGCTCTAACAAGCCAGAGTAATACTAGGAAACAAAGCCCTCTGGTTGGTTCGACTAGTAAAAACTTTTGAGAAATATCGACCAGAGCATGTCTTGGCCTTGATGATTTGGCTTAAGGGACTTTTAAACCCAGATGGAGGTAGTATCTTGGTAATTGAATGAAACCCCAAAGAAACATTGTTGGATGAGGTGATAAAAAAATATAAATGATGCAACAATGGATGCAATCGTGTTTGCTTACATGAAAATAAAAATACATGGGACATATTCAAAATACAATAAGTTTGATCCTGCGTAGGAAAAGGAAACTGATATGGCTTTTCCTGGAGAATGTTTCAAGGGGTTTATGAAGAACTTTATCATTTATAAAAAAATGAAGCTTAGTTTGGAAAGCCAAATATCAAATTACCATTTAAAAGAACGCATGTAGATTATACGTTTGCACTTAATTTATACCTGAATGACATTAAAACTATAGTAAAAATAACATCGTAATGATCATATGATATATCGATAGATTGAGAGAATTAAAACATGATGAAAAATTGTAGATGCATATCCAACACAGGAGTGTCCCTTCATGTGAAGGGAGGTTGGTACAGAGAGCTAAAAGGTACACAACAATACAACATGTCGTGGAGCATCGATATACTAACTTCACACCTCAAAATTTCTCTCAAATATGAACATTTAACATATAAAAGATAAACATATTAACCTAATAGCCTCAAGTTCATGATTTACCAATGCACCTATTTTAGAGCCCACATTGTTGTGGATGTCGCAGAAGAGTTCAACTCCCCCCTCGTTAGCCACCATCATGTTGATGGACACACGAGATGGTATATGTGGTGGCGAATTCTGCCTGCAAGGCTGCAACATTTGCGAGGTAGGCCGGAGCGGTACTAAGAGCGAGCCACGACAACGATAAAGGCACTCGGAATCCTTGATGGAGGAGATTTGAGTTCCTTAAACTGGTTGGCATCCATGGGTTCCTCTTCGGGGTCAGATCTATATGAAGGACAACGGTGCCAGTTGCAGGAATGGGCGAGGAAGGCTGCTTGATGACTAAAGACCATGGTATGGGTGGGAGCGAACTTGATGACCGGTAGCAGCGGTCCTCTGGTGGCTCCATGGGCGCTAGATCGTGTTGGGCAGCAGCGCCTCCCCCTCCGGCGGGACCCTAGGCAACAACACCTCCGCCTCAACCGACATCAGCATGGAGTGTGATGGGCCGATGGATCCCGCGTTAGTGCGTGATTTTAACTCATGAGGGAGGCGCCGACCCAGGTTGATGTAGGAGAGGTAGCCCGAGGTCATGTGATGATGGAGTGGACGGGTGGGGGAGGTCGTGCGATGATGCGAGTGGTTTATCTATTGGGAACCGAAGTGATGATTTACCTTTTTGGAAGGATAATTAGCGGTGGCGTGGGTGTGGAGTCATGCTGAGTGTGGAGGTGCCAACCATGTTTTAGTGCCAAACATTGGAGCGGCCTGCACAATTGGATCAAGTTGTTTGGCTGGATAAGATTGTTCGGATCTCCGTCTCTCATGCTTTTATAGTGGTAGTAGTTATGCAACAAATCATGAACTCGGGTTTAGATTTTTTGTGGTCTTGCAATCCACTATAACCAAATCATTAACATAGTACAACACCCTACATCAGGAATCCCACATGCTTGCGCGACACGGAGGGCACCATAGGATAGCACCATAATAACATACAACTCATATCAACCATATCATACCACAATTAGCCCATAGGACAAAAGGAAAACTACTCAAACATAATATAGGTGCAACACATGTTTGGATAATAATATATATCATAGAGCACCATGTTCAAGTAGAGATTACAATAGGGTGAAAGAGGATACACTACCGCACGGAGAGGGAGAAAGTTGTTGCTGACGGAGGCAGAACTGTTGGAGTAGATCACCGTCATGATAGTTCCCCTAGATGCTCTCCAACACCACCGGGAGAGAGAGGGACACAGCCCCCCTCCTTCTTCTTGCTTGGCATTCCCCCTATATGGGAGAAGGCTTCCCCTTCTAGTCCTTGGCCTCCATGGCCCCTGGAGGGCAGGAACCCCTCCGAGATTTGATCTCTCCTTTTTTTCGCTTGCCTCTCTCTTTTGGTTATGTTTTCTAGCTGAGCGTAAGACTCGCGACAAGTCAATCAAGTTTCTCAAGGTGAAGTGGTCTCATCATTCCGACAAAGAAGCTACTTGGGAACGTGACGATCTTCTCCATTCTGAATTTCCAGAGTTCTTTCATTCTTAGATCTCGGGTCGAGATCCTCTTGTTGTGTGGGAGAGTTGTAACAACCCAAGTGCCCCCCTTGCCATTTTTGTTCATGTACCTCATATGAACCTCTATGTTGCCATGTGCCTTGAATAATTTATGATTTTGTTTCGTGCCATTCGTGCATCATGCATCACGATCATCATCTAGTGCATTTCATTTCTTTGCCTTGTTTACTTGTGGATGTGGTGTTGTGATGTGAGGTTGGTGTGATTGAATGAATGTGTGCCTTGTGTTTGGCTCTCCTCAAACCCCCTCTCTCATTTCAACACATGCTCCATTTTGCTCCTATTTATTTTGTGTCACAAATTAACTTGTCCTAAAAATCTTTAAAAAATGTTCTGGTGTTTAAGTTAATTGTTTAAAGAGGAGTAAGAGAACTCTTTCATGTGTTGTTGTTTTTGTCATTAAGATCTCTAATAAAACAGTAGCTTTTAATTATTAAATTAATTAATTTACTTTGGTTAAAAATGACCAGTTCATTTTATTTAAATAGACTGCATTATTGTTAGTGCCACAGTATTTTTTTTCCAAAAAAATCCTTTTTTCTGATGTGGGCTTTTTGTTTGGATGGTTTGTTTTATTAAATATAAAAGCTTTTAAGTTGCTGTGAGAGACAACAAGCCTGGGCCTTCTCTCTCCCCGCGGCCCAGCTAGCCCCCCCCCCCCCCCGAGCGGCCTCTGACCACCTCGTGGGATGGCTACCTGCTCCGTCTTCCCCCTCCGCCAGGCGTCAGAGACAGAGAGCGCAAGTGCACCAGCCATTTGGCGCGGACGTCGAGACGCCGTCAGCCTCCGAGCCCCTTTAAAACCTTGTCGTCGCGCATCCCTAGGGTTTGCTCTTCCCGTTCCCCCTCCTCCTCGTTGCACCGCCGCCAGGTAAGCGCAGCCTCGCCATAGCCGTCGCCTGCCGCCATGAACCGAGTGAGCACGAGCTCGAGCTCGGGCTAGTCGCCAGCAGCCCCTCCCGGTGCCCCTCTACGTGCGGAGGTGAAGCCTCGATCCCCCCTCTTCTTCCTCGCCGACCAGAAGAGCTCCAAGGCCTCGTGTTGTGTCGTATCCTTCCTCTGTGTTTCGGGTCAGGAGATCGTCGGACTTCTTCTCCTCGTCGCTATTGACTAGACGCGTCCTCGACCTCCTTGTCACGCCAAGGTAGTGGAGGTACCTTCCTCTCCACCTCCATGCTGTTTTTATCGTCGATGGCCGCCCGTAGCTCTCCGCCATGCCGTGTCTTTGCCGTGCTCCCCACGCCTCACGCCCGAATCTAAACCTGTTCATCAGAGAGGTTGCAGCTAGTGCTGTCGCGCCATGCATCGCCCCTCCGCGCTCTCGCTTGTCTCGTCGCGTGCTGCGTCATTCCCGTGTGCCCCCAGCTGCTTGCTTGCGTGCTCCCTGCCCCACATAGTTTAATAATGTAGCTGTCATAGCCGCCGTTCTCGAGCTCCTCGCTGCCGCGCGCGTAGCCAGTAGGTCACCGCAGGAGCGGAGCTGCCGCAGACCCCGCAGCTCCCGCCGATGGCCCGCTGGAGCAGCTGGTCGCCGTAGTTTCCACCAGCGACGATCCCCTCTCCTCTGTCTTGAAGTAGAGGAAAACCATCCGCTTCTCTGTTTATGTCGCGTGTCGATCCCCTTCAGTCAGTAGTCCAAGCATAGCATAGTGGTAGTCGAACCGGGGGCCGACCGTGAGGTCGTGGGTTCGATCCCCTCGGCTCCCCATTTTCCCTTTTTGTTCTGTTGGGTGTTGTGTGTGTGGTGGAGCCGAATCCGGTGTGGCCGCACCAGGATCGTGTGTGCGTGTGTGTATCTATTGTGTGTGCCAGTGTGTGTGTGTGTGTGATTGTGTGTGTGTATGACAGTGGGCCCATGTCCCACTTGTCATCCACATAGGGGGCAATGGTGTCTATGGCAGGTGGGAGCCCTCCTATCTTATTTGTTTTAATTGTTTTATTGTTTTTATTGTGTTTTATTAGATTAATTCCAATTCTGTGAATGTCCAGATCTGGACTAGGCCATTTTTGTCAAAGTTCAAATAGGGTAAGTTTTAACTTATGAGTGATGGCATGTTATTTTCAAGCATGGTTTTGGGAGTTTTTCAAAAGCAAACATATGAGTGTGATATATGGATTTGGGGTAGAAAAATCCCAGGAATCCATTGGTGCAATTGGTTTTGTCATTTGAGCAAGTTTTACAAAATGTCATTTTGTCCCAATATGCCATTTTGTCATTTTAGTTAGAATTAATCCATGCATGCTATGATAATTGTGTCAACATGGAAGTGGTAGTGTTTCATGAGTATTATGACATGATATTTTATTTTGACATGATAAACTTCCATATGAGTGGGAATCTTGCTCCAAAGTGGCTATTAAAATGTTGCTGATTTCAACATGCTAAATATTTCTAAGTGTGAGAATCTGTTATTATTTTTATGCCTTGTTGAGTGGATGCTACCAAGTGCTCTGTTGAGTTTTAGCTCAAGCTCAGTGCTAGTGTTTTGTAGTAGATGTTGTCCTCTACCATCCTGTTAATTTTCATGCCATGAGGTGGTCTCTAGCATCATTAATTTCTGATGTCAACTTGCAAATATGTTCTTCCTTTCTAGTTTGTGTAGTTAGATGATTTGATGAACATGTTATGTAGTTGTTGTTCATGCTTTGTTTGAGGTTGGAAACATCCTGTAGCTCTAGATAATTGTTGTGTAAGTTTCTATGTTACTATCTTGGGACAGATTGTGTGTGTTAGTGTTTTATGACTTGTGGGAGCTATGTTCCATTGTTTTGCTTGATCTTTGGCTCTATTGTGGTTGTTTTTCATCTCCTAACTAGTGGCTAAGTTGGAATACCAAGGAATATCCCTTAGCCTTCCATGTCTTGTATTTTGTCTTCGTACCTTGCCGTGAGGGTAGCGTGAGAACCGTAACTCCGTTTCCAACGTTATACATATGCATTTGCATTGATTTTGCATGAAGCATCCATATTTTCCATGATAATGCATATTGAAACAACTTAACATGAGGTTCTGTCCAGAATTGTAAATAACTTAACTATTGCATGAGAAACATGACTAGCTTAGGATTGACATATTAAATACTTCAAATGAATCATGCATCATCTTGTTTATGCATTGCATCTTGGTTGGTTGTTTATTATTATTGTTTCTCTTGGGTAGACGCGACTGTTGAACCTGAGTACGAGGATCCAGGAGAGTACCACTACGAGGACCCCGCTCTTTGTCCCTCTGAAGAACCAAAAGGCAATATGACCATACCCGGATCCCGACACTATTTTTGCTTTGCTAGATGTCTCGCTCTTATCGTTACATATGAGTTACCTACCACTTGAATGTCAAGCCTCCTACATTGCCATGATAGCCTCTAACCCCTCCACATCCTAGCAAAATCTTGATTGGCTAAGTTACCGCTGCTCAGCCCCTCTTATAGCGTTCTTAGATGCAGGTGCAGGTTGTTTCCATGTGATAACATGGATATCTAGAGATATCACAATATTTTCTGCTATTTAATTTAATGCACATATATATCTTGGTATGGTGGAAGGCTTGGTCTTTTGCTCGGTGTTTTGTTCCACTTTTACCGCCATAGTTACTTGTTACCGGTGTTATGTTTCCATATTTTACGCTCCTAACATGCTCAGGGTTATTATGGGGACCCCCTTGATTATTCGGTTGAGATTAAAGCTTGTCTGGCAAGACCCAACATTGGTACTATTTGCTTTAACAACTTAATAAAATTACATAGGGCTTTGCAACCCCGTGGATAATTAATCAACCCCCTGGGCCAGTGCTCCTCATGAGTGTTAGTCCACCTACCTAGCAGTCGGCGGTGCCACCTCGGGGCAACTCGAGGCATTTTTAGGCAACCTTCCACTTCACATAGACGGATGATGCCCGTTGATAGAGAGCGTATGGCTCTAGAAGCGGATCTGGCTCACCGGGAGGTCTTGCTGGACTTGTTTTACCTTTCTCGAATGGCTTGCGTGAGGAACTCTGATCTTCTTTGGGCTATCTCGAGGTGTCGATTTTCCTTTGGAATTGCCTAGGACGATCACGAGATCCGTGGTCGAGGTTATCCCCACGGAGTGTGGTTAATTTGTGATGGATTAGTTGGAACACCCCTACAGGGTTAAATCTTTCGGAAAGCCGTGCCCGCGGTTAGGTGGCACCATGGATATTTTGTTTAACACCCAGTTATAGTTAACTTGAAGTAAACTCCAATAAAATACACCAACTGTGTGAGTAACGGTGATCGTCTCTGCTCGTGAATATGAACCGAAAGAGAACACGGTGGGGTTATCTTTGACGTAAGTAGGTGTTCCGGATGACTTAGTGATCATGGTAGTATTCAAACGTCTTTCGTAGTCCATTATATTTACATTCATGTTCTCGTAAGTTACCTACCACATAATGCTTAGTGTTGCTGCAAACTCAACACTCACCCCCATCCAACCGAATAAGCTTATATAGTCTCGGTACTCGGTTACAAGATTGCTGAGTCCCCATGGCTCATAGATTACTACAACAAATATAGGTGCAGGTGCAGATGAGACCGTGCCAGATGATGTGACCCAGCTCTAGTGGGAGTATGATGAAGAATGTGGCAGAATGTACGTCACATATCCAGACGAGTAGATCGAGGGGTCATGGTCGTGATCTTCGGGGCTAGCAAGACAGTTTCATTGCTTCTTTTCCTTGTTTGTTTTCGTCTGTAGACGGCCCTGTCTTTCGAATGATGTTTGAATAATTCGTGTGAACTTGTAATTCAGCTTGTGGCGAGTGTAAGCCAACTCATATACTCCTCTCCTCCTACATGTATGCGATGTTACTATACTTGCGAAACGACTAGATGCGCCTCTATCCTTGTCGAGGCCCTCGTGTCTAAATATGGATAGGTGCGCATCTTGGGCGTTACAAGTTGGTATTCAGAGCCATATGACCATAGGAGCACTTTGCTTCATCGAACTTGGCCGAGTCGAGTCTAGTAAAAACTATTTTGAGTCTAGTTATATCGGAGAGTAGGTTTCTTTTACTCCTCTTCTATACTCTGGTGAGGTATTCGACTTAGGGATTTTGATTCTACTCCTCTTCTCGCTCAAAAAAATTTAGGATCACGCGAGTATTTTGAAAACTATACGATACCGATGTGACGGAGTTCTGTCTTGGTGCCTCCTGTCTAACTTGATTTCTTTCGGGGAGTCGACTCCATGGAATTCTTGGCACATCGTGATCATTCAGGTTCCTTAGTATCTCAGGACGGAGGATGTTCAGAATTGCTTCAATACTTGTCGTGGTGAGATAAGGTCGGAGTCACCCAGTACTGGGGAGGCGTCCGGGGTACCGCCATGTCTGGTATCGTTGCACTTTCGAGGATCCGAGATATATGGATTTCCGAAGCCTCTGGTTATGTGTTGAAGGATGTATACAGTTGGGGTATAGGACTTTTTAGTTGTGTGAGATATTTCCTCCTTGTATCCCCAACACTGGATTGTATAACCAGAAAGATTTTGGAGGTACTTAGGTAGGAATTCATGTAGTTATCTAGGATCATCTTCTTCAGATGTATGAGGGCTTATACATTTGTTCCGAGCAACATTAGTTCAATAATTTTGTGTTATTGCAAGTGGCTTCTAATATATAATTGTTGGAAATATGCCCTAGAGGCAATAATAAATTAGTTATTATCATATTTCCTTGTTCATGATAATCGTTTATTATCCATGCTATAATTGTATTGATCGGAGACTTAGATGCATGTGTGGATACATAGACAAAACCATGTCCCTAGTATGCCTCTAATAGACTAGCTCGTTGATCAAAGATGGCTATGGTTTCCTAGTCATGGACATAAGATGTCATTTGGTAAACATAATCACATCATTAGGAGAATGTGTGATGGACAAGACCCAAACTACAAACATAGCATATGATCGTGTCAGTTTATTGCTACTGTTTTCTGCATGTCAAGTATATGTTCCTATGACCATGAGATCATGTAACTCACGGACACCGGAGGAGTGCCTTGTGTGTATCAAATGTCACAACGTAACTGGGTGTCTATAAAGGTGCTCTACAGGTATCTCCGAGGGTGTCTGTTGAGTTGACATGGATCAAGACTGGGATTTGTTACTCCGTGTGATGGAGAGGTATCTTAGGGCCCACTCGGTAATACAACATCACAACAAGCCTTGCAAGCAATGTGACTAAGTGTTAGTCACGGGATCCTGTAGTACGGAACGAGTAAAGAGACTTGCCGGTAATGAGATTGAACTAGGTATGGAGATACCGACGATCGAATCTCGGGCAAGTAACATACCGAAGAACAAAGGGAACATCATACGGGATTAACTAAATCCTTGACATAAAGGTTCGACCGATAAAGATCTTCATAGAATATGTAGGAACCAATATGGGCATCCAGGTCCCGCTATTGGTTATTGACCGTAGAGGTGTATCGGTCATGTCTACATAGTTCTCGAACCCGCAGGGTCTGCACACTTAAGGTTTGGTGACGTTTCGGTAGTATAGAGTTATGTATGGTGGTGACCTAAGGTTGTTCGGAGTCCCGGATGAGATCCCGGACGTTTGAGGAGTTCCGGAATGGTCCGGAGGTAAAGATTGATATATAGGAAGTCCTATTTTGGTCGCCGGAAAAGTTTCGGGCTAATCGGTAATGTACCGTGAGTGTCGGTAGTGTACCGGGGGACCATCGGGAGGGGTATTTCGACCCAAGAGGCTACATGGGCTGTGGGAGAGTGAATACTAGCCCTTTGTGGGCAGGTAGAAGTCCCACACAAGGCCCATGCGGCTGGGAAGAAAAGCCCAAAGAGAAAAAGGTGGAAAAGGCAAAAAAGGGGGAAATAAGGAGGAGTCCTAGTCCTACTAGGATTGGAGGAGGAATCCTCCAATCCCACTAGGTTCGGCCGACCCAAGGGCTGCCTCTTTGGCAGCCAAGCCTCCTCCTCCTCTCCTACTAAATATACTAGAGGATTTTAGGGTTTTGGCACAGAATTTTCAGCCACGTGCTACCCGTTCCTCTAGTGCATAGTCTCTCCTCTAGATCGGTTTTCTGTAGTGCTTATGCGAAGCCCTGGCAGAATAGCTCCACCACCATCGCTGGAGCGCCGTCATGCTGCCAGAGAACTCTTCTTCCTCTCCATTCCCTCTTGCTAGATCAAGACGGCGGAGATCGTCATCAAGCTGTACGTGTGCTGAACGCGGAGGTGTCGTCCGTTCGGCGCTAGATCGAAAGGATCGTGATCAAGATCGCGAGACGGATCGTGATGAGTTCGCGAGACGGATCATGATGAGTTTGCGAGACGGATCATGATGACTTCGCGAGACGGATCGTGATGAGTTCCCTCAACTGCAACTTGTTACATAGATGGCTTGCGGGTGCCAGTTTCTCTCAATTTGGTTGGATTGGATTCAACAAAGGCGGTCCTTGAGAAGGTTGAAAAGCAACTAGTGCATCACCGTTGTGGTTTTTGTGTATATGAGAATTGTTCTTGCTAGATACCCGTAGCAGCCACGTAAAACATGCAACAACAATTAGAGGACGTCTAACTTGTTTTCGCAGGGTATGTTGTGATATGATATGGTCAATTACATGATGTGATATATGTGATGTATGAGATGATCATGTGATATATAGATTATCACAACTTGCATGTCGATGAGTATGGCAACCGGCAGGAGCCATAGGGCTGTCTTTAATTATCGTATGACCTGCGTGTCTATCATTAATCGCTAAGTAATGCTTTACTTTATCACTAAACGGTAGCAATAGTAGTAGAAGCATGTTGGGCGCGACTGTTGGGGAACGTTGCATGGGAAACAAAAAATTCCTACGCACACGAAGATCTATCCATGGTGATGAGCATCTACGAGAGGGAGAGTGGATCTACATACACTTGTACATCGCTAAGCGGGAAGCGTTAAGAAACGTGGTTGGTGTAGTTGAACGTCTTCGCGATCCAAATCGCCGAGCGTCCCGCGATCTAATCACGAACAATCCCTCGATCTCGTCACGATCTGTCCCGCGATCCAATCACGAACGTCCCGTGGCCTTGATCACGATCCTTCCGATCTAGTACCGAACGGACGGCACCTCCGCGTTCAGCACACGTGCAGCTTGATGACGATCTCCACCGTCTTGATCCAGCAAGAGAAGGTGGAGAGGAAGATGAGTTCACCGGCAGCGTGACGGTGCTCCGGCGATGGTGGTGGAGCAATTCCGGCAGGGCTTCGCCTAAGCACTGCAGAAATCAGATTTAGAGGAGAAACTATGCACCGGTGCAACGGGTAGCACGTGGTCGTAAATTCTGTGCAAAAACCCTCTATTCCACTAGTATATATAGGAGGGAGGGAGATGAGGCCTTGGCGCAGGGATGAGCCCCTCTTGGGGTCGGCCGAAGCCAAGGGGAGGAGTCCTACTCCTCCTCCAATCCTAGTAGGAGTAGGACTCTCCCTTTTTTTTGCCTTTTACCACTCTTTTTCTTTTGGGTTTCTTCTCCCAAACCGCATGGGCCTGTTGTGGCTATTCCACCAGCCCACTAAGGGCTGGTTAATACTTTCCCACAGCCCATGAAGCCTCTTGGGTCTAAATACCCCTCCCGGATGTCTCCCGGTACACTACCGGCACTCCCGGTACACTACCGATAAGCCCGGAACTTTTCCGGCGACCAAAACAGGACTTCCTATATATGAATCTTTACATCCGGACCATTCCGGAGCTCCTCGTGACGTCCAGGATCTCATCTGGGACTCCGAACAAACTTCGGTCACCACCATACATAACTCTATACTACCAAAACGTCACCTAACCTTAACTGTGCAGACCATGTGGGTTCGAGAACTATGTAGACATGACCGAGACACCTCTAATGTCAATAACCAATGGCAGGACCTGGATGTCCACATTGGTTCCTACATATTCTACGAAGATCTTTATCGGTCGAACCTCTATGTCAAGGATTCAGTTAATCCCGTATGATGTTCCCTTTGTTCTTCGGTATGTTACTTGCCCGAGATTCGATCGTCGGTATCTACATACCTAGTTCAACCTCGTTACTGGCAAGTCTCTTTACTCGTTCCATAATAGAAGATCCCGTAACTAACACTTAGTCACATTGCTTGCAAGGCTTATTGTGATGTTGTATTACCGAGTGGGCCCTGAGATACCTCTCCGTCACACGGAGTAACAAATCCCAGTCTTGATCCATGCCAACTCAACAGACACCCTCGGAGACACCTGTAGAGCACCTTTATAGTCACCCAGTTACGTTGCGACGTTTGATACACACAAGGTACTCCTCCGATATCTGTGAGTTGCATGATCTCATGGTCATAGGAACATATACTTGACATGCAGAAAACAGTAGCAATAAACTGACACGATCATAAGCTACGTTTGTAGTTTGGGTCTTGTCCATCACATCATTCTCCTAATGATGTGATCCCTCTATCAAATGACATCTCATGTCCATGGCTAGGAAACCTTAACCATCTTTCGATCAACGAGCTAGTTCACTAGAGGTATACTAGGGACATTGTGTTTGTCTATGTATCCACACATGTATCCATGTTTCCAATTAATACAATTATAGCATGGATAATAAAAGATTATCATGAACAAGGAAATACAGAAATAAACACTTTATTTATTGCCTCTAGGGCATATTTCCAACAGCAACAACCCCGATGGCGACACGTTGATGGAGATCAAGATGATGGAGATTATGGTGTCTTGCCGGTGACGATGGAGATCATGCCGGTGCTTTCAATATGGAGATCAAAAGCACAAGTTCATGGCCATATCATGTCACTTATGATTTGCATGTGATGTTAATCCTTTTATGCACCTTGTTTTTCTTAGGAGGATGGTAGCATTATAAGGTGATCCCTCACTTAAATTTCAAGATGAATTGTGTTCTCCCCGAGTGTGCACCGTTGCGAAAGTTCGTCGTGTTGAGACACCACGTGATGATCGGGTGTGATAGACTCTACGTTCACATGCAACGGGTGCAAGCCAATGTTGCACATGCAGAACACTCGGGTTAAACTTGACGAGCCTAGCATGTACAGACATGGCCTCGGAACACAAGAGACCTAAAGGTCGAACATGAGTCATATAGTAGATATGATCAACATGATGATGCTCACCATTGAAACCACCTCAACTCACGTGATGATCGGACTTGAGTTGGTGAATTTGGATCATGTATCACTCGAATGACTGGAGGGATGTCAATTTGAGTGGGAGTTATTAAGTAATATGATTAATTGAACTCATTATCATGAACATAGTCGGTAGTGTCTTTGCAAACTGTGTTGTAGATTACTAGCTCACGCTGTAGCTCCCTTGAATTTTTATATGTTCCTAGAGAAATAGAGTTGAAAGATGATGGTAGCAATATTGCGGACTGGCTCCGTGATCTGAGAATTATCCTCATTGCTGCAGAGAAGGCTTATGTCCTTAATGCACCGCTCGGTGCGCCAACCCCTCTAGCGTTGTTTGTAGATGTTGTGAACATCTGACAGGCACGTTTTGATAACTACTGGATAGTTTAGTGTGTCATGCATTACGACTTAGAATTGAGGCTCTGAAACGTTTTGAACGTCACAGAACATATGAGATGTTCTAAGAGCTGAAATTAGGATCTCAGGCTCATGCCCGTTTTGCAAGATATGAGATCTCCAACAAGATTCTTTGCCTGTAATATGAAAGAGAATAGCTCGATCGTTGAGCATGTGCTCAGATTGTCTAGGTGCTACAATCGCTTGAATCGAGTGGGAGTTGATCTTCCAGATAAGATAGTGATTGATATAGTTCTTCAAGTCACTGTCACTAAGCTACTGGAACTTGGTAATGAACTATAAATTGCCAGGGATAGAAATAATGATCCTTGAGCTGTTCGCGATGTTTGGCACCGCGAAGGTAGAAATCAAGAAGGAGCGTCAAGTGTTGATGGTTAGTCAAACCACTAGTTTCGAGAAGGGAAGGAGCAAGGAGGGAAAACTTCATGGATAGCAAGTCAGTTGCTGTTCTAGTGAAGCAACCCAAAGTTGAACCCAAACCCGAGACTAAGTGCTTCGATTATGAGGAGAGCGGTCGCTGAAGCGGAACAATCCTAGATACTTGGTAGATAAGAAGGCTGGCAACATCGACAAAAGTATATTTGATATACGTGTTATTTATGTGTACCTTGCTAGTACTCCTAGTAGCACCTGAGTATTGGATACCGGTTCGGTTGCTAAATGTTAGTAACTCAAAATAAAAACTACGGAATAAACGGAGCACTAGCTAAGGGTGAGGTGACGATGTGTGTTGGAAATGTTTCCAAGGTTGATGTGATCAACATCGCACGCTCTCTCTACCTTCGGGATTAGTGACGAACCTAAATAAATGTTATTTGCTGTTTTGTGTTGAGCATGAACGTGATTAGATCGTGTTTATTGCAACACAGTTATTCATTTGAGTTAAAGAATAATGGTTATTATGTTTACATGAATAATACCTTCAATGGTCATGCACCCAGTGAGAATGGTTTGTTGAATCTTGATCATAGTAATACACATGTTGATAACATTGATGCCAAAAGATACAAAGTTAATAATGATATTACCACATACTTGTGGCACTGCCGCTAAATGTCATATTGGTATAAAGCGCATGAAGAAACTCCATGCTGATGGATCTTTGGACTCATTTGATTTTGAATCGGTTGAGACATGCGAACCATGCCTCTTGGGCAAGATGACTAAGGACCCCGTTTCCAAATGGATGGAGCGGGCAAGTGATTTATTGGAAATGATACATGTTGATGTATTCAAACCAATGAGTCTTGTAGCGTGCGGTGGATATCGTTACTTTCTTTCCTTCATTGATGATTTGAGTAGGTATAGTGTATATTTACTTAATGAAACACAAATCTGAATTGAAAGGTTCAAGCAAATTCAGAGTGAAGTTTAAGATCATCGTGACAAGAAGATAAAAATGTCTGTGATATGATCGTGGAGGTAAATATCTGAGTTACGAGTTTGGCATACAACTTTAGACAATGTGAAAGTTGTTTCACAACTCACGCCACCTGGAACACCATAGTGTGATGGTGTGTCCGAACGTCATAGTCGTGCTCTATTGGATATGGTGCTTGCTATGATGTCTCTTATCGTTTAGCTACTATAATTTTGGGGTTATGCATTAGATACAACTACATTCACTTTAGATAGGGCACCATCTAAATCCGTTGAGATGACACTGTGTGAATTATGGTTTGATAGAAACCTAAGCTGTCATTTCTTACTGTTTGGGGCTGCAACACTTATGTGAAAAAGGTTTTCACCTAATGAGCTCGAACCCAAAGTGGACAAATGCATCTTCATAGAATACCCTAAAGATAGTTAGGTAAACCTTTTATCTCAGATCCAAGCATAAAATGTTTGTTGCTAAAACTGGGTCCTTTCTCGAGAAAGAGTTTCTCTCGAAAGAATTGAGTGGGAGGAAGATAGAACTTGATGAGGTTGTTGAACCTTTGTTCAACCAGAGAGTAGCGTAGTGCAGGAATTTGTTTCTGTGAAGCCTACATTAGTTGAAGAAGGAAGTTAATGATGATGATCATGAAGCTTCGGATCAAGTTACTATCGAACCTCGTAGGTCGACAAGGATGTGTACTGCTCCTGAGCAGTACGACAACCCTGTCTTGGAGGTCATGTTGTTGGACAACGATGAACCTACGAGCTGTGGAGAAGCGATGATGGGCCCGGATTCCGACAAATGGTTAGAGGCCATGAAATCCGAGAAAGGATCCATGTATGAAAACCAAGTATAGACTTTGGTAGACTTGCTCGTTGGACGGCAGGTCATTGAGTACAAATGGATCTTTAAAATGAAGACAGACGCTGATGGTGAATGTCACCATTTATAAAGCTCGACTTGTCACAAAGAAGTTTCCAACAAGTTCAAGGAGTTGACTACGATGAGACTTTCTCACTCGTAGCGATGCTAAAGTCTATTGGGATTATGTTAGTAGTTGCTGCATTTTTCAATTATGAAATCTGGCAGATGGATGCCAAAACATCGTTTCCTTCCTTAAGGAAAGGTTGTACATGATACAACCAGAAGGTTTTGTCAGTCCTAAGGATGCTAAAAGGTGAGAAAGCTTCAGTGATCCTTCTATGGACTGAAGCAAGCACCTCGGAGTTAGAATATACACTTTGATAAGGTGATCAATGTTTTTAAATCTATACAAAGTTTATGAGAAACTTGTATTTGCAATAAAGTGAGTGGGAGCACTATAGAGTTTTTGATAAGTATATGTGGATGACATATTGCTATTCGGAAATGATGTAGAATTTCTGGAGAGCATAAACGGTTGTTTGAAAAGAGTTTTTCAAAGGAAGACCTGGATAAAGCTACCTAATTGTTTAACATCAAGATCTATAGAGATAGATCAAGATGCTAGATGAGACTTTCAATGAGTACATACCTTGACGAGATTTTGAAAGAGTTGAAAATGGATCGGTCAGAGAAAGAGTTCTCGCCTGATTTGTAAGGTGCGAAGTTGAGTGAGACTCAAAGCTCGACAACGGCAGAAGAAAGAGAAAGGATGAACGTCATCCCCTATGCCTTAGCCATAGGCTCTATATTATGCCATGCTGTGTACCGCACCTGGTGTGTGCCTTGCCATGAGTCAGTCAAGGGGTACAAAAGTGATCCAGGAGTGGATCACTGGACAACGGTCAATATTATCCTTAGTGACTAAAAGACTAAGGAAACGTTTCTCGATTATGGAGCTGATAAAGGGTTCGTCGTAAAGAGTTACGTCGATGCAATCTTTAACACTAATCTGGATGACTCTTAGTAGCAATCCGTATACGTATAGTGGAGCAGCCATTTGGAATAGTACCAAGTGGAGTGTGGTAGCAGTGTTTACAGTTTGACATAGAGATTTGCAAAGTACACTCGGATCTGAATGTCGCAGACCCGTTGACTATAAGACCTCTCTCACATGCAAAGCATGACCAAGCCCCAAAACTCATTGGCTGTTAGATTCATAACAATGCGTATCACATGGTGATGTGAACTAGATTATTCACTCTAGGGCAAGTGGGAGACTATTGGAAATATGCCCTAGAGGCAATAATAAATTAGTTATTATCATATTTCCTTGTTCATGATAATCATTTATTATCCGTGCTATAATTGTATTGATCGAAGACTTAGATGCATGTGTGGATACATAGACAAAACCATGTCCTTAGTATGCCTCTAATAGACTAGCTCGTTGATCAAAGATGGCTATGGTTTCCTAGTCATGGACATAAGATTTCATTTGGTAAACGTAATCACATCATTAGGAGAATGATGTGATGGACAAGACCCAAACTACAAATGTAGCATATGATCGTGTCAGTTTATTGCTACTGGTTTCTGCATGTCAAGTATATGTTCCTATGACCATGAGATCATGTAACTGACGTACACCGGAGGAGTGCCTTGTGTGTATCAAACATCGCAACGTAATTGGGTGACTATAAATGTGCTCTACAGGTGTCTTTGAGGGTGTCTGTTGAGTTGACATGGATCAAGACTAGGATTTGTTACTCCATGTGACGGAGAGGTATCTTAGGGCCCACTCGGTAATACAACATCACAACAAGCCTTGCAAGCAATGTGAATAAGTGTTAGTCACGAGATATTGTATTACGGAACGAGTAAAGAGACTTGCCGTTAATGAGATTGAACTAGGTATGGAGATACCGACGATCGAATCTCGGGCAAGTAACATACCGAAGAACAAAGGGAACATCATACGGGATTAACTGAATCCTTGACATAGAGGTTCGACTGATAAAGATCTTCATAGAATATGTAGGAACCAATATGGGTATCCAAGTCCTGCTATTGGTTATTGACCGTAGAGGTGTATCGGTCATGTCTACATAGTTCTCGAACCCGCGGGATCTGCACACTTAAGGTTTGGTGACGTTTCGGTAGTATAGAGTTTTGTATGGTGGTGACCTAAGGTTGTTCGGAGTCCCGGATGAGATCCCGGATGTCACGAGGAGCTCTGCAATGATCCGGAGGTAAAGATTGATATATAGGAAGTCCTGTTTTGGTCGCCGGAAAAGTTTCGGGCTAATCGGTAATGTATCGTGAGTGCCGGTAGTGTACCGGGGGACCATCGGGAGGGGTATTTCGACCCAAGAGGCTACATGGGCTGTGGGAGAGTGAATACTAGCCCTTTGTGGGCTGGTAGAAGTCCCACACAAGGCCCATGCGGCTGGGAAGAAAATCCCAAAGAGAAAAAGGTGGAAAAAAGCAAAAAAGGCAAAAATAAGGAGGAGTCCTAGTCCTACTAGGATTAGAGGAGGAATCCTCCAATCCCACTAGGTTCGGCCGACCCAAGTGCTACCTCTTTGGCAGCCAAGACTCCTCCTCCTCTCCTCCTATATATACTAGAGGATTTTAGGGTTTTGGCACAGAATTTTCAGCCACGTGCTACCTGTTCCTCTAGTGCATAGTTTCTCCTATAGATCGGTTTTCTGTAGTGCTTAGGCGAAGCCCTGCCAGAATAGCTCCACCACCATCACCGGAGAGCCGTCACGCTGACGAAGAACTCTTCTTCCTCTTTGTTCCCTCTTTCTGGATCAAGACGGCAGAGATCGTCATCAAGCTGTACGTGTGTTGAACGTGGAGGTGCCGTCCGTTCGGTGCTAGATCGGAAGGACCGTGATCAAGATCGCGAGACGGATCGAGATGAGTTCGCGAGATGGATCGTGATGAGTTCACGAGACAGATCGTTATGAGTTTGCGAGACGGATCGTGATGAGTTTGCGGGACGGATCGTGATGAGTTCGCGGGACGGATCGTGATGAGTTCACGGGACGGATCGTGATGAGATCGCGGGACGCTCAGCGATTTGGATCGCGAAGACATTCGACTACACCAACCGCGTTTCTTAACGCTTCCCGCTTAGCAATCTACAAGGGTATGTATATCCACTCTCCCTCTCGTAGATGCTCATCACCATGGATAGATCTTTCGTGTGCGTAGGAAATTTTTTGTTTCCCATGCAACTTTCCCCAACACTAATGATGTCATCGCAAACCCGAAGAAGGCGTTCTTACTACTTTTTCAGTAGGAAGGTTGTTTATGTTTCTCCGTTCAATTTATTTCAAGGCATTTGATTCAGCTTTTTGCAATCATCTTTGTCAAGGATGTGCTGATGTTCTTGTCCATCTCCAGGATGGCTCCACCAATTCGCTGGAATCCAGGTCGGGGTGAGGAGCAGTATGATCCTCCATCACCCCGACCACCGCCTCCTCCTCTAGAAGCTTTTCAAGATGTGATGGCCGCAACCAATGCAAATACCTAGATGTTGCTCAGGCTATTGCAAGAAAGAGATTAGGGTCAACAAGGTTTTCATGGGAATTTTGAGAATCAACCTTAGTTCACGACACTCAACCAGTTCCTTGCCAACCAGCCCAAGTCTTTCACCTGTTGTGAGCAGACTTTTTATGCAGATGATTGTCTCCGTGACATGAGTAAGCATTTTGAGTGCAACAATGTCAGACCAGAGGACTATGTCAGGTTCGCGTTGTTTCAGCTCAAGGGTCAGGCAGCAGATTGGTGGCAGCAATACAAGGACTCCAGGGGCGATCATGTTGTCACATGGGACGATTTATGTCGTGACTTGAGGGCCCATTACATTGTGACAAGCTTTGTCGAGGAGGTGCGTTAGAAGTTCAGGCACCTGATGCAGGGAAGCAAGTATGTCTATCAGTACAACGTCGAGTTCCAGAATTTGGCCCGCTATGCTAAACAGGATGTTCCTGATGACAAGTCTATGATTTATCGGTTCAGAGGTGGTCTCAAGGATGAGCTTCTATCAGGTCTGGTCCTTCAAGAGCCTAGTGAGTTTGATCAGTTCTACAACATGGCTTTGAAGGTCGAGGCAACTCAGCTCAAGTTAGAGAACCCAAGGAAGCGTTCCAGGGATTCCTATTCTTCTTCTTCCAGCTCTCAGATGGTCCCTAAGCAGCAGAAATATTGGGTTCCTCCTCCTCCTCCATTTCATTCTCCTCAGCAGCAGAAGCAGTTCGGTGGTCGTGGTTCTTCCCACCCACCCAACCCAGGATATCAGCAGAGGCCCCAGGTGCCCAAGTCAGCTTGTGTTCCTCCTCCAGGTAGCTTCCGTCTGTTCTTAGAGGTTACTTGTCACAAGTCTGGTCAGAAGGGTCACTACTCTAACAAGTGCAACTAGCGGCGTCTTCCGCCTCCTCCTCTAGTCAGACCTCCATGCAATGCTATGGTGAAGCATAATCCTAAGTCAGCAAGGGTGAACATGGTGAACACAGCCGAGGCAGAGGATTCTTCTCAAGTGCTCATGGGTAATCTCTTGGTTAATTCTATTCCTGCAAAAGTTTTGTTTGATACGGGTGCATCGCATTCATTCATTTCAAGGACGTTCACTGAGATGCATGATTTGTGTCGCGTTAATTTATCCAAGCCTCTATCAATAGTTTCTCCCGACAAAGTGATGAATTCCCGTTTGGTAGTTCTGGATGTTTTTATCAAGATGGGTAATTATTATTTTCCGGCCTCTCCAGTTGTTCTCGGAAATTCCGATATTGATCTCATTTTTGGCATGGACTTTCTGTCCACGAACAAGGCGCATGTTGATTGTCAAGCCAAAGAAGTCAAATTGACTCATCCTTTAGAAGATGTGATCATTTTCGCAGATCGCGATGACACGATCCGTCTTTTTGCTCTTAATGAGAAGGGTGAAATCTTAGCTATTTCTCAAATTTTGTGGTTTGTGAGTATGAAGATGTCTTTCCCGAAGAATTGCCAGGAATGCCTCCGCACCGGCCTGTTGAGTTTATGATTGACCTCGAACCCAGAACTGAACCGGTTTGCAAGCGTCCTTATAAGCTTGGCCCCGAAGAGCTGAAAGAGTTGAAGAAGCAGCTAGATGAACAAGAACATCTGGGTCTGATCAGACCAAGTTCTTCTCCATGGGGTTGTGGTGTTTTGTTTGTCAAGAAGAAGGATGGCACGGACCGACTTTGTGTCGATTCCGTCCATTGAATAAAAAGACAATCAGAAACAAGTACCCACTTCCCAACATCAATGAGTGGTTTGAACAACTGAAAGGTGCCAAGGTTTTCTCAAAGCTTGATCTTCGCATGGGTTATCATCAGATTCGCATTCGTGAAGAAGATATTCCAAAGACTACTTTCAGGACAAGTTTTGGCTCTTATGAGTACACCATCATGTCTTTTGGTCTCGCCAACGCTCCTCCAACCTTCTCAAGAATGATGAACTTCATATTCTCTCCTTTCAAGAATGAGTTCGTCTTGGTATATCTGGATGATATCCTCGTGTTCTCGGAGACTGAAGAAGAACATGCAGAACATCTCCGGCTTGTGCTTAACAAGCTAAGAGAGCATCGATTCTATGCTAAGTTTTCCAAGTGTGAGTTTTTCTCAATGAAGTGATGTACCTTGGGCATGTGATCTCTGCCGAGGGCATTAAAGTGCACCCTGAGAAAGTTGAGGCAAACTTGAAGTGGGAGCCTCCTCAGAATGTCAAGCAGGTTCGTAGCTTCCTCGGGCTTGCAAGTTACTGCAGAAGGTTCATGGAGAACTTCTCTCAAATTGCTAAGCCTCTGTCCAACCTCCTCTAGAAGAATATCAAGTATGCTTGGTCTCCTGAGTGTGATGTGGCGTTCAATATGCTCAAGCAGAAACTGACTCCAGCTCCAGTTCTTGTCCCTCCCGAGCAATTAAAGCCTTTCCAAGTTTTCTGTGACGCTTCTCTCCAAGGCCTTGGTGGCGTTCTCATGCAAGATAAGAAGATTGTTGTTTATACCTCACATCAGTTGAAGCCTGCCGAGAAGAACTACCCCACTCACGATCTTGAGTTGGTGGCAGTTGTGCATGCTCTGATGACTTGGAGGCATTTGTTGTTGGGTAGACCAGTTGAGGTGTACACCATTCACAAGAGCTTGAAGTACATTTTCACTCAACCAAATCTAAATCTTCGGCGGTCTCGTTGGGTGGAAATGATTGAAGACTTCAACCCAAGCATTGAGTATACTCCTGGAAAAACAAATTTCATTGCATATGCGCTCAGCCGAAAGGCGTACTGCAACAGTCTTATCCTGAAGCCTCTCCAACCCGAGATTTGTGAAGCCTTCCGCAAGCTCAATCTTCAAATGATTCCGCAAGGATTTCTTGCCAATCTTCAAGTCTTTCTGACTCTGGAAGATCAGGTTCACCAAGCTCAACTTCTTGATGCGATGGTGAAAAAAGTGAAGAAAGGTGTGGCCAAGGGCATTACGAAGTATAAGTGCTTTCGCGTTGATGACAAATATACCTTGTTCTTTGAGGACCGTCTGGTGGTTCCAAAAGGTGATCTCAGGAAAGTTATCATGGCCGAAGAACACAATTCTCACCTATCCATTCATCCAGGCAGTTCCAAGATGTATCAAGACCTCAAGCAAACCTTCTGGTGGACTCACATGAAACGTGAAATTGCTCAGTTCGTGAACGAGTGTGATGTTTGTCGCAGAGTGAAGGCGGAACATCAACGTCCAGCAGGTCTCCTTCAGCCTTTGCCTATCCCATAGTGGAAATTCGACCATGTGGAGATGGATTTCGTCACTAGGTTTCCTAAGTCCAAGAGGAGCAATGGTGCCACCTTTGTGGTTATCGACAAGCTGACCAAAGTTGCCCATTTCCTTCCGGTCAAAGAATCTATCTCGGCAGCTCAGTTGGCAGAGCTGTATCCGTCAAGGATAGTTTCTTTGCACGGTATTCCTCAGCTCATTTCATCTGACCGTGGAAGCCTCTTCACTTCCAAGTTTTGGGAGTCCTTCCAGACTGCTATGGGTACTAAGATTTGTTTCAGCACTGCATTCCATCCGCAGACAAGTGGTCAAGTTGAGAGAGTTAATCAAATCCTTGAAGACATGCTCAGAGCTTGTGTGATTTCGTTCGGCATGAAATGGGAAGACTGCCTTCCATATGCTGAATTTTCATACAACAACAACTTTTAGGCTAGCTCAGGCAAGGCCCCTTTCGAGATTCTCTACGGCAGGAAGTGTCGTACCCCACCCAATTGGTCTGAAACTGGTGAGCGTCAAATTTTGGGCAATGACATGATCACCGAGGCAGAAGAGATGTGCCATGTCATTCGTGAGAACCTCAAAGCAGCTCAATCCTGTCAAAAGAGTTATTACGATAACAAACATCGGGATGTCTCCTTTCAAGTTGATGATCTAGTCTATCTCAAATTTTCTCCTATGAAGGGCACTTAGTGGTTTGGAATTAAAGGGAAGCTAGCTCATCGCTTTGTGGGTCCTTTCAGGGTCGTTGGCAAGAGAGGTGAACTTGCCTATCAACTAGAGCTTCCTCTGAATTTCGCAAATGTGCATGATGTTTTCCATGTCTCTCAGCTCCGGAGGTGCTTCAAGACTCCCGAGCATACCACTCACCTCCAAGACATTGATCACTAGGAAGACCTATCTTATCGTGAGCATCCGGTTGCTATTCTCGAAGAAACTGAGCGTAAGACTCGCAACAAGTCGATCAAGTTTCTCAAGGTGAAGTGGTCTATCATTCCGACAAAGAAGCTACTTGGGAACGTGAGGGTCTTCCCCGTTCCGAATTTCCAGAGTTCTTTTGTTCTTAGATCTCGGGTCGAGATCCTCTTGTTGTGTGGGAGAGTTGTAACAACCCAAGTGCCCCCCTTGCCATTTTTGGTCATGTACCTCATATGAACCTCTATGTTTCCATGTGCCTTGAATGATTTATGATTTTGTTTCATGCCATTCATGCATCATGCATCATGATCATCATCTAGTGCATTTCATTTCTTTGCCTTGTTTACTTGTGGATGTGGTGTTGTGATGTGAGGTTGGTGTGATTGAATGCATGTGTGCCTTGTGTTTGGATCTCCTCAAACCCCCTCCCTCATTTCAACTCAAACTCCATTTTGCTCCTATTTATTTTATGTCACAAATTAATTTGTCCTAAAAATCTTTTAAAAATGTTATGGTGCTTAAGTTAATAGTTTAGAGAGGAGTAAGAGAACTCTTTCATGTGTTGTTGTTTCTGTCATTAAGATCTCTAATAAAATAGTAGCTTTAAATTATTAAATTAATTAATTTACTTTGGTTAAAATGAGTAGTTCATTTTATTTAAATAGGCTACTTTTAAGTTACTGTGAGAGACAACAACCATGGGCCTTCTCTCTCCCCGCGGCCCAGCTAGCCCCCCCGAGCGGCTTCGGCCCACCTCGCGGGATAGCCACCTGCTCCGTCTTCCCCCTCCGCCAGGTGTTAGAGACAAAGAGCGCAAGTGCGCCCGTCGTTTGGCACGGACGTCGAGACATCGTTAGCCTCCGAGCGCCTTTAAAACCCCGTCGTCGTGCATCCTTATGGTTTGCTCTTCCCATTCCCCCTCCTCCTCATCGCGCCGCCGCCAGGTAAGCGCAACCTCGCCATAGCCGTCGCCTGCCGCCATGAACCGAGCGAGCACGAGCTCGAGCTCGGGCTAGTCGCCAGAAGCCCCTCCCGATGCCCCTCTGCATGCAGAGGCGAAGCCTCGATACCCCTCTTCTTCCTTGCCGACCAGGAGAGGTCCAAGGACCCATGCTGCATCGTCTCCTTCCTCTGCATTTCGGGTCAGGAGATCGCCAGACTTCTTCTCCTTGTCGTCATCGACTAGTCGCGTCCCCGACCTCATCGTCGCGCCAAGGTAGTGAAGGTACCTTCCTCTCCACCTCAATGTCGTTTTTATAGTCGATGGCCGCCCGTAGCTCTCTGTCGTGCCGTATCTTTGCCATGCTCCCCATGCCCTGTGCCCGAATCTGAACCTGTTCTTCACAGAGGGTGCAGCTAGTGCTGCCGCGCCATGCATCGCCCCTCCACGCTCTCGCTTGTCTCGTCATGCGCCGCGTCGTTCTCGTGTGCCCATAGCTACTTGCTCGTGCGCTCCTTGCCCCACATCGTTTGCTGCCATAGCTTCCTTAGCCGTCGTGCTCGAGCTCCTCGCTGCCGCGCGCGTAGCCAGTAGGTGACCGCATGAGCGAAGCCATCGTAGACCCCGTAGCTCCCGCCGGTGGCCCGCTGGAGCAGCTGGTTGCCGTAGTTGCTGCCGGCGACGATCCCCTCTCCTCTATCTCGAAGTAGAGGAAAACCGTCCACTTCTCTATTTATGTCGCGTGTCGATCCCCTTTAGTCAGTAGTCCAAGCGTAGCATAGTGGTAGTCGAACCGGGGGGCGACCGCGAGGTCGCGGGTTCGATCCCTCCCGGCTCCCCTTTTTGTTCTGTTGTGTGTTGTGTGTGTGGTGGCGCCAGATCCGGTGTAGCCGCACCCGGATCGCGTGTGCATGTGTGTATCTGCTGTGTGTGTGTGTATGACAGTGGGCCCATGGCCCACTTGTCATCCACATAGAGGGCCCTGGTGTCTATGCCAGGTGGGACCCCTCCTATCTTATTTGTTTTAATTGTTTTATTGTTTTATTGTGTTTTATTAGATAATTCAAATTCTGGAAATGTCTAGATCTGGACTAGGCCATTTTTGGCAAAGTTCAAATTGGGTAAGTTTTAACTTATGAGTGATGGCATGTTATTTTCAAGCAAGGTTTTGGGAGTTTTTCAAAAGCAAACATATGAGTGTGATATATGGATTTTGGGGTAGAAAAATCCCAGGAATCCATTGGTGAAATTGGTTTTGTCATTTGAGCAAGTTTTATAAAATGTCATTTTGTCCCAATATGCCATTTTGTCATTTTAGTTAGAATTAATCCATGCATGCTATGATAATTGTGTCAACATGGAAGTGGTAGTGTTTCATGAGTATTATGCCATGGTATTTTCTTTTGACATGATAAATTTGCATGTGAGTGGGAATCTTGATCCAAAGTGTCTATTAAAATGTTGCTGATTTCAACATGCTAAATATTTCTAAGTCTGAGAATCTGTTATTATTTTTGTGCCTTGCTGAGTGGATGCTACCAAGTGCTCTGTTGAGTTTTAGCTCAAGCTCAGTGCTAGTGTTTTGTAGTAGATGTTGTACTCTACCATCCTGTTAATTTTAATGCCATGAGGTGGTCTATAGCATCATTAATTTTTGTTGTCAACTTGCTATCAGCTTAACTCAGATTTCAAAAAACTGTGATTTTTCACTAAGTCCCTAGAATCTGTTTCATCATGCCATCTTATGAGCTGCATGCTTAGTGATATGTTCTTCCTTTCCAGTTTGTGTGGTTGGATGATTTGATGATCATGTTATGTAGTTGCTGTTAATGCTTTGTTTGAGGTTGGAAACATCCTCTAGCTCTATATAATTGTTGCGGAAGTTGCTATGTTGCTGTTTTGGGACAGATTGTGTGTGTTAGTGTTTTGTGACTTGTGGGAGCTATGCTCCATTGTTTTGCTTGATATTTGGCTCTATGGTGGTTGATTTTTCATCTCCTAACCAGTGGCTACCTTGGAATACCAAGGAATAGCCCTTAGCCTTCCATGTCTTGTATTTTGTCTCCGTACCTTGTCGTGAGCGTGGCGTGAGAAGCGTAACTCCGTTTCCGACGTTCTACATATGCATTTGCATCGATTTTGCATGAAGCATCCATATTTTCCATGATCATGCATATTCAAACAACTTAAAATGAGTTTCTGTCCAGAATTTTAAATAACTTAACTATTGCATGAGAAACATGACTAGCTTAGGATTGACATATTAAATACTTCAAATGAATCATGCATCATCTTGTTTGTGCATTGCACCTTGGTTGGTTGTTTATTGTTGCTATTTATATTGGGTAGACGCGACTGTTGAACCTGAGTACGAGGATCCAGGAGAGTACCACTACGAGGACCCCGCTCTTTGTCCCTTTGAAGAACCAAAAGGCAATATGACCATACCCGGATCCCGACACTATTTTTGCTTTGCTAGATGTCTCGCTCTTATCGTTACATATGAGTTACCTACCACTTGAATGTCAAGCCTCCTACATTGCCATGATAGCCTCTAACCCCTCCACATCCTAGCAAAATCTTGATTGGCTAAGTTACCGCTGCTCAGCCCCTCTTATAGCGTTCCTAGATGCAGGTGCAGGTTGTTTCCATGTGATAACATGGATATCTAGAGATATCACAATATTATTTGCTATTTAATTTAATGCACATACATATCTTGGTATGGTGGAAGGCTTGGCCTTTTGCTTGGTGTTTTGTTCCACTTTTACCGCCATAGTTACTTGTTACCGGTGTTATGTTTCCATATTTTGCACTCCTAACATGCTCGGGGTTGTTATGGGGACCCCCTTGATTATTCGGTTGAGATTAAAGCTTGTGTGGCAAGACCCAGCATTGGTACTATTTGCTTAAACAACTTAATAAAATTGCATAGGGCTTTGCAACCCCATGGATAATTAATCAACCCCCGGTCCAGTGCTCCTCATGAGTGTTGGTCCACCTACCTAGCAGTCGGTGGTGCCACCTCGGGGCAACTCGAGGCATTTTTAGGCAACCGTCCACTTCGCATAGATGGATGATGCCCATTTATAGAGAGCGCACGACTCTAGAAGCGGGTCTGGCTCACCGGGAGGTCTTACTGGACTTGTTTTACCTTTCTCGAATAGCTTGCGTGAGGAACTCTGATCTTCTTCGGGCTATCTCGAGGTGTCGGTTTTCCTTTGGAATTGCCTAGGACGATCACGAGATCCGTGGTCGAGGTTATTCCCGCGGAGTGTGATTAATTTGTGATGGATAAGTTGGAGCACCCCTGCAGGCTTAAATCTTTCGGAAAGCCATGCCCACGGTTATGTGGCAACTTGGATATTTTGTTTAACACCCGGTTATAGTTAAATTGAAGTAAACTCCAATAAAATATACCAACTGTGTGAGTAACCATGATCGTCTCTGCGCTCGTGAATATGAATCGAGAGAGAACACGATGGGTTTATGTTTGACGTAAGTAGGTGTTCAGGATCACTTGGTGATCATGGTAGTATTCGAACATCTTTCATAGTCCACTATATTTACATTCATGTTCTCGTAAGTGAGCCACCATACAACGCTTAGTGCTACTGCAAACTCAACACTTACCCCCCATCCAACCCAATAAGCTTATATAGTCTCGGTACCCGGTTAGAAGATTGCCGAGTCCCCGTGGCTCAAAGATTAGTACAACAAACATAGGTGTAGGTGCATATGAGACCGTGCCAGATGATGTGACCCAGCTCTAGTGGGAGTATGATGAAGAACGTGGCAGAATGTGCGTCACATATCCAGACGAGTAGAGGGGTCTTGGTCGTGATCTTCGGGGTTAGAAAGACAATCTCATTGCTTCTTTTCCTCGTTTGTTTTCGTCTGTAGACGGACCCTATCTTTTGAATGATGTTTTGAATAATTGGTGTGAACTTGTAATTTAGCTTGTGGCGAGTGTAAGTCAACTCATATACTCCTCTCCTCATACATGTATGCGATATTACTGTACTTGCGAAACGACTATATGCGCCTCTATCCCTGTCGAGTCCCCCGTGCCTAAATATGGATAGGCGCGCATCTTGGGCGTTACACCAAACCAAGCAATTGAGTTGCAATTTTCTCGCTTCAGCTATTCAACTCCCATGCATTACTTGAGCTACTGTAACAAAGTTAAGAATGTGTGTGTAAACTACTAATTTTGTTTTATGAGAAAGTATGGATAGCTTACATGATAAAGAATCCCAATTACTCTTAAAAAATATTCATATATTAGTATAACGAACCGAGTAGGATTTTTGTTTAACATATTTTGTTCTCCACCTGTCTAAGCGATATTCTAATTGGATTGCTCACACAAAAAATCTGGTTAATCATTTGTAGAGTAGTTCCTATTTTTTGTAGTTATATACTTTCTCTGTAACTTAGTTTTTTAGCGAGTACACATGATGCGTATAATTCTATTGATAGACGGTAGAAATTACAAGGTTGCAAGCCTTGCAAAGCATACACAAGAAGGCGCTTACGAGGATGCTAGTGAACGGCTAGAGTTAGGGTTGCTCGGCCCCATTACAAGGGATCATGTTACATGGATGATGTTACTAAGTCCTCGTGCACCTGTTGTGGCCCAGGTTTGAGCTTCCTCCTAGATATTGCGTTGCTGCTGGGCTTGAGATGGTGTCGCACTGTCAAATATGCAAGTGTTGCGATGTTTCCAGTTCTTCCAAGCAATGAGTGCAATGAGAGACCCAAGTCCCTTGTGATGGCTGGCAGGGGATGCACGGAGAGCGGAGGACCGCCACTTGAAGAAACCAGCTATACCATCAATAGGTCGGATGGTGAGGCAACACTAGTGAAATATGTCGTGCCAGACGGAGCACAAGACGATGCAATCGATGAGGAGGTGGTACATGGTCTCATCCTCCTAGTCACACATGATGCACTTGGAGGGGTGTGCGGCATCCCGTGGTGAGCGAGGCACGCAACAGTCCAACAACGGTCAAGACCAGCCAACCATACAAATATCTTCACGCATGTTGGAGCCCGGTTCTTCCACGTCATCTCCAAATACATGGCCGCATTGATCCCTGTAAGAGAGACAAGTAGCAAGACTTGGCTGAATAAGCGTCGTTATTGGTCCAACTCCAGGGGGATGGAGTCGTGTTCTACACCCAGTATAACAAGACAAAGGCGCCTCAATTTTTTCACATATTCCACAATATCCGCTGGCCCGAGAGCATTGAAAATGTCTTGGATCTCCGCACATTGTAGGATGGCTTTGCAAACGAGACGTTTGTTTCTCCGTAAACGAGGCACAAGGGAGGCCAGAGCGAGAACAAGCTCGGTGATGGAAGGCTCGTCGAGCCAGTGAAATGTCCAAAACCTTCATTGCAAGTTGCCCCCAAGAGCCCACGTAGTCGAAGCATGGTAGATTTGCTTGACCTCGAGCTTGCACAACAATTGCAAGTGACTCCAAAGGCGTTGTGGATCAGTGGCCTGCCCACAAACATCTAACGCGCATAGAGCGATGATGGTGCGATGTAGATCCAGATGCCCAGCCCACCAAGCTCTAGAAGTCAGCACACGCGCTGCCAATTGATCGAGTAGTTCACGGCTTTGGCTTCCTTCCTCCCATGCAAGAGGAAATCACGAATAATGCATGTTGTCTAGTTGAGGATCATAAAGGCAGATCGCCATGGCGAGCAGAAAGTGGATCGAGATGGCGCTGAGAACGTGGGCACGAAGGCGAGTCACTCACAACGGGTTAGGAGGGACGTACGCCAAGAGGATAATTTCTTGACGAGCTTCTCGGTTAGAGGGAGTATAGTGGACGAGTGTAGCTTACGAATGGAGAGAGGCAAGCCCAGATGCTAGATCGAGAAGGAAGTAACCGGACAAGAGAGTGTAGTGCCTGTAGCAGCCACAACCTCCGGCGTGCACTTGATGGGTGTGATCGAGCACTTGTCGAAGTTGGTGTGCAAGTCCGAGGCCATCCTGAAAGTGTCGAGGATGCCCTGAATGGTGGCAAGTTCGGATGGGTCGAGGTGACATAAGATGAGGAGGTCATCAGCGAATAACGGTATGTTGGAGGTGTTATTACGATTTGTGAGGAGGGAAGCATGCCGTGTTGATGTTGTGCTGGAGAAGAAAGTTGAGCGCGCCGATGATAAGGACGAACAACGTGGGCGAGAGCGAGTCACCTTGGCACGATCCTTTAGTATGGTTAATCAGGCCCAAGACGCACATTGATTAACACACGTGTTTGGGCAGAAGAGATCAGGATCAAGATCCATTCACACCATTGGGTCCTACAGCCAAGGTGTCCTAGGACGTGAAGTAGGAAAGTCCAAGACACGGAGTCAAAAGCACGTGCTGTATCGAGCTTGAGCAGCTACCAAGGAGCTCTCATGTGGTGCAAGTGTCTCGTCGTTTGTTACACCGGGAGGAACTTTTCATGGACGCTCCGACCAGCGACAAAAGCACCACAAAAGCACTTTGAATCGCGGATACGAGCTCGGAGAGGCGCGGTGCGAGCTGTAAGGATGACACCATCGCGAAAAGTTTGGCAAAGAGGTGGATGTGACTAATTGGCCAGTAGTCGAAGAGAGTAGTGGTGTCTGGCTTCTTGGCCAAGAGAGTTAGTAGTGCCTCATTCAGCTTTTGGAATCCACGACCATTCATCGAGAACATCTTACCGAACGCATCGCAGAAGTCATATTTGATGATCGACTAGCATGCATGTACGAACTATGAGGAGAACCCGTCGGGGCCTTGTGCCTTTTCGGTGGGCATCCGCTTGACCGCCTGCGAGATTCCGTCTTTGATAAAAGGCATATCGAGTTCATCGAGGTTGAAGTGGCAAGTATCGATGAGATCCAGATCGATGAAGAAGGCGCAATCCTAAGCTGACATTTTTTTGTTAGTGTCAAAAAACGTGGCAGCGCATAGACATAAAGTGAGCATTTTTTGTGTGGTGATTTAGTTTCAAAATATCTTAATACATCTCTAGAAACAAAATCCTATGAATGGGGTGGACACACTTTACAAAAAAAAATGTCGTGTATCAATACCTTGACGATTGACAAAGGTGACCAAAGAATGCAAGACTTTTGACTAGTGGGCTAACAAAAATAATACAAATATCAAGTACTTCCGTCGTTTCTAAATACAAGCTCTCTTAAAAATTTCATTATGTAACTAAATACGTATGCATATATACATATTTAAAAATATAAATATATTCATTTTACTTTGTATGCCGTTGATATTTAAAAAAGCTTATTTAAGAACATATGAAGTAGATGTCAGAAGAATAGAGACCATTCTTCTGATGGTAAGCTGCCAAAAAAAAGCACAAAAAACAAGTTATACCGAAGCTTAGAGAACCTTCTTCGAATAGTAGGCTGACAAAAAGGCACAAATACTCAGCATCCGACGTATAAATCCAGGTCCCCTGCAAACCAAAACCTTATCCAAACCACCGGCGGGATGGTCGACACGTGCTCCCGTCCAGCCTGGCGCAAGCCCGCGCGGACCCGAACCTTCCAGAAAACCAAGCCCGACAAGCCATCGAAGTTTCTCGCTCTTTCCCAGCCCCTCGGCCCCACCGCACCCATGCCGCGGGCCACCCCGCGTGGAACAAAAATCCCGGCCGAAGCGCATCCGGGCCGTCCGCTGCGCCACCAGATCCCCATCCGACGCCCGGATGCGGCCGCTATCCATGCGGGCCGGGCCCACCCCGCCGCGGCTTTCTCGGTACGAGTGGTGTGCGTCGTGTCGCAGTCGGGAAAAACTATTTTTATCCAAGGTGCGTTTTCTTTTGCCCCTCGCCTTTCTCTCTCTATTTTTTTCATTTCTCTGATTATTATTATTATCGTCGTTCTCCTCCTCCCGTTGGGTATAAATCTCGTAATCCCGCGGGCGAAGCTTCCAGAAGGCTTCTTCCGTACGTTCCTTTCTTTGGTGAGGTGTCCTCTCGCGCATCTGGAAGCTACCACGGGGTTCCCCGGGCCAGATCCGGTCGGGAGGAGCAGAGCAGGCGCCGGCGTGATGGCGGCCGAGCATGGCGCCGCGGCTGCGGCGGACGGGGCTGGGGCTGGGGCGGAGCCTCCTCCTCCGGCGCCGATGCCGGGGCTGGCGGCGACGGCGGACGCGGCGGGGCAGAGGTCGCTGCCGACGCCGTTCCTGACCAAGACGTACCAGCTCGTCGAGGACCCGGCGGTGGACGACGTGATCTCGTGGGGCGAGGACGGGTCGACGTTCGTCGTGTGGCGGCCGGCGGAGTTCGCCCGCGACCTGCTCCCCAAGTACTTCAAGCACAACAACTTCTCTAGCTTCGTGCGGCAGCTCAACACCTACGTACGTGAGCTCCATGGGTTCGGTTGGTTGATTCCTCGGGCTCGGGTTCAGATTTGGCCTTTTGGGATTTTTGGCGTGGAATGCCCATGTTGGTGATGCTTGGATTTTGCTTACTGTGACGTGTAGGGATTTAGGAAGATTGTGCCGGACCGGTGGGAGTTCGCCAACGATTGCTTCCGGCGGGGCGAGAAGCGCCTGCTATGCGACATACACCGCCGGAAGGTAGTCCAGTCGGCCGGGCTGGCGGCCGCCGCAGCCGCAGCGGCGGCCGGGGCGGTGACGGTTGCCACTGCGGCGATACCGATGGCGCTGCCGGTCACCCGGTCCGGCTCGCCGGAGCCGCAGCTCTCCTCCGAGGAGCAGGTTCTGTCGTCCAACTCCGGATCCGCGGAGGAGCTCCCGCTCGCGCCGTCCGGCTCAGGAGGCTCTGGCCTGGGCGGCACCGCCGCCGGCTCCTCGTCCGGCGATATGGGCGAGGAGAACGACCGGCTGCGGCGGGATAACGCGCGGTTGACCCGCGAGCTGGGGCAGATGAAGAAGCTCTGCAATAACATCGTGAGCCTCATGACCAAATTCGCCTCCAGCCAGCAGCCGGACGGCGGACCCGGGTCACTGTCCTCCGTCGTGAACTGCTCGGGCGAGTCGGCGCTGGCCCCTCCACCGCCGCTGCCCGCGGCGATACTGGACCTGATGCCCTCGTGCTCGGCACTGGCCAGCGTCGCAGGCCTCGCCGTCGACGGCGAGCCGGACGCGAATGCGAGGCTGTTCGGCGTCTCCATCGGGCTCAAGCGAGCGCGAGACGAGGAAGAGGAAAACGGCGCCCGCGAGGAGCATCCTAACGGCGACGGCGACGGCGCGGACGTGAAGCCGGAGGAGGCAGCGGACCGGCGGCCCGACGGCGGCAGCGAGGAGCGGCAGTCGTGGCCGATATACCGGCCCAAGCCCGTGTACCGGGCCTGCAACGGGCAGGACGGGGCCGGGGCGGGCTCCGGGTCGGACCAGGACAGGTCCAACTCGAGGTGAGTGGACAATGTTGTAGAAGCTTCGAGCACCTACTAATTATTAATCACTAAGCATCATCAAATAATAATATAAGCATCGGTAGAGACGTGATACGTAGGGTCTTGCATTACTTTGCTAGTAGCTGGGGCGGCCAGCTGTCCCCTCTACCTCTGTAATTGTAATCTTCCTGTCTCATTTGATCTATAATATGTGTGTAATTTCTCGTGGTAGAGCGCGCCGCGGAAATCAGAATGCATTTCCGGCAGGTTTTTCGTCCATTTTTCTCCATTTTTTCTCCATTAGTAGTAGCTGCAACGAGAGAAGAAACGGTAACCACGATTTACTTCGCTCATAATACTACGCAAGTGGTATTTTAGTCAGCTGCGTGGGCGATAGCTGTAGACGGTAGCGGGCTTTGGCGGCCAGATCTATGGTTATAGTGGTACTTAAGTTCATACGGGTCAATGAGAGTGGTACTGGTCCACGTGCGTACTGCAACCCTGGGGTTTGGTTTGGTGCGGTGCGGTGTGGCGGGGCACGTAACCGAACCGACCCGGTGTGGACGTCACCGGAGCACTCGCTAGAAGGCGCGCGCGGAATGCGCTCTCTTTGTTCGTTCTCGGCGACGGAGATGGCGACGCGCTGTCCAATCGCTGCCTTTTTGCCCGGCTGCTCCTTCTCTCTCTCCCGCGTGCCGTCTCCGCCATTGTTTTCCGATGAGGTATGGTACTCTATGCAGTATAAAAAATCTCCGAGGCAGAGGGACAGCTGCTGTGTCGCTACTCGCCGGGGGCGGCCGTCCGGGATCTCCAAAAGATCTCCCATGTTGGGTCGCCGGGGTTCTGGTAGATCAGTGTATGGGTTTTCGCTAGAAACTTCGGGTGCTCTTGGCCCGGCGTGACGAAACAGAGACTCCGTGCGTGGCCTTTTGTGGACTAGCTAGCCCCGGCTAGAAGCCGCGGACGCCTTCTCTTCTAGACAGTTCACCCTCCCTGCATCTTTTCCGCGGAAGCATCAGGAAGAAAACGGCTGATTATTTGACAAAAAGTCCTGCACGGCAAACTCCTTTCCGGTGCCTTGTGTCATTTTGACCAGTTGATTGATACTCTGATTATTTTGCTCAACTTCACACGGAGTGTTAATTTTCTTACATTCTACTCGCTTAGTCCCTAAAAACCATGCCGAACGGCATTTTTTCAATTTAGCCCTTTGATTATTCTTGACCAAACCCGTAGTCCACTCTCTTCTTTCTCGCTCTTTTTTGACGACGATGCCTTGCTCCCCCTTTCTTCTTCCGCCCCATGCCTCATGCCGTCTTGCCCCGCTTACCCCATTGTCGCACCAGGCCAGCGTCGCCTTGTTCCCCTACCAAAACAGAGCAAGGTTGGTTTTTTCTTGCCGCCTGGGCCCCTTTGCCCGTCGTCTACCACCTCTTCGCTGCTGATCTCGTCCTTCCTCTTCAACCTCGCCCCCGCCGCCCCCTTTCTTCCCCTCCCCTCACATAGGACCGGATTGAGTAGGGCGTGCAACGGTCATGTCACTCCCAGACCTCGATGGAGTTTCTTCTCCACAATCATCACGCGTGAAGGGGGGGATTTGATGCTCGCTCGTCATGCGATGGTGGTCATGCCTGTGCGACGATGAGGCCTTGCGGTTCCTCTTGAGCAAAAATTGGTTGTGACTTCCAAGGCCGGCATGACATGTTCATGCTTGCCTGCGGGGCAACTCGCGTTGCCGTTGGGCCATGTTGGCAAAGACCAGTGGCGTGAGCAATAGCCTCCCACCACTCCTACCCTCCCCTCGTTTCAAGGTATTGACCACTAGTCCCCCCTTCTTTTTGGTTCCCCAAATCCCTTTTACACCTCAATGTTGCAGCTAACTGAAATTAAATCGATTGTGGTTGTCTTCATACACTAGGAGTTAACTGAAATTAAACTAAATTTTGACAGTTAATTTGAATTTTGACTATTAATCTGCGTCTAATTGTAGCTCTGTTAATCAAACGGAATTTATGCAGTTAACATGTTACATTAACTAGGAGTAAATGAACAGGCCACTTTAACAACTTTATGATGTTAGTGTATGGTTGTGATACTCCAATTTTATTTTCTTCAAGCCCGAAATGCAATTTGGGAAGAGCAAGTTGTTGCATTGTTTCATGTCAATAGTTATTCAGACTATGTTTGTTAGCAGATTCTGTACTGTTGAAATAAAAATTCTATGTTGCTAGCAACTTTGGGAGTAAATGGTTTTAGAATGACTATACTAGGCAATCTTATCTTCTTCAAAGATGCTATAGTGTAGTATCCTAAACTTGGTAGGGAATTAGAGATACATCACCTTCCTCATTTTATGTTTTGGTATATTGGAGAACAACTAAGGCTGGTGTGACTAGATTATTGGGCCAAAAAATAAATTCAGTGCAATAGCCTGATGAGCTTGGCAGCAGAAGTGCTTGTGAATCGCGTGGGCAGCTGAAGCACGTTGGAGAATCGCGAGGCTGGCCACATTGGTGTCGGTGTCAAAACCGGTAGACCTCGGGTAGGGGGGTGAGCTATGAGATTGGATCCATGGGTAACAGGAGACAAGGAACATACAGTGTTTGCCTAGGTTCAGGCCCTCTCGATGGAGGTAAAACCCTACGTCCTGCTCTTGTTGTATTATTGGTGTAGTAAAGTACAGAGTGGATCCACCTCGAGATCGTATGTTTGTGGTCTCAAACCCTAGGGGTGATGATGAATGTGTATATGTGTTCTCTACGGGCTAAACCCTCTGGCTTATATAGTCACCGGGGATATCTAGAGTTACACAAAGGTCAGTTACCATCTAGAGATCACATGACGAACAAATCATCCCTCCTAGGAGTACACGCCAAGTCTTCGGCGGAGTTCGATGTGCTCAAGTTACGGTTTGAAGGCCTTTGAAGTCCTTCCTCCTTGATGGGCCCCTAGTGCGGCCCATGGGCTAGACCAACTCGACTAGGACCCCATAGTCTAGGACACCGTCAGTAGCCCGTGAACTAGTCTTCGACGTCGAGGATGAAAATCTTCTTCAGACGTATAACTTCGGATTTGGAGTCTTCGGCTCGACAAGCGAGTTCCTGCCCCTACTTAAGGGCGTTTCAGTTCTGAATACAAAAATTCACTTCGACACTGGTCCCACCACGTGTCGCCTCGAGCTCGCATCACATGGGGAGCCGAGCCACCTTTATGACCATGCTGAAGCTTCATTTTCCCCTTACTTTATTTAGCCGGTCCTGAACCATGGTTGCGTCTCAGCGTATCCTGGTGAAAGGATCAATATGGTTGACTAGAGGGGGGAGGGTGAATAGGCAACTACCAATTTTCACCTTTTCTTAACAATTTACGTTTAGCAACAAATAGGTTGGCTAGATATGCAACTAGGTGAGCAACCTATATGATGCTTACAACAACAAGATAGACGGAAGCAAAAGATACAACATAAGTATAGCTTGCACAAAGTAAAGGTGAGAGATAGCCACAAGTGGAACCAGTGAAGACAAGGATGTGTTACCGAAGTTCCTTCCCTTTGAGGGGAAGTACGTTGGAGCTGCGTGGAGGCACAAAGCTTCCCAAGATGCCACTAAGGCCACCGTATTCTCCTCACGCCCTCACACAATGCGAGATGTCATGATTCCACTAGTGGTACCCTGGAAGGCGGTGACTGAACCTTTACAAACAAGGTTAGGGCAATCTCCACAACTTAATTGGAGACTCCCGACACCACCACGAAGCTTCACCACAATGGAATGTGGCTCCGAGGCGATCTCAACCGTCTAGGATGCTCAAACACCGAAGAGTAACAAGATCTACAAGGGATTAGTGGGGGGGATCAAATTTATCTTGGTGGAAGTGTAGATCGGGGCCCTCTCACCCAAACCCTAGAAGAGCAACAAGTTGTTTCGGCTAGGGAGGGAGATTGGGCGAAAATAGAGCTTGGTGCATATAGAGCTTTGGGGAGGAAGAGGTGGTCTTCTTGGGGAAGAAGACCCCCTTTATATAGTGTGTGTGTGGGGGGGCAAATCCAACCGTTATCCTCACTCAGCCCGCACACAAGTGGTTCTACTGCTGGGGCGGCAGATCCAGTCACTCAGTACAATGGCACGATGCCGCGAGGCAGTAGTGCCGCCGGGGCGGTAGTAACGCTCGCCCCAAGGGTACTACCGCCGGGGTTGCAGAGTAGCTGCCCACGAATCAAGAGGGGAAGGAGGGGCAAGGCAATTCCGTTGGAGCGATACTACCGCTCCCAGGAGTAGTACCGCTTCCTACTATCGCTCATAGAACCGCTGAGGATCCCAGGCCCAGAAGACCGGTCGGAAGTGGCACGGTAGTAACAGGCGGTACTACCGCTTATAAGCGGTACAATTGTGCCGTACCATCGGCCAAAGACCGTTCAGTCCGACACGAAAAATGGCAAGACGCCGAAACCAGCGGTACTGCGTGCGGCACTGGGAAGGGGCACTACCGCCCATAAGAGGTACTACCGCTGCCCAGAGCGGTACTACCGCTTATAAGTGGTAGTATTGCTGCCTTGCATTGTACTTTTGCTTGGGATCTTCCGGACCAAGATAAAGACAATGTTGGAGCTCCAAAGATGCGGGAAAAAACATGAGTGCAAATGAAAGTGTACGTGATTATTCCACCCAAACCTTTTTGATGCGGACCCCCTCTTAATAGTACGGTATTCCTGCGACTCAAGTCCACCAAAAAAGAAATGCAGGAACAAACCCGTCGTCACTCTAAGCCACCGAGGGGCTAGAATCGGCTTGTGCCATATGATGAATTATGTGAAAGTCTTAATGCACACAATTAGTCCGCAAATGCATTTTCATCAATCATCAAAACCATTGGGGTAGAAATATGTCCTTACAATCTCCCCTTTTTTGATGGATTGATGACAACACGAGATTTGCATAATAAATATCATGAGATAGAAAGCAAACCCTGCTATCTACAAGATATAGACGGGCTCACCCTAGATGTGTGCACTATATTTGATATGCTTTTGGAATGCAAAGCACACACACTAGGATCAACACTTCTCCTATATTTTATAGTCATGCACTACTTGCACTACGAGAATAAGAGATAAATATAAATGCAAGAAGTGACATGTGAACATAGACAAAGGGCACAAGATAAGCATAGTTCACATAATACGACCTAAGAAGATAATTAAAGGGTAGCATATGTCTCACACCATATGGTGCAGTCAGTGAATTACACATACATAAACAAAACCAAAACAAATGATAAAAGAGTTCGCGAGCGAAGAAGAAGCGGTCAAACCGAAACGTACTTGTGACTCGTCAAATCCCTACACTCTATCCCCCTTTGGCATCGAGACACCAAAAGGGCAGAGTGGACTAAAATGATCCGAGGTGGTAGCAGCTCATGAGACCATCTTCAATATTCTCCAGACTCAGGACTCGAAGTATAGGTGCCAGGGGAGCTACAGAAATAGGTGGAGCAGTAGAGCGAGGCAGATCAACATCAGAATCCCACTTGCAGTGCCTTGACGTCCATACCTCATCATCGATGATTCAGTCCTCAGACCCACTCCGAACTTCCAGCCCCATGTTCCTACCAAGTGCCTTGTGACGACTCGTAGCTTCCTTCTCTGCAATGTGAGCCTTGTACTGACCATGTGCATGCATGCAGAAAAGCTTCTTCATCTTCTACTTGAGCTTCTTAGCCCAAGATGGCTTAACAAAAGAGGGCACAAAATAGGAAGCAGTGCCACCCTCTGCAAAACAGTCCTCCTCCTCATCCTCGTCATCCTCATCATCCTCATCATCAGGAATATCCATCTCAGGAGCAGCATGAGTGACCCATTTGTCTTTCTGTCTCAGGTGAACGACCTTGTGTGGAACCACCTCACCACACTCAAACATAACACCTGGAAAGGTGGTCGCCCAGGTCACTCGATCAGATGCATCAGATATGGACCATAAATAGGGCACTTGCGCTAAGACACAACAGAGAGGAGCTCGGACCACATGACATGAGAAGCATCCAAAGGCAACACATCCGCTTTTGTCCTCATAAACTGACAATAAAGTAGCATATCCACTCGACGTGAGTGAACCTAATCTAGATTCCGAACATGGGGAAACCGAGTGTGCCTAAATATGCAGTGCATAATGTCAAGAAACGGCTCTAGCACATAAGTTGGCTTGCCGGTGATGGAGGAGACCTTCTTAGAATTGTAGGGCCAAAGAAAGTCTTCCAAAACCAAGCAGAATCATGGAAGTCTTCCAAGGATCAAACACTTGCCTACCATTAGTCATCCAAGTCAAAGTCATGTCCTCATCGGTTCCAAGATGGACCGTCGCATAGAGCACATCAATTATTTCAGGATCCAAGTCCTTGTTGAATTGTGTGAGGTCGGTAATGCCAAGCTTCTCACATAGCCTCAGGGACTCACTAAAGTATTGACCATTCTTCTCCAAATAAGCCATGTCAATGGACTTGACATTGGGAACATACAAGTTTTCCTTGTCCTTGAGAACATCAGTGTAGATAGCGAGCTGATGCCTATTCCAAAAGGGACGGTTGCGCAGCGATGAGTCTTTGGTAACTTCATATGGGTACTAGTTGCAGGTGTGCCAGAACTCCTTCTTGGGCAATAGAGCAAAAGATTTGGACTTCGTGGGCTTGTGAGCAACTGACTTGGTCCTTTGCTTGGGAGGTTACTGACTGGAACTACCCTCTGCTCTGTCTTCCCCTGAGTTGTGGTAAAGCTTAGTGCTCCGATGACTCGGGTTCACGCTCTGTTCAGAGCTGCCACCACCTGGAACCCAAAACACAAATCGAGGGAAAAGTAGGTGTAAAAGATATGCACAAACCAAGAAGAAAAAAGAATGAGTACATTTGGAGTGGAAGTGCAAAACATGTGCATTTGCCAACACAAGCAATAGTACCGCCTATAAGCGGCAGTATCGCTCGGGCGGAGACCACGGGGGCAACCACTTCCGCCGGTTAGACCCGGTACTAGCGATGACGCCAAATGCAAATATTTGCCACTAGAACTTCAATTCTACTCCCTAGCCGCCTTCCACATCCTACTCATGCCTCGATTTGACTAAAAATTGGAGAATGCATCACATATTTCCCTAAATCCTAGATTAAAAGAATAGTACTGTAGGAGAGAAAATCAAGGGCAATACCAACATTCATGGCAAGAGGAGAGGGTGGGGATCGGTTCCACCGGTCGGAATCTCGAAAGAACAACCGAAAACCGAGGTCAGGCGACGACCTTCGGAGCCCTTGGGTCGCCTAGAGGGAGAACACCATGGGAAGAGGGGGTTAATAACCCACAAGTATGGGGGATCGCAATAGTTTTTGAGGGTAGAGTATTCAACCCAAATTTATTGATTCGACGCAAGGGGAGCCAAAGAATATTCTTGAGTATTCGCATCTGAGTTGTCAATTCAACCACACCTGAAAGACTTAATATCTGCAACAAAGTATTTAGTAGCAAAGTAGTATGAAAGTAACGATAACAATGGCAATAGTGGCAGTAGCAGTTTTGTAGTGATTGTAGCAGTAGTAACAGAAAAGTAACTTAGCAAAGATCAATATGTGAAAAGCTCGTAGGAAATGGATCGGTGATGGATAATTATGTCGGATGGCATTCATCATGCAACAATTATAACATAGGGTGACACAAAACTAGCTCCAATTCATCAATGTAATGTAGGCATGTATTTCATATATAGTCATACGTGCTTATGGAAAAGAACTTGCATGACATCTTTTGCCCTACCCTCCCGTGGCAGCGGGGTCCTAATGGAAACTAAGGGATATTAAGGCCTCCTTTTAATAGAGAACTGAACCAAAGCATTAGCACTTAGTGAATACATGAACTCCTCAAACTACGGTAATCACCGGAAAGAATCCCAGTTATTGTCACCCTGGGGGATGCGGATCGTAACTCGTAATAGGTGTCTACAACTTGCAAGATAGGATCAAGAACGCACATATATTCATGAAAACATAATAGGTTCAGATGTGAAATCATGGCACTCGGGCCCTAGTGACAAGCATTAAGCATAGTAAAGTCATAGCAACATCAATCTCAGAACATAGTGGATACTAGGGATCAAACCCTAACAAAACTAACTCGATTACATGATAGATCTCATCCAACCATCACCGTCCAGCAATCCTACGATGGAATTACTCACGAACGGTGGGGAGCATCATGAAATTGTTGATGAAGGAAGGTTGGTGATGATGATGGCGTCGATTTCCCCTCTTTGGAGCCCAAAACGGACTTCAGATCTAGTCACCCGAGGAAGAACAGGAGGCGGCGGCGGCTCCATATGGTGAAACACGATGAACTCTTCTCCTTGATTTTTTCTCCGCGAATAGGAATAAATAGGAGTGAAATTGAGGTCGGTGGAGCAGCAGGGGCCCCACAAGCCTGCTAGGCGCGTTTAGAGGGTGGTCGCGCCTGGCAGGCTTGTCACGTGTGGGTGGCCCCCTCTAGTTGATCCTTTCGCCTGTATTTTTTATTAAATCCAAATATATTCTCCATAAATTTTCAGATCAATCCAAGAACTTTTACTTCTGCACAAAAATAACACCAAGGCAATTCTGCTGAAAACAGTGACAATCCGGGTAGTTCAACTCAAATCATGCAAATTAGAGTCCGAAACAAGGGCACGCGAGTTTGGAAAAGTAGATACGATGGAGATGTATCAACTCCCCCAAGCTTAACCCATTGCTTGTTCTCAAGCAATTCAGTTGATAAACTGAAAGTGATAAAGAAAAACTTTTACAAACTCTGTTTGATCTTGTTGTTGTAAATACGTCTAACTAATGTTCAGATTTTCAGCAAAGATCATGGACTAACCACGTTCACAATAACATTTAGGTCTCACATTTACTCATATCAATGACATAATCAACTAGCGAGCTATAATAATAACTCTCGACCGACAACACTTTTTCAAAACAATCATGATGCAATATGACAAAATGGTATGTCGCTAGCCCTTTCTAAGACCGCAAAATATAAATGCAGAGCAGCTCTAAAGAACAAGGGCTAACTAGACATTGTAATTCACGGTGAAAGAGATCCAGTCATGCTCATACTCAATATCAATTAATAGCAAAGCATACAAATGACGTGGTGCTCTCTAACTGGTGCCTTTTATGAGAATAGAATGACTCAACAATAAAGTAAATGGAAAGGCCCTTCGTAGAGGGAAGCATTGATTTGCAGAGGTGCCAGAGCTCGAGTTTTTAAAACAGAGATGAATAATAATTTTTGAGAGGTATGCTTTCATTGCTCACATAACGACCAAGAGGTTTTCAACATCTTCCATGCTAGATACATTATAGGCGGTTCCCAAAAAGAATGATAAAGTTTTTACTCCCCCTCCACGAATCAATCACACTCCACGGCGAGTCGAATCCATGGGTACCATCCATACAAACACAATCCTGGGGGAGTTTTGTTTAATTATATTTTATTTCGAGCATGGAACTGGGCATCCCGATTACCAACCACTTTCTTGTGAATGATAGTGAATCAACACATATCGTGAGAATAACCCACCTAGCATGGAAGATACTGACAGACCCCAGTCGCCACATGAGCGATTTGGGCATACAAAACAGAATGTTTATTAAAGGTTTAGAGTTTGGCACATGCAAATGTACTTGGAATGGAAGGTAAATACCACATATAGGTTGGTATGGTGGACTCATATGGAACAACTTTGAATTTGAGGAATTGGATGCACAGGCAGTATTCCTGCTTAGTACAAGTGAAGGCTAGCAAAAGACTGGGGAGCGACCAACTAGAGAGCCACACAGTCATCAACATGCTTTGAGATTAACCAACATTGAATGCAAGCATGAATAGGATATAGATTACCATGAAAATAAATATCGTAGAGGCTATGTTGATTTTGTTTCAACTACATGCATGAACATGTGCCAACTCGAGCCACTTGAATCATTCAGAGGAGGATACCATCCCATCATACTACATCACAACCATTTTAATATGCATGTTGGTACCCAAAACAAACCATTATCCACTCTTAGCTATTTAAGCATGGCATGAGTAACTATAATCTCTAATTGTCATTGCAAATATGTTTCACCCAAAATGAACTGAATTCAGAATGATGAGCTAATCATATTTACAAAAGCAAGATACGTCGAGTTCATACCAACTTTTCTCCATCTCAATCTTTTCATCAAATATCGTCATTATTGCCTTTCACTTGCACGACCGAACGGTGTGGAAAATAATAAGAGTGCACGTGCATTATACTAAGCTGGAATCTGTAAACAATAACTCAAAGGAGAAGGCAAGGTAATATGGGCTCTCTGATCAATAAACAATTGTGCATATGAGAGCCACTCAACATTTTCATTATGGTCTTCTCCTTGCGACCCAAAGAAAGAAAATTCAAAACAAGAACGAGGAAAAAACTATTTACACGGGAAAGCTCCCAACAAGAAAAACAAGAACAAAAATCTTTTGGGGTTTTCTTTTAATGCTATGGCTAAGCAACTAGAAGGTAAAGCTAGTACCATTTTTTTTTGTAATTCTCAAAGTTAATTCAACACACAAGAAGAAAGCGAAACAAAGAAATAAACTACCATGGATAGTACAATGAAAGAGTATGAACACCGACTACTTAAGATGGATGTGTGAACATGAATGTAAAGTCGGTGAAAAATACGTACTCCCCCAAGCTTAGGCTTTTGGCATAAGTTGGTCTATCGCCATGGATGGCTCGGCTAATATCCAAAGTCATAGTTGGGGTTGTGTTGGGCTGCTGCGGCCACCGCCTGAACGACGACAGCGGGAAGGCGAGCTTCTTCCGCATTTCTCTCATACTCGTTTGCCTCCTCTCTAGTTATAAAGTATCTCTATTTTTCCTGAAAGTTAAAGAAAGTAGGAGCAGGAAGGGTAACTTGGATAATGTGTTGTCTATCAAAAATTACTCGGTACTGGAGGGATTGTTCGTTCCTTTCAAGAAATTGAAAACGTACCAAAGCCTCAAAATCAACAAAAGCAGGTGGTAACTCAATATCATTTCCCCGTATGGGTACCCCAAGATAATTAGCTACATGAGTGGCATAAATCCCACCAAAGAAATCTCCATCCTTAGCATTATTATGCAACCTTCTAGCAATAAGCTCCTAAGTTATATCGCCTTTCACCCATTACTGCACTCTTAAGAATACTGAGATCGGTTGCACAAAGGTGGCTATGCTCAGTTTTACCATTAATACATCTACCTATGAATCGAGCAAAATAATGTATAGCAGGGAAATGAATGCTTCCCAAGGTAGCCTGTGTAATGTTTCTAGTTTCTCCGACGGTGATGCTAGCAAGAAAATCATTATATTCAGTGTTGTGCGGATCACCATATCTGCCCCATTGTGGAATTTTGCATGCATGATTAAAATCCTCTATGTCCAAAGTATATGATTTGTCATAAAGGTTAAATAGGACGGAAGGTTTATTACGATTGAGCGAAAATTCAAACCTCCGCACGTAAGAATCTGTGAGTTGATAGTATTGCTTGCATTTGTCCGAAACGAATTCCTCATAAATTGATTCGATGGCCATTCACAAGGTCATACGTGTGCTTCCTACGGTGGTTCAAGGTCGGGTTCACGTATCGCAAGTCTCGGGGCCTTCTTGCTTGAGGAACCCCATTGAAACACCCCCCTCAACATTTTTTTCCTGAAAAATTCCGAAATTTTTAGTGACTCAAAATAAAGGTGAACAAAACTCAAGAAAAACTCATAGCAACTACTCCCACAAGTGCCTAGAGGCTATATCATGCAACAAAACTACTTGGGACCATACAAATGTGACCTGCAATCTCAAGAACAAGGTCACCACAGTAGCAAAAATTTGCAATATATAAAGCACTAGAACAAAAACTAATTGACCATTGGAGGAGTCACATACCGAAGAACAATCTCCCAAAACAGTTTGTGAATGAAGCTTTGCACAAGGAGATCGAAAACGGCAGCAAAATGAGCTAGAACATGGGTTTGAGCAATGGTGGGATTTTTTCTGGAGGAAGATGAAGTGGATGGGTGCCGGAATAAGTGAAGGAGGGCCACGTGGGACCCACAAGCCTGCTAAGCGTGGCTAGGGGGGTGGTCGCGCCTTGGGGGCCTGTGACCCACGGGTGCAGCCCCTTACAGTGTGCTCAGTGCCATATATTTTAAATATTCCAGGAAAAATCATACTCCATTTTCAGGGCATTTGAAGAACTTTTATTTTTAGGTCATTTTTCTATTACACGGAAAACTCAAAAAACAGAAAAATAAAAGCATTTTTACTTTATTCACTCTATCTAGCAGAAGGTAGAGGTTAGGTACAGAAGGTTGTGCTTTCTAAATTCATCCATCTCATGCTCATCAAAAGGAATACATTAATAAGGTTGATCAAGTCTTATTAACAAACTTCTTTTGAATAACATGAAACCAAAGAATTTTCGAATAACACTAAGTTACTTCAATGGGGATATGCATGTCCCCAACACAATAAGTATATCATATTTCTTCTTGATAGTAGGAAGAGGGAGTTCAAAGTCTCCAATAATAATCGTTGGAATTTTTTCAATGGAGTTGATACTATGAACTTGAGGTTGTTTCTTCGGAAAGTGTACCGTATGCTCATTAACATTAATATGAAAAGTGACATTACCCTTGTTGCAATCAATAACAGCCCCTGCAGTATTCAAAAAGGGTCTACCAAGGATGATAGACATACTGTCGTCCTCGGGAATATCAAGAATAACAAAGTCCGTTAAAATGGTAGCATTTGCAACTACGGCAAGTACATCCTCACAAATACCGATAGGTAGAGCAATTGATTTATCAGCCATTTACAAAGAGATTTTAGTAGGTGTCAACTTATTCAAATCAAGTCTATGATATAAAGAGAAAGGCATAACACTAACACCAGCTCCCAAATCACATAAAGCAGTTTTAACATAATTCCCTTTTAAAGAGCATGGTATAGTTGGTATTCCGGGATCTCCTAATTTCTTTGGTACTCCACCCTTAAAAGTATAATTAGCAATCATGGTAGAAATTTCATCTTTCGGTATCTTCCCTTTATTAGTCACAATATCTTTCATATACTTAGCATAAGGAGACATTGTTAGAATATTAGTCAAGCGCATACGCAAAAAGACAGGTCTAAGCATTTCAACAAAGCACTCAAAATCCTCATCATCCTTTTTCTTGGATGGTTTATGAGGAAAGGGCATGGGTTTCTGAACCCATGGTTCTCTTTCTTTACCATGCTTCCTAGCACTAAAATCTCTTTTGTCATATCTTTTATTCTTAGGTTGTGGGTTATCAAGATCAACAGCAGGTTCAATCTCCACATCATTATCATTACTAGGTTGAGCATCAACATGAACATCATCATTAATATTACCACTAGGCTCATGTTCATCACCAGATTGTGTCTCAGCATCAGATATAGAAATATCATTTGGGTTTTAAGGTGTATCAATAACAGGTTCACTAGCAGCATGCAAGGTTCTATCATTATCCTTATTCCTCTTATTATTGGAACGACTAGGTGCATTAGTATTACTCCTTTGAGAATCTTTCTCAATTCTCTTAGGATGGCCCTCGGGATACAAAGGTTCTTGGGTCATTCTACCACCCCTAGTCACAACTTTAACAGATTGATCATTGTTCTTACTATTCATCTCATTAAGCAAATCATTCTGAGCTTTGAGTACTTGTTCTACTTGAGTAGTTACCATGGAAGCATGGTTACTAATCAGTTTAAGATCATTGATAGTTCTACTCATATAATCAACTAAGCTATCAAGCATGAAAGCATTATGTTTCAATTGTCTACTAACAAAGCATTGAATTTTTCTTGCTTAACAACAAAATTATCAAACTCATCCAAGCATTGGCTAGCAGACTTATTATAAGGAATATCGCTTTCATCAAATCTACAGAGAGAATTTACCTCTACTACGTGTGTCGGGTTATCAAGACCATGTATTTCTTCAATAGGTGGTAGGTTCTTAACATCTTCAACTTTAATACCTTTTTCTTTATAGATTTCTTTATCTCTTGCATATCTTCAGGACTTAGAAATAGATTACCTCTTTTCTTCGGAGTTGGCTTCGGAGGTGGTTCGGGGATATCCCAATTATTATCATTGCTTAATATATTATTCAATAGTATTTCAGCTTGTTCAACAATTCGTTCCCTGAAAACACAACTGGCACAACTATCTAGGTGGTCCTTAGAAGCATCGGTTAGTCCATTATAAAAGATATCAAGTATTTCATTTTTCTTGAGAGGATGATCAGGCAAAGCATTAAGTAATTGGAGAAGCCTCTCCCAAGCTTATGGGAGACTCTCTTCTTCAATTTGCACAAAATTAAATATTTCCTACAAGGCAGCTTCTTTCTTGTGGGCAGGATTTTTTTTTCCAGAGAAGTAATATATCATATCCCGGGGACTACGCAAACAACCAGGAGCAAGAGAGTTGAACCCTATCTTAGCATCACCCTATAATGAGAAAGGAAACAACTCGAGGATATAGTAATAACGAATTTTTTCCTCATGAATAAATAGGGTGGCTATATCATTCAATTTGGTGAGATGTGCCATGACAGTTTGAGATTCATAACCATGGAAATGATCAGATTCAACCAAAGTAATTAACTCAGGATCGACAGAGAATTCATAATCCTTGTCAGTAACAAAGATAGGTGAAGTAGCAAACTTAGGATCATATTTCATTCTTGCATTCAAAGATTTTTCTTTCCACTTGCATAGTAGTTTCTTAAGATCATCTCTATCCTTACAAGCAAGAAAGTCCCAGCTACCTCTCCTTCCATAACATAACTCTTAGGAATATCAGGCAATTCATATCTAGGAGAGCTAGGTCTAGCAGGTGTCTCAAAGTGTTCAGTTTCAATAATTTCATTAGTCTCAGAAGTATCATAATTTTCAACACTGGCTCAAGCAATTTGTTCATCAAGAAATTCACCCAGTGGCACAGTATTATCAAAGTATCATCATAAGTATAATGCATAGCAGAAGTGGCATCATAAATTACTTGCGATTTATTAGAATTACTAGCAGGTGGTGGTGTCGCAAACTTACTCATAACAGAAGGTGAATCAAGTGCAGAGCTAGATGGTAGTTCCTTACCTCCCCACGTAGTAGAGGGATAGATCTTGGTGTTTGGATATTTCAGATTCTTCATAGTGATCAACAAATATAAATCCCAAGTGACTTAGAGAATAGAGCTATGCTCCCCGGCAACGGCGCCAGAAAAAGGTCTTGATAACCCACAAGTATAGGAGATCGCAACAGTTTTCGAGGGTAGAGTATTCAACCCAAATTTATTGATTCGACACAAGGGGAGCCAAAGAATATTCTCGAGTATTCGCATCTGAGTTGTCAATTGAACCACACCCGAAAGACTTAATATCTACAACAAAGTATTTAGTAGCAAAGTAGTATGGAAGTAACGGTAACAATGGCAATAGTGGCAGTAGCAGTTTTGTAGTGATTGTAGCAGTAGCAGCGAAAAAGTAACTTAGCAAAGATCAATATGTGAAAAGCTCGTAGGCAATGGATCGGTGATGGATAATTATGTCGTATGGCATTCATCATGCAGCAGTTATAACATAGAGTGACACAGAACTAGCTCCAATTCATCAATGTAATGTAGGCATGTATTCCATATATAGTCATACATGGTTATGGAAAAGAACATGCATGACATCTTTTGTCCTACCCTCCCGTTGCAGCGGGGTCCTAATGGAAACTAAGGGATATTAAGGCCTCCTTTTAATAGAGAACCGGACCAAAGCATTAGCACTTAGTGAATACATGAACTCCTCAAACTGCGGTAATCACCGGAAAGAATCCCAGTTATTGTCACCCTGGAGGATGCGGATCATAACTCGTAACAGGTGTCTACAACTTGCAAGATAGGATCAAGAAAGCACATATATTCATGAAAACATAATAGGTTCGGATCTTAAATCATGGCACTCGGGCCCTAGTGACAAACATTAAGCATAACAAAGTCATAGCAACATCAATCTCACAACATAGTGGATGCTAAGGATCAAACCCTAACAAAACTAACACGATTATGTGATAGATATCATCCAACCCATCACCGCACAGCAAGCCTATGATGGAATTACTCACGAACGGCGGAGAGCATCATAGAATTGGTGATGAAGGATGTTTGGTGATGACGATGTCGTCGATTTCCCCTCTCCGGAGCCCAAAATGCACTCCAGATCTGGTCTCCCAAGGAAGAACAGGAGGTGGCGGCGGCTCCGTATCGTGAAATGCGATGAACTCTTCTCCTTGATTTTTTCTTCGCGAATAGGAATAAATAGGAGTGGAATTGAGGTCGATGGAGCAGCAAGGGCCCCACAAGCCTGCTAGGCGCGACCAGGGGGTGGCCGCGCCTGGCAAGCTTGTCACCTCTGGGTGGCCCCCCTCTGGTTGATTCTTTTGCTAGTATTTTTTATTAAATCCAAAAATATTCTCCGTAAATTTTCAGATCAACCCGAGAACTTTTATTTCTGCACAAAAATAACACCAAGGCAATTCTGCTGAAAACAGCGTCAGTCCGGGTTAGTTCCGTTCAAATCATGCAAATCAGAGTCCAAAACAAGGGCAAAAGAGTTTGGAAAAGTAGATACGATGGAGACGTATTAGGGGTGAATGGGTCTGGGAAATGGAACTTCTTGTGCCCGGCCCCATAAGCCCGCCCCCCGCCCCGTGCGCACACACAAGCGGTACTACCGCCTTGAGGGTGGTAGTACCGCCCCGGTACTACTACTCGGTAGGAGGCCGTGTAGTACTGCTCCAGCGGTAGTACCGCCGAATACGACCACATGGCCAAAATTTAACCAAGAAAAACGATGGCTTATGCAATTTTGATTAGCCAGTACATGAGAGAGGCTTTGGATGGAGAGATAAAAACCAGCAAACGGGAGTGAACAATCCAAGTATAAACATCAAAGATAGAGAAAAAAAGACCTCGGAGTGACCCAAAACATGAATGCACTCTCAAAGGCAAATGCCTCACTAGGAGGTGGGTAGGGGCCGTAGCCACCTATGTTTGAGTCAATTGGTGTGGCACCATGAAGATTTTAACCGTTGGCTCATGACCAAAACTCATATTTGAAGCACAAGTGCCATCAAGAATGACTAATGTGAAAGACTTAGATTGATTTATGCATAATAGGGGGAGGGAGAGTTCATTGATAGAACAACACTCCCCATATTTCCATGCCTACATCTAAACAAGACACAATAATGAGTGAGGTGGGATGTGCAATACTTCAAGCCACATTGCTCGAATCAATGATATTTAGCTCATGCCTTAGCTTGCGAAATCTTGCTTCCTACAATGGCTTTGTGAAAATATCTGCAAGTTGCTCATTAGTGTTGAGATGAATAAGATCAATCTCTCTACGCTTGATATGCCCCCGGATGAAGTGATGACGAATCTCAATATGCTTCATCTTGCAATGTTGAATCAGACTGTTGGAGATCTTGATCGTACTTTCATTGTCACAGCAAAGAAGCACTTTTTCACACGTGACACTATAATCCTTTAAAGTTTGCCTCATCCAGAGCAACTGTGCACAACAACTTGCCACAGCTACATACTTGACAAGAGAGAAACATAGTTTTGTTTCTTAGAAGACCAACACACCAAAGAGCGACCAATGAATTGGCAACCTCCGGAAGTTGACTTCCTATCCACACAATGTCCTACCCAATCTGAGTCCAAATGTCCTATGAGATCAAATCAAGCGCCTTTGGGGTACCATAAGCCAAAGTTTGGGGTATGAGCCAAATATCGAAAGATTCGCTTGATCGCCACATAGTGACTTTCCTTAGGTGCAGCTTGAAATCTTGCACGAATTGCCACACTCAACATAATATGCGTCTAGATGCACAAAGGTAAAGCAAGGATCCAATCATGGAGAGATATACCTTTTGATCCATGGATTTACCATTGGGATCGATGTCACATTGGCATTTGAGAGGCATGGGAGAATTGGCTTTAGCCGGCTTGAGTTCATCCAACTTGAACCTCTTGAGCATGTCTTGAGTGTATTTTGCTTGATTGATGAAGGTTCCTTGACTTTTTTGCTTGATTTCTAATCCAAGGAAGAACTTCAACTCTCCCATCATGGACATATCAATCTCTTTGGTCATTAGTGCAGCATACTCATCATTGAAAGCTTTGCTAGGAGAATCAAAGATAATATCATCAACATATAGTAGGCATATGAACAAGTCCCCTTTAACCCTCTTTGTGAAAAGAGTGGGATCGATTTTACCAATTTCAAACCCACGACCTTGCAACAATTTAGTAAGGTGCTCATACCACGCACACGGGGCTTGTTTAAGGCCATAGAGTGCCTTATCGAGTTTGTATACATGATTGGGGAACTTTGGATCCTCAAATCCCGGAGGTTACTTGACATATACCAACTCATTTATAGGACCATTTAAAAAAGCACTCTTCACATCCATTTGTTTTAATTTGAAATTATGATGAGATGCATATGAAAGCAACATGCGAATAGATCCAAGACGAGCAACAGGAGCAAAGGTTTCACCGTAGTCGATACCCTCGACCTGGGAGTAGTCTTGTGCTACCAATCTTGCCTTGTTGCAAATGACAACACCGTTCGCATCTTGCTCGTTCTTGAAGATCCATTTGGTCCCAATGACATTGTGATTCTCGTTTGGTCTTGGTACGTATTGCCACACCTGGTTGCACGGAAAGTTGTTGAGTTCATCATGCATGGCTTCAAGCCACTTCATGTCCTTGAGTGCTTCTTGTACCTTTAGGGGTTCAATAGAAGAAACAAACGCGTGGTGTTCACAAAAGTTTGTTAATTAGTTATGAGTGGTTACCCCTTTACTCAAGCTTCCATAGATGTTATCCAAAACATGTTGATGCGTTCGAAGCTTGTTACCAGTCTTGGCAGCACGAAGCTCTAATATTTCTTCCATGGTGGGTTGAGGAGGACTATCTTGTGAACTTGGAATGCCGTCATGAGCTTTCTCTTGATATTGATCTTGCTCGGGGGAAGGAACTTGATCTTGGACATCACTTGGTGCATCACCACCATCATGAGGTTGATCTTGCGCTTGATCTTGCTCACTTGGTTGAGGGCCTTCACTTTGTTCTTCACAAGCGTGTGGGTCTTGCATCGATGATGGTTCCACTTGAGTGGAACATTGTCCTTCTCCTTAGGCCAAAAGGGGTTCCTCAACGGGTAGGAAGTGTCCCACACCCATTTTTCTTATGGCTTGGGGAGGAATTTCATCACCTACATCACAAAGACCACTTTGCTCTACTTGGGAGCCATTAGTTTCATCAAACTCCACGTTACACATATCTTCAATGAGTCCATTAGACTTGTTGAGGAGACGGTAAGCGCGAGAGTTTGTAGTATAACCAACGAATATGCCCTGTTGAGATCTAGATTCAAATTTAGACAAACGAACACCATTTTTGAGAATGAAACACTTACAACCAAACACCCGAAAGTACGTGAGGTTGGGCTTGTTACCGGTGAGTATCTCATATGGAGTCTTGTTCAACCCTTTACAGAGGTATAGCCGATTAGATGCATGAAATGCGGTGTTGATGGCTTCGGCCCAAAAGTTGTATGGAGATTTGAATTCCGCCATCATGGTCCTTGTCACATCCATCAACGTCTGGTCCTTCCTTTCTGCAACACTATTTTGTTGAGGGGTATATGGTGCGGAGTATTGATGCTTTATCCCCTCATCACTAAGGAACTCATCCAAGGTGTAGTTCTTGAACTCGGTGCCGATGTCACTTCTAATCATCAATATCTTTGGATAATGTTGGCGTTGAGCTTCATTTGCAAAGTTGATGACGGTTTGTTGGGTCTCACTCTTCCTCTTGAAGAAATATACCCATGTGTATCTTGAGTAATCATCCATAATCACCAAGCAATACTTTCTTCCACCAATACTATTGAAAGATGGAGGACCGAAAAGATCCATGTGAAGGAGCTCCAAGGGCCTCTTCGAGTAGATGGTAGTCGTGCGTCGGTGAGCCTTCTCATGTAGCTTTCCTTCGATACAAGCACTACAAGCACGATCTTAGGAAAAACTCATGTTTGTTAGTGTAAAACTGACCCCCTTTGAGGAGACTTTGCAAAGATCTCATATTGACATGGGCTAGTCGTCGATGCCAAAGCCATCCCACATCAACTTTAGCCATTAGGCAATGCATGGTCTTAGTGGGTCGCTCCGAGAAGTTGAGCACATAGAGACCGTTTTTGACATGCCCAACAAAGGCTACATTAAGAGCCTTGCTCCACAAAAGGGACATGGTATCAATGCCAAAGAAATTACTAAAACCCATGAGTGCAAGTTGTCGAATAGAAAGTAAATTGTATGCAAGGGTCTCAAGAAGCATGACTCTCTCAATAGTTAAGTTCGGAGAGATAATCACCTTGCCACGACCCAATACCTTTGTAATTGTGTCATAACCAAAGGATACTTGAGTGGTAAAAGATGCATTGGTTCGAACGTCCACCACCAAGTCCTTGCGTTCGGTCATATGATTTGTTGCTCCACTATCGAGCAACCAAGAGACTCCTCCGAAAGCAAACTCCTACAATAGATCAATGCTTGGATTTAGGTACCCATTCCTTAATGGGTCCTTTCATGTTAGTAACAAGGGCCTTCGGAACCCAAATAGACCATTCAATGTACTCATACGAAGAACCAACATATTTGGCATAAACATGCCCATCACTAGCACGACATAAGACATAAGAGGGGCTAAAATCGCCAGATTTGTTGGAAGGGGTGGTCTTTACCTTGTTGGCATTACCACCCACAACCTTGTCCTTTTTCTTCTCATGAGTAACCTTCCCCGCTTTGACAAAGGTATCCTTGAGCGGGAGAGATTGTTTGGTCTTCAACTTCTTTTTTTCTTTAGAATTGGGTGCAAACCCAATTCCTTCCTTTGCTACAACTTCCTTTTGATTGCTCAAAAGGTCACTGAGATTTTTCTCACCTTGGATACATGTCACAAGGCTTTCTCAAGTTGATCTTTCAACTTAGCATTTTCCTCCACAAGGTGCACATGCTCACAACAAGGGTTAGTAGCATTGGCATATCAATTTACACAAAAGGAGGACATGTGGCTATTTCCTTAGTAAGTTTTACTTGGAGTTGATCATGAGACTCCTTCAGAGAGGCATGTAAACTCCTCAATGCCTTGTGAGCTTTGGTGAGTGTGCCAAACTCCTCTTTGACTCTATCATGGACAACCCCAAGTGCAACCTTTTCGTATTTGAGCACACGAGTAAGAACAATAGCATGATCATGATCTTTTCGTAATTTAGCAAGATCATCGTTGTGTGGCTCCTCAAGAGCCAAACAAAGATTTCACTCTTTCCCAAGTGCAATAGAAAGATCCACTATCTCATCGGCATAGTCACGACTATGCCCCTCCAAATTGGAGATGGTTTCCTCATGAGATTCAATGAGGTCACTAGCTTCACCAAGTTGTTCCAAGAGGGCAACAAAGTGCTTAGTGGTATTACCCGTGAGTTTGGCCATGAACTAATCGAACACATTCTCATCAATGTTCACATCCTCATGTTCCTCCACACATTCCAATGCGGGAGAAGTAGTGGTAATGGAATTTTTGATGTTGAAGGTTACCTTGTTGATACCTTTGGCCATGAGGCACTTGGCAATTTGGTTCTCGTTGGGGGAGTCGAAGAGAGACACCTTGGTTGGATTAGAGGATGCAATTTCCACTGTAGACATTGCCATCCCTTCACCACTTGTATCTTCAGCATCATCATCGGAGGAATACTCTTCTTGATCCACTAACACCTTGTGGGGCACCTTCTTGGTGAAATTGTTCTTGTTGGGGAAGGACTAGGCCTTGTCTTTGTGGATGAGCTTCCCACCATTGTCTTCCCTCTTCTCAGACGGGCAATCCACCAAGAAGTGACTTGCGTTATCACAGTTGTAACAAGTTCTCACATGATGCTTGCCTTTAGTGCCACTTGAGTTGTTCTTAGAGAAGTTTGGCATAGAGTTTCTCTTGTTGCCCCCAAAATTGCCTTGATGCAAGAGCCATGTGCTCATGGTATGCATATTTTGTGTCTCAGGGGCACCTCTCTTCTTCTTCATCTTCTTCTTCTTCCGGAATTGCCTTGCCCTTCAAAGCAAGGTTGGGTGAAGACTTGTTTGACCGTTGAACATGAGCTAGAGCATTGTTGGCAGTCTTGTTCATAGCAATGAATTCATCCAACACATCACTCGAGGACAAGGAGTGGAAACCCGGTCTTTGACGAATAACAGAGGACATGGACTTTTTGAATGGCATGATGACCTTGAGAAACTTACGCTTGATCCAATTGTCATCCATATCCTTACTCCCATGATCTTGAAGTGCGACGACAATAATTGTCACTCTCTGGTAAAGCTCACGAGGGTCCTCATCTTCATTCATCACAAACTCATCGGCCTCATCAAGTATTACCTCAAAGTTGGACCATTGAATGCTTGAGCTTCCCTTGTACAAAGAGACAATGTGTTCCCGACAATCCTTTGCACGAGTGAAAGGATGCAAGTGAGCTAAATCTTCAGGAGGCACCGCAGACCGAAGAATGAACAAGGCGGAGTGATTGAGTTGATTGTTGGCCTCTTCCCTTGGGGTGAGGTTTCTTGGGTCATGCGGGTAGTACCCTTTCTCAACGATTGTGCAGAGTTGAGTTGATGTATGATTCAAACGTGACTTGATACAAAAAACCCAATTAGCAAAATCATTCTTTACAAGTTTAGGAGGAAGACCAAGGTTAAAATATGTGGTGGATGGTCCGGTCCTCCATATAGCACGGGGGGGGGGGGGCGAGGCATAGGTTTCTGTCCCACTCTTTCCTTGAGGCAACTTGTACTTATCACTACTAGCCCCCTCCTTTCGAGAGTTCGCATCCGAATCCGAGCTAGTGGGTTTAACCACTAGCAATGGATTAGTAGAAAGTTTGAGATTATCAAGGAAATCTTTAAACAAGGATTTGACCTCGGTTGTCATGGAAGATTTAAGTGAGGCCATTGCATCATTTAAATCCTCACGAGAGACCGTGCTCATGCCCTCGGCCTTGGGTAACTCCACAATCCTATCCCCGTCGCCAACCATACTCTTCTGGTGGTAAAACCCTTAATAAAGAGACGTAGCTTTGATACCAATTGAAAGGATCAATATGGTTGACTAGAGGGAGGGTGAATAGGCAACTACCAATTTTTAGCTTTTCTTAACAATTTAGGTTTAGTAACAAATAGGTTGTCTAGATATTCAACTAGGTGAGCAACCAATATGATGCTTACAACAACAATATAGACGCAAGCAAACGATACAACACAAGTATGGCTTGCACAAAGTAAAGGTGAGAGATAACCACAAGTGGAACCGGTGGAGAAGAGGATGCGTTACCGAAGTTCCTTCCCTTTGAGGGGAAGTACGTCTCCGTTAGAGCGTTGTGGAGGCACAAAGCTTCCCAAGATCCACTAAGGCCATGTATTCTCCTCACGCCCTCACACAATGCGAGATGCCATGATTCCACTAGTGGTACCCTTGAAGACGGTGACCAAACCTTTACAAACAAGGTTAGGGCAATCTAAACAACTTAATTGGAGGCTCCCAACACCACTAGGAAGCTTCACCACAATGGAATGTGTCTCCGAGGTGACCTCAACCTTCTATGGTGCTCAAACACCTAAGAGTAACAAGACCTGCAAGGGAGTAGTGGAGGGAATCCAATTTCTCTTAGTGGAAGTGTAGATTAGAGCCCTCTCACCCAAACCCTAGAAGAGCAACAAGTTGTTTCGGCTAGGGAGGGAGATCGGGCGAAAATAAAGCTTGGAGCAACAATGGAGATTTGGGGTGCAAGAGGTGGTCTTCTTGGGGAATAAGACCCCCTTTATATAGTGGGGGGGCAAATCCAAACGCTATCCTCACTCAGCCCGACACAAGCGGTACTCCCGCTCACCAGAGCGGTACCACCATTGGGGCGGTAGATCCAGCCACTCAGTGCAATGGCACGATGCCGCAAGGCGGTAGTGCCACTGGGGCGATACTACCGCTCACCCCAACGGTACTACCGCCAGGGTTGCAGGGTAGCTGCCCACGGATCACGAGGGGAAGGAGGGTGACAGTGTCCTGGACTAGGGGGTACTCACCATGTCGTCTCCTGACCTATGGGTCGGGCCAAGGACCCCCATTTCGATTCACTAATGGGCAACTTTGGGCAGCCCATAATGCATACGAGGAAGATTCCACAAGACTTGGTGATCAAGACAAGGACTCCTCTCCACCGACGTAGGCGACTAGGACTCTTGTTATCCTAGGCCTCTGGTGTGTTATATAAATCGAGGCCAGGCTAGTCATTAGGCACAATCAGATCATCATAGATGACATCATCATACGAGCATAGCTCTTAGGGTTTAGTCAACTACATACGATCTCGTGGTAGATCAACTCTGTACTCGATACACCATCATCAATACAAACAAAGCATGACGTAGGGTTTTACCTCCATCAAGAGGGCCCGAACCTGGGTAAATACCGTCTCCCTTGTCTCATGTTACCAGTCGATCCAAGATACACAGTTCGGGACCCCCTACCCGAGATCCGCCGGTTGTGACACCGACATTGGTGCTTTCATTGAGAGTTCTGTTGTGGGATTGCTAGAAGGATCGATGGCTCGTCTGCAGAATGCAGCTTTTTCTGGACAGCGAATTTGTGTTCGTCGTCCCTATTTCCTCGAGCGTCGCTTTGACGATTTCTTCGATGGAATTGTGCGGAATTGTATCTACAACAACCCTACAAAATTTCATCGCGTTCCGATGGAGGTATCTCCAGCAATATCTGATCTACCGAAGCCGTGTCGAATCTGGATGATAATCTGGATGAGTTTAGGGAGAGGAGTCCATCGTCTAGCTCGGACGTCCGTTGGAAAATCCCACCGTTCATCGGCTGCGGAATTTCTATATTGATCACCTATCAAAATTTAAGTTCGATCCGACCATCCAAACTCCAGGAAACATCCGATTAGTACAACGAATTTTGGATCTATTTTCTGCGCGAAAACGAATTCGACCCGAGTTCATATTTTTCATGAACGGGTAGTCGGACGTCCTTTTTGAAGGAAATTTTCTCATCATCTCGGTCATCCGACCAAGAGTTCGGCATCGCGAGGGCCGAATAATCATCAAGCGAACCTCGTCATCTGCGGGTTGTACAGGTCAGGCGCTCCATTGCTTCATCAAGCCAGCATCGACCTCGTCACAAATTCTGACCTGCGTCGGCATCGCCACGCCGTAACTTTTTCAAGATGACGTCCACCACGCCGACCTTCTTTTACACATCGGCTGACATGGGGATCTCGCGTCACCTTCAATATCTGCTCCATCACCTTGGCTAGACCGGGGACTTCGTCATCCCTTCATCAATCCGCTCCGGAGACTTCGGTGTCACCAGCCGACCAGCTTCGACAGCTCGGCTGGCGTGAGACTTCGACATCACTAGCCGACCCAACTTCGACACCTTGGCTGGCGTGAGACTTAGGCATCACCGATCAACCTGCTTCGACACCTCGGCTAGCCTAAGACTTTGGCATCACCAGCCGACCTGCTCCGTCACCTCGACTAGACCGGGGCTTTGGCATCCCTTCATCAACCTGCTTTGGGGACTTCGGCGTCACCAGCCGACCTGCTTCAACACATCGGCTGGCATGAGACTTTGATGTCACCATCCGACCTACATGAGACTTCGGCATCCGTCGATCACAACTTCGCCATGTTAACTGGAACGAGGACTTCATCTCGCCAGATCGACCGTCTAGCGTTGCCACTTCGTCAAGCCGAACTCTTCATTCAGGCACCTCGGCGCCCAACCCATATTCATTTACTTATTTGCTTCACTTAAATTAACTAAGTAGAGGATTTTTTTTAAATATATTATTACCTTTATTTGTTATTACTCTTGGCTTGCACTATATTGTGTGCACAGGTAATTGGCTTCGGCTGTGTCATGCGGTCACCTTGGCGTGCCTACATCGTTGTCCTGCCTCCATCAACGAAATTGTGGCATCGACATGGCTGACAGACTGGGGGCTTCGCCGTCATGCTGTTGAACTACGCCGTCTGCTCAACTTGCCCGGGGGTTTCTCCTCGGCCTTAGGAAGTGTTGTGTTGTCACTTCATTGATAACCCACAAGTATAGGGGATCGCAACAGCTTTCAAGGGTAGAGTATTCACCCAAATTTATAGGTTTAACACAAGGGGAGCCAAAGAATATTTGAAGGTATTAGCAGCTGATTTTTCAATTCTACCACACCTGGATATTAATTATCTGCAGCAAGTAATCAGTAGCAAAGTAATATGATACTTTTGATAGGAGTGATAGCAGTAACAGTAACGGTAACATCGATAGCAGTAATTTTGTAGCAAGTGTAACAACGATGATAGCAGCAGTAACTTAGATTAGACAATATAAGATAAATTCGTAGTCATTGGATTGGTGACTTGTTGGATGATATTCATCATGAGACAGTTATAACCTAGGGCGATACAACACTAACTCTAGTTCATCGATATAATGTAGGCATGTTTTCCGTAAATAGTCATACGTGCTTTATTAAAAGAACTTGCATGACATCTTTTGTCCTACCCTCCCGTGGCAGCGGGGTCCATACTGGAAACTAAGGGATATTAAGGCCTCCTTTTAATAGAGAACCGGAACAAAGCATTAACACATTGTGAATATGTGAACTCCTCAAACTAAGGTAATCACCGTAAGAAGTCCCGGTTATTGTCACTCCGGGGTTACCGGATCATAACACATAGTAGGTGATTATAACTTGCAAGATCGAATCTAAAACATGGATATAATGATGATAACATAAATGATTCAGATCTGAGTTCATGGCACCCGGGCCCAAAATGACAAGCATTAAGCATGGCAAAGTCATAGCAACATCAATCTAAGAATATAGTGGATACTAGGGAACAAGCCCTAACAAAACTAACTCGATTACATGATGAATATCATCCAACTCCTCACCGACCAGCTAGCCTACGAAGGAATTAATCACTCCCGATGGGGAGCATCATGGAATTGGCGATGGAGAAGGGTTGGTGATGACGAAGAACGAAGATCCCCCTCTTCGGTGCCCCAAACGGACTCCAGATTTGGCCACCCGATGAAGAACAGGAGGTGGCGGCTGCTTCATCTCGTGGATTGCAATAATTCCTTCTCCCTGGTTGTTTTCTGGAATAATGTGATTTTATAGCGTCGGGATCAGGGTCTGCGGGGCCACCAGATGGGTACAACCCACCTGGGTGCGCCAGGAGAGGGGGCGCGCCCCTGGTGGGTTGTGCCCACCCAGGTTTCCCTCTCTGGCATGTCTTGGCTCCATAAATTCTTATTATTGATATAAAAAATCCTCGTAAAATTTCGTTCCATTCCGAAGTTTTATTTTTGCACAAAAACAACACCATGGTAGTTCTGCTGAAAACAATGCCAGTCCGGGATTAGTTTCATTCAAATCATGCAAATTAGAGTCCAAAACAAGAGGAAAAGCGTTAGGAAAAGTAGATACGTTGGAGACGTATCAACTCCCCCAAGCTTAAACCTCTGCTTGTCCTCAAGCAATTCAGTTGATAAAATGAAAGTGAAAAAGAAAAACTTTTACGAACTCTTTTGCTCTTGTTTGCATAAATAAGCTTAAACAACACCCAGGTTTTCAGCCAACATTACAACTAACCATGTCGACAATAATTCTTAAAGGTTATAATGACTCATATCAATGACATAATCAGCTAGCAAGCAATAATAAGATATCTCAAACAGCAACACATTGTCAAAACAATCATGATATAATATGACAATAGTGGTATCTCTCTAGCCCTTTCTGAGACTGCAAAACATAAATGCATAGCACCTACAAAGTTCAAGCAGTGACTAAACATTGTAATTCATGGTAGAAAAGGTACAGTCATGATGCACCCAACATTAGCTACACACAATGCATAAATCATGACAACTGTGCTCTTCTCAGTTTCTAGCGCTTCCTTTAGAAGGTGATGACACAACATAAAAGTAAATAGATAGTCCCTTCGCAAAGGGAAGTAGTGATTTGCAGAGGTGCCAGAGCTCAATTTTTAAAACAGAGATAAATGATATTTTGAGTCATGCACCCTTCTCATTTACTTCACGACCATCAGTTAGCAACATCTTCCATGCTAAGCACGTTAGTGGCGGTTCCCAAGCGATAAAAGTAAAGGGTTTTGACTCCACAGGGAGTTTTTGTTTGATTATTCGAGCGATTAACTCTTTTTGTATTTTGCAGTTTGGGACTAGGCATCCCTATTACCTCCCTTTTCTCGTGCGATGGTGAGTGAATAAACACTCGCCCTGAAAATAACCCGCTTAGTATCGAAGATACCGACCACCTCCTGTCATTCCATGAACGATCTAGACACACAAAACGGATAATTTTTAGAAGTTTTTAGAGGTGGCACATGCAAATTTACTTAATTAGGACGGCAGGGTAATACCATATATAGGTAGGTATGGTGGACTCATCTGGAATAACTTTTGGGCTCAAGGTTTTTGATATACAAGCAGAGTTCCCACTTAGTACAGGCGAAGGCTAGCAATTAGATTGAGAAGCGGCCAGCTAGAGAGCAACAACTTTCATAACCATGCATTATGCATAAGTAACATTGGAAACTAGCATGCGTAGGATATGTGTTGGAAATATGCCCTAGAGGCAATAATAAATTAGTTATTATCATATTTCCTTGTTCATGATAATCGTTTATTATCCATGCTATAATTGTATTGATCGGAGACTTAGATGCATGTGTGGATACATAGAGAAAACCATGTCCCTAGTATGCCTCTAATAGACTAGCTCGTTCATCAAAGATGGTTAAGGTTTCCTAGCCATGGACATGAGATGTCATTTGATAAACGGGATCACATCATTAGGAGAATAGTGTGATGGACAAGACCCAAACTACAAACGTAGCATATGATCGTGTCAGTTTATTGCTACTCTTTTCTTCATGTCAAGTATATGTTCCTATGACCATGAGATCATGCAAATCACGCATACCGGAGGAGTGACTTGTGTGTATCAAACATCGCAATGTAACTGGGTGACTATAAAGGTGCTCTATAGGTATCTCCGATAGTGTCTGTTGAGTTGGCATGGATCAAGACTGGGATTTGTTACTCCGTGTGACGGAGAGGTATCTTAGGGCCCACTCGGTAATACAATATCAAAATAAGCCTTGCAAGCAATGTGACTAAGTTTTAGTCACGGGATGTTGTATTACGGAATGAGTAAAGATACTTGCGAGTAATGGGTTGAACTAGGTATGGAGATACTGACGATCGAATCTCGGGCAAGTAACATACCGAAGAACAAAGGGAACATCATACGGGATTAACTGAATCCTTGACATAGAGGTTCGACCGATAAAGATATTTGTAGAATATGTAGGAACCATTATGGGCATCTAGGTCCCGCTATTGGTTATTGACCATAGAGGTGTCTCGGTCATGTCTACATAGTTCTCGAACCCGCAGGGTCTGCACACTTAAGGTTTGGTGATGTTTCGGTAGTATAGAGTTATGTATGGTGGTGACCAAAGGTTGTTCGGAGTCCCGGGTGAGATCCCGGACGTCACGAGGAGCTCCGGAATGGTCTGGAGGTAAAGATTCATATATAGTAAGTCCTATTTTGGTCGCCGGAAAAGTTTCGGGCTCATCGGTAGTGTACCGGGAGTGCCGGTAGTGTACCGGGAGGCCATCGGGAGGGGTATTTCGACCCAAGAGGCTACATGGGCTGTGGGAGAGTAAATACCAGCCCTTAGTGGGCTGGTAGAAGTCCCACACAAAGCCCATGCGGCTGGGAAGAAAAGCCCAAAGAGAAAAAGGTGGAAAAAGGCAAAAAGACCAAAATAAGGAGGAGTCCTAGTCCTACTAGGATTGAAGGAGGATTCCTCCTCTCCTCCTTGGTTCGGCCGACCCAAGGGATGGATCCTTGGGAGCCAAGCCTCCTCCTCTCTTCCTCTTATATATACTAGAGGTTTTAGGGTTTTTGGCACCTGATTTTAGCCACGTGCTGCATGTTCCTCTAGTGCATAGTTTCTCCTCTAGATCGGATTTTTGCAGTGCTTAGGCGAAGCCCTACCGGAATAGCTCCACCGCCATCTCCGGAGCGACGTCACGCTGCCGGAGAACTCATCTACCTCTCTGCTCCCTCTTGATGGATCAAGAAGGCAGATATCGTCATCGAGCTGTACGTGTGCTGAACGCGGAGGCGTCGTCCGTTCGACGCTAGATCGGAAGGACTGTGATGAAGATCGCGAGACGGATCATGATGAGTTCGCGAGACGGATCGTGATGAGTTCGTGGGACGGATCGTGATTGGATCGTGGGACGGATCGTGATGAGATCGCGGGACTCTCGGCGATTTGGATCGCGAAGACGTTAAACTACACGAACCGCGTTTCTTAACGCTTCCCACTCAGCTATCTACAAGGGTATGTAGATCCACTCTCCCTCTCGTAGATGCTCATCATCATGGATAGATCTTGCGTGTGCGTAGGATTTTTTTTGTTCCGATGCGACGTTCCCCAACAGTGACATCATGAGTTGGGTCTATGTGTAGATGAGATCTCGAGTAGAACACAAAAGGTTTGTGGGCGTTGATGCGTAGATTGCTTCCTCCCTTGGACGGATTTTGGTTCAGCGGTATTGTGAGATGAAGCGGCCCGGACCAGCATTAATCGTACGCTTACGAGAGACCGGTTCCCTCGACCGCAACTTGTTGCATAGATGGCTTGCGGGTGCCAGTTTCTCTCACTTTAGTTGGATCGGATTCGACAAAAGGTGGTCCTTGAGAAGGTTCAAAAGCAACTAGTGTATCACCATTGTGGTTTTTGCGTAGATGAGAATTGTTCTTGGTAGATACCCGTAGCATCCACATAAAACATGCAACAACAATTAGAGGACGTCTAACTTGTTTTTGTAGGGTATGTCGTGATGTGATATGGCCAATTACATGATGTGATATATGTGATGTATGAGATGATCATGTGATGTATAGATTATCACGACTTGCATGTCGATGAGTACGGCAACCGGCAGGAGCCATAGGGTTGTCTTTAATTATTGTATGACCTGCATGTCAATCATTAAGCGCTATGTAATGCTCTTTATCACTAAACAGTAGCAATAGTAGAAGAAGCATGTTGGGCACGACAACCCCGATGGCGACACGTTGATGGAGATCAAGATGATGGAGATCATGGTGTCTTGCCGGTGACGACAGAGATCATGTCAGTGCTTTCAAGATGGAGATTAAAAGCACAAGTTCATGGCCATATCATGTCACTTATGCTTTGCATGTGATGTTAATCCTTTTATGCAGCTTGTTTTGCTTAGGACGACGATAGCATTATAAGGTGATCCCTCACTTAATTTCAAGATAAATTGTGTTCTCCCTGAGTGTGCACCATTGCGAAAGTTCGTCATGTTGAGACACCACGTGATGATTGGGTGTAATAGACTCTACGTTCACATACAACGGGTCCAAGCCAGTGTTGCACATGCAGAACACTCGGGTTAAACTTGACGAGCCTAGCATGTACAGACATGGCCTCGAAACACAAGAGACCGAAAGGTCGAACATGAGTCATATAGTAGATCTGATCAACATGATGATGTTCACCATTGAAACCACCTCAACTCACGTGATGATCGGACTTGAGTTGGTGAATCTGGATCATGTATCACTCGAATGACTGGAGGGATGTCAATTTGAGTGGGAGTTCTTAAGTAATATGATTAATTGAACTCATTATCATGAACATAGTTAGTAGTGTCTTTGCAAACTGTGTTGTAGATTACTAGCTCACGTTGTAGCTCCCTTGAATTTTTATATGTTCCTAGAGAAATAGAGTTGAAAGATGATGGTAGCAATATTGTGGACTGGCTCCGTGATCTAAGGATTGTCCTCATTGCTGCATAGAAGGCTTATGTCCTTAATGCACCGCTCGGTGCGCCAACCCCTCTAGCGTTGTTTGTAGATGTTGTGAACATATGACAGGCACGTTCTGATAACTACTTCATAGTTTAGTGTGTCATGCATTACGGCTTAGAATTGAGGCTCCGAAACGTTTTGAACGTCACAGAACATATGAGATGTTCTAAGAGCTGAAATTAGGATCTTAGGCTCATGCCCGAGTTGCGAGATATGAGATCTCCAACAAGATTCTTTGCCTGTAATATGAAAGAGAATAGCTCAATTGAGCATGTGCTCAGATTGTCTGGGTGCTACAATCGCTTGAATCGAGTGGGAGTTGATCTTCCAGATAAGATAGTGATTGATATAGTTCTCCAAGTCACTGTCACTAAGCTACTAGAACTTGGTGATGAACTATAAAATGCCAGGGATAGAAGTAATGATCCTTGAGCTGTTCGCGATGTTTGACACCGCGAAGGTACAAATCAAGAAGGAGCGCAAGTGTTGATGGTTAGTCAAACCACTAGTTTCGAGAAGGGCAGGAGCAAGGAGGGAAAACTTCATCGATAGCAAGTCAGTTGCTACTCCAGTGAAGCAACCCAAAGTTGAACCCAAACCCGAGACTAAGTGCTTCGATTATGAGGAGAGCGGTCGCTGAAGCAGAACAACCCTAGATACTTGGTAGATGAGAAGGCTGTCAACGTCGACAGAAGTATATTTGATATACGTGTTATTGATGTGTACCTTGCTAGTACTCCTAATAACACCTGGGTATTGGATATCGGTTCGGTTTCTAAATGTTAGTAACTCGAAATAAAAGCTACAGAATAAACGGAGCACTAGCTAAGGGTGAGGTGACGATGTGTGTTGGAAATGTTTCCAAGGTTGATGTGATCAACAACGCACACTCTCTCTACCTTCGGGATTAGTGACGAACCTAAATAAAAGTTATTTGGTGTTTTGCGTTGAGCATGAACGTGATTAGATCGTGTTTATTGCAACACGGTTATTCATTTAAGTTAAAGAATAATGGTTATTCTGTTTACATGAATAATACCTTCAATGGTCATGCACCCAGTGAGAATGGTTTGTTGAACCTTGATCTTAGTAATACACATGTTCATAACATTGATGCCAAAAGATACAAAGTTAATAATGATAGTACCACATACTTGTGGCACTGTCGCTAAATTTCGTATTGGTATAAAGCGCATCAAGAAACTCCATGCTGATGGATCTTTGGACTCATTCGATTTCGAATCGGTTGAGACATGCGAACCATGCCTCTTGGGAAGATGACTAAGGACCCCGTTTTCTGGTTTGATGGAGCGGGCAAGTGATTTATTGGAAATGATACATGTTGATGTATGCAATCCAATGAGTCTTGTAGCATGCGGTGGATATCGTTATTTTCTTACCTGCACTGATGATTTGAGTAGATAATAGTGTATATTTACTTAATGAAATGCAAGTCTGAATCGTTTGAAAAAGTTCAAGCAAATTCAGAGTGAAGTTTAAGAGCATCGTGACAAGAAGATAAAATGTCCGCGATATGATCGTGGAGGTGAATATCTGAGTTACGAGTTTGGCACACAACTTAAGACAATGTGAAAGTTGTTTCACAATTTACGTCACCTAGAACACCATAGTGTGATGGTGTGTCCGAACATCATAGTTGTGCTCTATTGGATATGGTGCGAATTATGATGTCTCTTATCCTTTTACCACTATCATTTTGGGGTTATGCATTAGAGACAACTACATTCACTTTAAATAGGGCACCATCTAAATCCGTTGAGATGACATCGTGTGAATTATGGTTTGATGGAAACCTAAGCTCTCATTTCTTAATGTTTGGGGCTGCGACGCTTGTGTGGAAAATGTTTTCACCTAATGAGCTCGAACCCAAAGCGGACAAATGCATCTTCATAGAATACCCTAAGAACAGTTGGGTGAACCTTCTATCTCAGATCCAAGCATAAAATGTTTGTTGCTAAAACTGGATCCTTTCTCGAGAAAAAGTTTCTCTTGAAAGAATTGAGTGGGAGGAAGATAGAACTTGATAAGGTTGTTGAACCTCTGTTTCAACCAGAGAGTAGCGCAGCGCAGGAATTTGTTTCTGTGAAGCCTACGTTAGTTGAAGAGGAAGTTAATGATGATAATCATGAAGCTTTGGATCAAGTTACTATCGAACCTCGTAGGTCGACAAGGATGTGTACTGCTCCTGAGCGGTACGACAACCCTGTCTTGGAGGTCATGTTGTTGGACAACGATGAACCTATGAGATGTGGAGGAGCGATGATGGGCCCGGATTCCGACAAATGGTTAGAGGCCATGAAATCTGAGAAAGGATCCAGGTACGAAAACCAAGTGTAGACTTTGGTAGACTTGCTCGTTGGACAGCAGGTCGTTGAGTACAAATGGATGTTTAAAATGAAGACAAACGCTCAAGGTAAATGTCACCATTTGTAAAGCTCGACTTGTTGCAAAGAAGTTTACGACAAGTTCAAGGAGTTGACTGCGATGAGACTTTCTCACTCGTAGCGATGCTAAAGTATGTTGGAATTATGTTAGCAGTTGCTTCATTTTTCAATTATGAAATCTAGCAGATGGATATCAAAACATCGTTTCCTTAACGATTTACTAGAGGAAAGGTTGTATGTGATACAACCGGAAGGTTTTGTCAGTCCTAAGGATGCTAAAAGGTGTGCAAGCTTCAGTGATTCTTCTATGAACTGAAGCAAGCATCTCAGAGTTGGAATATGCACTTTGATGAGGTGGTCAAAGTTTTTGAGTTTATACAAAGTTTACGAGAAACTTGTATTTACAATAAAGTGAGTGGGAGCACTATAGAATTTCTGATAAGTATATGTGGATTACATATTGTTGATCGGAAATGATGTAGAATTTTTGGAAAGCATAAACAGTTGTTTGAAAAGAGTTTTTCAAAGGAAGACCTGAATAAAGCTACCTAATTGTTGAGCATCAAGATCTATAGAGATAGATCAAGATGCTTGATGAGACTTTCAATGAGTACATACCTTGACAAGATGTTTCTCGATTATGGAGGTGATAAAGAGTTCGTCGTAAAGAGTTACGTCGATGCAAGCTTTAACACCAATCCGGATGACTTGTGGTAGCAATCAGGATACGTATAGTGGAGCAGCCATTTGGAATAGTACCAAGTGGAGTGTGGTAGCAGTGATTACAGTTTGACATAGAGATTTGCAAAGAACACCCGGATCTGAATGTCACAGAACCGTTGACTATAAGACCTCTCTCACATGCAAAGCATGATCGAGCCCCAGAACTCATTGCGTGTTAGATTAATAACAATGCGAATCACATGCTGATGTGAACTAGATTATTGACTCTAGTGCAAGTGGGAGACTGTTGGAAATATGCCCTAGAGGCAATAATAAATTAGTTATTATCATATTTCCTTGTTCATGATAATCGTTTATTATCCATGCTATAATTGTATTGATCGGAGACTTAGATGCATGTGTGGATACATAGAGAAAACCATGTCCCTAGTATGCCTCTAATAGACTAGCTCGTTGATCAAAGATGGTTAAGGTTTCCTAGCCATGGACATGATATGTCATTTGATAAACGGGATCACATCATTAGGAGAATGGTGTGATGGACAAGACCCAAAGTACAAATGTAGCATATGATCGTGTCAGTTTATTGCTACTGTTTTCTGCATGTCAAGTATATGTTCCTATGACCATGAGATCATGCAAATCACGCATACCGGAGGAGTGACTTGTGTGTATCAAACTTCGCAATATAACTGGGTGACTATAAAGGTGCTCTACAGGTATCTCCGATAGTGTCTGTTGAGTTGGTATGGATCAAGACTGGGATTTGTTACTCCGTGTGACGGAGAGGTATCTCAGGGCCCACTCGGTAATACAACATCACAATAAGCCTTGCAAGAAATGTGACTAAGTGTTAGTCACGGGATCTTGTATTACGGAACGAGTAAAGAGACTTGCCAGTAACGAGGTTGAACTAGGTATGGAGATACCGACGATCGAATCTCGGGCAAGTAACATGCCGAAGAACAAAGGGAACATCATACGGGATTAACTGAATCCTTGACATAGAGGTTCGACCGATAAAGATCTTCGTAGAATATGTAGGAACCAATATGGGCATCCAGGTCCCGCTATTGGTTATTGACCGTAGAGGTGTCTCGGTCATGTCTACATAGTTCTCGAACCCGCAGGGTCTGCACACTTAAGGTTTGGTGACGTTTCGGTAGTATAGAGTTATGTATGGTGCTGACCAAAGGTTGTTCGGAGTCCCGGATGAGATCCCGGACGTCACGAGGAGCTCCGAAATGGTCCGGAGGTAACTACTCATATATAGGAAGTCCTATTTTGGTCGCCGGAAAAGTTTTGGGCTCATCGGTAGTGTACCGGGAGTGCCGGGAGTGTACCGGGAGACCATCGGGAGGGGTATTTCGACCCAATAGGCTACATGGGATGTGGGAGATTAAATACCATCCCTTAGTGGGCTGGTAGAAGTCCCACACAAAGCCCATGCGGCTGGGAAGAAAAGGCCAAAGAGAGAAAGGTGGAAAAAGGCAAAAAGACCAAAATAAGGAGTCCTAGTCCTACTCGGATTGAAGGAGGATTCCTCCTCTCCTCCTTGGTTCGGCCGACCCAAGGGATGGATCCTTGGGAGACAAGCCTCCTCCTCTCTTCCTCTTATATATACTAGAGGTTTTAGGGTTTTTGGCACCTGATTTTGGCCACGTTCTGCCCGTTCCTCTAGTGCATAGTTTCTCCTCTAGATCGGATTTTTGCAGTGCTTAGGCGAAGCCCTACCGGAATAGCTCCACCACCATCTCCGGACCGCCGTCACACTGCCAGAGAACTCATCTACCTCTCCACTCCCTCTTGCTGGATCAAGAAGGCGGATATCGTCATCGAGTTGTACGTGTGCTGAACGTGGAGGTGTCGTCCGTTCGGCGCTAGATCGGAAGGACCGTGATCAAGATCGCGAGAAGGATCGTGATGAGTTCGCGAGACGGATCGTGATGAGTTCACAGGATGGATCGTGATTGGATCGTAGGACGGATCATGATGAGTTCGCGGGATGGACCGTGATTGGATCACGGGACGGATCGTGATGAGATCGCGGGACTCTCGGCGATTTGGATTGCGAAGACGGTCGACTACACCAACCGCGTTTCTTAAAGCTTCCCACTCAGCGATCTACAAGGGTATGTAGATCCACTCTCCCTCTCGTAGATGCTCATCACCATGGATAGATCTTGCGTGTGCATAGGAAATGTTTTGTTCCCATGCGACGTTCCCCAACAATATGAACACCATGAACTTAAATATCATAGAGGTTATGTTGGTTTTGTTTCAGCTACATGGATGAACATGTGCCAAGTCAAGCCACTCAAACATTCATAGGAGGATACCATATCATCATACTACATCACAATCATTTTAACGCTATGTTGATATCCAAGATAAATTATTATCAACTCCCAGCTACTTATGCATGGCATGAGAAACTATAATCTCTAATTGTCATTGCAAACATGTTTTATCATAATGGGTTGAATCATGGATACTAGCTGAAACATATTTACACAAACAGAACAAGTCGAGTTCATACCAGTTTCTCTTTGCCACGGACGGTTCATCGAATGTCGTCATTATTGCCTTTCACTTGCACGACCGAACGATATGAAAATAATAATAGTGCAAGAGTGCCATGGACTAAGCTGGAATCTGCAAACATTTTATTCAACATGAGAAGACAAGGTAAAATGTGCTCTTTATTAGTTCAACAAATATTCATATGAGAGCCACTCAACATTTTCATCGTGGTCTTCTCCTAGGTAAGACTCGAATAAAAAGAAAAGAAATTCAAAGAAACACACTAAAATATTTGTGGAATTTTTGGTTTTCTTGAACAAGCAAATAAAAAGCAAAAACGAGAAAAACTATTTACATGGGAAATCTCCCAACAAGCAAAAGACGAACGAGGAAATCTTTTTGGGTTTTCTATATAATATTACTACTAAGCATACATAGAAAGTAAATTGACTACAACTAATTTTTTTTGGTTTTTCTAAAGTTTTTCAAACATACAAGAAGAAAGCAAGAAGATAAATCTAAGCATGGATGATACAATGAAAAAGTGTGGACACCGACAAATAGAATAAGTGGACATGAATGTAAAGTTGGTGGGAAACACATACTCCGCCAAGCTTAGGCTTTTGGCCTAACTTGGTAGTCGTTTAGTAGCCTGGATAGTAGTTGGAGTGGTAGCTCACGGAGGCTCTCGATGCGGATGCCTCGGCCTGCCGTGCTGCCTTCACTGCTGCATTGTGAGCTCAGGCCTTGCTCTCAAGAACAAAATATCTTCCTTTGCTGTGATAGTCAAAAAGAGCAGGCATAGGCAAATATGTGTGCACAAGAGAGTTTTGGTTAAACAATAGATTATAAGTGAAGTTATCAACCTTTCCCCTGAGAATTTTATGATCTTTTAAGGTGTCAAAATCTAAATACTGCATGGGTAGGATAGGATCAAAGGGCAAAGGTGAAACACCCAGCCCTCGTGCTAAACGCATGGCATATATTCCACCATAGAAATAGCCACTGTTAGAGTTATGCTGAAGTCTACGTGCAACAATCGCTCCAAGGTTATAATTCCTTTCACCGGTGAGAGCAGTGAGAATGAGGCTCAAGTCTGGAGCACAGAGTGTACTACAGTCTTGCTTGCCTACTATACATTTCCCGTTAAAAAAATGCCAAGTATTGAATTGCGGGAAAATGAATGCTCTTTATTCTACCTTGTGTCACTCCCCTCGTCTCACCGTAGCAAAGACTAGTTTAGAATAATTGGTACTCAGCCCTTGGCGGTTCGTCAAGCAAACCCCAGAACGGGAGTTTGCAGTGATAAGCAGAATTCTCTAATAAGATGGTATATGGATTATCATAAAGCATAAACGACACCCTAGACTCACGGGGATGGAATTTAAATCCTTTGACAAACGATTCAATGAGAATGTGGCATTGTTCGCACTTATCTGAGATGTAGGGACCGAGACCGGCATTGTGAACATATTGCTCAAATTCCTCCTTAACACCCACACGCATCATATACTCATCGCAAGGCCATAAGCATGTTTTGGTGGTGGCATCTCGTGTGGAATTTCACTTGGTTCAACATAAGACTGGCGAGCAGAACTGTCACTAGAAGATGCCCCCGAGAATCGTCTCCTCGAAGAACTCCTTCCAAATAGGTTCATCATGTCCACGTACAACTTTCTAAGAAAATGAAAAATTTGGGGGTGAAATTTTTTTGTCAACAAAACTGTATAAGATTGATAGCAACTACTCACAGGGATGCATAGAGGCCATAACAAGCATTCAACCTACTTAGAACTCTAAGAATTTAACATGCAAGCACATCTACAATAGCACCAAGAGTAGCTAATTATTCAAAATATAAACCACTAAAACAAAAACTAATTGGACAAATGGAGGAGTCACATACCAAGCAACAAACCCTCGAAACAGTTTCGGAAACGGAGCTTCGAACAAAGAGATCGAAATCCACGGGTTTGAGCTCAAGAACACGGGAGAGATAGCAATGGGGATTTTTTTCTGGAGGTAAGTGATGGTGTGGGATGAAGAGGCAAGTGAGGGGGCACGTGGGGACCACAACCCACCAGGGCTCGCCTGGGGGTCCTGGCGCGCCTTGGTGGGTTGTGCCCATCTAGTGCACCTCCCTCTGATATTATTTGCACCAAAAATTCAGAAATATTCAGAAAAAAACCGTGTAAAATTTTCAGGGCATTCTAAGAACTTTTATTTCTGGGTCGTTTTTTATTGTACGGGAAATTCAGAAAACAGACAACACGCGGCATTCTATTTTATTCAACTAATAAAAACAGTAAATAAAAGGTAGGGACAGAAGGTAGTGCTTACTAAATTCATCAACTTCATACCGCTCAAAAATGATTCATTAATAAGGTTGATCAGGTCTTATTAACAACCACTTTCGATTAGCATGAAACCGAAGAACTTTCGTAAAACACTAAGTTACCTCAATGAGGATATGCATTTCCCTAACAATAAGCATTTCATGTTTCTTTTTGACAGTAGGTAGAGGTATTTGAAAACTTCCAATAGTGATTGTTGGAGATTTTTCAATAACATTAATGCCATTCACTTGGAATTGTTTCGTCGGAAAGTGCACCGTATGCTCATTACCATTGATATGAAAAGTGACCTTGCTTTTATTGCAATCAATAAGAGCCCCTGCAGTATACAAGAAGGGTCTACCAAGAATAATCAACATGTTGTCGTCCTCGGGCATCTCAAGTATAACAAAGTCAGTCAAAATAGTAACATTAGTAACAACAATGGGCACATCCTCACAGATACCGATAGGTATGGCAGTTGATTTGTCAGCCATTTGCAAAGATATTCCAGTAGGTGTGAGTTTATTCAAATCAAGTCTTTTATATAAAGAGAAAGGCATGACACTAACACCAGCTCCTAAATCACACAAAGCAGTTTTAACATAATTATTTTTGGTAGAACAAGGTATAGTTGGTATTCCCAGATCTCCAAGTTTTTTTTGTACTCCATCTTTGAAAGTGTAATTAGCAAGCATAGTGGAGATTTCAGCTTCCGGTATTTTTCTCTTATTTGTGATGATGTCTTTCATATACTTTGCATAAGGAGGCATTTTCAAGATGTCAGTCAAGCGAGTATGCCGAAAGACTAGCCTCAACATTTCAACAAAACATTCAAATTCTTCATCATCTTTCTTTTTAGTAGACTTGGGTGGAAAAGGCATAGATTTTTGAACCCACGGTTCTCTTTCTTTACCGTGTTTTCTAGCCACAAAGTCTCTTTTGCCATATCTTTTATTCTTAGATTGTGCGTTATCAAGATCAACAGGTGGTTCTATGTCAACATTATTATCGGGTTCTTTATCATTTGTTTGAGTATCTTCATGAACCTCATCATTATCATTTTCATTATCACTAGGTGAGTGTTCATTACCAGATTGAGTTTCAGCATCTGAGATAGAAGTTTCATTATCATTATCAGGAGCTTTCTCTATTTCAGGTTCAGTAGAAGTATGCAAAGTCCTATCATTTTTATTTTTCTTTTTCTTTTTAGAAGGACTTGGTGCACTAGTGTTAGCTCTTTGTAATTCTTGTTCAATTCTTTTTGGGTGTCCCTCAGGATAAAGTGGTTCTTAAGTCATTTTACCTCCTCTAGTTGCAACTCTAACAGCAAAGTCATGCATATTATGATTCATTTCATCAAGCAATTCTCCTTGAGATTTAGCAACTTGTTCTAACTGAGTTTGAACCATAGAAGCATGTTTTCCAACACCTCTAACATCATTTGAGATTCTAAATAACAAGTCACTCAAGCGAGCAATCATATCAGAATTATATTTCAATTGTTTCATAACATTTGCATTGAAGTGATCTTGTTTTCTAATATAGTTTTCAAACTCATAAAGGCATTGACTAGCATATTGTGAGGATTATCATTATCACTGAACTTCATTAGAGAATTTACCTCTACCACCTTAGGCAGTGGTGGTGTATTAAGCCCATGTATTTCTTCAACAGGAGGTAAATTTTTAACATCCTCAGCTTTGATACCTTTTTCCATCATAGATTTATTTGCCTCTTGCATATCTTCGGGACTGAGATATAATATACCCCTCTTCTTCGGAGTGGGTTTAGCTGGTGGTTCAGTAGGAGTTCAATCATCATAATTTTTCAATATGTTATTCAATAATTCTTCAGCTTGTCCAACAGTTCGTTCCCTGAAAACACAACCGGCACAACTATCTAGGAAATCCCTAGAAGCATCGGTTAGTCCATTATAGAAGATATCAAGTATTTCATTTTTCTTAAGAGGATGATCAGGCAAAGCATTAAGTAACTGGCAAAGCCTCCCCCAAGCTTGTGGGTGACTCTCTTCTTTAATTTGCACAAAGTTAAATATTTCCTGTAAGGCAGCTTGTTTCTTATGAGCAGGAAAATATTTTTCAGAGAAGTAATAAATCATATCCTGGGGACTACGAACACAACCAGGAGCAAGAGTATTGTACCAAGCTTTAGCATCACCCTTTAATGAGAAAGGAAATAATTTGAGCATAAAGTAATAGCGATTTTTCTCATCATGAGTAAAAAGGGTGGCTATATCATTCAACTTAGTGAGATGTGCCACAGCAGTTTTAGTTTCATAACCATGTAAAGGCTCAGATTCAACCAAAGTAATTAACTCTGGGTCGACAGAGAATTCATAATCCTTATCATCAATAAAGGTAGGTGAAGTAGCAAACTTAGGATCACACTTCATTCTAACATTTAGAGATTTTTCTTTATACTTGTGTAATAATTTCTCTAGATCATATCTATCTTTGCAAGCAAGAATATCTCTAGTTGTTTCTTCACTCATAACATAACTTTCCGGTACCTTAGGCAATTCATATCTAGGAAGGCTAGTTCTAGCAGATGTTTCAGGAGATTCAGTTTCAAGCTCATCATCAGATTTAACAACATCATGTTGTATAACTCTAGCAATTTGTTTATCAAGAAATTCACCAAGTGGCACATCATCATTATCAAGCAAGGTACTAGCATCATCATAAGCATTATCCATAACAGAAGTAGCATCATCAATAACTTGCGACATATCATAAGTAATAGCATGTGGTGGTGTTACAAGTTTACTCATAACAGAAGGTGAATCTAAAGCAGAACTGGATAGCAGTTCCTTACCTCGCCTCATCCTTGAGGGAAATATCTTAGTCTTAGGACACTTAAGATTCTTCATAGTGATAATATGATAATAATCCCAAGTGACTCAACAAATATAGCTATGCTCCCCGGAAATGGCGCCAGAAAAAGGTCTTGATAACCCAAAAGTATAGGAGATCGCAACAGTTTTCGAGGTTAGAGTATTCAACCCAAATTTATAGATTCGATACAAGGGGAGCCAAAGAATATTTGAAGGTATTAGCAGCTGAGTTGTCAATTCAACCACACCTAGATATTAATTATCTACAGCAAGTAATCAGTAGCAAAGTAATATGATAGTTTTGATAGTAGTGATAGTAGTAACAGTAACGATAACAGCGATAGCAGTAATTTTGTAGCATGTGTAACAACGATGATAGTAGTAGTAACTTAGCAGAAACAATATAAGATAAATTCGTAGGCATTGGATCGGTGACTTGTTGGACGATATTCATCATGATACAGTTATAACCTAGGGTGATACGGCACTAGATCCAGTTCATCGATATAATGTAGGCATGTATACCGTAAATAGTCATACGTGCTTTATTAAAAGAACTTGCATGACATCTTTTGTCCTACCCTCCCGTGGTAGCGCGGTCTATACTGGAAAGTAAGGGATATTAAGGCCTCCTTTTAATAGAGAATCGAAACAAAGGATTAACACATAGTGAATACATGAACTCCTCAAACTACAGTAATCACCGGAAGAAGTTCCAGTTATTGTCACTCTGGGGTTACCGGATCATAACACGTTTTAGGTGACTATAACTTGCAAGATCGGATCTAAAACATGGATATAATGATGATACCATAAACCATTCAGATCTGAGTTCATGTCACTCGGGCCCAAAGTGACAAGCATTAAGCATGGCAAAGTCATAGCAACATCAATCTAAGAACATAGTGGATACTAGGGATCAAGCCCTAACAAAGCTAACTCGATTACATGATGAATCTCATCCAACTCCTCACCGACCAGCGATCCTAGAAAGGAATTACTCACTCCCGGTGGGGAGCATCATGGAATTGGCGATGGAGAATGGTTGGTGATGATGAAGAACAAAGATGCCCCTCTCCGGAGCCCCAAACGGACTCCAGATCTGGCCTCCCGATGAAGAACAGGAGGTGGCGGCGGCTTCGTCTCGTGGATTGTGATAATTCTTTCTCCCTAGTTTTTTTTCTGGAATAATGTGATTTTATAGCATGGGGATCAGGGTCTGCGGGGCTACCAGGTGGATACAACCCACATGGGCACGCCAGGAGAGGTGTGCCCTGGTGGGTTGTGCCCACCCAAGTGCCCCTCTCTGGCAGGTCTTGGCTCCAGAAATTCTTATTATTGATATAAAAAATCCTCGCAAAGTTTCATTCCATTCCGAGAACTTTTATTTCTGTACAAAAACAACACCATGGTAGTTCTGCTGAAAACAACGTCAGTCCGGTGTTAGTTTCATTCACATCATGCAAATTAGAGTCCAAAACAAGAGGAAAAGCGTTAGGAAAAGTAGATACGTTGGATACGTATCAGTCATCAAGCCGAGCTCTTCTTTGGCTACCTCATGATCGGCTTGTGGGCTGGGACCTTGACCCACTACAAGCTCGGCACACGTCACAAGCACATTAACTAGCTAAGTCACTTTCATGCTCACTTTTTTCATTTATTTAATTTTGTTCGGTTCGACCAAGCATTATACTTTTTTGACGAAAAGTTGTTTGCAAAAAACTTTCCTTGTCAAAACATTGTTTGTTACAAAGAAATTCAAATACCCCGTTTACTTGGGGGCTTCCTTTGTGAAGCCATTCCTCTTGCATATGATTATTAATGTATCGCACCCTTCCTTGTTCATGTTTATGCCAATATATGTATCATGTTGACTTAAGTGGTCCACAAAGCTGGGTTGCCTTGCTCCTATGCTTACCCCTACATTCCTGATCGTTCGGCTAGGGAGTAAAGGGAGCACCTCTCTGATTGTTACGATCGGATCATCCGAACTCGTACCTCAGACGGGTGAAGCCAAAAGCTAGCGCTCTTACTGTTTTCAACTATGGCCATCCATGATGGAAGACAAACATACATAAATCTATTGCACACCCCTCATGGTAGTCATGATAACACAAAGAAAGGAACCGTTGGCGGAACTATTTTCTTTGAATATGCTTCTTACGTTAAATAGTAATATAGCATAAGTTCCCTGGGCGCGCTTTATCTGTTATAGCCTTATTGCCTGGTTATATGAAACACCTCCGATATCCTCGGATGGCATAGTAGATAATACTTTTCGGCCCTTGGCCGAAGAGGGAGAAGCCGACGGTGAGTTAAGACATGTTTAAAGTTCGCGCGAACACATATATGATATAAGTACTTTGGTACATACAATCATTATACATAAAATTATTTTACCCAAGTCACTTGGGGGCTCTTAAATTTGTATGAGCCATTTTATAATAAATTTTTCTTCTTAGTCATTGCAAAGTCTTTTTCTACTACTACTTTTTCCGACACTAGCGTGCGGTCCATAGCCGGGTAGCCTAGTTTCTCTCTAAAGCCGCTTGAGTTTAGTTTGCTAAACAAGCCTCGAAGAAACAGTCCGCCCTTGGGGTATGGAGGTTGAAGCCAAAGGCTGACCCGCTTGAAGTCTGTGAGATCGGATGTATCATGTTAAAGCACGACCGAAGCACATGTTAATTTTAAGACCAATTTTCGGATTGGCACCAGAACACTTGATTTAGTTCGAACGTCAAAGTTTTTATGTAAGTTTTTTGTCTTTTCGAGATTATGGCAGTTTTAAGCTATTTGTGCATTTTTTAGGAGGAGGGACATCGTCTTAACTGAGGTGCCCTACGTAATAATTCAGCTCAAGAAATCTTTTCTGACCCGCTGTTTGGCATCTTCTCTGCCGACCTCCACCTCGGCGTCTCGGATATTGCTCTATGTGCATCAGTTTCGAATTGTGTCTTCGGTCAATAGTTGGGTTGCCCTGCTCCTGTGATTGCCTCCTACGTTCCACTTTGTTCGTCGAGGAGTGCGAAGGAAGAACCACAACGATTGTACTTACGGTTTAACTGGTCAAGTACCTTAGTGGAGAAAGCCAAAAACTGACTGTCACAATGAGAGTAAACTGGTCAGCGATTCGATGACCATATTAAACAACGTGCCTTTCATAAAATTGGATGGAGTGTTAACGGCTTGACCTCGTCTGATGCCGAACACTAACCGAGGGCTAGTAACTGGCCTCCCAAAGTTTAAGCTTCCATGACCAAGGGAAAGTTATAAAGCCTAGTTATACGATTGCCTCGTTTCTTCTAACACAACCGCCTCCGGGCACCGAGTCGTCGGCTAAGGGTTGTCTTGTTATTGCAGAAACACCTTGCGTAGCATCTAGAAAGGGGTAAAATCCGACAATGGGCCACTCACAAATGATAAACGGTCATAAAGGAGTCAAAATAGCATATAGCATAAAAGCATTTGTATTCAATATGCGAGTGCTACCTTCCGTAATCATCGTTATAAAGCCATAAATATGCATCAATCTGACTTAAGATTTTGGTCAAGCTGGGTTGCCTGGCTCCTGTGCTTACCCCCTACGTTCCCGATTGTTCGGCTGGGGTGTAAAGGAAGCATCTCTGCGGTTGTTACTTCCGGATCATCTGGGTTAGTACGTCAGACTGGGTGAGGCCGAAAGCTAACCATCTTAAGAATATAATTGGTCGGCAACGACGGAAGTAAAATTTTTGGTTCATTAAAAGACCACAGAGTTCGGGAATATTTTCCGAACTAAATCCTCAATATTTTTCTCCCATATTGATCGGAGTTGAGGTTTCACGATCATGGTCAACATGATATCCTGGGAAAAGGAACTTATAGGAACTATTTTCCCCAAAAGATGTTTCTTACATTAATAGTAATATAACATATCTCTTCGCGTTATAAAACCGTATGACCGGATTGCTTTATTTGTCATAAGTCTTTCCCGTTCTAAAGGCTTTATAAAGTATAACAAACACTCATCGGCTACTGGCCGAGGAGGTTGAAGCCGATGGTTGGTCAACAAAGTATTGTACAATGCGGATCCGAGCATCTGTCTATTATATAATTAAAATGATAGAAAACTAACGGCTAAGATTCAACATTATAAACATCAAATTTTGAACGATTGAGATTTATCAAAAATTAGGTAGGACACGGATGGGTCCAATGTATCCGGATAGGAGTCCTAACAAAATCAACTATGATTTAATTGACGGTGGAAGAAGACCTATGCAGACACGTCTCATCACCACAAAAAGAGAAAAGGACACGAATTAGATGACACGTACTTTGTGGAGGAATCATAACGTGCTCATGAACTCAAACGCCAATGCAGTGTGAAAGAAATTCGGCTTCGAGCACAAGGACCAATCATGTCCCGACTGAATAGAGGCTTGCCTTCAAACCTTAGAATATGATCTAACGAGGTACGAAGACTTCACGTCCAGAAATCAAGGGATGAGAGCAGAAGTGTGAATATTAAAGGAGGTAATAGCATCAGAGGTACTAGAACTTGCACCGAATGTGATAGTTGAGTCCTAAAAGTTGAAATTTGAACCTACCCACTCCCAGAACTTACATGCAATGTGTAAACCTAGTCCAAACTGTTGGAAATATTCCCTACAGGCAATAAATAAAGTGTTTATTATTGTATTTCCTTGTTCATGATAATCGTTTATTATCCATGCTATAATTGTATTAATTGGAAACATGGATACATGTGTGGATACATAGACAAACACAATGTCCCTAGTATGCCTCTAGTGAACTAGCTCGTTGATTGAAAGATGGTTAAGGTTTCCTAGCCATGGACATGAGATGTCATTTGATAACGGGATCACATCATTAGGAGAATGATGTGATGGACAAGACCCAAACTACAAACGTAGCTTATGATCGTGTCAGTTTATTGCTACTGTTTTCTGCATGTCAAGTATATGTTCCTATGACCATGAGATCATGCAACTCACAGATATCGGAGGAGTACCTTGTGTGTATCAAACGTCGCAACGTAACTAGGTGACTATAAAGGTGCTCTACAGGTGTCTCCGAGGGTGTCTGTTGAGTTGGCATGGATCGAGACTGGGATTTGTTACTCCGTGTGACGGAGAGGTATCTCAGGGCCCACTCGATAATACAACATCACAATGAGCCTTGCAAGCAATGTGACTAACTGTTAGTTGCGGGATGTTGTATTACGGAACGAGTAAAGAGACTTGCCGGTAACGAGATTGAACTAGGTATGGAGATACCGACGATCGAATCTCGGGCGAGTAACATACCGAAGAACAAAGGGAACATCATATGGGATTAACTGAATCCTTGACATAGAGGTTCGACCGATAAAGATATTCGTAGAATATGTAGGAACCAATGTGGACATCCAGGTCCCGCCATTGGTTATTGACCGTAGAGGTGTCTCGGTCATGTCTACATAGTTCTCGAACCCACAGGGTCTGCACACTTAAGGTTTGGTGACGTTTCGGTAGTGTAGAGTTATGTATGGTGGTGACCGAAGTTTGTTCGGTGTCCTGGATGAGATCCCGTACATCATGAGGAGCTCCGGAATGGTCCGGAGGTAAAGATTCATATATAGGAAGTCCCAATTTGGTCGCCGAAAAAGTTTCGGGCTCATCGGTAGTGTACCGGGAGTGCCGATAGTGTACCGGGAGACCTCCGGGAGGGGTATTTCGACCCAAGAGGCTTTTGGGGCTGGTGGAATAGCCACAACAGGACCATGCGGTTGGGGGAAGAATACCAAAGGAAAAAAGAGTGGAAAAAAGGCAAAAAGGGAGAGTCCTACTCCTACTAGGAGTGGAGGAGGAGTAGGACTCCTCCCCCTTGGCTTCGACCGATTCCAAGAGGGGCTCAGCCCTGCGCCAGCCCTCCTCCTCCTCTCTTCCTATATATACTAGTGGAATAGAAGGGTTTTGCACAGATTTTACGGCCTTGTGCTACCCGTTCCACCGGTGCTCCTCTAGATCGGTTTTCCGCAGTGCTTAGGCGAAGCCCTGCCGGAATCACTCCACCACCATTGCCGGAGCGCCGTCACGCTGCCGGTGAAGTCTTCCTCCTCTCCACCTCCTCTTGCTGGATCAAGACAATGGAGATCGTCATCAAGCTGCACGTGTGCTGAATGCGGAGGTGCCGTCCGTTCGGTAGTAGATCGGAAGGATCGTTATCAAGGCCACGGGACGTTCGTGATTGGATCGCGGGACGGATCGTGACGAGATCGCGGGACTGTTCGTGATTAGATCGCGGGACGCTCGGCGATTTGGATCGCGAAGACGTTCGACTACACCAACCGCGTTTCTTAACGCTTCTTGCTTAGCGATCTACAAGGGTACGTAGATCCACTCTCCCTCTCGTAGATGCTCATCACCATGGATACATTTGCATGTGCGTAGGAAATTTTTTGTTTCCCATGCGACATTCCCCAACAATGGCATCATGAGCTAGGTTGATGGTTCGATGAGATCTCGAGTAGAACACAAAAGGTTTGTGGGTGTTGATGCTTAGATTGCTTCCTTCCTTGGTCGGATTTTGGTTCAGCGGTATTGTGAGATGAAGCGGCCCGGACCAACATTACTCGTACGCTTACGAGAGACCGGTTCCCTCGACGCAACTTGTTGCCTAGATGGCTTGCGGGTGGCAGTTTCTCTCACTTTAGTTGGATCGGATTCGACAAAGGCAGTCCTTGAGAAGGTTGAAAAGCAAATTATGTATCACCGTTGTGGTTTATGCGTAAGTGAGAATCGTTCTTGCTAGAAACCCATAGCAGCCACGTAAAACATGCAACAACAATTAGAGGACGTCTAACTTGTTTTTGCAGGGTATGTTGTGATGTGATATGGCCAATTACATGATGTGATATATGTGATGTATGAGATGATCATGTGATGTATATAATTTCACGACTTGCATGTCGATGAGTACAACAACCGGCAAGAGCCATAGGGTTGTCTTTAATTATTATATGATCTGCATGTCAATCATTAAGCGCTATGTAATGCTTTACTTTATCGCTAAATGGTAGCAATAGTAGTAGAAGCATGCAGGGCGTGACAACCTCGATGGTGACACGTTGATGGAGATCAAGATGATGGAGATCATGGTGTCGTGCCGGTGATGATGAAGATCATGCCAGTGCTTTCAAGATGGAGATCTAAAGCACGAGTTCATGGCCATATCATGTCACTTATGAATTGCATGTGATGTTAATCCTTTTATGCACCTTGTTATGCTTAGTATGACGGTAGCATTATAAGGTGATCCCTCACTTAAATTTCAAGATAAAATTGTGTTCTCCCCGAGTGTGCACCGTTGCGAAAGTTCGTCGTGTTGAGACACCACGTGATGATCAGGTGTGATAGACTCTACGTTCACATACAAGGGGTGCAAGCCAGTGTTGCACACGCAGAACACTCGGGTTAAACTTGACGAGCCTAGCATGTACAGACATGGCCTCAGAACACAAGAGACCGAAAGATCGAACATGAGTCATATAGTAGATATGATCAACATAATGATGTTCACCATTGAAGCCACCTCAACTCACGTGATGATCGGACTTGAGTTGGTGGACTTGGATCATGTGACACTCAGATGACCTGAGGGATGTCAATTTGAGTGGGAGCTTTAGTAATTTGATTAACTAAACTCATTATCTTGAACAATAGTCTAAGTGAACTTTGCATATTTATGTTGTAGATCAATGGCTCGCGCAGTAGCACCCCTAAATTTTAATGCGTTCCTAGAGAAAGCTAAACTGAAAGATGATGGAAGTAACTTTGTTGACTGGACCCACAATCTGAGGATTATCCTCACGGCTTCCCAGAAATCATATGTCCTTGATGCACCGCTTAGTGACCAACCAGAAGACATGACCTCCGAAGATGTTAAGAACGCTTGGGAGGCACGTACTGGAGATTACTCAATAGTTCAGTGTGCAATATTGTATGGCTTAGAACCGGGACTTCAAAGACGTTTTGAACGTCATGGAGCATATGAGATGTTCCAGGAGTTGAAGTTTATCTTTCAGAAGAACGCCCGGATCGAGAGGTATGAAACCTCCGATAAGTTCTATGCTTGCAAGATGGAGGAGAACGGGTCTATCAGTGAACATATACTCAGAATGTCTGGGTATTCAACTCGTCTAGCAGAGTTGGGAATTGCCCTTCCGCCAGAGGCGATCATTGACAGAGTTCTTCAATCACTGCCACCTAGTTACAAGAGCTTTGTGATGAACTATAACATGCACGGGATGAACAAGTCAGTCGCCGAGCTATTTGCGATGCTAAAAGTCGCTGAGTCTGAAATCCAGAAAGAACATCAAGTGTTGATGGTCAATAAAACCACTAGTTTCAAGAAAAATGGCAAAGTTAAGGGCAAGGGCAAGAAGGGTAAAACCAAGAAGGATGGCAAAGCAGTTGCTACTCCTGCAAAGAAGCCCAAGCATGGACCAAGCCAGAAACTGAGTGCTTTCATTGCAAAGGAACTGGTCACTAGAAGCGGAACTGCCCCAAGTACCTGGCTGACAAGAAGGCGGCCAACGACAAACAAGGTATATATGATATACATGTTATTGATGTGTACCTTACTAGCTCTCGTAGTAGTGCCTAGGTATTTGATACCGGTTCGGTTGCTCACATTTGCAACTCAAAGCAGGAACTACGGAATAAACGAAGGCTGGCAAAGGACGAAGTGACGATGCGCGTGGGAAATGGTTCCAAGGTTGATGTGATCACCGTCGGCACGCTCTCTCTTCGATTACCATCGGGATTAGTGATGAACTTGGATAATTGTTATTTAGTGCCCGCGTTAAGCATGAACATTATATCTGGATCTTGTTTATTGTGAGACGGTTACTCATTTAAATCAGAGAATAAAGGTTGTTCTATTTATATGAGTAATATCTTTTATGGTCATGCACCCAATGTTAGGGGTTTATTCATATTGAATCTTGATAGTGATGACACACATGTTCATAACATTGATGCCAAAAGATGTAGAATTGATAATGATAGTACCACTTTCTTGTGGCACTACCGTTTAGGTCATATTGGTGTAAAACGCATGAGGAAGCTCCATGCTGATGGACTTTTGGAGTGACTTGATTTTGAATCACTTGACACATGTGAACCATGCCTCATGGGCAAGATGACTAAAACGCCGTTCTCTGGAACAATGGAACGGGCAAGTGACTTATTGGAAATCATACACACTGATGTGTGCGGTCCAATGAATGTTACAGCGCGTGGTGGATATCGTTATTTTTTCACCTTCACTGATGACTTAAGTAGATATGGGTATATTTACTTAATAAAACACAAGTCTGAAACGTTTGAAAAGTTCAAGCAATTTCAGAGTGAAGTTGAGAATCATCGTAACAAGAAGATTAAGTTCCTACGATCTGATCGAGGAGGTGAATATCTGAGTTATGAGTTTGGCAGTCACTTAAGACAATGTGGAATTGTTTCACAGTTGACACCGCCCGGAACACCACAGCGTAATGGTGTGTCCGAACGTCGTAATCGAACCTTATTAGATATGGTGCGTTCTATGATGTCTCTTGCTGATTTGCCACTATCGTTTTGGGGTTATGCATTAGAGACAGCTGCATTCACTTTAAATAGGGCACCATCAAAATCTGTTGAGACGACGCCATATGAATTGTGGTTTGGCAAGAAGCCAAAATTGTCGTTTCTTAAAATTTGGGGATGTGATGCTTATGTCAAAAAGCTTCAGCCTGAAAAGCTGGAACCCAAAGCGGAGAAATGCGTCTTCATAGGATACCCAAAAGAGACAGTCGGGTATACCTTCTATCTCAGATCCGAAGGCAAAGTGTTTGTCGCTAAAAACGGAACATTTCTTGAGAAAGAGTTTCTCTCGAAAGAATTGAGTGGGAGGAAAATAGAGCTTGATGAGGTTATTGAACCTTTACTTCAACCAGAAAGTAGCGCAGCGCCGAAAGATGTTTCTATGGAACCTACGACAGTAGAAGAGGAAGTTAATGATGATGATCATGAATCTTCGGATCAAGCAGCTATTGAACCTCGTAGGTCGAAAAGGCCGCGTACTACCCCTGAGTGGTACGTCAACCCTGTCTTGGAGATCTTGTTGTTTGACAACAATGAACCTACAAGCTATGGAGGAGCAGTGATGGGCCCGGATTCCGAGAAATGGTTAGAGGCCATGAAATCCGAGATGGGGTCCATGTATGAAAACAAAGTATGGACTTTGGAATTATTACCTGAAGGGTGAAAGGCCATTCAGATCTTTAAGAAGAAAACAGACGCGGACGGTAATGTCACCGTCTATAAAGCTCGACTTGTGGCAAAGGGTTTTTCACAAGTTCAAGGAGTTGACTACGATGAGACTTTCTCACCCGTAGCGATGCTTAAGTCTGTCAGAATCATGTTAGCGATAGCTGCCTATTTCGACTATGAAATTTGGCAGATGGATGTAAAAACAGCGTTCCTCAACGGTTTCCTTGAGGAAGAGTTGTATATGATGCAACCCAAAGGTTTTGTTGATCCAGAGAATGCTGACAAAGTTTGCAAACTCCAGCGATCCATTTATGGACTGGTGCAAGCATCTCGGAGTTGGAATAAGCGCTTTGATGAGGTGATCAAAGTGTTTGAGTTTATACAAGTTTACGGAGAAGCTTGTATTTACAAGAAAGTGAGTGGGAGCTCTATAGCGTTTCTAGTATTATATGTGGATGACATATTGCTGATTGGAAACAATATAGAAATGCTGGAAAGCGTGAGGGAATATTTGAACAAGAGTTTTTCAATGAAGGACCTAGGAGAAGCTGCTTTCATATTAGGCATTAAGATCTATAGAGATAGATCGAGATGCTTAATAGCACTTTCACAAAGCACATACCTTGATAAAGTTTTGAAGAAGTTCAAGATGGAACAGTCCAAGAAGGGGTTCTTGCCTGTATTACAAGGTGTGAAGTTGAGTAAGACTCAATGCCCACTAACTGCAGAAGATAGAGAAAAGATGAGTGTCATCCCCTATGCTTCAGCCATAGGCTCTATCATGTATTAGCCTTGCCATAATTATAGCTGGAAGGTTTCAAAGTGATCCTAGAATGGAGCACTGGCAAGCGGTCAAGAATATCCTTAAGTACCTTAAAAGGACTAAGGAAATGTTTCTCGTTTATGGAGGTGATGAAGAGCTCGTCGTAAAGGGTTACGTCGATGCAAGCTTTGACACTGATCCGGACGACTCTAAGTCGCAAACCGGATACGTATTTATTCTTAACGGGGGAGCGGTAAGCTGGTGCAGTTCCAAGCGAAGCGTGGTAGCTGATTCTACGTGTGAAGCAGAATACATCGCAGCCTTGGAGGCGGCAAAGGAAGGTGTCTGGATGAAGCAGTTCATGACAAATCTTGGAGTAGTGCCTAGTGCACTGAATCCAATGAACCTGTTCTGTGACAACACTGGTGCCATTGCTCTGGCCAAGGAACCAAGGTTTCACAAGAGGACCAGACACATAAAGCGACGCTTCAACTCCATCCGCGATTACATCTTGGAGAAAGACATAAATATTTCCAAAGTGCACACGGATCTGAATGTTGCAGACCCGTTGACTAAACCTCTTCCAAGGGCTAAACATGATCAACACCAGAACTGCATGGGTGTTCGATTCATTACAATGCAAATCACATAGTGATGTGAACTAGATTATTGACTCTAGTGCAAGTGGGAGACTGTTGGAAATATGCCCTAGAGGCAATAAATAAAGTGTTTATTATTGTATCTCCTTGTTCATGATAATCGTTTATTATCCATGCTATAATTGTATTAATTGGAAACATGGATACATGTGTGGATACATAGACAAACACAATGTCCCTAGTATGCCTCTAGTGAACTAGCTCGTTGATTGAAAGATGGTTAAGGTTTCCTAGCCATGGACATGAGATGTCATTTGATAACGGGATCACATCATTAGGAGAATGATGTGATGGACAAGACCCAAACTACAAATGTAGCTTATGATCGTGTCAGTTTATTGCTACTGTTTTCTGCATGTCAAGTATATGTTCCTATGACCATGAGATCATGCAACTCACAGATATCGGAGGAGTACCTTGTGTGTATCAAATGTCGCAACGTAACTGGGTGACTATAAAGGTGCTCTACAGGTGTCTCCGAGGGTGTCTGTTGAGTTGGCATGGATCGAGACTGGGATTTGTTACTCCATGTGACGGAGAGGTATCTCAGGGCCCACTCGGTAATACAACATCACAATGAGCCTTGCAAGCAATGTGACTAATTGTTAGTTGCGGGATGTTGTATTACGGAATGAGTAAAGAGACTTGCCGGTAACGAGATTGAACTAGGTATGGTGATACCAACGATCGAATCTCGAGCAAGTAACATACCGAAGAACAAAGAGAACATCATACGGTATTAACTGAATCCTTGACATAGAGGTTCGACCGATAAAGATCTTCGTAGAATATGTAGGAACCAATGTGGACATCGAGGTCCCGCCATTGGTTATTGACCGTAGAGGTGTCTTGGTCATGTCTACATAGTTCTCGAACCCGCAGGGTGTGCACACTTAAGGTTTGGTGACGTTTCGGTAGTGTAGAGTTATGTATGGTGGTGACCGAAGTTTGTTCCATGTCCCGAAGAGATCCCGGACGTCATGAGGAGCTCCGGAATGGTCCGGAGGTAAATATTCATATATAGGAAGTCCCAATTTGGTCGCCGGAAAAGTTTTGGGCTCATCGGTAGTGTACCGGGAGTGCCGGTAGTGTACCGGGAGACCTCCGGGAGGGGTATTTCGACCCAGGAGGCTTTGTGGGCTGGTGGAATAGCTACAACAGGCCCATGTGGTTGGGGGAAGAATCCCAAAGGAAAAAGAGTGGGAAAAGGCAAAAAGGGAGAGTCCTACTCCTACTAGGAGTGGAGGAGGAGTAGGACTCCTCCCCCTTGGCTTCGGCCGACTCCAAGAGGGGCTCAGCCCTGCGCCAGCCCTCCTCCTCTCCTCCTCCTATATATATACTGGTGGAATAGAAGGGTTTTGCACAGATTTTACGGTCTCGTGCTACCCGTTCCACCGGTGCTCCTCTAGATCGGTTTTCCGCAGTGCTTAGGCGAAGCCCTGCCGGAATCACTCCACCACCATCGCCGGAGCGCCGTCACGCTGCCGGTGAACTCTTCCTCCTCTCCACCTCTTCTTGCTGGATCAAGGCGGTGGAGATCGTCATCAAGCTGTACGTGTGCTGAACGCGGAGGTGCCGTCCGTTCGGTACTAGATCGGAAGGATCGTGATCAAGGCCACGGGACGTTCGTGATTGGATCGCGGGACGGGTCGTGACGAGATCGCGGGACTGTTCGTGATTAGATCGCGGGACGCTCGGCGATTTGGATCGCGAAGACGTTCGACTACACCAACCGCGTTTCTTAACGCTTCCCGCTTAGCTATCTACAATGGTACGTAAATCCACTCTCCCTCTCGTAGATGCTCATCACGATGGATAGGTTTGCGTTTGCGTAGGAATTTTTTTGTTTCCCATACGACGTTCCCCAACACAAACTCACCACCGACCAATAGGAACGCGCCAACTGGACAGCCCGGTCAGTTGTTGCCACTTTGCACCTAGCCCCCTCCGGTTCTGCCTAAATAATCAGCAACCGTCGGCAGGGGAGAAACACAAGGAATACTTGTGAATTTAAAGAAATGATTGTAAATTTGAAAAATGTTCACAAAATTCACTCAACGTTTGTGAATTACCAAAACGTACAGCAAGTCTTACAATGTTCGTTCCAAAAATAAATCATGCTTTGAAAAAAAATGTTCACGAATTCAAAACAAAAATCGACTTATTAAAATGTTGACATATTCAGAAAAATATCATGCCTCCATAAAAACGTTCGGAAATTAATAAGATTACTTCAATAAGAAAAAATATTCACAAATTCTAAAAAGCTTCATGATTATTTTAGAGATGTTCTCGGAATTCAAAAAATGTTTTCGAATTTCGAAAATGATTCCCATATTTGGACAAAAGTTCAGATTCAATTTGTTGTGGACTAAAAAATGGTTGTTCATTAGAAAATGTTTTCATTAGAAACAGAAAAAATTGTTTTGAACATTGTTAGAATATTTTTGAGTGCTAAAAGACGTGCATTATCTCCTTGTATTACCTGTAATTTCATATGATTATACATTGGTTCGGCGAGCTTATCTTGGGACGTTAATTTTGACTTGTTCACTGCACACTACCCTGTTCTGCATCCAGGGACTGCAGAAAGACATGCAACCGCTAGAGCTGATGAACCCTGTACTGCTGTTGCGCTGAAACACTTTCAGGTACGCGACGTGGACATCTATTATCCCAATAAGAACACGTCGGAGTGTCAACATGCTACTTGATGTTGCCATCATCCTTAGTGCGAGTATGTCACGGTGTCTTGTGTCCCGGTAGAATGTATGTCTGTTCTAGTTATGCAGACTGCACAATAGGTGCCAAGCAGGCCAAACAAGCTGGAAACTGCTCTTACCTGCGTATTACTGTTAACTGTTTCCAGTGTGCCTAACACATCTTAGATCTCTATATTTTCTAAAAAGAAAATCAGCACTTAGTAGTAGTAGTAGCAGCAGTAACTTCTCGATGCTCACAGGTCGTAGCTTTGTCCCAGATAGATAGGTTCAATGGCTACATTCCTTTAGTTGGAACTCTGCAAGCAACTGCTTAGTTTAATAAGCAGAGAGCAGTACAATCGACCTGTTGGCTGGTATGCATCACTTGCTCACCAGCCTGCTGCATGGTCAAAGCCTTTCTTGCATCATTTCGTTACGCGTGCATGCGCAATTTATTCACCTAAATACCTGATGGTGCTTTGGTGTTCCCTGAGCCTGACTTACAAAAACGATCAACAGTCGGGCACTGCAGATAACGTTCAGGCACTGCGACCAACTGTATGGTTCAGAGCCCATGCCGGTGCCGCGCCACCGGCGTCCCACTGTTCACCGGGGAGACGCGTTGCTGCTGCTCCGTCGTCGCCGCTGACGTGGCCGCATGATTCATGAATCGGTGCAAGGTAGCAAGAAGAGAAAGAAGAAGGCGGGGAAAAGGCCAATCACTGGTTGCTGATTATTTAGGCAGAACCAGAGGGGGCTAGATGCAAAGTGGCAACAACTGACCGGGTTCAGTTGGCGCGTTCCTATTGGTCGGTGATGAGTTTGGACTGGGTTTACACATTGCTTGCAAGTTCTGGGAGTGGATAGGTTTAAATTTCAACTTTTAGGATTCAACTATCACATATGATGCAAGTTCTAGTATCCCTGGTGCTATTACCTCGTATTAAAGAGGGAGCCGACGAAGCCATCCCATGGCCAACATGGACGTAGATGTCAAAGAAACAGCGGTGGCGGCAGAGACAACGCCGACCATGAGGTAACCCTACAGGCGTATCCTTGAAGCTAGCCATTGACGCCTTGGATTTGAAATTTAAATATAGTGTCATCTAAACATATGCACCTACAAATAAATGATTTTGTTTGCAAAGCTAATTTTTGTGTGGTCGTTAAAGTTTTCACAAGGCATCACCAGCCATGGTCACTACAGTGTGAGGATGTGCAGAACTTGAACCCATCAACACGAACGGGAAACAGATTTGGTTTCGAGCACATGCATCCTGTCATCTCCGAATTGAATAGAGGCTTGCCTTCAGTCCCTACGAGGCAACAAATATTGTTCGATCAGGAAAAAAGTCTCACGGTCAGAAAATAGCAGGCCGGAGAAAAGGTATGAATATGACAGAGGGAACAGAAGCATCCATCCAATAGCCCGCGTGGACGCGGGCGCCCAAGAAGCGGCCGCGGCGGCAAATATGACTCCCGCGATTAGATAACCATACAATCATTTCACTAAACCTATCAATTGAAGCTTGGGATGTCAAATTTGAAATATTGTCATGTAAACCGATGCATTTACACACAGATCAATTTCTTCGCAAAGCTAATTTATGTGTAGTCACTAAGGTCTGCACATAGCATCGCTATCCTCAGTGACTACATCATGAGGATGTAGCGTGTGACCTGGCCCAAGCGTTTCCACATTATGTGACAACAGTCAGCCTCCCGCACAATTGGACGTGCACGTGTCCGTCGGTCAATGCTCGCCCGATATGTTTATCTATAATTCATGTAACAAAGATATTACTTTTTTTGGGATGCATCCCTTGATAGGTGGATACATAATCCAATTTGACATAGCCGATCAAGTGAGCATCGAATAGAAATTCAAAAACACATGAATTCAGTTTCAGTTTTGTTAGAGTATAATTTCGTACAAACCAACATGGACAATAGAAAAAGAAATTGTCACGAACATTAACATAGATAAATAGTTTGATACCATTTTTTTATGAATAATACATGACAATAGTTATGTAGCCTCGGATGTCAGGGCATATAGACTAACTTTTGATGTCACGGACATCTAGAAGCATACGTGGAACATCAGATGCCTTTTATTGTATGATCATGAAAATGCGGATGGAACACAAAGTTTAGATCTATGATTTATGATCCCTTGATCACACCAACAATTCAGTACTTTAATTACCACTTTATCAGAGCAAGAATTAAACTTGTAATCATCACTTGACCACCGAAGCAATATACTATGAGGCAAATAAACACTCACATTCTTCCATATTGCTAAACTATTTACGTTAGCTCTTAGTCAAACATAAAAATTAACGAGCAAGATCTAGAAATATATACATATGCCTATATTTTCTCGCCATAATCCATCATATGCACGGAAATTAATTCTGAAAGCAGTATGAATCATGATTAAATATAAAAATGTGCCTTACTATATATGTTTTGGGTTGTAAGTTGAGGACAGTTATTATATTGGTTCACATTATAATGTTGAAATATTCTTTTACCAACACATATTATTATGTCGGTTGGAAGCGACAAAAAAGACGTTGATTCGAAAGAATCGAAGCTAACCATTTCAAAAATTATTAGAGGTAGTAGCTGTTGGAGGAATTAATGAGGAACTATGTTTGCTTCATTGTATTTCTATACATAACATTTTATAGATAACTTCTCAAAGAAACAAAAGTAACCGTCAGCTCAAATCTCATGGAAAAGTAATGCACCTTTTTAGTGATTCATGTGTTTTACGCATGTCAATGTGAATTTGTATCCGATTGTTCATGAGAGTTCGATGTCAAGCATAATAAGCCTATTCGGATGGGAGAACAATTTTGATTTGATAAAAATGATCAAACTATGTCAAGAGTGGATAAGAGAGAATATTATATAAATTTCCAATGAGTATGTATGTTACATTGCCTTAGATGACCAAACTAATATGGAAATTTAAAAGTTAGCATTCATGGGAATATTTTGAGGTCTGACATTGCGCAAATGAAAAACACAAGTGCATATGACCAATATGTATGTAGAAGCTACACATTAATGTTTAGATTTGGTTTCTGATGGAAAGATAGACATCAAGACATTAATGGAAATGTGGAAGTGCAATCTAAAAAGGACAAAGCTTTATGCTTTAAATGTTTACTACTAACATAGTAATATACAAATCCAGCCGCGCAAATGCGCGGGTGACCCCGCTAGTTAATGATGTAAAGTACTTGTATAGATAGAATCATTACACATAAATTGTGTCGACTGTAACAAAGTTTGTGTCAAACAAATATCGATCCTTAATTCGACCACCCGTGCCTAAATTAAGGCTCGGGGGCTACTGCATTACCTATTCAATGTACCAAATCCAAAGTGCAATATGGTTTCCGAGGAGATTCGGTCCTTAGGTTGGTCGGCCGCACCCAACCCGAGTCTCGGAAACTACTACGTGCCGCGTTTACATCCCTAACGTATGCCGTCGAGCAAGAACTTGATCCTCAGGCCAATTTTGCAAATCGACCTAAGTCTCAGGGGCTACTGGGATCAGTGGTTTTATTTTGATTGTTATTTTTTCCCTCAGGTGCATCTCGGGTTATAGACCAACACACACCTTGAGGGCTACTAGGCTATATATCTCGGCAGAGAATAAATTGCAGCGATCGGAAATAATTTCCACAAAAAATCAGCCCCGCTACTGAGGTGGTGCACTATTTCTGAAGCAGTCCAGCATAATGCTCAGATGCAGGTGGTTGGCTTGTAGAGGGCATTGCCGACATTAAGCTCGGTTGAACTCGTTCAACCTTTCCAAAGGCTGAAGTAATATATGACACCTCGGATGCCGACCAGTGTTGGAGCTCGGCTGTGCAAAACACCTCAGAAGCTTTCCCGCATAAAGCTCGGATGCAAATGGCTGGCTCCATAAAAGACTATTCCGGCATTTAGGTTCGGATGGACTCCTTCAAATTTTCAGAGACCGAGGTAATTTATGACACCTCGGATGCCGACCAGCGTTGGAGCTCGGCTGCTAAAAGATACCTCGGACACAATCTGGCATTAGAGCTCGGACGGAGCCCGCCATTGGAGCTCAGATGCCGATCAGCGTTGGAGCTCGGCTGTAAGAAGACACCTTAGATGCAATTCGGCATTGGAGCTCGAATGCGGGAGGACACCACCGCACGGGAAACACTTCAAACCTAAGGTGTGGCATGAAAAATTACAAGGCATTGATAAAGGCTGAGAACTTAAAGGGGCCTCGGATGCCCGACGTGTGAACTCTTTAGATACACCTCGGCGTTCCTCAAGATCGGAGATGAGAAGATTTGTTGAACCAGTTTTCAAGACCGACGGCTGAAGATGATGAACAGTTCGGAAGAACCGAGGAGCATTCCTAACTTGAAGACCGGTTCAGGGGGCTACTGACGGTGTCCTGGACTAGGGGGTACTCACCACGTCATCTCCCAACCTATGGGTCGGGGAGAGGACCCCCATGACGATTCACTAATGGGCAACTTTGGGCAGCCCATAATGCATGTGAGGAAGATTCCACAAGACTTGGTGATCAAGACAAGGACTCCTCTCCACCGACATAGCCGACTAGGACTCTTGTTATCCTAGGCCTCTGGTGTGTTATATAAACCAAGGCCAGGATAGTCATTAGGCACAATCAGATCATCATAGATCATATCATCATACGAGCATAGCTCCTAGGGTTTAGACCACTACATACGATCTCGTGGTAGATCAACTCTGTACTCGATACACCATCATCAATACAAACAAAGCAAGACGTAGGGTTTTACCTCCATCAAGAGGGCCCGAACCTGGGTAAATACTGTCTCCCTTGTCTCCTGTTACCAATCGATCCAAGATACACAGTTTGGGGGCCCCTACCCGAGATCCGCCGGTTTTGACACTGATAGAGGGCCAGGGCAATTCCACCGGAGCGGTACTACCGCTGCCAGGAGCAGTACTACCGCTAATAAGGGTTAGTACCACTTCCTACTACCGCTCGTAGAACCGCTGAGGATCCCAGGCCTAGAAGACCGGGCGGAAGTGGCACGGTATTAACAGGCGGTACTACTGTGCTGTACTACTGGCTAGAAACCGCTCACTCTAACACGAAATTGTCGAGACACGAAAGCCAGCGGTACTGTGTGCGGCACTTGGCACGGGCACTACCACCCATAAGAGGTACTACCGCTTATAAGCGGTAGTACCGTTGCCTTGCGTGGTACTTCCGCTTGGGATCTTTCGGACCAAGATAAAGACAATGTTGGATCTCCAAAGATGCAGGAAAGAAACATGGGTGCAAATGAAAGTGTACATGATGATTCCACCCAAACCTTTCCGATGCGGACCCCCTCTTAATAGTACTATATTCCTGCGAATCAAGTCCATAAAAAAACGAAGGAACAAACTTGTCTTCACTCTAATCACTAAGGGGCTAGAATCGTGTTGTGCCATATGATGAATTATCTGAAAGGCTTAATGCACACGATTAGTCGGCAAATGCATTGTCATCAATCACCAAAACAACTGGGGTAGAAATATTCCCTTACACCTAGTCTTTTCCCCTTCACCCCACGCCATTTTCTCCCCCAAAACTCTGCTTTGGAAGCTTCCACGCATGGATAGCGATGTAGGGTCCTCCAAGCGGCCTCATGGTCTCCTCAAGGGAGATTGTGGGAGTTGTGCCATGACGCACCTCCAACTACATCATCTTGCCACCCAAGGCTACCTTCTTGATCTGGGTTTGGCTCCAATTTGTCCGGGTTTTCTATCCGTCGACGGGCAAGCACATGCTGATGGCCATCCCATCCCTAATGAATGCGACCGGGTACGTTTCATCCCCTTCCTCCTCTACGGTATGGGGTTCCCCATCCATCCTTTTCCCTAGGGCCTGTTTGAGTTTTATGAGATCCAACTCCACCACCTCACTCCCAACTCAATATTGCACATCGCGAGATTCGTTGCTTTCTGTGAAATGTATCTCAGCTGCAAAGCACACTTCGTATTGTGAAGGAAATACTTCTGTGTGATTCCCTGTTCCCGGGATGGGAAGTTGCTTGAGGTAGGCGTCGCCGAAGTGTGCAAAATAGCTGGGACTGGCTACCCCATCGGTACCCCTGAGAAGATGATACATGGGCATCCGAGTGGTTTTATATGGCCAATGTCCCTTTGCATGACCCAATTCAGCACAGACTCCCTACCTTCTCCTCGAACCGTCCTAAGAAGCATTTCAGCTAGAGACCACAGAGCACTGCTCAAAGAGACAAACCCAACATGGCCTTCCTTGTAAACAAAGTGAAGTACCTGACCCGTTTCGGCCTGACCATCATAGACGTGATGGCAACCGCCATCATTCGAAAAGTCTATCCTCTTCGGCAACGCCAACATCTATTGTGCATGTACAATGGGACCTACGATGCCACCCGGTCGATCCAAAAACATTTCAAGGACAACACACCCTTCAAACTGGCCCTAGCCGACATATACATGGGAGAAGCTGCAGATTTTGCCAAGAGAAGATTCATAGACGGCCTGTCTCATAGTAATCTAGGAGACATAGTAAGTTCTTTTCTAAACTTCCCTCATTATCCAAACTGCTCATTGTATTGATTCTAAACAGTCACCGCATTTATCAAGAGATGGAGGTGCTGGGTCGAGACAATGAAGTGTCCAACGCCCGAGCCAGGGACATATCATTGTGAGGATGACCCCATCTTCCACGAAGACGAGGAGATATCCACCATATACGAAGGGGGGTTATTCTACCAAGAGATCCTCGACGTCTCCATAGTGGCTACCACCTCGTACCTGCCGGGGCTATTGCCTTCCTCATCGATAAATTGTCCTCTACCTTTCCCGTTATCATACGTTGGTATGTAGCGCGGTGTTTTTGGGTCCAAACGACATTGTGGTGAAACAAAACGGCCCGTAAGCGTGTGATGAAGACAATTTCTTCTTGATCCGATTCTTTTATCTTGATATGATAATACCCCGAATATGCGTCCAGGAAACATAGGGAATCGTGTCCTACCGTGGTGTCAAAGATCTGGTCTATGCATGGTAAAGGAAATGGTCTTGGGGTAGGCTTTATTGACGTCTTTAAATTCGACACAGAGTCGCCAAGATTTATCCTTTTTTTGTACCATCATCATATTAGCCAGCCAATCGGGGTGTTTTATGTCTTGGAAGAATCCGGATTCTAGTAGTTTGGACAATTCTTCACCCTTGGCATGTCGCTTAGGTTTAGAGAACCACCGTAGTGCTTGCTTTACTAGTTTAAATCCTTTGGTGAGATTCAAGTTGTGCTTGCCCAAATTAGTTGGGATTCCTGGCATATCCGAAGGGTGCCAAGCGAAGATCTGCCAATTTTCCTGAAGGAAATTCCGGAGGGCTTCATCAATCGTTGGGTCAAGTTGCGCGTCGATGGACGCTGTTTTATTAGGGGCCGCAGGTGTAGTTGGGAATTTATGATTTCATTTGGTGGTTTGAACGAGGTTGACTTGGATCGCTTGTCCATAATGATGTTGTCCCTGTCTACTGAAGCCTGAAATGTTGTTAACTCTTCGGTTGCGAAGGCCTCGGTTAGCAACTTTAGAGCGAGGTAGGCCGGGTTTTTTCGGCCCTAAGTGCCATGTACGGATTACTTGCAATGTTATACCGTGAGGACCTCGCATCTTGAGCTTCATATAACAATAATGGGGTACTGCGTGAAACTTTGCGAATGCGCCCCGTCCGAAGAGGGCGTGATAGCCGCTTTGGAAGGGTACGACGTGGAAGGTCAACTCCTTAGAATGATAGTTCTCAGGAGTGCCGAAGACCACGTCGATGGTCACTTGTCCCTTGCATCGTGCATCTTTGCCCGGGATTATCCCTCAAAACAAAGTGGAGCTTTGCCAGATACGGGTTTTATTCAGCTGCATTTTCTCGAGCGTACCCTCGTAGATGAGGTTTAGGTTACTGCCACCATCCATCAGTACTTTATCTAGCCGGCATACGTCTACTATTGGTTTAAGGAGCAAGGATGCTGGGAATCGGCTTAGGTTGACCGTCGGTTGATCGTTTTGTTCAAAGGTGATCGGCGTGTCTAACCAAGCGACCTAGGGTGTATGTACCTATGCAGGGCTGAACTCCTACATCACCTATTTTCTTTGATTCCCCGATTTGTACGTTTGATAGATGATCATGACCTCGACTTCATCAGAGTTGCTTCTTAGATGACTAATAATGCAACCGGCTGTGAGTAGGGATTCACCATATTTGGCTACCTGCTTCACGGCCCAACAAGCTCGAAGGATGTGGTTTGTATTGGGATTGAACGTAGTTGAGTGTATATGACATGGTCCATCCAGCGGCCTGTCTAGGGTGGTCCACGACCCTATCTTTTTTTGTTTTTTTGGCAATAGTGCGGCGAGCGCAGTGCGCTTAGAAGGCACCTGCTTTAGAGCGGAATATGAGCTTTTAGGGTCTTTTGGCCCGATAGGCTTTTCAGCCAACCAAGTGTCCTCCATGGCACATAATTTTGATACCAGTCAGAGAGCTCGAAGAATATCAAAACTCGACACCGGGCGAGGGCGTTTAACACCCCCTCATAGTCACAATTGTGGCAAAAGGCAGCGAGTATTTTGGCGTCCTATCAGTCAACTATTCTGTTCTTAACGAACAGGAATCTTGACCAGAATTGTCGGACGGTCTCCCCTGATTAGTTGTTTTATGCATATCAGGTCCTAGACATCGGTAGGTCCCAAACTACTACGACAGTACTCGCTGTGGGGCGTGGATGGGATCAAAATTTTCAATCCGATCGGGGGGGGACTCTAACACGCCCACATTTTTCTTGTGGGAAGGTTGGACGGAGAGAGAGACATACGGGTTTGGCTCAAAGTCTGAAACGTCCGCCCTCCCTATCCGATTAGTCCTGTGTTCGTTCCTTAAAGGGGAGTTCGGATACGAGGTTTCCTCAACTTGAAAACCGTTAGTCAAGCTATTCGAAGGGGCATGGTGCTCCGGACGAAGCTCCAGATCACATCCTAGCACCTCTAGCATGCAACGTGACTTGGGGTCCGCCGTTTCCTCACATGGCCCATTGGCGAGGGTCGCTGAGACGACAAATGTTCCGAATGGATTCAAATCGTCGACCAAAGATCACACAAAAAGCTCTTAATAAAAGCACCAATGTCATGTCAAAACTGACATACGTCGAGTAGGGCCCCCCGAGAAGTGAGATCGGATTGATGGGTAACAGGAGACAAGGAACACATGGTGTTTACCCAGGTTCAGGTCCTCTCGATGGAGGTAAAACCCTACGTCCTACTCTTGTTGTATTATTGGTGTAGCAAAGTACACAATTGATCTACCTCGAGATCGTGTGTTTGTGGTCCAAACCGTAGGGGTGATGATGAATGTGTATATGTGTCATTTACAAGCTAAACCCTCCTGCTTATATAGGCACCGGGGTATCTAGGGCAACACAATTTCGGTTACCATTTAAGGATCCCATGACAAACAAATCATCCCTTCTTGAAATACACGCCAGGTCTTCGATGGAGTCTGATGTGATCAGTCTATGGTGTGAAGGCCTCAGAAGTCCTTCCTTCTTGAGGGGCTCCTTATCCAGGACACCCTCCGCTTGTATCCAAATCAAATGGTTATCAAACAGTTCAGTAATGCTACAAAAAGTGGCTGGTGGGCGAAATACAAAAAATAATTGAATTTAATTAACTCTAAACTTGGTTGAGGCACCCATATTATGTCTCGCCTACTGCGAATAATAATAGGCACTTGCCTCTTGGCACCTCACTCAAGTCGGCGTAGTAGCATGACTAAGCGGACATATTTTGTCTCGTGGCACCCATGTGTCCTTCAATTGTTTCTAAAAGAACAGTCCTTCAGTTTGGTTTTTCAAAAAATAAAGTTGTCCTTCACATTTCCTTTTTGTATTTGGGTAACCAGGTATGTCAGTTTTGGGTGTTTTTCTTATGTTTCTTTTATTATTTATGTTTACACTTATTTTTATTGCTTAATTACATTTTTAGTTCATTATATTATATTTTCCATTTTTTATTTTACGTTTTATGTTTCGTTATTAAGGAAATATAGTTTATCCATGAAATACTCGATGAAGATTTTTCAAATAGCAGATGAAGTTTCTTGTTACACTACAGATATATCATAAGATTAATAAAAAATTCTGAATAGATATTTAAGAATATTTTAGAATATATGTAAATTGCATTTAAGCAAGAAAAAATGTAAAACAAATAGTAAAAATCAAATGTTAGCCTGCACCAACTTGCAATTCGATGATATAATGAGCCGACCCACCCCCACGCGAGATGGGCGAGCACCCTGTGTCGCTCGCACGAGACCAAGTACAGTTGCAAAGGAAGCACAAAATACAGGCAGAAGCATAAGATTAAGAAAACCCTGCACGACCATGGATCAACAATGTATGGGGCGTTCCATTTTTTTTTCTAGATATCTGAAATCGTTCTTCTTGTATTTTTAATAGTAAATGCGTACGTGCATATGCAGTGTTTTACTTGCATAAGAATGTTAGGTAAGATAATAGTTGCATGATAAACATGTTGAGGCTCAACATTGAAGAAATTTATGTCATTGCATTGGCCTGATTTAATGTCCGAGATTAGTTGATTTGGTCCTTATGGTCTTTTTTTCATTATTATGTGTGTGTGCGTGCGTGCGCGTGCGCGTGCGCGTGTGCGCGTGCGTGTGCGTGTGTGGTGTTTGTGTGTATGCGTGTGTGCGTGTGTGGTGTTTGTGTGTGTTTGTGTGTGTGTGTTTTTTTTCTCTTTTTAGGTTTTCATTGATTTTTTTTCCTAATTTTGTTTTTTCACTTTTTGCGTTTTTCTCCAAATTTTCATTTCTTTATTCATTTTCTAATTTGTGAATATTTTTAAAACTCATGAACACTATTTCAATTTTCAATTTAGTGTTCATTCTTTCACTTCATACTTTTTGTATAAAAATATTGATTTTTTTAAAATTGAATAATTTATTAAATTTTATGAATTCATTTCCGGATTTATGTGAACTTTTAAGATTTGACAACATCTTTTATATTCATGAAGTTGTATTTTATTTTCATCAAAATTTCTATAATCACTAGTTTTTGTTTCTGAACTTGGGAACTTTTATTCAGATCAATACACAATTTTAGTCCATGGTCATTTAATTTTTTTGATTTTAAATAGTATTCAACATTTTTTCAAATTAGAAAAGGATGAAATAGGAAGAATTAAGATGGTGCCAAGGAGGTCATCAACCGGGCAAGTCACGTCAGGCCCTAACCAAACAACCCAGGTGTTTTGTTGGGAACTTGAGTGAATGACCTTAGGCTTGTAAGCTCCAAACAAAGCCTAATAAGATTTTTCCCAGGCAAATGGTGGTCCAAGGGAGCTCAAAGGTGAGCCTTGATAGTTAGCCGGGGTTGCCAAGCAACGGGGAAGCTCCTATACGCCGCATTTTGCGATGAGTAGTTGCGGTTTTGCACAGAGCCAGCTCACCTGGGCCGGTCCATTTGGTGTACGAGATGGAAATCGCAAAAGGAAAAACCAGACAACGATAGTAGTCGAGCAGGAAACCTCTCGGTAACGTGCGCATTGCGCTAGCCACCTCGATTGGCTACCTCAGGTAAAATATACCAACATGGAACTTAAAGAACCTAACAACAGTTGTGAAAGTGAAAAACACGAACCATAAGCCGCTGCAGGATTCATCTTTTTCTAAAATTTCTAACGTGAATTTTTGAAAAGTGAATATTATTTGGGAAAATCATTATTTTTATGGAAAAAATTGAATAGGAGGACATTTTTGAAATTACGAACACTTTTGTGAAAATGCAAAGAAATTTCTTTTTCGTTTCTTCCTTGTTCTCAACAAATTTATGGAACCGCGAACATTTTTTGAATTGTGAACAAATTTATGAAACAGCGGATTTTTTTAGAACTGTGAACAAATTTTGAAACCTCAAATATTTTTTGAACTGTGAACAAATTTTGACACACAACGAATTTCTAATTCATGAACACAATTATAAAATTGTGAACATTTTTAGAATTGTGAACAAATTTTGAAACCATAAACATTTTTCGAATTTTCAACAAATTGTTAAACATGAATAAATTTCAAATTCTTGATTTTTTTATAAAATCTTGAACATCTTTCAAATCTGCAAACAAATATTGAAATGTGAACAATTTTTGAAACAAGAACAAATTTTAAATTCATGAAAAAATTATAAAGTTGTGAAAACAATTCATTAAACCACGAATATTTTTTGAATTGTGAACAAATTTCAAATTTTTTGAACAAAATTATAAAACCGGGAACATTTTCCGAATTGTGAACTAATTTTGAAACCATAAACATTTTTCGAATTGTGAACAAATTTTGAAACCATGTTTTTTCCTCAAATTTTTCACAATTTTTGAAACCGTGAACATTTTTTGAATTGTGCACAAATTTTAATTTAATAAAAAATCGAAATAGAAAAAAACGATAAAAACAAGAAGTAAAAAAATTAGAGAAAAAATAGGAAAAACAGAACAAAGAAAAAAATCGATTCAGGAAAAAACAAGAAAAAACCGACTGGGAACCTCTAGAAGGTTCCCGAAACCAGGGGCGTTGGAGCCGTTAAATGCGCCAGCCCATCGAGTCGACGTTCAGTAGCTCGCATGTGCAAAGTGCCGATAGTTTGACGCAACAAGCAGCAAATAGCATTTTTAAACAACGGCTCAAAATGAGCCAGGACTATATCACGCTTATTGCGATATGTACCCTGGCCCACGTTCTGCTATCTAGTAAAATGCCGGGCCAAACACTGTAGTCCCTAGGACGGTTTTGGGAAGGTTCTATGGATCGGTTCTAGAACCCTCAATGTGTTTCTTCTTCGTCGTTGTCTTCTTCTTTTGTTTCTCTGTTTTTATGGGGTTTCTTTGGGTTGTTAAGTTTTTATTCATTTTTTTGTCCAAATAAATGTCAATTTTATTGATACAGTATGACTTTTTTCCTATGCGTGCATAATATTTTCCTGATACACGATTCATTTTCTTTAAATACATGTTGAACATTTTCCAACCAATGTTAAAATTATTCGAATACTCGTTGAAGAACTTTTTGAAACGTACAAAATTTTTTATATATTTTTATTATATTACTTGGACATTTTATTCCATATGTTTTCACACATTATACTAAAAATGCCGCTCACATATTTTTGGAACATTTGAACATTTTTAAAATGTCATGTAATGTTTTTTGAATGATACTAAATAATTAGTTCACATTTTATACACATTTCGTATCATTCAAAAAATGATCATGATATTAAAAAAGGTTCACGCTTCTCAAAATATGGTTATGACATCATGATGTTTTTGAATGATCTGATTGTTTTTCAAAAGTTGTGTGAACCTTTTTTATGCTGCATGAACATTTTACTGTGCGACGAACACTTTAAAAATTCTACTAAATTAGTGATATAAAATATGTATTTAGAATACTTCAAAGCACTTAAAAAAGTAAAAATAAGAAATTAAGAATAAAAACACGATGCTCCTATGTACAAGTGCACGTGCTCATACGTGTGTGTCTAGGCAGAGTTCAAAAAGTTTGATTTTTTACCGCAAACTTTGACAAATGTTTTAATAGCTTGCAGGATGTCAGTACGAAATGACATTTATGAAAGTCATGGCAAAAAGAACAAAATTAGTGTTCCAAAATCCTTTCGAAAGCAACATTTTCAGAGTTTCGATATTTTTTTACCACGACTTCAATAAATGTGATTTCTTGATGAAACTTTGTGAGGACTTAAACATTTGTTAAAGTTTGCCTAAAAAAATTTCAGAGTTTTTTAAACATTTTATCAATATTTTTTTTTAAAAAATTACTGTTCACCGGAGCTTATTTGAGCTCGGATGGAGCGGGAAAGTGCTTCTTCCCTAGCACGAGACATAGCAGCGCCCGGAAACAAGGGGCTGCCACCGGCATCGTCAGCCCATAGCAAACGGCTTATCCTCTGCCGCAAGCAAAGCGCGGGCAACAACCAGACACGAGACAAAGGTGTCGTACACTGTAGCAGTACCGTGCGCTGAAGCACGACGGCAAACCACGGGCGTCAAAACGGCGGCTCTGCTCCTTCACCTTGGGATGTCAGAGCGGCCGTCGACGTTGTTCGCAGCGAGCGGTCGTCTCGTCACCGCCTGCGGTACATATGCAGGCGAGGCCCGATCATGCGGTCTGTGCAAGGCCTGCACCACGAACGTCGGAGTACTGTGGTGTACGGGTGTAATTTCTGCTCTATAGGACCATGGCCGATCATAATGAACTGTCTCATTGGTGCAAACAGAGTGGACGGAACATTCTATTTACATGGAAAACTTTTGAAATTACATCGAGGAATTCGCCAGCTACAAAATTGAAAAAATGAATTCAACAGAACAGAAGGGAAAATCTTAGACAGTTTTCTGCAACTAGCACGAGCACGGTACTACAGTCAGAGCCCGAGAGGCCCCGGGTAAAAGCTGTCCTCGAAGCTCCATAGCTCGGCCGGCGCCTCCTCGGCGGCGGGGGCGGCCGCGGCCCCGCCCTCCATGTAGGGCACGCCGAGGAAGCTCATGTAGTTCTCGTACGCCATCAGCTCCTCAGAGAGCGCCTTCACCTCCTCGCAGGTGCACGCCGCGGGCTCGAGCCCCTCCCCCTCCTCTGCCTCTTTCTTGGGGGGAGGGAGCACGGCCGCCGGCGGGGCAGCCGCCATCGTGCACGAGGCCTGGTGCGCGGGCGCGGCGGCGAGGATTTCGTTGGGGAAGTTGACCTTGGCCTTGGAGCCCCGGATGCGGCGGGCGGCGCGGTCGTAGGCGCGCGCGGCGGCCTCGGCGGTGGGGTAGGTGCCGAGCCAGACGCGGACGCCCTTGACGGGGTCGCGGATCTCCGCCGCCCACTTCCCCCACGGCCGCTGGCGGATGCCGCGGTACTGGTTCTTCCGCCCCCGCTTCGCGCGCGGCGCTGCAAGCAGAACAAGAGCGCGCCGGTCAGCGAGTCCTACTCCTGCATGCGCACGGACGTCCGTTGCCAAAGGGAATACTGTGAGGGTGCACGGAGTTACCTTTGTCGGGGGCGGCGCTATAGGCGTCGGAGGGGTCGTTGGCGTCCGGCCAGAAGTCGGCGGTGGACACCCGTCGCCGGTGCGCCGGGATGTAGTCGTAGATGACTGCGCCGCCGCACATGGATGGATGGATACCTAAGGTGCTTTAGGTGGCGGGAAAGGCTAACCGGAGAAGGCTCGACGGATCGATGGATCCAAAGCGGAGTGGAAACAAGGGGAGCAAGGCTGCTGCTGGACTGGGATTGGGACTGGTGTTTTCAGCGGCGGACGGACGTTGGATCGGGTTGGGTTGACGGTATGAGGCCACCACCACCGTGTTTATATACAGGTGGGGATTGTGGGGGCCAGCTACCAGGGAATCGATCGAGGAACGAATGCTAGTACAGGTCGTACACTGGATGTCTGGACGGCGGCGGCACATCGTTTTCTCTTCTCTGAACCGAGGCCGCACGTCGTTTCTTTGACAGCCGCTGTTTGGTCGAAACCTGACGGCGCTCCTTTTTCTATTTCTTGGAGCAGACGAAAAGGAATACCGCTGCATGCCGCCGCGCTGAACGACTGATCGAGACGAACTACGCAGCCTTTCAGCTGTAGTTGCAAAAATGCGAGTCAATCTTGGTGTGCTTGACCTATCTCAACATAAATATAGGTGCATGCATGTATTTCATCTGTAAGAATCTTAACTTTATACTAGTTTTAATACAAAATTGTACTAAGTATGAATTTATTAAAAAAAAGATTAAAACACCTATTTTGAGACGAAGGAAGTAATTCGTAGGTTATTTCAACATAACATTATCGTCGTGCAACCGACACTAGGAGACTCCTACTCCTATAGTTCTCAAAATGAGACTAAGGGCCCTAAGAACAGCTCGGAGGGGACATCTTATTCCACATCCAACTATTAGCCTCAAAAGAACTTGTCCTAAGAGCATCGACAACCGCACCTTTCTAATCCAGCCCCTTGGCATGTCCGTTGACCGTGACCGGTCATCCTTCATTTTGTTGCATCCCCAACCGTCTTCCTCATATCCGATCCCCTATATTTTGTTGGAAATATGAGCAATTTAGCAAATGATTTAAATAAAATAAACAATTGATAAAACAGGATCATAGTAAAAGAGGCAACACTAGTCATGCGACTTAGAGGGGAGTATGTCACAATAAGAGGAACAAAACTTATCAGGGAAACTAAAGGATAGTAGGTGAATATTATGTGAACATGTGAACTATACCGAAACATATGTAAAATAGAAACTAGACCAAGTATTTCTAGCAAAACCTCGAACATGGAAAACATGAATACGTACTAAGTGGTGGCAGTAGCAGGGTTGGCGTTGACGTCGTCACCGACATGTCGTCAAAGAGATTGTTGACGTCAGGGAAGAAGTCGTCGTTTGGAAAGTGATCGTCGGCGTCCGTGATGAAGAAGCCAGTAGTCGCGCAGAGCGCTCCCCAAAAACCTTATCACATGACTCAAAGTGGTGGGGTTTCGGAGGCCTATTGTCCCGGCCTGGAGAGGAAGTTCTGGTGTGTTTCTCTGGAGAGGAGCGACCTCCCTTTTATAGGCGCATGAGAAGTAGGCGAATAGGCAGCGACGAGAGGCGAAGCAAAAGAGGAGACATCGGCTCGGCTCATTCCCGCAACCCGCGGCGCGGCACGGCGCGGCGTGACGAGGCGTGGCATGGCGAGGCGGGCGGCGAAGGAGGAGCGCGTGTGTATGTCCCTCTTGTTCTCATGCTCATACATGTGGAGAAACATCCTCCATTATAAGGAGGTCCTACTCCTACTAAATTAGCAATGTGGGACTAAACTTTTGTCCCACCTCTTGCCTTGCACGAATGGGCTTAGTGGGCCTCTAGGATTTATTAGGAATTCTGAAAATTGCTATTGGGCTGGTCGATGTTTAGATCAAATTCCAGCAATCCCCCACCAGATCCAAGAGGCACACAAAAATTGCCTTTGGTTCCAAAACACTGTTTATATACCAGTACTGCAGTGGAGACTATTAAGTTGAACTTCCATCTAGAACTCTATGCTACACTAGTAAGCAACTTGAACAGTGGACTATGCCTTGAACTACAAGTTTTCTGCGAATCCAGCTTCACACAAAGCCTTGACCGATACTAGGTTGCCGTGGGACTTCCCCGCGGGTGGAGTTTATGTGTCATACTCCGAGACCTTTCATGAGTTTACTAGAGATCAACCTACTCTCATAGATTGCGACGTTAACAATTAGACTCATATAGGTGTGTTCTTTAAAAGATGTTCTGCAGGACAACATCCGTGCTTAAATAAGACACTTAGAACACATTAAGATATATACCAACCTGCCATGCAGATTAGGAAAGTATTGCATCTTCATGGAGTGGTATTATTAATAGTAAGGATATTTTCCTCTTAGTTGAACAACAACTTGTCTTCCACATCTAATTCACGGGATCTCCGATCACATAGAATAGGTTACCACTGTGAACAACTCATGTTGTGGGTCTCATACCCATCTCCTTTGATGCATTATCTATCACATTACGTGATAGACCCTTGGTGAAAGGATCTGCCAGATTTTTAGATGTTTGGATATAATCCAATGCAATAACTCTGGAGTTTCTCATTTTTCTGACAGATTTTAACCTTCTGTGAACTTGTCTTGATGACTTCATGTTATCCTTAGAACTACTCACTTTGGCAATCACAGTTTGATTATCGCAGTTCATAAGAACACCCGATAAGTCATTCAAGAGCCGATGAAGCCAATCTGCTTCGACCGTAGCTGTATCTAGTGTTGTGAGTTCTGCTTCCATTGTTGACCTCGTTAAGATGGCCTGCTTGCAAGACTTCCAAGAAATAGCGCCACCACCATGAGTGAATACATATCCGCACGTGGCCTTTATCTCATCAGCATCAAAGATCCAATTTGAGTCACTATACCCTTCAAGTACCTTTGGGTACCCAGTGTAGTGAATTCCATAGCTCATAGTGCCCTTCAAATAGCGCATAAATCTTTCAAGAGCTTTCCAATGATCATCTCCTGGTTTTGAGACAAACCGACCTAGTTTGCTAACAACAAAAGAGTTGTCAGGTCTCGTGGCACTGGCGAAGTACATAAGTGAGCCAATAATTTGAGAGTATTTCAATTGATCTCTAGCAATTCTTCGATTCTTTTGAAGTAACATGCTAGCATCATAAGGTGTTGGAGAGGGCTTGCAGTCACCGTAACTAAAGCGACTCGAGATCTTTTCCACATAGTGAGATTGAAGCGATGTAATCCCACCATCATCATCTCTCAGCAGCCTGATATTTAGAATAACATCAGATACTCCTAAATCCTTCATCTCGAAACAATGATATAGGAAATTCTTGACCTCCTCAATAACGTTTAGATTTGTTGTGAAAATCAGTATGTCATCAACATACATGCAAAGGATAACTCCCTCGCCCCCACCATGGCGATAGTACACACATTTGTCAGCTTCGTTTACAACAAAGCCTGCAGTTGTTAAAGTTCTTTCAAACTTCTCATGCCACTGCTTAGGTGCGTGTTTGAGTCCATACAAAGACTTCAACAATCTGCACACTTTTCCTTCCTGGCCGTCCACTATAAACCCATCAGGTCATTCCATGTAAATTTCCTCGTCCAACTCTCCATTCAGGAAAGCAGTCTTAACATCCATTTGATGAATGAGAAGACGATGGAGACAGCTAGTGAAAGTAACACTCAAATAGTGGTCAGTCGAGCCACATGTGAATAAGTATCAAAGAAGTCTTCACCTTCCTTTTGTGTATAACCCTTGGCCACGAGTTGTGCCTTATACTTCGCAATAGTACCATCAGGCCTAAGCTTTTTCTTGAATACCCATTTGCACCCTATAGGTTTGGACCCATAAGGTCGATCTGTTATCTCGCAAGTTTCATTTGCCAAGATGGAATCCATCTCACTACGGACATCTTCCTTCTAGTAGTTAGCGTCTTCAGATGCATAGGCCTCTGAAATAGAACTGGGAGTGTCGTTTATGAGATATACAAGAAAATCATCACTGAAGGACTTTACAGTCCTTTGTCTTTTGCTCCTTTTAGGAGTCTCATCATTGTCCTCCACGAGATCTTCAAGATGTTGTGTCGAAATGATAGGTTCAGAAATTTCAACTACATCTTGACTCGATGAACTAGGCAACTCTTGATTTGATGAGCTATCCATATCCTTTATGGGAAAGATATCTTCAAAGAAAGTCGCATCATTCGACTCCATGATTATACCGACGTGCATGTCCGATACCTCAGATTTTACAATCAAGAATCTATAACCAATGCTATGAAAAGAATAGCCCAGGAAAACACAATTCACAATTTTTGGTCCAAGCTTTCGCTTCTTTGGAATTGGTATATTCACTTGTGCCAAGCAGCCCCAAGTACGTAGATAAGAGATATTTAACCTTTTCTTCTCCCATTCCTCGAATGGAGTTATCTCTTTGTTCTTTGTGGGAACTCGGTTTAGGACATGACATGCAGTCAATATCGCCTCCCCCACCATGCCTTAGAGAGACCCGATGTGTCTAACATGGCGTTAACCAAATCATTTAGAGTACGATTCTTTCTTTCGGCTACCCCATTTGACTAAGGTGAACAGGGAAGCATCCTCTCATGGATTATTCTGTGTTCCACACAAAAAGAATCAAATAGATTGGAAAAATACTCTCCATCATGATCGGACCCGAGCCTCTTGATTTTCCGATCAAGTTAATTTTTCACTTCAGCTTTATAGTTCTTGAAAAAGTTCAAAGCCTCATCTTTTGATTTCAAAAGATACATGGAAATATCTAGTGGAGTCATCAATTAATGTCATGAAATATTTCTTTCCACCTTTTGTTAAAGCACCATTCATTTCACAAAGATCTGAATGTATGAGTTCTAGTGGCGCAAGATTTCTCGTTTCCGCAGTTGTATGAGATTTGCGAGGTTGATTAGCTTGCACACAAACTTGACACTTAGATCCCTTGACAACAGTGAAGTTGGGGATTAAGTTCAACTTGGCTAGCCGCGTCATACAACTGAAATTAGCATGACAGACACATGAATGCCAGCCATTTTATTCACTATCGTTGCAAACATGATGAACAACTTTATTACAACCATCTGACATAAATAGTCTGAACAAGCCTCCTGACTCATAACCTTTGCCAACAAAAGTTCCATACTTGGATATTACAAATTTATTGGACTCAAATACAAGCTTGTATCCATCTCTACATAGAAGAGATCTGCTAACAAGATTTTTATTGACGGAGGGGACATAATGCACATTCTTCAGCCGCACGATCTTCCCCGAAGTAAACTTCAGATCGACCGTGCCAACACCACGAACAGAAGCACATTAGCCGTTGCCCATCAGCATGGAAGTAGTTCCTGTGGCCTGATAAGAAGAAAACATGGAAATATCACCGCATACATGCACATTATTACCCTGTCAATCAACCAATCAGGAGAAAGACATGCTGAGAGAATAGTGGGAAGTATACCATACCCAACATCCTTCATATCAGCCTCACTAGTGACAACATTGACGATCTTGTCTCCTTTCCCATGTTGACGCTTGTCATAACGGCTAGGGTAGTTAGGGGCCCAATGATCAAGATGTCCGCAGACATGACATACAACTTTCTTCTTCTAAGTCTTCTTCTTGAAGTTGGTGTGTTGCGAAGCCTTGTTCTTCCCATCAAACTTTCCCTTGCCACCAAACCTGCCCTTGTTCTTGAAATTGTGGGGTTGGAAGTTTTTCTTCTGTACCAGATAGACACTAGAACCTCCCTCAATCCCTCGAGCATGTATGTCTTTTGCTATTGCCTTTTCTTCCACATCAAGAGTACCAATGAGATCCGGAATGGAAAACTCCTGTCTCTTATGCTTCAGAGAAGTAGCAAAGTTCCTCCACGAGGGAGGGAGCTTAGTAATGATACCTCTGGTAACAAATTTGTCCGATAACATACAATTCAAATGCTCAAGATCTCTAGAAAATGTGTGTATCTCATGAGCTTGCTGAACCACGGAGAACTCATCAGTCATCCTGTAGTCATAGAATTGTTCCATGATATACAACTCAGTGCCGGCATCTGAGACCCCAAACTTGGCCTCGAGTGCATCCCACATATCTTTTCCATTGTCAATTCAACATAAGCATCAACTATGTTTTCACCAAGAACACTCAAAGGAGCAGCCTTAAACAAGGCATCTTTTTTCTAAAAAACTTGTTCCTCTTGAGGATTAAGATCTCGTTCAGGTTTGCCAAAGTGACCTCATAGCAGCTCATGGTTTGAAACCATAGAATAGCCCTCACACGCCACCTCTTGTAGTGCACACCCTCAAACATAGGAGGCCTCATGGAAACAACAAAACCACTCTGGGTAAATTGCCTATCATAAGGTTTTTGGATTGTCGGAAATATGAGCAATTTACCGAATGATTTAAATAAAATAAACAATTGATAAAACAAGATCATAGTAAAAGAGGCAACACTAGTCATGCGACTTAGAGGAGAGTATGCCACAATAAGAGGAACAAAACTTATCAGGGAAACTAAAGGATAATAGGTGAATATTGTGTGAACATGTGAACTATACCGAAACATATGTAGAATAGAAACTAGACCAAGTATTTCTAGCAAAACCTTGAACATGGAAAACATGAATACATACTTAGTGGTGGCAACAGCAGGGTTGGCGTTGGCGTCGTCACTAGCCATGTCATCGAAGAGGTTGTTGATGTCGGGGAAGAAGTCTTTGTTTGGGAAGTGATCGTCGGCGTCCGTGGCTTCCGTGATGAAGAAGCCAGTAGTCGCGTAGAACACTCCCCAAAAACCTTATCAACCTTGTCCCGTACAAGACTCAAAGTGGTGGCATTTTGAAGGCCTATTGTCCCGACCTGCGGTGCACGCTGTAAGTCAGGATGGGGAAGAACGTTGCAACAGCTCAGGGCTTGGAACTCGAGGGCATGAGAAAGAGGAAGTTCTGGCGTGTTTCTCTAGAGAGGAGCGACCTCCCTTTTATAGGCACAGGAGAAGCAGGCGAATAGGCAACGACGGGAGACGAAGCAAAAGAGGGTGACGAAAATGAAAAGGCAGCAACCAAAGGGTGCAGTGTTCGTATTCAATCTCCACTACAACAAAGCCTTTTAGATCCCGAGTGAACTTTCGTATACCACTCGTGCGTTGCAAAAATTTAGACATCAGCTCAGCTCATTCCCGCAACCCGTGTTTGGACGAGGCATGGCGTGTTGTGGCGAGGCGGGCGGCGGAGGAGGAGCGCGTGTGTATGTCCCTCTTGTTCTCATGCTCGTACATGTAGAGAAACATCCTCCCTTATAAGGAGGTCCAACTCCTAATAAACTAGCAATGTGGGACTAAACTTTTGTCCCACCTCTTGCCTTGCACGAATGGGCTTAGTGGGCCTCTAGGATTTATTAGGAATTCTGAAAATTGCTATTGGATTGCCCCATGTTTAGATCAAATTCCAGCATATTTATGCAACTCATGCAATGTAAATATGGTAACTACATAGATCAAGACACTTAGCAATAAACATACATAAATCAAACATAATTCACATACTAGCCGTCATTGGACAACCAAAAGGTCACAATTCATCACCAAACATTACTAATGGTTACTAAAAAGAACTAGATAAAACGATGAGACGTGGAAGGCCGGAGAAAATCACCATTTTATCGCTGCCCCCTTCCCCTTGTAGTCGCCCAATTGTACCCCTTCATGTTGTCGTCGATGACCGGAGGGGCGTTCTCGTAGGAGCTGGAGTCATGGGTGCCGTCGGACATGTCGGAGTCGGAGGAAGATGTTTTTTTTTGAAAGTTTGGGATAGTGGGGCAACCCCCCACTGACTTTATATTACAAGAGAACTTAGAGTGTTACAACAATGGGATTACATGGAGTGGATTAACAGATTAAGTACTAACCACTAGGGGATAAGGATAGGCAGGACTATCTAGCACAGGGGTTACAGGGCAGGGCTAGATCGATGCAACAACGTGCTCAACAAATGGCACCAGGGCCTCTTTGACTCTATGTCTCATCATACCAAAGTCATCTTTGAATATTTGCAGCTAGCCATTCTATGTGGGCGCGACCCCCCTAAAATGTTTGTTGTTACGTTCTTTCCATATGCTCGAGGCCGCGATAATGAAAATCTCCATGAACATGGGCCGAGCCCACATGTCTTTTGCCCCATGCACGAGCTGCAGTCTGTTTCCACCATGAGGCCACACGATTCATAGCTTCCCCTAGCTTGCTTTGCTAAAACCACAGTCAAAGAACAAGTGCTCCACCGTTTCTTCCGGGGGGTTGGCGCACAGAAGGCAGGTATAGTTACCGTCTCTCAATTTCATACTCTTCCTCTTCAGTAAGTTCCGAGTGTTCAGCCTGTCTGCTAACAGTAGCCAGGCAAAGACCTTCCATTTGTTAGTACATTTAGTCTTACAGATCCACTCGAAGGCCTTATCCGCCACAACCTCACGAAAGTAGTGCAAATAGTATTTGCTGGATGTGAACCCATCCGATCCTCATATACATTTTCCAGTTATCCGTCGCCTCAGTTAGATCTGTCATGGCCAGGCTGGGTTGAAGATCTTCCAGCTCCCCTCTGGCCTGGACGGATAGCGACAAATGGAAGTTGTGGCTCAGCGTAGGCGTTGTCAACAATTTTTGCATCAAGACGTCCTCATTTTTAGAGAAAGAGAACAATCGGGGGTGACTATCAGAGAGTATATTGTCATGCCACAGGTCTTTCCAAAATAGCACTGTGCTCCCGTCTCTCACATCCACATACGCGACTCCTCTGTAGATCGACGCTAGTTGCATGATATCTCGCCACCGGAATGAGCCACACGGGTCTGACGCGTGCGGCACCAAGCCATCGTAGTGTGCTGTCCATACCAGTTTCACCCAAGGCAAGTCCATGCGATTATAGAATTTATGCATCTGTTTGAGGAGCATCCCTTGATTCTAGACCCTTAGGTCGATTACTCCAAGACCACATTTATTTTTGGAATGACATATCATCTCCCACGCTGCCAAGGAGATGGCTTTCGAGCCATCGTCCGTGGGTTTTGCCTAAAGACAATATCTTCTGATTTTGTCAAGATGCTCAAGGGTTTTGGGTGGCAACCTGATGGAGCACATGGCGTATACTGCTAGGGACATGATCACTGAGTTAACCAAGGTTAGCTTGGATCCGAGGTCTAGGAGCACGACAGCGGAGGAGAGCCTGCGTTCCACCGACGCGACCAGCGGCATGAGATCAGTCATTGTTGGTCTGGTGGTGCCCATGGGCATCCCAAGTTACATGAACGGCATGGAGCCAATCGCACATCCGAAAACCTGTGCCAACTGTGCGGTCGTATCTTCATTCGTGTTGACAGTGATTAGGGTCGATTTTTGAAAGTTTATGCACAGACCAATCGACGAGGCATAGTCTTGAAGAATGTGTTTGCTAGTCTCCGCTTGAGTTTAGTCAGCAGGCATCACAAGGATCGCGTCGTCTGCGTATTGTATCACGGGGTATTCGTCGTCAGGCACTGGTATAGGAAGTTGGAGATCACCGGCTCTATAGGCATCATTTATGGCTGCTTGCAGTAAGTCTGCCGCTAGCACAAAGATGAGCGGGGACAGGGGATCACCTTGACGCACCCCTCTTTTGCAGAAAAACTGCCTACCTAGGGTCCCATTGAGGAGTACAGAAGATTTGGCTGTTGAGAACAAGCAGTCAATCCACCCGAGCCATCTATCATCAAAAACCATGCATTTCATAATATCCATCATCGGAGCATGCTCGATCGTGTCGAAGGCTTTGGCAAAGTCTAGCTTTAGGATAGCGATCTCACACCCCGACGCTTGGCACTGGTGTATGAATTCAAATGCCCACGCCACACAATCCTGGATCGACCTACCACGTAGGAAGCCATACTGGTTGTGATGTATGATCTTGAGGACCACTCTTTGCAGTCGATTAGCCAGGAGTTTGGTTATCAACTTGAGACAACAATTTAGCAGTGTTATTGGGCGATAGTCATTGGCGGTCTCTCATGACTGAATCTTTGGAATGAGCATGATGAAACTAGTGTTTAGACTTTTGAGGTCTAGTGTACCTGCATGAAAATCAAAACAAACCCGATAGAAGTCCTCTTTAATTATGTGCTAGCAGGATTTTATGAAGCTTCCACTAAAGCCATCAAGGCCAGGAGCTCGATCAGATGGTAGATATTTGACAACTTGATCAATTTCCTCACGCATGAAGGGTACAGATAGGTCTTGGAGTTCATCTACCTTTTTTATGATGCGTCGTAGATCGAAGCGGATGTTGGTCTGATTGGAGTAGCCTAGTTTGTCCTTGTAGGTCTGAAAGAGGACGACCTCTTTACCCACATGATCATGAATGATCGAGTTCTCAGGCAGCCGGAGCGAAGCTATGCTGTTTCTACGGAATCTTTCAGTCGCCACCCTATGGAAAATTTTCGTATTGTCGTTGCCATACTTGAAGTATCTGATGGTACAACGTTTCTTCCAATACACCCTTTTGCAGTCCAGTAGTTTGAGGTGGTGCCGTTTTAGGATTATCCTGAAGTTGGTTTCAGGTATAGATAGCCGCCTACGTTCCTCCAGCCCGTCAAACTCCAGTAGAATTTTGTTGCAATTTTCAATCAATACTGACAGTTTGGAGATTTTCTTGCTCCACTGTTTCAAGTCATAGCGAAGGTTCTTAAGTTTTTTGCATAAGATTGCAGCTATATTTGGGGCATAGCAGTTCTTACTCCATGATCGCTACGCCACCTCAAAGAAGCCAGGTTCCTTGATCCAGTAGTCCTCAAAACGAAAAAATTGGACTTGGGGATTTTGGTCTGGATGCTCACATAGCACGGCACATGGTCTGACGTGGGTTCTCCAAGAGGCATGACAACTGTGATCGGGTATTTGGCCACCCAGTCAACCGATGTGAAATGCCAGTCCAATTGCTCAAGCAAAGGATTAGATTGCATATTACTCCACGTGTATGATCGCCCTTTGGTCGGGAGTTCTACCAATGACTGTCTGCAGATGAATTAATTAAAGAGCATCATATCTATAGCCTCCTCTGTTACGGTTGTCCGGTGCTCGGATGAAATTAAAATCCCCCAAGAGGAGCCAATCTTCACCATTGGGAATTTGGAGATCAAAGAGCCAAGTGGTAAATAACGTTCTATTGGGGTCGGTACAAGGGCCATAAACGTTAACTAAAGTCCACGAATCATTTGACTGAGTTGAGGTGAGCCTGACACCGAGAGCAAACGATTCAGAGAATACCAATACACCTGTGAAAGTCGAGCTCATCCACGTAGTGATTAAGCCCCCGGAATTACCAATAGAAGGTACAAATTCGAACATATCAAACTTTTTAGGGTAGGAGGAAGATGTTGCCGATGATGGTTTGGAAAACCGTCAGTACCCTCGGCAGGGTGACGAAAGCGGCAAAGTACCAAAATGGAGGTTGGACAAGAGGGTTACCCAAGTTCGGCCCCTCGTAGTGAGATAACACCCTACATCTTGCTGCAAATTTGTATTCATGGTGGATCACCTCGTGCGATGGGGTAACCATGGAGGAAAGTATATGTCTACTGAGAGTATAATATACGGTGTAGACGAGAATGGCTACCCCTAGCCCTGACTTATATAGTAACATGGGCTTGAGTTTACATGGGGATCTAACCGACCCCACGCTACCACCATCTTGGCTTGCATGCCAAAGATTGTCCTTTGATATTTATTCCAGCATACAGTCTCCCCCTGACATTGGACTTTCATCGAGCCTCTGGGTCCCCAGGTGACGATGTCTTGGACTAGGGTGTACTCACCACGTCATCTCCCGACCAGTGGGTCGGGCCGAGGACCCCCCATGATGATTCGTTAATGGGCCACTTCGGGCAGCCCATGACGCATACAAGGGAGATTCCACAAGACTTGGCGCACCAGACAAGGACTCCTCTAAACCCTAGGCCTACCGTGCATATATAAACCGAGGCCAGGATAGTCAATAGATCGTTACATTAACTCTCATATTCATTACTACAATCTCATAGTAGATACGTGTACTATGTACTATCCCCCATATGAATACAATCAAAAGCAGGACGTAGGGTATTATCTCCTCGAGAGAGCCCGAACCTAGGTAAAATATTGTGTCCATGTTACCAATGCTCTAAGACGCCTAGCTTAGGACACCTACTACGAGATATGCCGGATTTTACACCGACATTGGTGCTTTCATTGAGAGCCTGCTGGGTAGTCGCCGCGGTGCGATGGAATTCAGATTGGCTCCATCACGATCTACGCATCGGAACCGAGCTACATCGTTAACGTCAGCATCTTCGTCGCCGACTTGACTGGTCACCTCGGCTAGGCCGACGACTGCGCGCCACGTCGGATAATCTAGATCGGATGGGTGTCTTCATCAACATCAACTCCAATCTCAATCAAGACCATGGAAGAATCCTCCATAGTGCTCGGGGGCTCAACGTTAACATTGCCCTCGCGCGATCTTGTAGTGTTTCTGGATAGCGAATTCGTGTTTGTCGTCCCCACCTCCTCGAGTGTCGCTTCGATGATTGCTTCAGTGGAATTTTGCGGAATTGAGTTTAGAACAACCCTGCAAATATTCATCGCATTCCGGTGGAGGAATCTCCGACGATCTACAATATACCGGAGCCCTATCGAATCTAGATGAGAATCTGGACAAGTTTAGGGTGAGGAGTCCAGCTTCTAGCTCGGACGTTCGATGGAAAACCCCACCATTCATCGGCTACGGAATTCCTTTACCGATCACCCCTCAAATTTTCAACTCGATATGACCGTCCAAACTCCAAAAAACATCTGATTAGTACAACGGATTTTGGATCTATTTTCTGCACGAAAACGAATCTGAACCGAGTTCATCTTTTTCATGAGCGGGTTGTCGGACATCCTTTTTGAAGGAAATTTTCTCATCATATCGATCATGTGACCAAGAGTTCGGCATCGCGAGGGACGAATAATCATCAAGCGAACCTCATCATCCGCGGTTTGTACGGGTCGGACACTCCATTGCTTCATCAAGCCAGCATCGACCTCATCACAAATTCTGACCTTCGTCAGCATTGCCATGCCGTTACTTTTTCAAGTTGATGTCCACCACGCCGACCTACTTTGACACATCGGCTGGCATGGGGCTCTAGCTTCACTTTACAGATCCGCTTCGTCACCTCGGCTAGACCGGGGCTTGGGCATCCCTTCATCAACCTGCTTGGGGGACTTTGGCGTCACCAGCCGACCTGCTTCAACACATCGGCTGACATGAGACTTAGGCCTCACCAGCCGACCTGCTTCAACACATCGGTTGGCATGAGACTTTGGCGTCACCAGCCGACCTACTTCAATACATCGACTGGCATGAGAATTCGGCGTCACCAGCCGACCTGCTTCAACACATCGGCTGGCATGAGACTTCGGTGTCACCAGCCGACCTGTATGAGAATTCGGCGTCCGCCGATCACAACTTTGCCATGTTCACTGGACCGAGGACTTCATCTTGCCATATCGACCGTGTAGCGTCGCCACTTCATCAAGCCGAACTCTTCATTCAGGCACCTCGGCGCCCAAGCCATATTCCTTTACTTATTTGCTTCACTTAAATTAACTAAGTAGAAGAATTAAAAAAATGTATTATTACCTTTATTTGTTATTACTCTTGGCTTGCACTATATTGTGTGCATAGGTAATCGGCTTCGGCTGTGTCATGCAGTCACCTTGGCATGCCTACATCGTTGTCACGCCTCCATCAACCAAATTGCGTCGTTGACATGGCCGATGGACTAGGCCCGGGGGTTTCTCCTCTGCCTTCAGAAGTGTTGTGTTGTCACTTCATCAAGCCGATCTCTTCTCCGGCTACCTCGTGATCGGCTTGGGGGCTGGGACCTTGACCCACTACAAGCTCGGTACACATCACTAGCACATTAACCAGCTAAGTCGCTTTCATGCTCAATTTTTTCAATTTTTAAATTTTGTTCAGTTCGACCAAGCATTATACTTTTTTGACAAAAGTTGTTTGCAAAAATGTTTCCTTGTCAAAACTTTGTTTTTACAAACAAATTCAAATACCCCGTTTACTAGGGGGCTTCCTTTATGAAGCCATTCCTCTTGCATATGATTATTAATGTATCGCACCCTTCCTTGTTCGTGTTTACGCCAATATATGCATCATGTTGACTTAAGTGTTCCGTAAAGCTAGGTTGCCTTGCTCCTGTGCTTACCCCTACGTTCCCGACTGATCATCTAGGGAGTAAAGGGAGCACCTCTGCGATTGTTACGATCGCGTCATCCGAACTCATACCTTAGACGGGTGAAGCCGAAAGCTAGCGCTCTTACTATTTTCAACTATGGTCGGCCACGACGGAAGACGAGCATACATAAATCTATTGCACACCCCTCATGGTAATCATGAGAACCCAAAGAAAGGAACCATTGATGGAACTATTTTCTTTGAAGATGCTTCTTACGTTAAACAATAATATAGCATAAGTTCCCTGGGCGTGCTTTGTCTATTACAGCCAAATGGCCCGATTGCCTGGTTATTCGAAACACCTCCGATATCCTCGGATGGCGTAGTAGATAACACTTTTCGTCCCTTGGCCAAAGAGGGAGAAGCCGATGGTTGGTTAAGACGCGTTTAAAGTTCGGGCGAACACAGATATGATATAAGTACTTGGTTACATACAATCATACATAAAATTCTTTTACCCAAGTTACTTGGGGGCTCTTAAATTTGTATGAGCCATTTTATAATAAATGTTTTCTTCTTGGTCGTTGCAAAGTATTTATCTACTACTCCTTTTTCTGACACAAGTGTGTGGTCAATAGTTGGGTAGCCTATTTTATCTCTAGAGCCTCTCAAGTTTACACTACTAGGGAAAAGCCTAGCAGTAGCGCGGGTATTATGTGTAGCAGTAGCGTGGGAACATGCGCTACTGATACGGCGCTACAACTAACCTGTAGCAGCAGCGCGTGTTGGCCCGCGCTATAGCTATACATGCATAGCAGTAGCGACCGCCAAAATAGAGTGCTACTACTACTATCTGTAGCGCCTTATATTATAACGCACTACTGGTAATGACACGCTGCTGCTAACTTTACACCACGGGCTACTGCTAACTTTATTAGTTTTTGATATTTTTTCTCCATATTTGTTTTGTATTTGAACAGGCTTTATACAAGAATCCTTAGCACATACAAATGTCATCATCATACACATACAAATGGCTACGAGACCATGAATGTAATCATAGCATATACATACAAATAGTCTCATCATAATCATCATCCAACACAAAGTGGTCTCTCGTCATCATCTCTAAAATAGCGATACAAGTCTCATAGGATGGATCCTACTTGGTTCCCATAGCACTTGCGAGGTTCTTCCGGCTCTAATGGCTCAAACTTGCCAGGGGCCATCTTTGTGATCACCAGTCGTTCGATGCCGAGTTTGTTAGGTTTTCGTATCCTCTACTTCTTCCGATTCTTCTTTTTGGTACCTTCCGCACCGGTATCTTCCCCGCCGGTACCTTCCCCACCGGTCTCGCCGCCGCCATCGGTGTTGGTGCCGCCGGTGTCGATGTCGGCATCAGCATCATCATCTAGGCCGACCTGCAAACCTTGACTATGCTTAGCAGACAAAAAGTCAAGGTACTGTTGTTCACCCTCATAATCCATCTCGTCTCCATCTTGGTCAAAAGGCCCGGTTTCTTCGTTGTTCGACATGTTTCCTATGATTAAGTCTCCTCGTTTAATTCTAAAACTATAAAAAAATGTGAAATTACATAAAAAAGATCTATGTTTGCCGGAATGCCGTTTCCCAGCAAATCCCGGCACTCGATATGCCTATTTTCTAGCACAAGTCATGCCAAAATTCACGGAAAATTTTGGCATGACCTTTGCTAAAAAGTGTACATATCGAGCGCCTGAAATTCACCGGAATGGAAATGAATCAACATTCTAGTGAAACATAGGCCACTCGGATCATTTACCCTACACATAATCATCATTTTTCAAATATGACATGTCCAAAACATCACATGTCCAAATATGACATGTCCAAATTCCAAATATGACATGTCCAAATCACATGTCCACTTTAAATTCTGTTTTTTTAAATAGTAATAGTTGCTTTAACTAATCTGTCCTAGGTTTCATACTAATTCTAATTAACTAACTAGCACTACAAAATTTAAATAGCAACAATTGCTTAAACTAAAAAAATGCAAGAAACCTATATAATCAATTCTGTTTTTTTTTTAACTACACCTAAAACACGAACCCTAAATTTATGTCCTAATTTGACAAAGAACCTAATTAACCTACTACCCTAACTAACTAGGGTTCATAGTAACTAGGGTTCATAATATAGCCAAATAAACCTACTAGTTTGATAACTAGGGTTTATAACTAAATAGATAACCTAATTAACCTACTGTCCTAACTAAAACCTAAGTAAATTAACCGAAGAACCCTAGCTAGCAGAGAGAGGAGGAGTGGTGGGGGGCTTACAGAGGGTGCAGGGGTGAGGAGGCAGGCCTGACGACGGCCAAGGTTGGGAGGGGAGGAAGCAGAGGAGGGAGGCATGGCGTGCCGGGGCCGAGGTTGGGGGCGAGGGCGAGGGCGCCGGGGTCGGGTGGTCGGGGGCGAGCGCCGGGGTCGGGGACAAGCACCGGGCGTCGGGGTCGGGGTCGGGGGCGAGGGCGAGGTCGCCGAGGTCGGGGGGTCGACGGCGAGTGCCGGGCGCCGGGGTTGGGGGCGAGCGCCGGGGTCAAGGGCGAGCGCAGGGCTCTCGCACTTGAGGCAGGGGCGCGGCAAGGTCGAGGGTGAGGGCACGGGCTTCGGCGGTGATGAGGGGGGAGAAGAGAGAGTGGGGTTTTGGGGGAAGAAGTAGAGGCGGGAAGCAGATTTGGGGGTTAAGTCAACGTAGCAGTAGTGGGTTTACTAAAAACGCGCTATAGGTAAGTTATCTATAGCGCGTTTATCCAAGAAGCGCTACTACTATCACAGGTAGCTATAGCGCATTTTTCCAAACGATGCTACTGCTATGTCGACTAGCTATAGCTCTTTTTCGGAAAAGCGCTAGTGCTATAACCAGTACCTATACCAGTTTTCCTGTTTGTTTCTTCTATTGTCTTTTCCTTTTCTTTTCTTCCTTTTCTTTCTTTTCTTTTCCTTTTTTCCAAGAGCAGGAACGAAGGGAGGGTGATACAATGTATATAACTAAGGCGATATATATTGCATCATTTGACGGTTAAGTATGTATACAAAATAGGAACATATAGATTACATCATTTGACCCATGCATAACGGTTAAGTGTGTACACAAAATAGGAACATATAGATTACATCATTTGACCGATAATGGTTCCTCAGCGTCGACGTTTGCATTTTTGAGTAAGCTTCTTTCCCTTCTTGTTCATTGAAGAATAATTGAGCCCCTTATTGTGACTTTTCCTTTTCCATGGAGTACGATCTTTCTTAGGTAATGTAGTATTGATTCTTCTTTTGACGTATACTTCATCGTCGTCGTCATCTTCCCTCATTGGGTGGCCGTACTGGTTGTAGTCTTCCTCATTGGTGACTCCATCCATTCCAATGATGTTCCTTTTGCCTCTCCTCATGACAACACGGATGGGATTGCACGGGTCGGTTATGAAGAAGCATTGTGTCACGTACTTAGCATGTACCCATGGCTCATTTTTTGCGATAGCATTCACGGTACCGCTCTTGGCGTCGGGTATAGTCATGGTAATGAAATACCGGTTTTCTCTTTCGACATTCTTAGCCCATCTAACATGGAACATCGTCGCGTTGTGTAGTCCAAAGTAGTCAAGCTCCCAGATCTCCTCGACCCATCCGTAAAATATGTCAGTTGTGTCGTTGTCGCTGTCGGTCATGCATTCCATCGTCACCCCTAAGTTCTGATCATCACTGTTCATATCTTTGGCCTCCATGTAGAATGTGTATCCATTGATATCGTATGCCTGATAGGTGACGAGGTTGGGCTAGGGGCCATGTGCTAAAGCATATATGAGCAATCTGTCCTTAGAGCCCTCTTCCGGGGATTAGCAATAATATGCTCTTTGAACCAATGCAGGAAAGTGGAGTTGTGCTCTCTAGTAACTTTGGCGTTTGTCTTGCCTTCCCCCTGGTCACGATACTTCTTTGCGATAGTTTCTTTGTGCAGTGTCGTGAAAGGATCTACCTGGTGTAGGTTTTGTAGCACTACCAAGTTTGTTATGTCAAAGTCGGTGTGTCGATCTGAGTAGGCCACATGCAGTTCCCTGCGACCGTTGAAGTGACCTTCTCCTTCGAGCCTCCCATCGTGCTTGTTAATGGGCAAACGAACACCAGGCGGCTGGTCTGCGCCATATAGAAAATTCTCGCAGAAAGAGATGCACTCTTTTGTCAGATAGCCTTGGACGATGCTTCCATCCAGATGGGACATGTTACGAACGAATCCTTTGATGATCCGACATAAAGCAGTCCGACATAAAGCTCGGATGTGAATGGTTGGCTCCATAAAAGACTATTCCGGCATTTAAGCACGGATGAAGTCCTTCAAATTTTTAAAGACCGAGGTAATTTATGACACCTCAGATGCCGACCGATGTTGGAGCTTGGATGCAATCCGGCGTTGGATCTCAGACGTAGCCCGTCATTGGCGCTCGGATGCTGATCAACGTTGGAGCTCGGCTACAAAAAGACACCTCAGATGCATTCCGGCGTTGTAGCTCAGACGCAAGAGGATACCTGGAATGATGAATAGTGTTGGAGCTCGGCTGTGGAAAGATGCCTCAGATGTAGTTCGGCGTTGGAGTTTGCACGCAAGAGGCCGCCGCCGCACGGGAAACACATCAAACCCCCCGTGTGACGTAAAAAATTACAAGGCATTGAAAAAGGCCGATAACTTAAAGTGGCTCCTCGGATAACCAACATGCAAACTCTTCGGATTCAGCTCGGCAATCCTCAAGATCGAACATGGGAAGATTTGTTGAACCAATTTTCAAGACCGACAATCGAAGACGAAGAATTATTTGGAAGAACCGAGGAGCGTCCTCAACTTGAAGACCGGTTTAGGGGGCTACTAATGGTGTCCTGGACTAGGGGGTACTCACCATGTCATCTCCCGACCAGTGGGTCGGACCGAGGACCCCCATGATGATTTGCTAATGGGCCACTTCGGGAAGCCCATGACGCACACAAGGGAGATTCCACAAGACTTGGCGCACAAGACAAGGACTCCTATAAACCCTAGGCCTACGATGCGTATATAAACCGAGGCCAGGCTAGTTAATAGATTGTTACATTACCTCTCATATTACTTACTACAATCTCGTAGTAGATACCTGTACTATGTACTATCCCCCCATATGAATACAAACAAAAGTAGGACGTAGGGTATTATCTCCTCGAGAGAGCCCAAACCTGGGTAAAATCATGTGTCCATGCTATCATCGCTCCAAGATACCTTTCTTAGGACCCCTAATACAAGATATACCAGATTTGACATCGACACGAGGCAAACCTATTGCCGGGCTAACCTTGGAGAGGCTACCCCGGTGTATTGCACAGTTAGTAGCCTTCAAACATGTATGGAGTTGGGTTTTTTTATCTTCGGGAAAGGGAACCCATGCATGCTTCTAATGTCAATAATCATGGCTTGTTTTCATGAGCCTGACATCAAGGATTTTTTGGACCTTCTAGGTCTATGTTATCCTAGAAGACGTCTTTATGAGTTAAAAATGACTGGCGGGGGCTGTGAAAGCTCGGGCCACTTGACGTGCTCCGCATTGTGCTGAGGCCTCGTGGCTCGAGTATTGGAAATATGCCCTAGACCCTAGAGAAAATACTATTAAATTATTATATTTTCATATTCATAATTAAGATTTTATATTCACTGCTATAACTGCTATGATTCTAGAATATGTGATTCAATGAAAAACTCATAAGCATGTGTGGAATGAAAAACGGTAAAATTATGGTTCGTAGTCTTGCCTCTATGACTGAGTCAAGTGTTGTTGCTAATCATATTTTCTGGAATTAGAATATTGTCAAGCGTAAGAAAATCCTAAAACAATATGGAGAGTATGACGTTAGAAGAACAATCATATTTAACCGACCCAAACTTTTTTGTTGTACTTTGAGATAATGGCGTCTCAAATCATTTTTTATGACACGGAGTGTGAACATTTGTTTTATGTTTCTTAGACCATAAGAGTAGCATAGTAACTTCTTACTATACAATGAGCTTTGGGGTTTCTCAAACATCATTTGTAACTACGTGATGATGACGACAACTTACAGGTTCATCCAAAAGTTTGACAACGGACCAGATAGCTCGAGAGTGGGATTTTCTCCTACGATGATGGAGATATATTCTTAGGGCCCTGTTGATGTGACGACATTAGTCATTGTCTGGCTAGACACATGTCACTATGTCAAGGGGATGCTGGAACACATCAATGAGAAAGAAGAACAAAATTGGTAACGAGAATAACGGTATAATGAGCGTGTGAATGACTCAAGAGGATACCAATGATTCTCGAGTCTTGTAAGGTATCGCGAAGCAAACAGAATGTAACATGGTAACCAATGGTTCACTTGAATATCATTAGTGTCCTCATAAGGATCGATATGGATGTCCATGGTTCCGCTATCGGTCATTGATCAGAGGAGTTTCATTCATGTCTATGAGTTACTGAACCTACGGGGTCACAAGCTTAAGGTAATCACGATATGTTGAGTGTTACGAGGATGAGAGTACTAAGGATTTATTTCTGAAATTGTTTCATAAATATTCAGAATAGTTCCGAGATGAACCAGAAGTGTTTCGAGTTCACCAAAATAGTTTTGGACGTTTCCATATTTCTAGAAATGTTATGGTACAAGGACCCTTTGGCTCGGCTAAGGGGTAAGTATCATAAGGCTTTAGGTCAGTGCAAAAATGGTTTTGCGGAGATTAGGAACAAGTAGCCATGGTCCCTGGCTTCTGGTCCTGGGCGAGACATCGAGGTCCGTGACGTTTTCGGAAACGCCAGGAGCCTTGGCGTTTCATATTAGAAATCGAGGAGGACTCTTCCTTCCGTTCCAAAACTGACTTCGGGGAGGCCCTCTCCCCAAGTTATTGTTGGGGAACATTGCATGGGAAACAAAAAAATCCTACGCTTCACCAAGATCAATCTAGGAGATGAGAATCTACGAGAGGAGAGATCAGATCCAAATACCATTGTAGATCGCTAAGCGGGAGGCATTAAGAAACACGGTTGATGTAGTCGAACGTCTTTGCGATCCAAATTGCAAGCCGTCCCGCGATCCAATCACGATCTAGCGCCAAAAGGATGACACCTTCGCGTTCAACACACATACAGCTTGATGACGATCTCCGCCTCCTTGATCCAGCAAGCGAGGGTGGAGAGGTAGATGAATTCTCCGATAGCACAATAGCGTGGTGGCGGTGGCGGTGAAATAATCCGACACGGCTTCGCCGAGCTCTACCGAACTAATCTGGTGGAGAAAGACATCTAGAGGGAGAGAGGGCAGCACGTGCCTTTTTCAGGTGGCGGCTGCCCTCAAAACCTCCACTATATATAGGAGGGAGGGAGGAGGGGTGGCATCCCTAGGGGAAACCCTAGGGCTGGCCGATCGACCAAGAGGGAGGGAGCGTCCACCTCCCACAAGGGAGGTGGAGGCGCAAGGGAGGAGTCCCTCCCCCTTAGCCCACCTCCCACCTACTCCCATGCACATGGGCTTCTAGGGGCTGGATGCTTAGCCCACCAGGGGCTGGTGCGCCACCTCTTCAGCCCATGTGGCCCCTCGGGGTGGGTGGTCCCCTTTCGGTGGACCCTCAAAACCCTTCCAGTACCCCCGATACGTTACCAGTGACGCCCGAACTTTTTCCAGTGACCAACACGGAACTTCCTATGTATCAATCTTTACCTCCGGACCATTCTGAAGCTCCTCGTGACGTCCGGGATCTCATCCAGGACTCCGAACAACCTTTGGTCACCAACATATGTAACTCAACAATACTGAATCGTTATCGAAAGTTAAGTGTGCAGACCCTGCGGGTTCAAGAATTATGTAGACATGACCGAGACACCTCTAGGGTCAATAACCAATAGCGCGACCTGGATGTCCATATTGGTTCCTACATATTCTACGAAGATCTTTATCGGTTGAACCTCTATGTCAAGGATTCAGTTAATCCCGTGTGTAGTTCCCTTTGTTCTTCGGTATGTTACTTGCCCGAGATTCGATCGTCGGTATCTCTATACCTAGTTCAATCTCATTAGCGGGAAGTCTCTTTACTCATTCTGTAATACAAGATCCTGTGTCTAACTCTTTAGTCAGTTTGCTTGCAAGCTCATTATGATGTTGTATTACCGAGTGGGCCCTGAGATACCTCTCCGTCACAAGGAGTAACAAATCACAGTCTTGATACATGCCAACCCAACAGATACCGTCGGAGATACCTGTAGAGTACTTTTATAGTCACCTAGTTACGTTGCAACGTTTGATACACACAAGGCACTCCTGCCGTGTTAGTGAGTTGCATGATCTCATGGTCATAGGAACAGATACTTGACACACAGAAAAACTATAACAATAAACTGACACGATCATATGCTACGTTTATAGTTTGGCTCTTGTCCATCACATCATTCTCCTAATAATGTGATCCCATTATTAAATGACATCTCATGTCTATGGTCAGGAAACCTCGACCATCTATGATCAACGAGCTAGTCTACTAGAAGCATACTAGGGACACAATGTTTTCTATGTACCCACACATGTATTTGAGTTTCCAATCGATACAATTATAGCATGGATAATAAACGATTATCATGAACAAGGAAATATAATAATAACTATTTTATTATTGCCTCTAGGCCATATTTCCAACACTTATGACCCGAGGACTTGACATATAAATAAAGAGATAGGGATAGCCCCCAATACACAAGTTTTGGAGCCTCATCTACTTCTTCTAGTCGTAGTTCTAGTTGGTCCTAGTTGACTAATTAGAGCTATGTCTAGTTCCTCTAATCGTCATAATTAGAAGCTCAGTGTGGTTATAATATCCTCCATCTAATTCTTCAGCAACAATTAGTTCTAGACGGTGAAGCATTGTCGGATCATGAAGACTACACACTTCCAACCAAGTAGGGAGGTCGTGCTTTCGGTCTTTAGTTAGAGGGATCATTCGTGAGCGGTTTACGGGATCATTCTTCTATGGTTTGAGGGACTTGAAGGACAATCTACATCTTCACGCTCTTCCTCCGCTGCAACACGATGACGGTAATGATCATGATCCCAACCATTATTGTATCTTCATATTATTCCTGGTTGATCGTAGGGCGTTTTTTTCCTACTATGTTTTCTAACAGTGGTATCATGAGTGGTTCTATGAGTAGATACAGGTTGCGATTTAGATCACATGTGGATCTAAAGGTTTGATGTTCTTGCTATGCTTCCCTCGAGTGTTGCTTTGGTTCAGTTCATTGACGACAAGATGTAGCTTTGTACAAAGTTCTCACAGTCGATCGGCTCTAGAAGTCGACGATCTGCTAAAAATTCTTTGGGCTTCATCATAGTCAAGAATAGTGAACTGTCCCAAACAAAAGAGGGTGATGAATATGTTCGATCTGTTTGGAGACGTAGTAGTAAATCAAATTTTTTCCTACGTATCACCAAGATCTATCTATGGAGAAACCAGCAACGAGTGGGGAGAGATAGCATCTTCATACCTTCGAAGATCGCTAAGCGGAAGAGTTACAAGAACGCGGTTGGTGGAGTCATACTCGCAGCGATTCAGATCGCGGTGGATTCCGATCTTAGCGCCGAACAATGGCGCCTCCGCGTTCAACACACGTGCAGCCCGATGACGTCTCCTATGGCTTGATCCAGCAAGGAGGAAGGAGAGGTTGAGGGAGAGCTCCGGCAGCATGACGACGTGGTGACAGTGGAGCTACGTGAACTCCGGCAGGGCTTCGCCAAGCGCTACGGAGAACGAGGAAGAGGAAGGGTAGGGCTGCGCCGAGAGAGAGAGAAGTCGTGTATGAAATCAGCCCAAACCCTTGCATATATATAGGAGGAGGGATAGGGAGGGCTGCCTTGGCCCCTCCTCCAAGGAGCAGAGGTTCGGTCAAACTAGGGGGAGAGTCCACCTCCCACAAGGGAGGTGGATCTCCTCCTTTTAAACCTTTTTCAGCCCTTATCTCTTATCTCCAGCCGCATGGGCCTTTCTAGAAGGTCTTGGCCAGCCCAATAAGGGCTGGCACACCTCCTCTAACGGCCCATGAAGTCCTTTGGTCGTCACACCCCTCCCGGGGTCCTCCGGCACCCTCCCGGCACTCCTGATACACTACCGATGAGCCTGAAAACTTTCCGGTGACCATTCTGGAGCTCCTTGTGATGTCCGGGATCTCATCCGGGACTCCGAACAACCTTCGGTAACCATGTACAACATTTCCCTATAACCCTAGCGTCATCGAACCTTAAGTGTGTAGACCCTACGGGTTCGGGAGACATGTAGACATGACCGAGACACCTCTCCGGTCAATAACCAACAGTGGGATCTAGATACCTATGTTGGCTCCCACATGCTCCACGATGATCTCTTCGGATGAACCACGATGTCGGGGATTCAATCAATCCCGTATACAATTCCCTTTGTTTATCGGTATGATACTTGGCCGAGATTCGATCGTCAGTATCTCTATACCTTGTTCAATCTTGTTACCGGCAAGTCTCTTTACTCGTTCCATAATACATCATCCCGTGGCTAACTCCTTAGTCACATTGAGCTCATTATGATGATGTCTTACCGAGTGGGCCCAGAGATACCTCTCCGTCACACGGAGTGACAAATCCCAGTCTCGATTCGTGCCAACCCAACAGACACTTTGGGAGATACCCGTAGTGCACCTTTATAGCCACCCAGTTACGTTGTGACGTTTGGCACACCCAAAGCATTCCTACGGTATCCGGGAGTTGCACAATCTCATGGTCTAAGGAAACGATACTTGACATTGAAAAGCTTTAGCAAACGAACTACACGATCTTGTGCTACGCTTAGGATTGGGTCTTGTCCATCACATCATTCTCCTAATGATGTGATCCCATTATCAACGACATCCAATGTCCATGGTCATGAAACCATGACCATCTATTGATCAACGAGCTAGTCAACTAGAGGCTCACTAGGGACATGTTGTGGTTTATGTATTCACACATGTATTACGGTTCCCGGCTAACACAATTATAGCATGAATAATAGACAATTATCATGAACTAGGAAATACAATAATAACCATTTTATTATTGCCTCTAGGGCATATTTCCAACACGATCTTCTAGGGGGTCATGCATAATGACGAAGTTTAGTGTGGGGCTAGAGATGTTTTTAATTAAGTTTCTTCCCTCACAACCCCCAAAGGTTAATCTAGCAACAAGTATTATCGTTGTAATGATGGACGTAGGTAGCCAGTGTTATCCGGAAACCCTAGACACCACATAATTAAAATTTTCCAAACCGGTTAGAGGACGTCAAACTCGGTTTTACAGGATTGCACGTGATGTGGTATAGCCTTTGTCATGATAATTCTTATATGTATGAGATGGTTATATGTTGTAATGTTAAGTGACCCGCGCGTCACAGTATGACATGATGGCTGGAGCCAAAGGATTGTCACTTTAATGACCTACGTGTAAAAATCGTTAGTTTATTATTGACGGACCCGACATACGTGCTAGGGAGGATCCAGGAGCAAGGTGGCTTCACGCGACATAAGAAATCATGGCGGTGGCTGAAGAATCATCCCCGACGCCCAGGGTTATACCATATCATGCTATTATGAATTGCCTAAGATGTTTATCACTTTGTTGTTTGCATCCTTGAATGCATGGTATTCAACTATTAGGGCGATCTCTCACTAAAAATACCCAAGTTAAAATGTGCTCTTCCCATTGTCACTACCGTCTATAACATGTAGCATTCCGGAGTACGTCTTATTCACATGAGTGCACAAGATCTGTGAGGTGTAAGAAGGATAGATGGTCAGACCATGTAGCAGATAACTCTCAGTTGTATTGAAGTTCTGCCAGAGTAGTTTTGAGCTCGGAGCACGAATCATCGAAAGATGAACAAGAGTCATATGGAGATATGATCGGCAAAATATTGCCTACTAGTCAAAATTCTCTTCATTAGTGATGTCCATCTCAATGGTTGAGAATAAGATCAGGATCTTGAATCACTTACTATCAATTATGAGAGATATTGATATAAATGGTAGTACACATTATATTAAAATTTTCTTAATAATAGTGTAAATTAATTATGAAATATGTCTAAATAAATTGGTGTTTATCGTTGTAGATCAATGGCTCACAATATGTTCAACTTAGCTCCTATGTTAGAGAAAGAAAAGTTGGCCGCAAATAGCAAAAACTATGTGGATTGGATCCGGAACCTGAGATTCGTTCTCATGAGTGCTAACAAGGAGTTTGCGTTGGATCATCCCCTAGATAGGTGATCCTCTTGCAAAGGATGCACCACCAGAAGTCATAATTGCTTTCACTGCTCGTAGTAACTATGAGTCAGTCTAGTGCCTCACGTTAACTTGCATGGATCCTCAGCTACATAAACATTTTGAATGGTCTACCACCCAGTTTATAATTTGGTCACTAGAAGTTCTGTCCAAGAAGCAGACAAGGATCAGATGTTTTGAAATAACCAAGGCCTTGATTGAATGCAATATGAAAGAAGGTCCCTCACTGAGTGATCATATAGTAAAGCTTGCTAACTATATTGATAGACCAGCTCCTCTGGAATTTGGAATTCCTCCAACACTCAATACATACATTGTACTTGCTTCACTCCCCTCCACCTTACGATGGTTATATCATGAACCAACATGGATGAGATGGAGAAAAGTGCAAACAAGTTGTTGGCTATGCTCAAAACTGTGGAGACTAGGATGCATAAGAACAAGCAAGTACTAATGGTCAATAGGACCGACAGTTTAAAGAAGAAGGGAAAGTCCAAGAAGAAATCTACTTGTGCTCGTAAGACCGAGTCTCATAAGAGGGACAAGGGCATAGCCACTAAGGAGACTGAATATTTCTACTACTAACAAAAAGGACACTGGAAGCGCAATTGCAAAAAGTACCTGGCAGATAAGAAGAAGAACAGTTCTTCTGGTAAAGGTATAATAGTTATACAAAGTTAATGTTATTCTAGTTTTTATTTCATGTGTGACATGAGTATTTGATATTGTTCAGGAGCCATCATTTGCAAACCGATGCAGGGATTACAGAAATCTCGCAAGTTGAGAAGGAATGGAGTCCTGATGCATACCGGGAATGGTGATGGGATCGCTACTCAAGACCTTTGAAATCATGCCTTTAGTTTATCTTCAAGATTTATGTTAGAATTGAATAATAGTTATTTTACTTTAGATTTGTGTAAAACATTATGTTATGGGTTGTATGACGGATATTCTTATAAGTTTTTAACAATGGTTTTTCAAAGTTATGATAGGGATATGCTTTGAATTCACCTCTATTGTTAGTTGTCTATTCATAAATCTTGAATTAGAATTTATAATATTAAATGCCAAATGTCTTAAGAAGACTCATGAAATACCACTTAAATGTGGCACCGCATGATTATATTGGAAAATAATTTCCATATAGGTGAGGTGTTAAAGTCAAATCATCTCACAAAATACATAGCAATGTATATGATCCAATGAGCTCACTAGGGCACAGTGAATAATTATACTGTTGGGGAACGTTGCATGGGAAACAAAAAATTTCCTACGCACAAGCAAGATCTATCCATGGTGATGAGCATCTACGAGAGGGAGAGTGGATCTACGTACCCTTGTAGATTGCTAAGCGGGAAGCGTTAAGAAACACGGTTGACGTAGTCGAACGTCTTCGCGATCCAAATCGCCGAGCATCCCGCGATCCAATCACGATCTGTGCCGATCTAGTACCGAACGGACAGCACCTCCGCGTTCAACACACATATGGCTTGATGATGATCACCGCCTTCTTGATCCAGCAAGAGGGAGCGAAGAGGTAAACAAGTTCTCCGGCAGCGCGACGGCGTTGCGGCGATGGTGGTGGAGTAATTCCAGCAGGGCTTCGCCTAAGCACTCCTTAAACCGATCTAGAGGAGAAACTACGGACTAGAGGGTAGGGTTGCACATGGCTGAAAATCTGTAGCAAAACCCCTAAAACCTCTAGTATATATAGGAGGAGGAGAGGAGGAGGCTTGGCACAAGGCCCAGCCCTAGGAGGCTTCGGCGGAAGTGGAGAGGAGGAGCCCCCCTCCTCCACTCCTAGTAGATTTAGGACTCCTTCCTTATTTCCACCTTTTTGCCTTTTTCCACCTTTTCCACTTTGGAATTTCTTCCCAGCCGCATGGGCCTTCTGTGGGACTTTGGCCATCCCACTAAGGGATGGTATTCATCCTCCCACAGCCCATGTAACCTCTTGGGTCGAAATACACCTCCCGATAGTCCCTCGGTACCCTCCCGGCACTCCCGATACACTACCGGTGAGCCCAAAACTTTTCCGGTGACAAAAATTGGACTTCCTATATATCAATATTTACCTACGGACCATTCCAGAGCTCCTCATGACATCCGGGATCTCATCCGGGACTCCGAACAACCTTCGGTTACCACCATGCATAACTCTATACTATCAAAACGTCACCAAACCTTAAGTGTGCAGACCCTGCGGGTTCGAGAACTATGTAGACATGACCGAGACACCTCTACGGCCAATAAACAATAGCGGGACCTGGATGCCCATATTGATTCCTACATATTCTATGAAGATCTTCATCGGTCGAACCTCTATGTCAAGGATTCAGTTAATCCTGTATGATGTTCCCTTTGTTCTTCGGTATGCTACTTGCCCGAGATTCGATCGTCGGTATCTCCATACCTAGTTCAACCTCGTTACCGGCAAGTCTCTTTACTCGTTTCCGTAATACAAGATCCCGTGACTAACACTTAGTCACATTGCTTGCAAGGCTTGTTGTGATGTTGTATTACCGAGTGGGCCCTGAGATACCTCTCCGCCACACGGAGTATCAAATCCCAGTCTTGATCCATGCCAACCCAATAGACACCCTCGGAGATACCTGTAGAGTACCTTTTATAGTCACCCAGTTATGTTGTGACATTTGATACACACAAGGCACTCCTCCGGTGTCCGTGAGTTTCATGATCTCATGGTTGTAGGAACATATACTTGACATGCAGAAAACTGTAGGAATAAACTGACACAATCATATGCTACGTTTATAGTTTGGGTCTCGTCCATCCCATCATTCTCCTAATGATGTGATCCTGTTATCAAATGATATCACATGTCAATGGCTAGGAAACCTTGACCATCTTTGATCAACGAGCTAGTTCACTAGAGGCATACTAGGGACAAAGTGTTGTCTATTTATCCACACATGCGATGTGTTTCCAATCAATACAATTATAGCATGGATAATAAACAATTATCATGAAGAAGGAAATATAATAATAAACACTTTATTTATTTACTCTAGGGCATATTTCCAATAGTATCTCACTTGCACTAGAGTCAATAATCTAGTTCACATCACTATGTGATTTACATTGTAATGAATCAAACACCCATGCAGTTCTGGTGTTGATCATGTTTAGCCCTTGGAAGAGGTTTAGTCAATGGGTCTGCAACAGTCAGATCCGTGTGCATTTTGCAAATATTTATGTCCTTCTCCTCAATGTAATCGCGGATGGAATTGAAGCATCGCTTTATGTGTCTGGTCCTGTTATGAAATCTTGGTTCCTTAGTCACAGAACAGAGTCATTGGATCCAGCGCACTAGGCACTACTCAAAGATCTATCATGAACTGCTTCATCCAGACACCTTCCTTAGTTGCCTCTAAGGCTGCGATGTACTCCGCCTCGCATGTAGAATCGGCTACCACGCTTTGCTTGGAACTGCACCAGCTTTCCGCTCCCCGTTGAGAATAAATACGTATCCGGTTTGTGACTTAGAGTCATCCGGATCAGTGTCAAAGCTTGCATCGACGTAACCCTTTACGAAGATCTCTTCATCACCTCCATAAACGAGAAACATCTCCTTAGTCCTTTTCAGGTACTTAAGGATATTCTTAACCGCCGTCCAGTGCTCCATTACAGGATCACTTTGAAACCTTTCGGCCATACTTATGACAAGGCTAACATTGGGTCTTGTGCATAGCATTGCATACATGATAGACCCTATGGTTGAAGCATAGGGGATGAGACTCATCTTCTCTCTATCCTCTGCAGTCCTTGGGCATTGAGTCTTACTCAACTTCACATCTTGTAACACATGCAAGTACCCCTTCTTGGACTGATCCATTTTGAACTTCTTCAAAACTTTATCAAGGTATATTCTCTGTGAAAGTGCTATTGAGCGTCTTGATCTATCTCTATAGATTCTAATGCCTAATATGAAAGCAGCTTCTCCTAGGTCCTTCATTGAAAAACTCTTGTTCAAATATTCCTTCACGCTTTCTAACATTTCTATATTGTTTCCAATCAGCAATATCTCATCCACATATAATATTAGAAATGCTATAGAGCTCCCACTCACTTTCTTGTAAATACAAGCTTCTCCACAAACTTGTATAAACCCAAACGCTTTGATCACCTCATCGAAGTGCTTATTCCAACTCCGAGATGCTTGCACTAGTCCGTAAATGGATCGCTGGAGTTTGCAAACTTTGTCAGCATTCTCTGGATCGACAAAACCTTCTGGTTGCATCATATACAACTCTTCCCTAAGGAAACCATTGAGGAACGCTGTTTTGACATCCATCTATCAAATTTCATACTCAAAATAAGAAGCTATTGATAACATGATTTTGACGAACTTAAGTATCGCTATGGGTGAGAAGGTCTCATCGTAGTCAACTCCTTGAACTTGTGAAAAACCCTTTGCCACAAGTCGAGCTTTATAGACGGTGACACTATCGTCCGCGTCCGTCTTCTTGTTAAAGATCCACTTATTCTGAATGGCCTTTCGCCCTTCAGATAATACTTCCAAAGTCCATACTTTGTTTTCATACATGGATCCCATCTCGGATTTCATGGCCTCGAACCATTTCTTGGAATTCGGGCCCATCATCGCTCCTCCATAGCTCGTAGGTTCATTGTTGTCCAACAACATGACCTCCAAGACATGGTTGTCGTACCACTCAGGAGCAATACGCGCCCTTGTCGACCCACGAGGTTCAATAGTAACTTGATCCGAAGCTTCATGATCATCATCATTAACTTCCTCTTCAACTGTCGTAAGCTCCATAGAAACATCTTTTTGCGCTGCGCTACTCTCTGGTTGAAGTAAAGGTTCAATAACGTAATGAAGTTCTATTTTCCTCCCACTCAATTCTTTTGAGAGAAACACTTTCTCAAGAAATGTTCCGTTCTTAGCGGCAAACACTTTTCCTTCGGATATGAGATAGAAGGTATACCCAACTGTCTCTTTCGGGTATCCTATGAAGACGCATTTCTCCGCTTTGGGTTCCAGCTTTTCAGGCTGAAGCTTTTTGACATAAGCACCACATCCCCAAACTTTAAGAAATGACAACTTTGGCCTCTTGCCAAACCAAAGTTCATATGGTGTCGTCTCAACGGATTTCGATGGTGCCCTATTTAAAGTGAATGCATCTGTCTCTAATGCATAACCCCAAAACGATAGTGGCAAACCGGCAAGCGACATCATAGAACACACCATATCTAATAAGGTTCGATTACGACATTCGGACACACCATTACGCTATGGTGTTCTAGGCGGTGTCAACTCTAAAACAATTCCACACTGTCTTAAGTGACTGCCAAACTCATAACTCAGATATTCACCTCCTCGATCCGATCGTAGGATTTTGATCTTCTTGTTACGATGATTCTCAACTTCACTCTGAAATTGCTTGAAATTTTCAAACGTTTCAGACTTATGTTTCATTAAGTAAATATACCCATATCTACTTAAGTCATCAGTGAAGGTGAGAAAATAACGATATCCACCGCGCGCTGCAACATTCATTGGACCGCACACATCAGTATGTATGATTTCCAACAAGTCACTTGCCCGTTCCATTGTTCCAGAGAACGGCGTTTTTGTCATGTTGCCCATGAGGCATGGTTCACATGTGCCAAGTGATTCAAAATCAAGTGACTCCAAAAGTCCGTCAGCATGGAGCTTACTCATGCGTTTTATAGCAATATGACCCAAACGGCAGTGCTATAAGAAAGTGGTACTATCATTATCAACTCTACATCTTTTGGCATCAATGTTATGAACATGTGTATCATCACTGTCAAGATTTTGTTGGAAATATGCCCTAGAGGCAATAAAAAAATGGTTATTATTGTATTTCCTTGTTCATGATAATTGTCTGTTGTTCATGCTATAATTGTATTAACCGAAAACCGTAATACATGTGTGAATACATAGACCACAACAAGTCCCTAGTGAGCTTCTAGTTGGCAAGCTCGTTGATCAATAGATGGTCACGGTTTCATGACCATGGACATTGGATGTCATTGACAACGGGATCACATCATTAGGAGAATGATGTGATGGATAAGACCCAATCCTAAGCATAGCACAAGATCGTGTAGTTCATCTGCTAAAGCTTTTCTAATGTCAAGTATTGTTTCCTTCGACCATGAGATTGTGCAACTCCTGGATACCGTAGGAATACTTTGGGAGTGCCAAACGTCACAACGTAACTGGGTGGCTATAAAGGTACACTATGGGTATCTCCGAAAGTGTCTGTTGGGTTGGCATGAATCGAGACTAGGATTTGTCACTCCGTGTGACGGAGAGGTATCTCCGGGCCCACTCGGTAAGACATCATCATAATGAGCACAATGTGACTAAGGAGTTAGCCACGGGATGATGTGTTACGGAACGAGTAAAGAGACTTGCCGGTAACGAGATTGAACAAGGTATAGGGATACCTACGATCGAATCTCGGGCAAGTGTCATACCGGTAGACAAAGGGAATTGTATACGGGATTGATTAAATCCCCGACATCGTGGTTCATCCGATGAGATCATCGTGGAGCATGTGGGAGCCAACATGGGTATCCAGATCCTGCTATTGGTCATTGATCGTAGAGGTGTCTCGGTCATTTCTACATGTCTCCCGAACCCGTAGGGTCTACACACTTAAGGTTCGATGACGCTAGGGTTATAGGGAAATAGTGTACGTGGTTACCAGAGGTTGTTTGGAGTCCCGGATGAGATCCCGGACATCACGAGGAGTTCTGGAATGGTCTGGAGGTAAAGATTCATATATAGGAAGTGAGGTTTTGGTCACCGGAAGAGTTTCGGGCATCACCGGTAATGTACCGGGACCACCGGAAGGGTTCCGGGGGTCCACCAAGTGGGGCCACCAGCACCGGAGGGCTGCATGGGCCAGGAGTGGGAGGGAACCAGCCCCTAGGTGGGCTGGTGTGCCCTGACAAGGGTCCCCAGGCGCAACTTGAGGTGGGAGGGGGGCAAACCTTAGAGGCAGATGGGCCCTAGGCCCACCTACGGCGCCGCCCCTCCCACTCCCTCCTTGGCCGCCACCCTAGATTGATCTAGGTTTGGCCCCCGGCCCTGGGGAGGGAACCCTAGGGCTGCCGCACCCCTCCTCCATCCCCTATATATATGTGGGGTTTTGGGGGCTGCCAGATACACAAGTTCTCTCTCTCTTGGCGCAGCCCTACCCTTCCTCTTCCTCGTTCTCCGTGGTGCTTCGCGAAGCCCTGCCAGAGACCATGCAGCTCCACCGTCACCATGCCTTCATGCTGTCGGAGCTCTCCCTCAACCTCTCCTTCCTCCTTGCGGATTAAGGCATAGGAGACGTCACCGGGCTGCACGTGTGTTGAACGCGGAGGCGCCGTTGTTCGGCGCTTAGATCGGATTCCACCGCGATCTGAATCGCTGCGAGTACGACTCCACCAACCGCGTTCTAGTAACGCTTCCGCTTTGCGATCTTCAAAGATATAAAGATGCACTCTCCCCACTCATTGCTGGTTTCTCCATAGATAGATCTTGGCGAACATGTAGGAAATTTTTGTTGGAAATATGCCCTAGAGGCAAAAATAAATTGGTTATTATCATATTTCCTTGTTCATGATAATCGTTTATTATCCATGCTATAATTGTGTTGATCGGAAACTCAGATACATGTGTGGATACATAGACAACACCATGTCCCTAGTATGCCTCTAATAGACTAGCTCGTTGATCAAAGATGGCTATGGTTTCCTAGTCATGGACATGAGATGTCATTTGATAACGGGATCACGTCATTACGAGAATGATGTGATGGACAAGACCCAAACCACAATCGTAGCATATGATCGTGTCAGTTTATTGCTACCGTTTTCCGCATGTCAAGTATTTGTTCCTATGACCATGAGATCATGCAACTCACTAACACCGGAGGAGTACCTTGTATGTATCAAATTTCGCAACGTAACTGGGTGACTATAAAGGTGCTCTACAGGTATATCCGAGGGTGTTTGTTGGGTTGGCATGGATCAAGACTGGGATTTGTTACTCCGTGTGACAGAGAGGTATCTCAGGGCCCACTTGGTAATACGACATCACAATAAGCCTTGCAAGCAATGTGACTAAGTGTTAGTCACGGGATCTTGTATTAAGGAACGAGTAAAGAGACTTACCGGTAACGAGGTTTAACTAGGTATGGAGATACCGACGATCGAATCTCGGGCAAGTAACATACCGAAGAACAAAGGGAACAACATACGGGATTAACTGAATCCTTGACATAGAGGTTCTACCGATAAAGATCTCCGTAGAATATGTAGGAACCAATATGGGCATCTAGGTCCCGCTATTGGTTATTGACCGTACAGGTGTCTCGGTCATGTCTACATAGTTCTCGAACCTGCATGGTCTGCACACTTAAGGTTCGGTGGCGTTTCGATAGTATAGAGTTATGTATGGTGGTGACCGAAGGTTGTTCGGAGTCCCGTATGTGATCCCGGACATCACGTGGAGCTCCGGAATGGTCCGGAGGTAAATATTGATATATAGGAAGTCCTGTTTTGGTCGTCGCAAAAGTTTCAGGCTCATCGGTAGTGTACCGGGAGTGCCGGTAGTGTACCAAGGGGCCATCGGGAGAGGTATTCTGACCCAAGAGGCTACATGGGCTATGGGAGGAGGTAAACCATCCCCTGGTGGGCTGGCCAAAGCCTCCTCTAAGGGCCCATGCGGCTGGAGTGGTTTGAGAAGGAAAAAAATCCAAAGGTCGAGAGGTGGAAAGAGTTTCCAAGTGGAAAGGAGGAATCCTACTCCTAATAGGATTGGAGTAGGACTCCTCCACCTACAATTTCGACCAAACCTTGAGGGTTTGAGGCTGCCTCCTCCCCTCGCTCCCTCCTATATATACTAGAGGATTTAGAGGAAAAAGCTAACCCTAATAGCCACGTGCTACCTCTCCTCTAGATCGCAGTTTCTCCTCTAGATCGGTTTTCAGTGGTGCTTAGGCAAAGCCCTGCTGGAATAGCTCCACCACCATCATCGCAACATCGTCGCGCAGCCGCAGAACTCATCTACCTCTCTGCTCCCTCTTGCCGGATCAAGAAGGTGGAGATCGTCATGGAGCTGTACGTGTGCTAAACGCAGATGTGTCATCCGTTTGGCGCTAGATCGGAAGGATCGTGATCAAGATCGCGAGACGGATCATGATGAGATTGCGGGACAGATCTTGATGAGTACACGGGAGGGATCATGATTGGATCGCTGGACGGATCATGATGAGATCGCGGGATGCTCGGCGATTTGGATCGCGAAGACGTTCGACTACGCCAACTGCGTTTCTTAACGCTTCCCGCTTAGCGATACAAGGGTATGTAGATCCACTCTCCCTCTCATAGATGTTCATCACCATGGATAGATCTTGCGTGTGCGTAGGAAATTTTTTGCTTCGCATGCAATGTTCCCCAATAGTGGCATCATGAGCTAGGTCTATGTGTAGATGAGATCTCGAGTAGAACACAAAGAGTTTGTGGGCGTTGATGCTTAGATTTCTTCCTCCCTTGGTCGTGTTTTAGTTCAGCGGTATTGTGGGATGAAACGGCCCGGACCAACCTTAAGACCGGTTCCATTGACTGACGTGTAACTTCGTTGCACAAAGATGGCTGGCGGGTGTATGTTTCTCCTACTTTAGTTGGATCGGATTCGACAAAGGTGGTCCTTGATAAGGTTGAAAAGCAACTTAAGTATCACCGTTGTGGTTTTGCGTAGGTGAGAATTGTTCTTGCTAGATACCCATAGCAGCCACGTAAAACATGCAACAATAATTATAGGACGTCTAACTTGTTTTTGCAGGGTATGTTATATGGCCAATTACATGATGAGATATATGTGATGTATGAGATGATCATGTGTTGTATAGAATATCACGACTTGCATGTCGATGAGTACGGCAACCGGCAGGAGCCATAGGGTTGTCTTTAATTATTGTATGACCTGTGTGTCAATCATTAAGCGCTATGTAATGCTTTACTTTATCGCTAAACAATAGCAATAGTAGTAGAAGCATGATGGGCGCAACAACCCCGACGGCGACACGTTGATGGAGATCATGGTGTCATGCCGGCAACGATGGAGATCATGTCGGTGCTTTCAAGATGGAGATCAAAAGCACAAGTTCATGGCCATATCATGTCCCTTATGATTTGCATGTGATGTTAATCCTTTTATGCACCTTGTTTTGCTTAGGACGACGGTAGCATTATAAGGTGATCCCTCACTTAAATTTCAAGATAAATTGTGTTCTCCTCGAGTGTGCACCGTTGCGAAAGTTCGTCGTGTCAAGACACCACATGATGATTGGGTGTGATAGACTCTACGTTCACATACAATGGGTGCAAGCCAGTGTTGTACATGCAGAACACTCGGGTTATACTGGACGAGCCTAGCATGTACAGACATGGCCTTGGAACACAAGAGACCAAAAGGTCAAACATGAGTCATATAGTAGATATGATCAACATGATGATGTTCACCATTGGAACTACCTCAACTCACGTGATGATCGGACTTGAGTTGGTGAATTTGGATCATGTATCACTCGAATGACCGGAGGGATGTCAATTTGAGTGGGAGTTCTTACGTAATATGATTAATTGAACTCATTATCATGAACATAGTCAGTAGTGTCTATGCAAAATTATGTTGTAGATTACTAGCTCACGATGTAGCTCCCTTGAATTTCTATATGTTTCTAGAGAAATAGAGTTGAAAGATGATGGTAGCAATATTGCGGACTGGGTTCGTGATCTGAGGATTGTCCTCATTGCTGCACAGAAGGCTTATGTCCTTAATGCACCGCTCGGTGCGCCACCCCCTCTAGCATCGTCCATAGATGTTGTGAACATCTGACAAGCATGTTCCGATGACTACTTGATAGTTTAGTGCGTCATGCATTACGGCTTAGAATTGAGGCTCCAAAACGTTTTGAACGTCACAGAACATATGAGATGTTCTAAGAGCTGAAATTGGGATCTCAGGCTCGTGACCATGTTGTGAGATATGAGATCTTCAACAAGATTCTTTGCCTGGAAGATGAAGGAGAATAGCTCAGTCGTTAAGCATGTGCTCAGATTATCTGGGTGCTACAATCGCTTGAATCGAGTGGTAGTTGATCTTCCTGATAAGATAGTGATTGATATAGTTCTCCAAGTCACTGTCACTAAGCTACTAGAACTTGGTGATGAACTATAAAATGCCAGGGATAGAAATAATGATCCCTGAGCTTTTCGCGATGTTTCACACCGCGAAGGTAGAAATCAAGAAGGAGCATCAAGTGTTGATGGTTAGTAAAACCACTAGTTTCGAGAAGGGCAAGGGCAAGGAGGGAAACTTCATGGATGGCAGGTTAGTTGATGCTCCAGTGAAGCAACCCAAAGTTGAACCCAAACCCAAGACTAAGTGCTTATATTATGAGGCGAGCGGTCGCTGAAGCGGAACAACCCTAGATACTTGGTAGATAAGAAGGCTGGCAACGTCGACACAAGTGTTTTTGATATACGTGTTATTGATGTGTACCTTGCTAGTACTCCTAATAGCCCCTGGGTATTGGATACCGGTTCAGTTGCTAAATGTTAGTAACTCGAAGTAAAAGCTACGGAATAAACGGAGACTAGCTAAGGGTGAGGTGATGATGCGTGTTGGAAATGTTTCCAAGGTTAATGTGATCGACATCGCACGCTTTCTCTACCTTCAAGATTAGTGACGAACCTAAATAAATGTTATTTGGTGTTTTACGTTGAGCATGAATGTGATTAGACCGTGTTTATTGCAATACGGTTATTCATTTAAGTTAGAGAATAATTGTTATTCTATTTACATGAATAATACCTTCAATGGTCATGCACCCAGTGAGAATGGTTTGTTGAATCTTGATCATAGTAATACAGATGTTCATAACATTGATGCCAAAAGATACAAAGTTAATAATGATAGTACCACATACTTGTGGTACTGCCGCTAAATGTCATATTGGTATAAAGCGCATGAAGAAACTCCATGTTGATGGATATTTGGACTCATTCGATTTGGAATCGGTTGAGACATGCAAACCATGCCTCTTGGGCAAGATGACTAAGGACCCCGTTTTCCGGATTGATGGAGCGGGCAAGTGATTTATTGGAAATGATACATGTTGATGTATGCAATCCAATGAGCCTTGTAGCGTGCGGTGGATATCATTATTTTCTTACATTCATTGATGATTTGAGTAGATATAGTGTATGTTTACTTAATGAAACACAAGTCTGAATCGTTTGAAAAGTTCAAGCAAATTCAGAGTGAAGTTTAAGATCCTCATGACAAGAAGATAAAAATGTCTGCGATATGATCGTGGAGGTGAATATCTGAGTTACGAGTTTGGCATACAACTTCAGACAATGTGAAAGTCGTTTCACAACTCACGCCACCTGGAACACCATAGTGTGATGGTCTGTCCGAATGTCATAGTCGTGCTCTATTGGATATGGTGCGGGCTATGATGTCTCTTATCGTTTTGCTACTATAGTTTTGGGGTTATGCATTAGAGACAACTACATTCACTTTAAATAGGGCACCATCTAAATCCGTTGAGATGACACCGTGTGAATTATGGTTTGATAGAAACCTAAGCTCACATTTCTTAATGTTTGGGGCTGAGACGCTTGTGTCGAAAAATGTTTTCACCTAATGAGCTCGAACCCAAAGCGAACAAATGCATCTTCATAGATTACCCTAAGAACAGTTGGGTGAACCTTCAATCTCAGATCCAAGCATAAAGTGTTTGTTGCTAAAACGGGTCCTTTCCTGAGAAAAAGTTTCTCTCGAAAGAATTAAGATGGAGGAAGATAGAACTTGATGAGGTTGTTGAACCTTTGTTTCAACCAGAGAGTAGCGCAGCGTAGAAAGATGTTTCTATGGAACCTACGTCAGTTGAAGAGGAAGTAAATGATGATGATCATGAAGCTTCGGATCACGTTACTATCAAACCTCGTAGGTCGACAAGGATACGTACTGCTCCTGAGTGATACGACAACCCTGTCTTGGAGGTCATGTTGTTGGACAACGATGAACCTACGAGATATGGAGAAGCGATGATGGGACCGGATTCCGACAAATGGTTAGAGGCCATGAAATGCGAGAAAGGATCCATGTATAAAATCCAAGTATAGAATTTGGTAGACTTGCTCGTTGGATGGCAGGTCATCGAGTACAAATGGACCTTTGAGATGAAGACAGGCGATGATGGTAAATGTCACCATTTATAAAGCTCGACTTGTCACAAATAAGTTTCCGACAAGTTGAAAGAGTTGACTGCGATGAGACTTTCTCACTCGTAGCGATGCTAAAGTCTGTTGGAATTATGTTAGCAGTTTGCTGCATTTTTCAATTATGAAATTTGGCACATGGATGACAAAACATCGTTTTCTTAACAGTTTACTTCAGGAAAAGTTGTATGTGATAACCAGAAGGTTTTGTCTGTCCTAAGGATGCTAAAAGGTGAGCAAGCTTCGGTGATCCTTCTATGGACTAAAGCAAGCATCTCAGAGTTGCAATATACACTTTGATGAGGTGATCAAAGTTTTTGAGTCTATACAAACTTTATGAGAAACTTGTATTTACAATAAAGTGAGTGGGATCACTATAGAGTTTCTGATAAGCATATGTGGTTGACATATTGTTGATCGGAAATGACGTAGAATTTCTGGAAAGCATAAATGGTTGTTTGAAAGGAGTTTTTCAAAGGAAGACCTGGATAAATCTACCTAATTGTTGAGCATCAAGATCTATAGAGATAGATCAAGATGCTTGATGAGACTTTGAATGAGTACATACCTTGACAAGATTTTGAAAGAGTTCAAAATGGATTAGTCAGAGAGAAGTGTTCTCGCCTGCTTTGTAAGGTGTGAAGTTGAGTGAGACTCAAAGCTTGACCACGGTAGAAGAAAGAGAAAGGACGAATGTTGTCCCCTATGCCTTAGCCATAGGCTCTGTATAATATGCCATGATGTGTACCGCACCTGTGTGTGCCTTGCCATGAGTCCGTCAAGGGGTACAAGAGTGATCCAGGAGTGGATCATCCTTACTAACTATAAGACTAAGGAAATGTTTCTCGATTATGGAGGTAATAAAGAGTTCGTCATAAAGAGTTACGTCGATGCAAGCTTTGACACCAATCCAGATGACTCTTAGTAGCAATCCGGATACGTATAGTAGAGCAGCCATTTGGAATAGCTCCAAGTGGAGTGTGTTAGCACTGTTTACAGTTTGGCATAGAGATTTGCAAAGTACTCACGGATCTAAATGTCGCAGACCCGTTGACTATAAGACCTTTCTCACATGCAAAGCATGATCGAGCCCCAGAACTCATTGGGTGTTAGATTCATAACAATGCGAATCACATGGTGATGCGAACTAGATTATTGACTCTAGTGCAAGTGGGAGACTGTCGGAAATATGCCCTAGAGGCAATAATAAATTGGTTATTATCATATTTCCTTGTTCATGATAATCGTTTATTATCCATGCTATAATTGTGTTGATCGGAAACTCAGATACATGTGTGGATACATAGACAACACCATGTCCCTAGTACGCCTCTAATAGACTAGCTCGTTGATCAAAGATGGCTATGGTTTCCTAGTCATGGACATGAGATGTCATTTGATAACGGGATCACGTTATTACGAGAATGATGTGATGGACAAGACCCAAACTACGAACGTAGCATATGATCGTGTCAGCTTATTGCTACTGTTTTCCGCATGTCAAGTATTTGTTCCTATGACCATGAGATCATGCAACTCACTGACACCGGAGGAGTACCTTGTATGTATCAAACGTCGCAACATAACTGGGTGACTATAAAGGTGCTCTACAGGTATCTCTGAGGGTGTTTATTGGGTTGGCATGGATCAAGACTGGGATTTGTTACTCCGTGTGACGGAGAGGTATCTCAGGGCCCACTCGGTAATACGACATCACAATAAGCCTTGCAAGCAATGTGACTAAGTGTTAGTCATGGGATCTTCTATTAAGGAATGAGTAAAGAGAGTTGCCGGTAACGAGGTTTAACTAGGTATGGAGATATCGACGATCGAATCTCGGGCAAGTAACATACCGAAGAACAAAGGGAACATCATACGGGATTAACTGAATCCTTGACATAGAGGTCCGACCGATAAAGATCTTCGTAGAATATGTAGGAACCAATATGGGCATCCAGGTACCGTTATTGGTTATTGAACGTAGAGGTGTCTCGGTCATGTCTACATAGTTCTCGAACGCGCAGGGTCTGCACACCTAAGGTTCGGTGACGTTTTGGTAGTATAGAGTTATGTATGGTGGTGACCGAAGGTTGTTTGGAGTCCCGGATGAGATCCCAGACATCACGAGGATCTCCGAAATGGTCTAGAGGTAAATATTGATATATAGGAAGTCCTGTTTTGGTCGCCGGAAAAGTTTCGGGCTCATCGGTAGTGTACCAAGAGTGTCGGTAGTGTACCGGGGGACCATCGGGAGAGGTATATTGATCCAAGAGGCTACATGGGCTGTGGTAGGAGGTAAACCAGCCCCTGGTGGGCTGGCATAAGCCTCCTCTAAGGGCCCATGCGGCTGGAGTGGTTTGATAAGGAAAAAAAATCCAAAGGTGGAGAGGTGGAAAGAGTTTCCAAGTGGAAAGGAGGAATCCTACTCCTAATAGGATTGGAGTAGGACTCCTCCACCTCCAATTTCAACCAAACCTTGAGGGTTTGAGGCTGCCTCCTCCCCTACCTCCCTCCTCTATATACTAGAGTATTTAGAGGAAAAAGCTAACCCTAATAGCCACGTGCTACCTCCCCTCTAGATCGCAGTTTCTCCTCTAGATCGGTTTTCAGTGGTGCTTAGGCGAAGCCCTGCTGGAATAGCTCCACCACCATGCAGAACTCATCTACCTCTCCGCTCCCTCTTGTTAGATCAAGAAGGCGGAGATCCTCATCGAGCTGTACATGTGCTGAACCGGAGGTGCCGTCCGTTCGGCTCTAGATCGGAAGGACCGTGATCAAGATCGCGAGACGGATCGTGATGAGATCGCGGGACGGATCGTGATGAGTTCACGGGACGGATCGTGATTGGATCACTGGACGGATCATGATGAGATCGCGGGAGGTTCGGTGATTTGGATCGCGAAGACGTTTGACTACACCAACCGCGTTTCTTAACGCTTCCCGCTTAGCGATCTACAAGGGTATGTAGATTCATTCTCCCTCTCGTAGATGCTCATCATCATGGATAGATCTTGCATGTGCGTAGGAAATTTTTTGTTTCCCATGCAACGCTCCCCAACAATTTTTTGATTTACTACTATGTCTCCCAATAGATTCATTATGAATAAACCCCTCACATTTGGTGCCTGACCATAAAAGATATCACTCATATAAATAGAACAACCATTATTCTCTGATTTAAACGAGAACTGTCTCGCAATAAACAAGATCCAGATATAATGTCCATGCTTAACGCAGGCACTAAATAACAATTATTTAGGTTCATCACTAATCCCGATGGTAATCAAAGAGAGAGCATGCCGACGGTGATCACATCAACCTTGGAACCATTTCCCACACGCATCGTCACTTTGTCCTTAGCCAGCCTCTGTCTATTCCGTAGGTCCTGCTTTGAGTTGCAAATGTGAGCAACCGAACCGGTATCAAATACCCATGCACTACAACGAGAGCTAGTAAGGTACACATCAATAACATGTATATCATATATACCTTGTTTGTTGTTGGTAGCCTTCTTGTCAGCCAGGTACTTGGGGCAGTTCCGCCTCTAGTGACCAGTTCCCTTGCAATGAAAGCACTCAGTTTCTAGCTTGGGTCCAGCCTTGGGTTTCTTTACAGGAGGAGCTGCTGCTTTGCCATCCTTCTTGGATTTACCCTTCTTGCCCTTGCCCTTTCAATTCTTCTTGAAACTAGTGGTTTTATTGACCATCAACACTTGATGTTCTTTCTGGATTTCAAACTCAGCGACTTTCAGCATCACAAACAGCTTGGCGACTGACTTGTTCATCCCGTGCATGTTATAGTTCATCACAAAGCTCTTGTAGGTAGGTGGTAGTGATTGAAGAACTCTGTCAGTGATCGCCTCTGGCGGAAGGGCAATTCCCAACTCTGCCAGATGAGTCGAATACCTAGACATTATGAGTATATGTTCACTGATAGACCCGTTCTCCTCCATTTTGCAAGCATAGAACTTATCGGAGGTCTCATACCTCTCGATCCGGGCATTCTTCTTAAAGATAAACTTCAACTCCTGGAACATCTCATATGCTCCATGATGTTCAAAACGTCTTTGAAGTCCCGGTTCTAAGCCATACAATATTGCACACTAAACTATTGAGTAATCTCCAGAACGTGCCTCCCAAGTGTTCTTAACATCTTTGGATGACATGTCTTTGGGTTGGTCACCAAGCGGTGCAGCACATATGATTTCTCGGAAGCCGTGAGGATAATCCTTAGATTACGGCCCCAGCCCACAAAGTTACTTCCATCATCTTTCAACTTAGCTTTCTCTAGGAACGCATTAAAATTCAGGGATGCTACTCCGCGAGCCATTGATCTACAACATAAATATGCAAAGGTTACTTAGACTATTATTCAAGATAACGAGTTTAGTTAATAAAATTACTATAGCTCCCACTCAAATTGACATCCCATAGGTCATCTGAGTGTCACATGATCCAAATTCACCAACTCAAGTCCGATCATCACATGAGTTAAGGTGGTTTCAATGGTGAACATCATCATGTTAATCATATCTACTATTTGACTCATGTTCGACCTTTAAGGCTCTTGTGTTCCGAGGCCATGTCTGTACATGCTAGGCTCGTCAAGTTTAACCCGAGTGTTTTGCATATGCAACACTGGCTTGCACCCGTTGTATGTGAACGTAGAGTCTATCACACCCGATCATCATGTGGTGTCTCGACACGATGAACTTTCGCAACGGTGCACACTCGAGGAGAACACAATTCATCTTGAAATTTAAGTGAGGGATCACCTTATAATTCTACCGTCGTCCTAAGCAAAACAAGGTACATAAAAGGATTAACATCACATGCAAATCATAAGTGACATGATATGGCCATGAACTTGTGCTTTTGATCTCCATTTTGAAAGCACCGACATGATCTCCATCGTCACCGGCATGACACCATGATCTCTATCATCTTGATCTCCATCAACGTGTTGCCATCGGGGTTGTCGCGCCCACCATGCTTCTACTACTATTGCTACCATTTAGCAATAAAGTAAAGCATTACATAGCGATTAATGATTGACACGCAGGTCATACAATAATTAAAGACAACCCTATGGCTCCTGCCGGTTGCCGTAGTCATCGACATGCAAGTCGTGATATTCTATACAACACAGGATCATCTCATACATCACATATATCTCGTCATGTAATTGGCCATATCACATCACAACATACCCTGCAAAAACAAGTTAGACATCCTCTAATTGTTGTTGCATGTTTTACGTGGCTGCTACAGGTATCTAGCAAGAACAATTCTCACCTACGCATACACTAGAACGGTGATACATAAGTTGCTTTTCAACCTTCTAAAGGACCGCCTTAGTCGAATCCGATCCAACTAAAGTAGGAGAAACAGACACCCGCCAGCCATCTTTGTGCAACGAAGTTACACGTCAGTCGATGGAACCGGTCCCTCATAAGCATACGAGTAAGGTTGGTTCGGGCCGCTTCATCCCACAATACCGCTGAACCAAAACACGACCAAGGGAGGAAGCAATCTAAGCATCAAGGCCCACAAACTCTTTGTGTTCTACTTGAGATCTCATCTACACATAGACCTAGCTCATGATGCCACTGTTGGGGAACGTTGCATGGGAAACAAAAAATTTCCTACGCACACGCAAGATCTATCCATGGTGATGAGAATCTACGAGAGGGAGAGTGGATCTACGTACACTTGTAGATCGTTAAGCGGGAAGCATTAAAAAATGCGGTTGATGTAGTCGAACGTCTTTGCGATCCAAATTGTCAAGCCTCCCACGATCCAATCACGTTCTGTCCCGATCTAGTACCGAATGGACGGCACCTCCGTGTTCAGCACACGTAAGCTTGATGACGATCTCCGCCTTCTTGATCCAGCAAGAGGGAGCAAAGAGGTAGAAGAGTTCTCCGGCAGCGTGACGGCGTTGCAGCGATGGTGGTGGAGTAATTCCAGCAGGGCTTCACCTAAGCACTGCTGAAACCGATCTACAGGAGAAACTATGGACTAGAGGGTAGGGTTGCACGTGGCTGAAAATCTGTAGCAAAACCCCTAAAACCTCTAGTATATATAGGAGGAGGAGAGGAGGAGGCTTGGCGCAAGGGCCAGCCCTAGGAGGCTTCGGCCAAAGTGGAGAGGAGGAGTCCTCCTCCTCCACTCCTAGTCGGATTAGGACTCCTTCCTTATTTCCACCTTTTGCCTTTTTCCACCTTTTCCACTCTAGAATTTTTTCCCAGCCGCATGGGCCTTCTGTGGGACTTTGTCCAGCCCACTAAGGGCTGGTATTCATCCTCCCACAGCCCATGTAACCTCTTGGGTCAAAATACACCTCCCGATGGTCCCTCGGTACCCTCCCGGCACTCTCGGTACACTACAGATGAGCCAGGAACTTTTCCGGTGACCAAAACAGGACTTCCTATATATCAATCTTTAACTCCGTACTATTACGGAGCTCCTTGTGATGTCCGGGATCTCATCCGGGACTCCTAACAACCTTTGGTTACCACCATGCATAACTCTATACTATGAAATGTCAGTAAACCTTAAGTGTGCAGACCCTGCGGGTTCGACAACTATGTAGACATGACCAAGACACCTCTATGGTCAATAACCAATAGCGGTACCTGGATGCCCATATTGATTCCTACATATTCTATGAAGATCTTCATTGGTCGAACCTCCATGTCAAGGATTCAGTTAATCCCGTATGATGTTCCCTTTGTTCTTCGGTATGTTACTTGCCCGAGATTCGATCGTCGGTATCTCCATACCTAGTTCAACCTCGTTACCGGCAAGTCTCTTTACTCATTTCCGTAATACAACATCCCATGACTAACACTTAGTCACATTGCTTGCAAGGCCTTTTGTGATGTTGTATTACCGAGTGGACCCTAAGATACCTATCCATCACACGGAGTAAGAAATCCCAGTCTTGATCCATGCCAACCCAACAGACACCCTCGGAGATACCTGTAGAGCACCTTTTATAGTCACCCAGTTACGTTGTGACATTTGATACACACAAGGCACTCCTCCTGTGTCCGTGAGTTGCATGATCTCATGGTCGTAGGAACATATACTTGACATGCAGAAAACTGTAGCAATAAACTAATACGACCATATGCTATGTTTATAGTTTGGGTCTCGTCCATCCCATCATTCTCCTAATGATGTGATTCCGTTATCAAATGACATCACATGTGAATGTCTAGGAAACCATGACCATCTTTGATCAACGAGCTAGTTCACTAGAGGCATACTAGGGACAAAGTGTTGTCTATTTATCCACACATGCAATGTGTTTCCAATCAATACAATTATAGCATGGATAATAAACAATTATCATGAACAAGGAAATATACACTTTATTTATTGCCTCTAGGGCATATTTCCAACATATACTTCATTAATGATTTGAGTAAATATGATTTACTAAATATGAATCTGAAATTTTGAAATGTTCGAAGAAATTGAGAGTGAAATATTTTAAAGGCTTAAAAGATACAAAGTGAAGCTAATGTTCATTATGACAAAAGATGAAAGATTCTTCTATCATGAAGAAATAAATCCAAGTCATGAGCTTAGCGAAATACTCGAATAATTGGGGAATTTTTTGATACCGATCTGCTTTTACTAAATTTTGTGGGGTATATTGATATACTCGAAACAACAATAAATTAACAAAACAAAGCACCGTCTAATACTCTGTTGAGATGACACCATATGAGTTATGGAATGTGTAGAATCCGTTTCATCACATCTCGATATTTGGGGTTATAATATTGATATGTAAAGTGTTTCCTTTCAAATAAACCTAATCCCAAAGCAGACAAAAATTGCAACTTTGTGGGATATCCAATGGAGACTATTCGTTATTCCTCCTACCAAAAGTTCAAAGACAAAAGTGTTTGTCACATAAGAATGGACACTTTTCGAGAAGAAGCTTTCTCGCTAAAGAACTAAGTGGGACGACAATGCAAGCTATACAAGATTGTGGAATCACCGGCAAAAAATAGCAACAAGCTAGAAATTATTCTGAAAATTGTTTGCAAATTAAACTAGAATTTTTCTACACCAGTTGTAGGAATAATAGTTGGAGCATGTAACTAAAATACATAGATCAAGAAAGGTTGTTAAATCTCCTTAATTATTCCAGAGTGAAATATTCATCTTATAAAAAGATGAAATTATGCACTATAAGGAAGCGATGGCAGCGCCCAACTCAAAGGAAGGGTTCAAAGCCGTTAACTCGAGAATGGAGTTTGCATAACACAATTAAATTTAGAATTTAGTTTATCCTATAAAAGGTATAAGAACAGATGGATGACAATACAAGTTTCCTAAATGGATGGATGTATGAATGATACAACCAGAAAAGTTTTATCAAATCTGAAATTATCAGAATAAGTATGCAAAACATCAAAGGAGTTTGAAGCAAGCATCAAGGATCTAGAATTAACATTTTAACAAGATACATAAAGAGTCTTTATATATTAGAATGATAAAGGAATTTGTATATATATACAAAGCTTAGTGGGAGCTATGTACCATTTCTAAATCTCATATGTAATTGACATATTGGAAATGGTATAAAGTTCTTAAGAACAAAATAATTTTTTTAAATATGTTTTCACTAAAAGGTTTAAAAGGCAAGAGAAACTTATTGGTTACCAAAAGATCTATATAATATAGATCAAGATTTCTGATTGTACTCAACCAATATGAATACAATGATAAGGTTTTAAAAGGTTTAAAATGGAGAATGGAGTTTCTCTCGATGTCAGATAGCACGATGCTTGGGAGAAATCAATTCTAAATGACGATTGATAAGCATAAATAAATGATAGGTATTTAATATATATATCGATTAATTGAATCCATCATAAAAGCTATGGAGTGTATTGAGCCATAAGTTACTTATGTACTAAAGCGTTAGTAACAAATACCAAAGTGATCTTGGATTAGTTCACTAGGTACATGTTGATATTATGAAGTACCTCAGAGATGAAAAAATGACTTGTTCCTAGTCAAATAGAGGGGATGAAGTAGGTTTTTGTAAATGGTTACAAGTAACATCGGCTTCATGACTGATATAAAATGAGATGCAATTGAATTGTTTGCAATAGTATTCAAGCATGGACACAATTGTAGATGTATAACATTAAAAAGTATATTCGAAAACATTAGATGTTCGAAAGTTGTCTGAATCAAAAGGTATCTTGATGTATGCAAGAAGTGTCTTGATATAATTAAAGTATTCAAGAAGTATCTTGGTATATTTGATGTGATCCAAAATGCAATGAAATCAATGATACTTTATTATGAATAAGAGTGACATTGCTCCAGGAATTAAGGATCCTACAAAAGTAGGCATGACAAACACACAATTTAAATGGTTTTGGATATGTGAAAACCCGGTGACAAAAGGCTCTACCACTAAGCAAGCATGAGAAACACTAGATAAGCCATAGTTGTTAATAAACCATACAACTAGATTATTGACTCTAGTGCAAGTGGGAGACTGTTAGAAATATGCCCTAGAGGCAATAATATTGTATTATTATATTTCTATATTCATAATTAAGAATTTGATATTCGATGCTATAACTGCTATGATTCTAGAATATGTGATTCGATGGAAAACCCACAAGCACATGTGAAATGATAAACAGTAAAATAATGGTTCCTAGTCTTGCCCTATGTCTGGCTCAAGGGTTGTTCGTGATCCTGTTATTTGGATCTTAGGATATCATTAAACATAATGATAGTCCTCAAACAACATTGAGAGTATGAGATTAGAAGAACGATTATATAGAATCGACCCAAACTTGTTTGTTATACTTTGAGATAATATCGTCTGAAATCAATTGTTATAACACAAAGTGTTAAGATGTGTTTTATGTTTCTTATACCATGAAAGTATTGCAGTCACTTCTCACAATACATGAGCTTTGGGGTTTCTCAAACGTCACATGCAACTAGGTGATCACAACGACAACTTACAGGTTCATCGGAAAGTTTGACAAAGGACTAGATAGCTCGAGAGTTAGATTTTCTCCTCCGACGATGGAGAGATATTCTTAGGTCCCTCTCTGTGTGACGACATCCATCATCGTGTGGCCAGACACATGCGACTATGTCACGGGAATGCGAAAACACAACAACGAGAAAGGAGAACAAAACCGGTAACGAGAATAGCGATATAATGACCATGTGGATGACTCAGGAGGATACAGATGATTCTCGGGTCTTGTAAAGTATCGCGAACTAAAGGAAATGTCACATGATAACCAATGGTTCATTGGAATATCATTCATGTAATCATAGGGATCGATATGGACGTCCACGGGTCCGCTATCGGTCATTGAACAAAGGAATTTCGTTCATGTCGATGAGTTACCGAACCTACGGGGTCACAAGCTTAAGATAATCACCATCTGTTGTGTGTTAGTAGGACGATATGTAAGTTGTTAGTCAGATATGCTCTATGTGTTGGTCATTTGACTAGATATGCAAGTTGTTCACAATGTCTTTTCATGGATATCCCTCCCGTCCGCCCAACTTGTCATTGAAGGTGTAGACGAGCTTCGTCTTCATGCATTGTTGATTAAAGTTGAATGTGTAACCCAAGTGGCAAACTTGCATTGCCAATTCCATCAAGACCGCCAACATCAAGAATGGAACAAGTCTATGATTAAACCAACTTAACAAAATAGCCGTTAAAAAAGGTTAGAAGTGCATTCCATTGTAAAAAGTTGGAGAAGGAGAAGTTAAAGCAAGAAGAGATAGCTAGCAACATGATGAAAAGATTCAAGTACATTTTGTCAAAAAATAAAGTCACGTGTCAAGAACTATGTCATGAAAGGAGAAAAAGAAGACGGAGTGATTTAGGGCATGGCCAGTGCATAATCTCAGGATGATGCTCCACGGGCCACGTAGGCTCAGATATAGGTTCGGATGGTGTCGGGGATATACCCTGCGGTATGACCCAGCCTGGCGACTCACAGGAGACCTGGTCAAGACATGACGTTTTATTGATGACCCGGCTGGTCGTATGGCGACTCATACATCCCCTCTATTACCGGGTCACAAGACGACAAGGCCCAAGACCCGGCGTGTAAGCCGGCACCAGGCAGCTCACAAGAGAAGGCCCAAGGAGAGAACGGATTCCCTCACAAAGGAAACAAGACCCGCATTAGGATTCTAGAGAGACTAGTCCTAGTCATACTGGGAGTAGGACTCTATTTTTAAACCTACCCTCTCCTCTTATATAAGGAAGGTAGAGCGCCTTGAGAGAGACAAGCTCACAGGTTGACAAGTTTAGAGAAACACACATCATTAGAGATAGACAGATTAGAGGCTCTCGTGATTAGAGGTAGAAAGACAACACCCTTGTAACCGAGAGATCTTCTTCATCATCAATACCAGACAAGAAGGACGTAGGCTTTTACCTCCATCGGAGGGGCCGAACCTGGATAAACTCCCGTCTCTCGATTCCAACCAAACCCCTTCAAGCCACCACATAGTTGCGCTTTTGCCCCGAACCTAAAGTCCGTTCACCCAGACATCTGCCGTGACAAAACCACGACAGTTGGCGCCCACCATGGGGCCAGCGCACGATGGTATTGTGTTCTTAGAGGAAGCTCATCAGGGATCGAGAAGCTTGCGATCGGTCGGGTGAAGAAGAACGGGCACTGAAGAATCTACATCGACTCCAAAATCATCAATTGATATAAAAAAAGAGAGTTCCTTTGGCTTCGTGTGTGTCAACACAGATTTTGGGGATATCAGTCATCATCAACAGACAACAGCATATATCGACAGATGAAGGGCAAAAGCTAAGGGTTGCGTGCGCACTGCATCCGCCGTTGTGGTCTGTGAAAATTAAAGCTAGATTGATTTCGTGCACCACCACAAGTCGCCCATGTGAGGCCATCAAGATTTTTCGCAATAGTCTCGGTTTGTTCTGCGGCCATGGACGACTACAACTCTGTCCACAAAAGCGTACGGGATCAAGTCCTGAGGCAGTAGTCAACGAAGCAATTAGGTCATCGTGTTCATGTTTTTTCATCTCCAAGGAAGACCAGCAGCCAGCAGACAATATAAATCAGATACGGACATGCAAAGTACAAAGGGACTTGGCAGCAGTCGTGTCCGAGCCGGCCCCCACCTCGCCTCACCTGCTTCCGCGGCCTTGTTCGAGCCAGCCTCGCCTCCACTGCTCCGGGTCCGCCTTCGAGTCGCCTACCTTCGCTGTGCCTATGAGCCGCCCCCCTGCCCGCCCGCAAGCTGCAGCAGAGCACGCTCACGCCCACGTCCGAGGCCCCGCAAGCTTCCTCGCTTCAATAGGCCGCCGCCTCCACAGCCGCCAGCTTCGCCTCGCTCCACCAGTGGCCGTCTCTCAGCCACTTCGCCCCGCCTCAGTCGTCCAGCTCCGAGCCGCCGCCGCGCCTCTGCTTCTGCCGCGGGCCAGCTTGTGATGCCTCACCTCGCCACCGCTCAAACGCGCGCAACCGCTGCCGCCGCCCTTCCCTGGCCGGCGCGCTCCAGCCGCCTGCAGCGACTGTCGCCCCGCACGACCCTCCTGTCGGCTCTCCTGTCGCGGGCTGCGAACGGCTGTACCTTGAGCCGCCGGCAGCCACTCTGGTCGACCCGGTGCGCCTGAAGCCGCCCCCGACTCGGTCTCAACCGCTATGCCATGGCCACACCGCCGACTCGCCTTCACCGCGCCCGGCGGCGCCGCCGCCTCGGCCTCGAGCCGTTCGCCGCCATGGCCACGGGTTACCTCGCCGCATCCGAAGTTTGCCTGCGCCAGCCTCACCTCGCCGCATCCGAAGTTTGCCTGTGCCTGCCTCACCTCGCTGCATCCGAAGCTTGCCTGTGCCTGCCTCACCGCCGCCTCCACGTACGAGCCGCCTCCCTGCCTCGCCGCTGCACCGTGCCTGGGCGGCTCTGTTGCGCTTCGCCGAGCGTCTTTGCCTATGCCGCGGGTCGCGCTCCTCTCCCGTGTCGTGGGCTGCGGTTGGCTATGCCGAGCGCCGCAGGTGGCCGGCTGCAGCCGCTCTAGTCTGCCCAGTTCGCCACCACAACAGTGGGTGACCTCCCCGCATTTGAGCCGGCCTGAAACTACAAATTTCGCCTCTGTGTGTCGCCGCCTGTAGCGGAGTTTGCTATGGAGACTGTTGGCACTTTGGCGATGAAAAATAGCAAGCATTGACTGCGTCGCGAAAGATCAAAACGTTCACATGGCATCAACGACCAAATGCCCATATTTCTTTTTATGATGGGTGAATTACGCATGTTCCTTGTGCCGTCACACGACTCAATCAGAGCAAACAACAAAAAGCAGAGCAAACTGCAACTGCGGTGTCTTGTCCATGCATGACCAAAAGTAGAGGACGCAAGAAAATACAAATTCCATCAATGGCAGCCGTAGCCTGATAGTCAAATGCCATCTTCACTTTCTTCTATTTCCAAAAAGTTCAATGCAAAAGGAGCTGGCTTTAATACAACAAGTACAAGCACAATACTTTGCTCAATCAGCCCGTACAAATATCAACGGTACTGCGGACAGAATAATCAGTATTTTTACGCAGGACATTTATTTATGTGACATTATACCGCGGAGGTGGAGCACCCACCAGCATCGTTCTGTAGTGGTGTTCGTCCGAGTCGTGTTGCTCAATGGATGAGCATGAATCGTCACCATCTTTTTTTGAGGGTATAAACAGCAGGAGAGGCTCCTACTGTTTTGTATTAAAAGAAAAAGTTTACAGTGAATCGTCGCCATCACTGACCGGTCTACATCAACTCGTCGGTACCGCGCGCTCACCCATCGGTATGAGACGCCCAATGGACGTGGCAAGCCGTCGTACCCGCGGTATGGTTTTCACCAACAACGCCATGGCCAACTTGCCATCCGCGCCGGCTTACAACGCCGTGGCCGTCTGTTGCGACCGTGACGGCTTACAATGTCGTGGCCGTCTCTCGCGGCTGCGCCAGCTTACAACGCCGCGACCGTCGCTCACGACCGAGCCGGTTTACAATACCGCGACTGCCTTCTACATCTACATTAACACGCCAGTGGCTGCATATACCAGTACAAGCCGCCCATCGAACGCGCGCAAGACGCCGCCTACAGTTTGATCTGCATCAACATATTGGTGCAGTGCTTGCCGATATGAGCCGCCCAACGGACGCGCGCAAGACGCCGCCTACAGTTTGATCTACATCAACATATCGGTGTAGTGTTTGCCTATATGAGCCGCCCAACGGACGCACGCAAGACGCTGCCCACCATCAACATATTAGTGCGGTGCTCGTCGATACGAGCCGCCCAATGGACAGGCGCACAAGTCTTCATCATTACAGTTTGAGTTCACTTCAACAACCAGTCGGGACGAACCATTGACCAGATTATTGAAACAAATCATACGAGATCATCTATAACCCGCCACGGCCAACCTCAACTTTCAATGGAGATTCTCAAGCCGCCTTTTCAAGTCAACTTAAGACTTGGGGGCTACAGACACGACGAGACACATTTGGTCATTTTTCAAAGAGAACCCGAGGTCTTTGCAAGAGAAAATCCAATCCTGGGGGCTATTACATTATTGGCAAAAGATTAAAAGTTGCTCAAGAGGACGAACCGCCGTGATGCGCAATTCAAACATGGGTGTCCGGATTTATTGGATCATCATAAAGTCATTTGGAGCTTCTCCCGTTTCTTCATACAAGATGGCGGCTTACAAGGTGGCGTCTTACAAGATGGTGCGCAAGTTGATACCATCAACAGGTCATCTAGGGGGCTTCCAACCCGCCGGGTTTAGCTTATCAGAACCTATTGATCGGCTCTTAAGCCAAAAAGTTGACTCCGTCAACAGATCATCTAGGGGGCTTCCAACTCGCCGGGTTTAGCTTATCAGACCCTATTGATCGGCTCTTAAGCCAAAAAGTTGACTCCTTCAACAGGTCATCTAGGGGGCTTCCAACCCGCCGGGTTTAGCTTATCAGACCCTATTGATTGGCTCTTAAGCCAAAAAGTTAACTCCGTCAACAGGTCATCTAGGGGGCTTCCAACCCACCGGGTTTAGCTTATCAGACCCTATTGATCGGCTCTTAAGCCAAAAAAGTTGACTCCATCAACAGGTCATCTAGGGGGCTTCCAACCCGTCGGGTTTAGCTTATCAGACCCTGTTGATCGGCTCTTAAGCTAAAAAAGTTGACTTCATCAACAGGTCATCTAGGGGGCTTCCAACCCACCGGGTTTATCTTATCAGACCCTATTGATCGGTTCTTAAGCCAAAAAAGTTGACTCCGTAAACAGGTCATCTTGGGGGCTTCCAACTCGCCGGGTTTAGCTTATCAGACCCTATTGATCGGCTCTTAAGCCAAACAGTTAACTCCATCAACAAGGTCATTTGGGGGCTTCCAACCCACCGGGTTTAGCTTACATACCCTCTTGATCGGCTCTTAAGCCACCGCAAGCTCGGGTTAAACCTGACTGTAAGCTGATGCTGCTCCGCTATGTGACCCGCCGAACTGTTACCAGTTAATCTCGCTTAGAGACCCTAAGCCGGTTCAAAGAAGTTGACGGACAATCTCGGTAGAGACCCTGTACTGGTTAAGGTTAAACCGGCGGTTTGTCACGTGAGGGACGGCTTACGGAAAGCGAGGATAAACTCTCTCATTTACTGCCGACTCTCCGCTATGTGGCCTGTTTCGTACTCTTACATAGTTAATCTTTTAAAGATCCAACACTGTTTAAGGTTAAAACGACGGATTTATGTCACGTGAGAGGCAGTATATGGGCTACCAGGGTACTCATGCCGTATCGCGTCTTTTTTTGGGACGTTACGCTCCTATCAGTTAATCTCGCTTAGAGACCCTGAGTCGTTCAACGAAATTGATGACCAATCTCGATAGAGACCCTGTACTGATAAGGGGTCTTAGTAGCGAGTCGACCCAGAAGAACCGTCACATGAGTTATTGAAAAAAGCAAGTCAGGAAAGATTTAACATCTCCGGGTTGTGCTTTTTCAAGCCGCCCTTACAGCAATACATAACATGTTCTGTCTTGTTTATTTTTGTAGGTCTTGTCTATTAAGATGAGCCGTCGTTAGATTGGAAAGTTGATTATTCTTGAAGAGACGCCCTATCGGATATAATGCCGTGTCATCTAACAGACCGGTTCTCGGATTTCTTCAATTGTGCTCTGTAGTAATCTACAACACTTATGGATTTCTCAAAACATATATTTGTCAGGTTGCATCGCAATCACGAGCAGGGATTTCATATCAAGGATAAAGGTATTCTTCTAGAATATTCATACCGGGTTACAACCACGGTCAAGGATTCATTGAACAAATTATGATGAGTCATATTATTCTCACATAGTCCCGAGTCGCCGCAGGCAGACGACCCGGCACTTGAGGGCTACATTATTCAAGTCTAGTTTATATCAAATATGCAAGTCCCATGTCGCTACAAGCACGCATCACGTCACTTGGGGGCTAATGCAAGCTGGTTTTCAAACCATTACATTATTAGCAAGACCTTATTATCTCAAGGAGATGAGATGACCTTTCTATATTTTTCTAAGTCCCAGCCCAGTAATTCTTACTGACTTGGCCCTTGGGGACTACACCGCTCAGATCAAATTTTCTAAAAAGTCCCAAGTCGCTGTACGCATGCAACCTGGCACTTGGGGGCTACAGTATTCAACTGTTCAAACAGAGTAGGAGAATCAAATGGAAGACCCAACGCATCAAATTCTGATGGTCCGACCCTTGGGGGCTACACCTGCTAAAGTTTCATAAGGTATAAGACAATTACAAGTCCCAGGTTGCTGCAGGTAGGACAACCTGACACTTGAGGGCTACACAGTCCAATATATTATTGCAAAGCACCAAGTCATCATAGATAATCTCGGAGCTTGGGGGCTACAGGTAATATGGACATATCAAAAACTTTGAGGAGAATTTTCAAGATGTTAATTATGGAGTTCAGTTGTTAGACCCAGCGTCACCAACATTCATGACCCGGCGTTATCAAAAGATCATAACCCGCTAGAGTTTATATAAATCGCCTTGCCTCACAACAATGGAAGTCCGGATCTACGTTATGAGGATTTCATATTTTAAGATTTTCATTAAGCCAAAGTATTGGAAGCCGACTCAATGGCATATGGGTATTCTATTCCCAATATTTTTTTAAGGACGCTAACAAGCAAGACGATTTTCAAGACGACTCTGAGGAGCCACTTCATAAGCCGGCCAAAGGAGCAAGTCGGTCACTTAACATATTTACTATTCCTACTTAGGAGGCTACCATGAATAAATTCAAGCTAACCTGGGGGCTAATGTCGGGGATATACCCCGCGGTATGACCCGGCCTGGCGACTCACAGGAGACCTAGTCAAGACACGACGTTTCATTGATGACCCGGCTGGTCGTATGGCGACTCATACATCCCCTCTATTATCGGGTCACAAGACGACCAGGCCCAAGACTCGGCGTGTAAGCCGGCGCCAGGTGGCTCATAAGAGAAGGCCCAAGGAGAGAACGAATTCCCTCACAAAGGAAACAAGACCCGGATTAGGATTCTAGAGAGACTAGTCCTAGTCATACTGGGAGTAGGACTCTATTTGTAAACCTACCATCTCCACTTATATAAGGAGGGGTAGAGCGCCTTGAGAGAGACAAGCTCATAGGTTGACAAGTTTAGAGAAACAAACATCATTAGAGATAGACAGATTAGAGGCTCTCGTGATTAGAGGTAGCAAGACAGCACCCTTGGAACTGAAAGATCTTCTGCGTCATCAATATCAGACAAGCATGATGTATGCTTTTACCTCCATCGGAGGGGCCGAACCTGGGTAAACTCCCGTCTCTCGATTCCGGCCAGACCCCTTCAAGCCACCACATAGTTGTGCTTCTGCCCCGAACCTAAAGTCCGTTCACCCGGACATCTGCTGTGACAAAACCACGATAGATGGGGTAACGGGATCCTCAGTAGGAGGTGGGTGCTTGAGGAGAAAAAGTGTGGTCCGATGCAAAAAGCTGAAAAGTTTGAGTGAAAAGTAAATATGCATGCATATCAAAATCTTTATCTCCTTTTCTTTGATGAGGTCACTTGTGATAGCTTGCATTGGAGACAATAAATCAATGTAGATACATCAAGCTATTTTTAAACATGAGGAATATGTATCCATATGCCACCATTGTACATGCCCTTAATATTTTGGTGGGGACGTCGGAAAGGCAACGGTAAATGAACCTTAAAGAGAAGAAAACCAAGATTGAAGAGAGAAAGACTGAGCTCGCGGACCGTTTCAGAGGATGCCAAGATGTTGCCTACGAGAGAGTGAGCGAGTTGAATGCCGATGCGATAATGCTCGTGCACATGGTCTGTTAAAGTGATTTGAGTCCGTACAAGGATTTTTTTGACGCGTCTACGACGGGCTTATGCCTGCCTGAACTTTATTGCGATCAATGAGAGAGTTACAAAGTGCACGTCACCGAAAGTACATGGGGTTGCAGTAGCAGATATAGGCGAGCAGGAAGTTACAAATTATTATGATCTACAATCTCGCAACTAAGTGTAACAACATGGAGCCCCAGTCACGGAGCAAGGTTTGGTTCTGAGCATTTTTACATCGATGTGACCAAAGTTGTAGGTCATATGTTGCCGAGGAAGCCGTGTTGTGCAGTTCGAGTTGTATTATTCGAAAGGCCTTGGCGTTTCGTCTCTTCCAGATATTCCATAGGACGACAATAAGAACTGTCAACCTTGTCTTGTTTGCCAATTGGCCCTCCCAAGCATCCAGTAACCTTTGCAGCAGAACTGGACATAGACTATCCAGTTCCTCCCACAGCGGTGCCAACTGATGGCATTTGAAGAGTAGGTGGTTTATCATTTCACATTGCGTACAGAAGGGGCACGCAGTGGAGGCAGTAATACCCCGCCGGAAACACCATTCATTTGTGAACAGGCGGTCTTTGTTAGCGAGCCAGATGAAGATTCGACACTTGTTTGGTGCGTAGTTGCTCCATATTGCTGGGGCGAGGGCGTCTGTGGGCCTTGCATTCTAGTCCGCGTTGTAAGCCAGCTTAGTGGTGAGCGGTTTCCCGGCTTCCCTCGAAACCCTACAGTCAGGTACCTGCAAATTCACGTTTACGGTAGCCACAATATTGCGCAGCTCATTTAGCTTGCCCTTGGCCGTGTGTGACAGCCTCGGGGTTAAGTCCAGGTTCAAGTCACGCGAAGCCATAGCACGAGCCACAATAGTGTTGGTCCGGTTTGAGTGGGAGAACAAAGCAGGCAAAAGCTGGGCTAAGGTATGGGTAGAGTTTGGAAGCCATAGGTCAAGCCAGAAGGCGGTTGTTTCCCCGTTGCCGAGCTGCACCTTGGTGGTAGACCGGAAGAACTCAAGACCCTTTATAATGTCACGCCAAATAGGGGTGTGATTGCTATCCGTCATTGTGACGTCGTGGTTGGCAGACCATCCATACTTGGAGACAATGTAGGGGGAAACTCTCGACGGTTGCACGCTATGCAGCTTGAAGATGTGCTTTAGAAGAGGGCGGAAGTTCATTTGCGTGAGGGAGAAGAAACCAAGTCCTCCATTAACGAAAGGGGCGCACACAATGTCCCAAGCCACTTTGCAGTTGCCCCCGATGACCTTTTCCTGACCAGACCAAAAAAAAGCCCGGCAGCGTTTCTCAATTTCATGCACAGTACCTACAGGATGGAGGAGGACACTCATAGCATAGATTGGAAGGGCCCGAAGAACGGACCGGACAAGAATGACCCTTCCTGCTAAGGACAGTAGTAGACCCCTCCAGCCGGCCAAGAGCCTGTCAACCTTGTCGATGATGAGGAAGAAATCTGCGAGGCGAAGTTTGTGAGTGGAAAGAGGCAAGCCTAAGTAAGATTGGGGGAAGGAAGCAACTAGGCACCCAAAAATTGCCGCTAGACCGGCTGGGAGGCTAGGTTCAACGTGGATAGGCGCGAAGGTGCTTTTGTGAAAATTTATGTGGAGACCAGTTGCCTCCGAGAACTGAAGCAGGATGTTCTTAAGGGCACACAATTGATTGGCGTCAGGGGGCATGACGATAAGGGTATCGTCAGTATACTGCAGAACAGTGGGGGGTGCCATCCACAATTGGGTGGGAGAGAATGCCATTGTTGGATGCCTGAATAACAAGGCGTTTGAGAACATCCGCGACAAGAATGAAAAGGTAAGGGAAGTACGGGTCGCCTTGGCGCAATCCCTGGCGGCACTGGAACCAAGGGCCTGGCTTCCCATTCAGAAGCACAACGGAGCTGGCAAAATTGTTCAGTTGGTCAACCCATCTGCGCCAGGCTGTGGGGAACCCCTTAGCGTGCAGAATAGCGTCCAGTGCCGTCCAAGACACAGAGTCGAAGACAATGTCCGTGGCATGGAGGAAGTTGTTAGCAATTCCACGTCCCTAGATAAACCCCGTTTGCTCGCAGTGCACAAGATGGTCGATGATGGGCATAGTCATGTTTGCAAGGCATTTTGTAGCAATTTTGACAGAGCGGTTTTGAAGGGAGACGAGCCTAAAAATTTTGGGCTTCGAAGCGTCCGACTTTTTTGCAAGAAGCACGATGTGAACGGAGTTTAGGCGCTTAAGGTCTGCGTGGCCGGCGTGGAAATCATTCATCAGATGAAGGAGATCCATTTTCATCAGATTCCAGTTGGACTTATAGAAAGATGGCCCGAAACCATCCGGTCCCGGGCTGGCGTCATCCTTCATGGCCCAAAGAGCCTCCTTAATCTCATCCATCGTAAAGGGCCGAGATAGCTCCTGAGCGGCCCGTACAAGGATTTTGACCGTGCGTGCTCCATAGGTTAAAAACATAAAACATGCGCGTCCTACCATTTTCATTTTATTTATTACACCGTATGTATGTATGTTTCTGGTCTCCTTCGCTTGCAGTGCCTTCCACGTAAGTTGTACCAGCAAGAAAGTGTTTTGCGCGTTCAACTCTTGCAGCTGGTACACGCTTATCCTTTATACTGTCTGAAAGAAACGCGTTCCGCGTTTTGCCCTATATAAACTCCCTGAAGCTTCTACGAATGTCTCTCCAGCTATCTCGGGAAACAAATCCGATCGATCGTCGGAGAACCAAATACGGAAACGGAAATCTGACCCAAAACCTAGAACAAAACGGATACATACAGTCATACGGTTTCCCGACTTGACCCTGATAGATCTCGGCCCAGAGTAAACGCACGCGTCTTCTGCTCTCGATCCATATAAGCCACGCCGAGCCCCCGCCTCCACGATCCACACGAGCGCACGCACCGATCGATCCAACTCGTCGCGGAATCCACCAGCAATGGCGCTCAAGGGTACACCAGTGCCGCCCAAGTACGATTTCGCCGCGGAGACGACGTCGTCTTCGTCGTCCTCATCGTTCGAGAAGCTGATGACCCTGGAGGTGACCGTGGTGTCCGCGGAGGAGGTCTTCTTCGGGGAGCGCTGGCGCCGCCCGCTGGACCGCGGGGCGTATGCCGAGGTGCGCACGGGCAGGTCGAAGGCCTTCACCGGCGTCAACAGCGAGAAGGGTGACTGCAACGGGTACCCCTACTGGGGCGAGGCGGTGCGCGTGACGGTGTCGGGGCGCGAGAAGGCGATCGACGTGGAGATCCACCGCCGGCAGGAGTCCGTGGCGGCGGCGAGCGTGCCCGTCGCCGATTTCAGCGTCGGTCCGCCAGGCCACCTGCATTGCCTCAGCTACCGGCTGTTCGACACCAGGTCGACGATAAACGGCCGCAACGGCATCGTCAACATCACCGTCAAGAGGCTCGACGGCGCGGCGGTGCCACGGGGTGAAGGGAAAGGCGGGAAGACCGTGGAGGACGCCGCGAGTGGCACTGGTGATTCCTGTTGTGGTGGTTTCGCCGACCAGGAGAAGGTGCCACCGGCGGCCGCCGCGGCACCGGCCGGTGCGGTGATGGGCTATCCCGTCGGGTTGTCCGCTGCTGGGCAGGCTAATGGAAAGGGCTCCGTATAGAGTGATTTCGACGTTATATTATCTTTGATCATGCCATATGTACAAATCATGCTGAAATTGTGCTACAAGTTGTAAGATGTTAATTAGGTTAAATCCGAGAGCAGTATGTAGTGGTCAAAAAATGAGTTTATATGCTGTTTGAAAAATCCGGTTTTCCACCTACGTTGTTTGGCTAGGTTTACTTTCTACCCATAAACAGTTTATTTAGATGAACAACATTGCCCCCTCCTCCCATAGTCCCATTAAGGGCATCTCAACACACCTATGTTGTATTGTCTTGTTGATAAAATTAGTCATGTCATCAATCGAAAATTTGTCTTATACACCTGCTCCATTAGTGTAGATTTTGCTCGAATTGCCCAACAGAAAGTCGAGAGAATATGCAAGCTTATTTTCTATTTTCACCTCGGAGCTTGTGTAAGAGTTGTTGGTTGATTTACCTTAAACTCTGTCCTGTCTCCTCGTTTATTCACAAATTTTACCAACAATTTTTTTCTATACAAGTCACAATAATCATTAATTATAGCAGAAAAAGGAACAAAAATATGAACAAAACAACACCGAGGTTGCAGAGTGGTATCATCATTATTTTCTTCCAAGCAAGCAACCGCCGACAAAACCCATACCACAAAGTCCACAAGAAGCCACATAGAGATCCAAGCCGAACAATTAGCACGCCGCACCGACGACATTGCACAAAGCTCACAACCAAGGAGATGTTATGGGGGGCCTTGCAGGGTGCAGTCGACATGCGGTCATATGACTCAATGGTTGTAGATCAATCTTGTTCAGCAAGCACAGACATAGGCTGGATCGATGTGGCCATGCACCGGCAATGGATAGTGGTGGCGCGTCCAAGCATGATACCGCGAGCCACGAGTGCTCAAAGGAGGGCGAGAGGGAGGGGCATGATGATGTGGCACCCATGCATACAAAACTCAAGTAATGTGGATGCCACAAAGGCAAAACCAACGCCCACTTAACCGAAAACATATAATAAAAAGGTTTAGGTTAGAGGGTGAACTGGCAGAAGTGTTAGGGAGTTTTTTTTCCTGACAGTGGTAAGTGCTAAGGAGTTTTTTTTCTGACAATAGTAAGTGCTAGGGAGTACTTTCTTGTCATACGGTAGTCAAGACCAATAAGATTCTACATATAGTCTCATTAGGGGTTGGGTAATTAAGAAGGAGAGAAATGATTTCTTGCATCTTTTCAATATATTTTTTACTTCACTTCATAATTTATCTTAAAATTTCTATATACAGACTTTTCACCTGACAAAGAGGGTAGTTCTTGGACGATCAATGCCAGTAACTCTGTTTCCCTGAACCTGGTCATGCTTCGCACTCCCCCGCAGAAACGTATTACTTTTCTTGAACGCTTGAACAGTATCCGTATTCCTAATCTTAAACGATAAGACAAAACGTGCAACTCAGCAATTGTCGACGTTTTTCTAATGGCTGGTCTGCTGTCCAGTCGTTCTGTTTGTTTGATCAAGTGATTTTCACAAAGAAACTGATACGTCATTTCATAGGTTTTCCCATGTCAGACCCTGCAGGAGAGACCGTCAGCTCGTCGTTTACCCACCCCACCCGTACGTGGACTTGACCAAAGTCTTCGCTTCGGGACATGGTCTCGGATGAAAGTCAATGGTAGGCACATATCTCTTGGCGAATTGGCATATTATAGTAGTACTACAAGAACTTCATCCACATTTCCGTGCACTGAAACCAATCGATCGCATTGACGAAACAGCTGCGGGCGGCGTCGTCCACCCCTAAATTCAGAGCAGGAAAACACTGCTGAATTGCAAGACATGAACCTTACACAGAGCTCACGCCTAACAGATTCAGAGCGTTGCCTGACTTGGAGATCAACTCTGAAGCGGCAACCCCCTATACCCCATCCAACTCTTCCTGCAAACAGTCATCTCCAACTTCAGTACCGTGGCCGGGCTTAGTTTGGGGACAAAGATTGCATTCCATCGTCGTTGCTCTTTCCTTAACTGAAAACATGTTCGCGGGCACATCGCAGCTGCAACTCTGAAGTCTCATTTTCGAAAGATAAATCTGAGTTCTCATCATCCTCCACGCAGTGTAATCATGAAATCGAGTGAAGTGAAGGATTTTCTCCTCGTGGAGCTGGATCGAGGTCGAACACGCAGGCAAACTGTCTCCCCCTAATGCTGCCATGAGATTGCCTAGGCGATAAAACTCTCTCTTGATTCCCTCTAAAATTGGGAAAGTTCAAGCCGGAGGTAACCACAGCCAGCTAAAAGCCTAAAATGGTGCACAAGTAATAACTGTATAAATCAGAGGAAGAAGAAGACTGGTATGCCTTTTAATGTTATTTTATTTGTACTACCTGTTCTATCTTCAGTTGTTTATCCATTGTACCGGCATGTGTTTTTTTCGATGTTAATCAAATCTAAGATATCCTTTGGGTGTCTTTATTAAAAAAAAGAAATATTTGCTGATTGATCAGCTCTTAAGAAATGCAAAATGTGTAACCATATAAGCTTGCAAAGGAGTCGCGCTCCAAATTAACGACGGTCATGTCAATTTTTTACTGGCATGGAATATACTTGGCAAAACAGAGAGCCATTGGCGATCATGGGATAAGCTGTCGGTTCCTAGGATTACATGAAAGCATATTTGAGTGACGCCATATCTTCTCTTTTTTTTTTTTGCGGGGTGATGCCATATCTTCTCTGTGGCAACAACGAAAATTGATTTTGGAGCTCGCCTTCAAGGAGGCTGGTTTAAAAAAATCAATAATATATATATTTTTAAATTTTAGAAATTTCTGAAAAAAAATTACAGGTTTATATGGGGTCGTAACACATGTGTTAATTTGAAATGACTGTTGTGCAGTAAAAAAACAAATCTATGGCTTTTCAACACATGATAGTATTTATCCAAAAAGTCCATTAGAGCAACTTTAACCGGTCGACCCATTTCGTCTGCATGTGTCTACTTGGGTCGGCGAAGACATAAAAATTGGCCAACGCGTCGACCCAAACGGACGTATGTCCGCCTTTTATCCGACGGGTGACCCATTTAAAACCCAAATTGGAGCCGCATTTGCGTCAACGCGAAAACAAGACAGACGCGCGCGACGCCCGCGTACTCCTTCTCCTAGCCCGCCTGTCGGCTCTACATTGGCCATTTCTATCTTTCTCCCAGCACTGCCGGTCGACACCCCCGTCGTTGTTGTCGCCCATCTCTGGATCTATACCTAGGCAAGCCGTCTGCATCCACCCCGAAGTCGGCCACCTTCCAACGCCCCTGTCGAACTCCTAAACTCCACCGCCGCCGGAGCATTTGTCGACGTTGGTTGACATCATCGCCAACACCTCCTCGCTCGGTCCCTGACGGGGTTATTACCCCAGGGTAGGCCAAAGCACTAGGGTCCTCCCCTTTTGCATTTCGAAGAAAAACCACGCGGCCGGCTGGACATGCCCGGCTGGAGGACGGCCGGCCCGCGCTGCCACCGGCTGGCGCCACGGACGGCTGGTCGAGGAGCCGGCTCAAGCCCCGGCCGGCTGCCTCTGGGCCGCCTCCTCCATTGACCCTGGGACGGATAAGCGATGTACCGTCCCTCTGCGCGCTGGTACAACAACGTGACTTGACTGCCACTACGGGCGGCCCTGTGGCCACAGTGGCCGCTGACGCACTAAAGCGCCTGGCTACAGTCTAGTTGTCCGGGCCACTGACCTCGGCGAGCGCAATCGGGCGAGGGAACAGTGTCGGCACGCCCTCGCCGACTCGATTACCTGCCTCGGCGTGGCTATAGTACCGCCGACCGTACCGGAGACCTTTGTCGGCTGGCGCTAGACGACGCCTCCCGGGCGACCCATGCCGTGGCAGGTGAGGTAGAACCAATCGCAGAGCCGGCTGGCGGGCCTCGGCGGGAGACAGGACCGCTCAGCCGGTGGACCCCATAGACGATGAGACGGCGCGAAGGGTGGGACCCCCTGGCCAGCCGGAGAGACTGCCAGCCGGATCCCCCCACCGCTGTACTTTAGATATATTGTAGAGCCGGGGGGTTGGCCTATAAAACCCCCCGAGCCCCCCCATGCAACGGGGACGGTCCATCACTCTCGTGCACCCATAGAACTCTCAAACCCTCCTGTGGCGGAGGAAGACGAGCCAGTTGCTCCTTGTTCCTCCTCTAGACACAGCTCCAGGAGCATCCGTGTACGCATACTCATCCATCCAACAAAACCAAGCAAGACTAGGGGTGTTACCTCCCTCGCAGGGTCCTGAACCTGGATACATCGTGTGTCATCACCGCTTGTGCCCAATCTCACACCCGGAGCCCGTCAGCGTCCTTCGGCCCCAACCACCTACGATAAGCCACCCTATGGCATCTGTCGTGAGAAAATGACGACAGTTGGCGCCCATCGTGGGGCCGTACGCGGCGCCGGCCGGATTCATGCTCCGGGCGGGACGCCTCCCCATTCCACGCCATCGCCGCACGTCCAGGCGAAACCGCGGACTCGTGAGCCTTGCTCCGGCACGCACTGCAGGCGACTCGGTCGACCGAGCGCTTCGGCAGGCTCAGCCTCGCCGAGGCTCCGGCCGCGGACGAGTACCCCGGGCAGGTGCTCGTCTGCGCCGATCCTCCCACAGTCGTTGAAGCACTCGCTGCGACCCAGTCCAGCGGCTCCCACGGTCGCATGGGGGTGTTGGCCATCATCTCCTCCACCTCTTCCGGACGTGCGAGGATCGCGGCCGCCGCCGTCGCGGCCCATGTCGGCACCTCCGATCCGCTTGGTGCGGCCCTCCGGGGCTTGAGCACCCCTATTGCCCCGACGGCAAACCCCGACGCCGCTGTGGCAAACCTCAAGGCGGCTCGTCGCATCCTGTTCGAGGACGCCGCCGCCCTCGCGGCCACGCGACACCGCATGGAGGCCGCCCAGCGGGAATATGCTTCCGCCTACGGTCTCACTGTTGGAAATATGCCCTAGAGGCAATTATAAAATGGTTATTATTGTATTTCCTTGTTCATGATAATTGTCTATTGTTCATGCTATAATTGTGTTAACCGGAAACCGTAATGCATGTGTGAATACATAGACCACAGCATGTCCCTAGTGAGCCTCTAGTTGGCTAGCTCGTTGATCAATAGATGGTCACAGTTTCATGACCATGGACATGGGATGTCATTGATAACGGGATCGCATCATTAGGAGAATGGTGTGATGGACAAGACCCAATCCTAAGCATAGCACAAGATCGTGTAGTTCGTGTGCTAAAGCTTTTCTAATGTCAAGTATCATTTCCTTAGACCATGAGATTGTGCAACTCTCGGATACCGTAGGAATGCTTTGGGTGTGCCAAACGTCACAACATAACTGGGTGGCTATAAAGATGCACTACGGGTATCTTCAAAAGTGTTTGTTGGGTTGGCACGAATCGAGACCGGGATTTGTCACTCCGTGTGACAGAGAGGTATCTCTGGGCCCACTCGGTAAGACATCATCATAATGAGTTCAATGTGACTAAGGAGTTAGCCACGGGATGATGTGTTACGGAACGAGTAAAGAGACTTGCCGGTAACGAGATTGAACAAGGTATAGGGATACCAATGATCGAATCTCGGGCAAGTATCATACCGGTAGACAAAGGGAATTATATACGGGATTGATTGAATCCCCGACATCGTGGTTCATCCGATGAGATCATCGTGGAGCATGTGGGAGTCAACATGGGTATCCAGATCCCCCTATTGGTTATTGACCGGAGAGGTGTATCGGTCATGTCTACGTGTCTCCCGAACCCGTAGGGTCTACACACTTAAGGTTCGATGATGCTAGTGTTATAGGGAAATAGTGTACGTGGTTATCGAAGGTAGTTAGGAGTCCCGGATGAGATCCCAGACATCACGAGGAGTTCCGAAATGGTCCGGAGGTAAAGAATGATATATAGGAGGTGAGGATTTGGCCACGGGAAGTGTTTCAGGAATTACCGGTAACGTACCGGGACCACCGGAAGGGTTTCGGGGGTCCACCAAGTGGGGCCACCGTCCCTAGAGGGTTGTGTGGGCCGAGAGTGGAAGGGACCAGCCCCAGAGTGGTCTGGTGCGCCCTCCACCCTGGCCCAAGGCGCAGGAAGGTGGGAGGGAGGGGAAACCCTAAACCCAGATGGGCCTAAGGCCCACTAGGGCTGCGCCCTCCCCCTCTTCCTCTCTCTGGCCGCCGGCCAGATGGCATCTAGGGCCGGCCGCAGCTCCTAGGGTGGGAATCCTAGGGCTGCGCCCTCCCTCCTCCTCCTCCTATATATAGTGGAGGGTTTTGGGGCTGCCAGACACACGAGTTCTCTCTCCCACGGCACAGCCCTACTCCTCCCTCTCCTAGTCCTTCGTAGTGCTTAGCAAAGCTCTGCCGGAGTACCACGTAGCTCCACCGTCACCACGCCATCGTGCTGCCGGAGCTCTCCCTCAAACTTTCCTTCCTCCTTGCTGGATCAAGGCGTAGGAGACGTCACCGGGCTGCACGTGTGTTGAACGCGGAGGCGCCGTTGTTCGGCGCTGAGATCAGAGTCCGTCGCGATTTGAATCGCTACGAGTACAACTCCACCAACCGCGTTCTTGTAACGCTTCCGCTTAGCGATCTTCAAGGGTATGAAGATTCAATCTCTTCCCACTCGTTGCTAGTTTCTCCATAGATAGATCTTGGTGAACACGTAGGAATTTTTTTGATTTACTACTACGTCTCCCAACAGTGGCATCATGAGCTAGGTCTATGCGTAGAATCTATGCACGGGTAGAATACAAGTTGTTGTGGGCATCAATCTTGTTAATTTGCTTGCCGTTGCTAGTCTTATCTTGATTCGACGGTATTGATGGATGAAGCGGCCCGGACCAACTTTACACGTACGCTTACGTGAGACCGGTTCCACCGCCTGACATGCACTTGTTGCATAAGGTGGCTAGCGGGTGTGTGTCTCTCCCACCTTAGTCGGATCGTATTCGATGAAAAGGGTCCTTATGAAGGGTAAATAGCAATTGGCATATCACATTGTGGTTTTTGGCGTAGGTAAGAGACGTTCTTGCTAGAAACCTATAGCAGCCACGTAAAAACTTGCAACAACAAATTAGAGGACATCTAACTTGTTTTTGCAGCATATGCCTTGTGATGTGATATGGCCAAAGTATGTGATGTGATGCATTGTGATGTACGAGATTGATCATGTTCTTGTAATAGGATTCACGACTTGCATGTCGATGAGTATGACAACCGGCAGGAGCCATAGGAGTTGTCTTATTTTATTGTATGACCTGCATGTCAATCATAAATGCCATGTAATTACTTTACGTTATTGCTAAATGTTAGCCATAGTAGTAGAAGTAATAGTTGGTGAGACAACTTCATGAAGACACGATGATGGAGATCATGGTGTCGTGCCGGTGACAATGATGATCATGGTGCCCCGAAGATGGAGATCAAAGGAGCAAGATCATATTGGCCATATCATGTCACTATATTGATTGCATGTGATGTTTATCATGTTTACATCTTAATTGCTTAGAACGACGGTAGTAAATAAGATGATCCCTCAATAAAATTTCAAGAAATGTGTTCACCCTAACTGTGCACCGTTGCTAAGGATCGTTGTTCCGAAGCACCACGTGATGATTGGCTGTGATAGGTTCTAGCGTTCGCATATAACGGGTGTAAGCCAGATTTACACACGCGATACACTTAGGTTGACTTGACGAGCCTATCATGTATAGACATGGCCTCGGAACACGGAAGACCGAAAGGTCAAACATGAGTCGTATAGAAGATACGATCAACATGGAGATGTTCACCATGGATGACTAGTCCGTCTCACGCGATGATCGGACAGGGGCTAGTTGACGTTGATCATGTGTCATTTAGATGACTAGAGGGATGTCTATCTAAGTGGGAGTTCATTAAATAATTTGATTATGTGAACTTAATTATCATGAACTTAGTCTAAATGTGTCTTTGCAAATTAGGTTGTAGATAGCTCACGCTATAGCTCCCCTGACTTATTGATACGTTCCAGAGAAAAGTAAGTTGAAAGATGATGGTAGCAATAATGCAGACTGGGTCCGTGATCTGAGGATTGTCCTCATTGCTGCACAGAAAGCTTGTGTCCTTGATGCACCGCTCAGTACACCACTCCCTCAAGCGTTGTATGTAGATGTTGTGAAGATCTGACATGCATTTTATTGTTGGGGAACGTCGCATGGGAAACAAAAAAATTCCTACGCACACGCAGATCTATCCATTGTCATGAGCATCTATGACAGGGAGAGTGGATCTACATACCCTTGTAGATCGCTAAGCGGGGAGCGTTAAGAAAGGCGGTTGGTGTAGTCGAACATCTTCGCGATCCAAATTGCCGAGCATCCCGCGATCTCATCATGATCCGTCCCGCGATCCAATCACGATTCGTCTCGCGAACACATCACGATCTGTCTCGCGAACTCATCACGACCCGTCCCGCGAACTCATCACGATCCGTCTCGCGATCTTGATCACGGTCCTTCCGATCTAGCGCCGAACGGATGACACCTCCGCGTTCAGCACACGTGCAGCTTGATGACGATCTCCATCGTATTGATCTAGCAAGAGTAAGTGGAGAGGAAGAAGAGTTCACCGGCAGCGTGATGGCGCTCCGGCGAAGGTGGTGGAGCAATTCCGGCAGGGCTTCGCCTAAGCACTGTGGAAATCCGATCTAGAGGAGCACCGGTGGAACGGGTAGCACGTGACTGTAAAATCTAGTGCAAAACACCCAATACCACCAGTATATATAAGAGGGAGGGAGGAGGAGGGCTGGCGCACAAGGCAATCCTTGCGCAAGGAGGAGAGGAGGAATCCTCCTCCAATCCTATTAGGACTAGGATTCCTCCTTTCCTACTTGGAATCTCTTTCCACCTTGGCTTTTTTTCTCTCTTTCTCAAGTCCAGCCGCATGGGCCTCTTAGAGGACTTCCACCAGCCCACTAAGGGCTGGTTTCCACTCTCCCACAGCCCATGTAGCCTCTTGGGCCGAAATACCTCTCCCGATGGTCCCCCAGTACACTACCGGTACTCCCAGTACACTATCGATGAGCCCGAAACTTTTCCGGCGACCAAAATAGGACTTCCTATATATGAATCTTTACCTCCGTACCATGACGGATCTCCCCGTGACGTCTGGGATCTCATCCGGGACTCCAAACATCCTTCGGGCCACCATACATAACTCTATACTACCGAAACTTCACCAAACCTTAAGTGTACAGACCCTGCGGGTTCAAGAACTATGTAGACATGACCGAGACACCTCTACGGTCAATAACCAATGGCAGACATGGATGTCCACATTGGTTCCTACATATTCCACAAAGATCTTTATCGGTCGAACCTCTATGTCAAGGATTCAGTTAATCCCGTATGATGTTCCCTTTGTTCTTCGGTATGTTACTTGCCCAAGATTCGATCGTCGGTATCTCCATACCTAGTTCAACCTCGTTACTGGCAAATCTCTTTACTCGTTCCGTAATACAAGATCTCGTGACTAACACTTAGTCACATTGCTTGCAAGGCTTATTGTGATGTTGTATTACCGAGTGGGCCCTGAGATACCTCTCCGTCACACGGAGTAACAAATCCCAGTCTTGATCGTAGTAATACATATGCTCATAACGTTGGTGCCAAAGATACAAAGTTAACTATGATAGTACCACATTCTTGTGGCACTACCACAAACATCATATTGGTGTAAAGCGCATGAAGAAACTCCATGTTGATGGATCTTTGGACTCATTCGATTTCGAATCGGTTGAGACATGCGGACCATGCCTCTTGGGCAAGATGACTAATTCCCCGTCTTCCGGTATGATGGAGCGGGTTGGTGGCTTATTGGAATTGATACATGTTGATGTATGTGATCCAATGAGTGTTGAAACACGCAGTGGATATCGTTATTTTCTTTACCTTCACTGATGATTTGAGTGAATATGAGGATATTTACTTAATGAAACACGAGTCTGAAATGTTTGAAAGGTTCAAGGAGTTTCAGAGTGAAGTTAAAGATCATCGTGACAAGAAGATAAAATGTCTACGATATGATTGTCGAGGTGAATATCTGAGTTACGAGTTTGGTATGCAGTTTTAGACAATGTGGAAATTGTTTCACAGCTCACGCCTCCTGGAACACCATAGTGTGATGGTGTGTCCGAACGTCGTAGTCATTCTCTATTGGATATAGTGAGTACTATGATGTCTCTTATCATTTTGCCACTATTGTTATGGGGTTATGCATTAAAGACAAATCCATTCACTTTAATAGGGCACCATCTAAGTCCGTTGGGATGACACCGTGTGAATTATGCTTTGACAGAAGCCTAAGCTATCACTTCTTAATGTTGGGGTTGCGACGCTTATGTGAAAAGGGTTTTCACCTAGTGAGCTCGAACCCAAAGCAGACGAATGCATCTTCATAGAATAACCTAAGGAGACATTGGGTATACCTTCTATCTCAGATCCAAGCGCAAAAGTGTTTGTGGCTAAGAACGGGTCCTTTCTCGAGAAAGAGTTTCTCTCGAAAGAAATGAGTGGGAGGAAGATATAACTTGATGAGGTTGTTGAACCTTTGTTTCAACCAGAGAGTAGCGCAGCACAGAAAGATGTTTCTGTGGAGCCTACGTCAGTTGAAGAGGAAGTTAATGATGATGATCATGAAGCTTCAGATCAGGTTACTATCAAACCTCGTAGGTCGACAAGGACACGTACTGCTCCTGAGTAGTACATCAACCCTGTCTTGGAGGTCATGTTGTTGGACAACGATGAACCTATGAACTATGGAGAAGCGATGGTGGGCCTAGATTCCAACAAATGGCTAGGAGCCATGAAATCCGAGAAAGGATCCATATATGGAAACCAAGTATGGACTTTGGTAGACTTGCCCATTGAATCCGGTCGTTGAGTACAAATGGACCTTTGAGATGAACACAGACACTAATGGTGAATTGTCACCATTTATAAAGCTCGACTTGTCGCAAAGAAGTTTCCGCCAAGTTCAAGGAGTTGACTGCGATGAGATTTTCTCATCCGTAGCGATGCTAAAAGTCTGTTAAAATTATGTTAGCAGTTGCTGCATTTTTCGATTATGAAATCTGGCAGATGGATGTCAAAACAAGGCTTCCTTAATGGTTTCCGTGAGGAAGAGTTGTATGTGATACAACCAGAAGGTTTTGTCAATCCTTAGGATGCTAAAAGGTATGCAAACTCCAGCGATCCTTCTATGGACTGGAGCAAGCATCTCGGAGTTGGAATATGAGCTTTGATGAAGTGATCAAAGTTTTTGAGTTTATACAAAGTTTATGATCAACTTGTATTTACAAGAAAGTGAGTGGGAGCACTATAGAATTTCTGATAAGAATATGTAGTTGACATATTATTGATCGGAAATGACGTATAATTTCTAGAAAGTATAAATGGTTGTTTGGAAAAAGTTTTTCGAAGGAAGACCTGGATAAAGCTACCTAATTGTTGGGCATCAAGATTTATGGAGATAGATCAAAATGGTTGATAATAATTTCAATGAGTACATACCTTGACAAGATATTGAAGAAGTTCAATATGGATCAGTCCAAGAAAGGGTTCTTGCCTGCATTAGAAGGTGTTACATTGAGCACAGCTCAATGCCCGACCATGGCAAAAAATAGAGAAATGATGAGTGTCATCCACTATGCTTCAGCCATAGGCTCTATATAGTATGCCATGCTGTGTACCGCACCTGTGTGTGTGCCTTGCCATGAGTTTGTCAAGGGGTACAAGAGAGATACAGGAGTGGATCACTAGACAGCGGTCGAAATTATCCTTAGCAACTAGAGGACTCAGGAAATATTTCTCGATTATGGAGGTGATAAAGAGTTTGTCGTAAAGGATTACGTCGATGCAAGATTTAACACCAATCCGGATGACTCTCAGTAGAAATACGGATACGTATAGTGGAGTTAGCATTTGGAATAGCTCCAAGTGGAGCGTGGGAGTAGTATCTACAGTAGGACATAGAAGTTTGCAAGGTATACACGGATCTGAATGTCGCAGACCCGTTGACTAAAACCTCTTTCACGAGCAAAACATGATCAAACCCCTGAACTAAATGGGTGTTAATCACATGATGATATGATCACATGGTGATGTAAGTGTTAATCACATGGTGATGTGAGCTAGATTATTGAATCTAGTGCAAGTGAGAGACTTTTGGAAATATGCCCTAGAGGCAATAATAAAATGGTTATTATTGTATTTCCTTGTTCATGATAATTGTCTATTGTTCATGCTATAATTGTGTTAATCGGAAACCGTAATGCATGTGTGAATACATAGACCACAACATGTCCCTAGTGAGCCTCTAGTTGGCTAGCTCGTTGATCAATAGATGGTCACGGTTTCATGACCATGGACATTGGATGTCGTTGATAACGGGATCACATCATTAGCAGAATGATGTGATGGACAAGACCCAATCCTAAGCATAGCACAAGATCGTGTAGTTCGTCTGCTAAAGCTTTTCTAATGTCAACTATCATTTCCTTAGACCATGAGATTGTGCAAGTCCCGGATACCGTAGGAATGCTTTGGGTGTGCCAAACATCACAACGTAACTAGGTGGCTATAAAGGTGCACTACGGGTATCTCCGAAAGTATCTGTTGGGTTGGCACGAATCGAGACTGGGATTTGTCCCTCCGTGTGACGGAGAGGTATCTCTGGGCCCACTCGGTAAAACATCATCATAATGAGCTCTATGTGACTAAGGAGTTAGCCATGGGATGATGTGTTATGGAAAAAGTAAAGATACTTGCCGGTAATGAGATTGAACAAGGTATAGGGATACCGACGATCGAATCTCGGGCAAGTATCATACCTGTAGACAAAGGGAATTGAATACGGGATTGATTGAATCCCCGACATCGTGGTTCATCCGATGAGATCATCGTGGAGCATGTGGGAGCCAACATGGGTATCCAGATCCCACTGTTGGTTATTGACCGGAGAGGTGTATCGGTGATGTCTACGTGTCTCCCGAAACTATAGGGTCTACACACTTAAGGTTCGATGGCACTAGGGTTATAGGGAATTAGTGTCCGTGGTTACCAAAGGTAGTTCAGAATCCTAGATGAGATCCCGGACGTCACGAGGAGTTCCAGAATGGTCCGGAGGTAAAGAATGATATATAGGAAGTGAGGATTTGGCCATCGGAAGTGTTTCGGGAATTACCGGTAACGTACCGGGACCACCGAAAGGGTTTTGAGGGTCCACCAAGTGGGGCCACCGGCCCCAGAGGGCTGCGTGGGCCGAGAGTGGAAGGGATCAGCCCCAAAGTGGGCTGGTGCGCCCTCCACCCTGGCCTAAGGCGCATGAAGGTGGGAGGGAGGGGAAACCCTAGACCCAGCTGGGCCTAAGGCCCACTAGGGCTGCGCCCTCCCCCTCTCCTTGTCTCTGGCCACCGGACAGATGGCATCTAGGGCCGGCCGCAGCTCCTAGGGTGGGAACCCTAGGACTGCGCCCTCCCTCCTCCTCCTCCTATATATAGTGGAGGGTTTTGGGACTGCCAGACACATGAGTTCACTCTCCCACGGTGCAGCCCTACTCCTCCCTCTCCTCGTCCTCCGTAGTGCTTAGCGAAGCTCTACCGGAGTACCACGCAGCTCCACAATCACCACGCCGTCGTGCTGCCAGAGCTCTCCCTCAACCTCTCCTTCCTCCTTGCTGTATCAAGGCGTAGGAGACATCACCAGGCTGCACGTGTGTTGAACGTGGAGGCTCCGTTGCTCGGCGCTGAGATCGGAGTCCACCGCAATCTAAATCGCTACGAGTACGACTCCACCAACCGCGTTCTTGTAATGCTTCCGCTTAGTGATCTTCAAAGGTATGAAGATGCAATATCTTCCCACTCGTTGCTGGTTTCTCCACAGATAGATCTTGGTGAACATGTAGGAATTTTTTTTATTTACTACTACTTCTCCCAACACTCACCCCGGCTGGCATCGGGCCCAGCCGGCATGGGGCCATGCTTGACCGCGTCCGCGTGGTCGCCGAAATCCTTGGCGGAAGGATGCCCGTCTACGACACCCTCGTAGCCAACTTTCGGGCCCTCAAGGTGGCCTACACGGATTTGAACACCTTGGAGGGTGAAGAGCGTGCCGCTCACGAGCGCCACATCGAGGAGCTCATTGACTCCGCCAGCGCGCAGCAGCGCCTGCTCGCGTCGGGTGGCGCCGCCATCGGAGGGCCCCGGCTTGAGCGCGAGGGCACAGGGACTATTGGCCGTCAGCCGGCTCAGCATTCCAGCTCCCCTCGCGTCTCCAGCCGCCGGACCGGAACAAACAACCCTTGACACTCTCAGATGTCGAGGAGCGAGCAGCCGGCTGTTAGCAGCCAGCGCACCAACGACCCGCTTCACAGCGGTCGCCACCAAGAAGCGGCGCCTTCTGGCAGCCGGTGTAGCCACGGGCACACTCCACCCTCGCGGCGCGAGCGGGAACGAACAGTTCCGCCCGTCATCCGCCCCAAGCTCTCGGCCCGGATCGGGCCGCATGTCCCCCACAGCGAGAACGACGCCCACAACCGTATCGACCACCTCACACAGTCCGCCATGTAGGAGATATGCCCTAGAGGCAATAATAAATGTTATTGATTATCTCCCTGTTCATAATTATGTTTATGTTCCATGCTATAACTGCAATGATTCTCGAGTCTACAAATAAAACGAGGCTTGGAGGGAAACTCATGTGCACGTGTGGGATAATAAATGGTAAAATGTATTCCTAGTCTGGCCTCTAAGACTGGCTCAAGTATTGCATGATGATCCTGTTTTCCTGATCATGGGCATGGCTATGCCGGCAATTTTGAGGGCACAATGTTAGAAGAACATTTGTGTTGAATCGACCCAAATTAATGTTATGCTATGAGATACATTCGTCATAAGTTAATGGTTAATAACACAGAGAAGTTAATGTTTGCATAATTCCTTAGACCATGAGAGTATCGAGTTTCTTCATGCTTGCTTCATGAACTTTGGGGTTTGTTAAACGTCATCCGTAAATGAGTGGCTATTACGGCGGCTTACGGGTTCATGGAAAAGTAAGTGAAGTAACTTGATAGCTCAAGATTGGGATTTGCTCCTCCGACGATGGAGAGATATCTCTGGGCCCTCTCGGTGTTACGGTATCCATCATCGTCTGGCCAGACACTTTGCGATTTGATCACGGGGATGCCGGAACACGGGAACGAGAAAAGAGAACAATACCGATAACGAGGTAACTGGCATAGTGGACAAGTTGTTGATCCATGGGGATGCCAACATGTCTCACCTCGGGTATTTGTAACATATCGCGAAGCAACAGGAATAGCACACGGCAACTGGAGGTTCACTCGAATATTTATTCGTGTGGGTATAGGGATCGATATGGGTGTCCACGGCTCCGATGTTGATCATTGATCGGAAGGGGTTCCGGGTCATGTCTATGCTTCACCGAACCTATAGGGTCACACGCTTAAGGGTCATCTATCTGTTGAATACTAGACACGGAGTCTGAGAGAAAATCACCGAAAAGTTTCGGACACCGGAAAAGTTTCGGACACCGGAAATGTTCCGCAGACAGGTCACCGAAACAGTTTCGGTGAAACTGAAAAGTTGTTTCAGAGGATACCATAAAGTCAAATTGGTTTTGGCACATGCCTTATAATTCTTGGAGGGTGCCAGAATCATTCTGGAAACTTCTGGGAATTTTCCGGAAGAATAACCGGAAATGTTCCGGAGCTGCCGGAACCGCTTCAGATGCTTTTCACAGATGAAAATCACTATTCCGGAATTGTTCCGGATCGTATTGAAAATTATTTTAGTGGGTACTGGAAATGTTCTAAGCCCACATAAATATTTTTAGTTCGAACGGACGCTGAAAAATATCATCATGAATAGTGAAAGTGCTTTTTGGATTACTTTATTGGGAACACTATTTTGTGAATAGTGGAAACACTATTCGTGAATAGTGGAAACACTATTATGAATAGTGGGAAACACTATTGGGAGAAAATATCTGATGACTAGTGAAAACACTATTACGAAATAGTGGAAAACACTATTGTGAATAGTGGGGAACACTATTTATGAATAGTGGAATCACTATTATGAATAGTGAAAATATCTGAGGGCATTTTGGTATTTTTACCATAGTCTCTCATCCTATAAATAGGGGTGAGGAGGCAGCCCAAAATGCTCATCCTTGTGCTCTCATACACATGCTTTGCTTTGCAAGCTCTCTCTCTCCCTCCCAGCGAAATAGTTTCGTAGAGCCGAAAGGCTGTCTGGGTTCCGGCAGGAACTAGTTCTGGACGGCGAAGCCCTGCCGGATAGATGACACCGTATGTGTGCAACTCTGTAGAGAGATCGTAGTTTTGGTCTTAGTTCGAGAGTGCCTCCCGAAGGGCTGTCTGTGTGACCGTCCAAGTTTTGGAGGTCCTCCCGAAGGGCTGTCCGAGTGACAGTCCGAGTTTCGGAGGTCCTCCCGAAGGGCTGTCCGCGACACCGTCCGGGGGGCTATGCGACCGCCTCCCGGAGGGCTGTCCGCAGGGCAGATGAGGGTATACATCCTCGCGGTTGGGAGGTTGTAAAATCCTAGCTGCGGGGATCTGCACCGCCGTTCGTCATCGACTCTACTTCCGCAGCGCTTCGAGTCGGTACGGATCAGATCAAACCTTGTATGCAGTCTCCATAGTGGTCCTGGGCATACTCGCTATACCGGAAATTTTTGTTTTCTGTCGCGTTCCCCAACACGCCCTCCTCGAGGAGGAGGGCTCGATTGGTCCGGCCTGTTTTGGCCCTCGGATTCGCAATGAGCCATTCTCGACCGGCTTCACGCTCCCCCGAGACACTCCGAAGTACAATGGGCCTGCCAAGTTCGAGGACTGGCTGATCGGCTACACCACCGCGGTCGGCATCGCCAAGGGGAACAAGCGTGTAGCCGTTTTCTCAATAGCCTGGCGGCCGGCAACATCAACACTTGGACAGACTTCGAGGAGGCCTTCGTCCGCAACTTCACCGGCACCTACAAGTGGCCCGGGCGTCCCCACGAACTTGCCATGTGCGTTCAGGGGCCGGACGAATCCCTCCGTGACTACCTCACTGGGTGGACCGAGCGTCGCAACTCCTGCGAGGGGTTGCACGAGGTACAAGCTGTGCAGTACTTCATTGAAGGCCATCGAGACGGCACCCCCTCAAGCACAAGCTTCTGTGCTCCGAGCCGGCCATGCTTGCCGAGCTCATGACCAAGGCGGACAAGTACACCACGGCCGATTCGGCCATCCCGGTCAAGACGACCCTGCCTGCCAAGGCGACGATGACACCGGCAACGTCCCGGATGGCTGGCGACAACTGGCAGCCGCAAAACAACAAGCGCAAGAATGACCAACCGGATCCTCGCTACGGGAGCCGACAGGTCAACACCATAGAGGAGCAGGAACCGGCTGCCCAGCCTTCCAGCCAGCGCTAGCGCACTAGCAAGGCTGCCTCGTAGCCGAAGCTCACCTTCGAGCAAATGCCCGACCTCCCCTGCAAGAACCACTCAGGGTCCAAACCCTCTATGCACACGCTCCGGCAGTGCAGCTTCTCACAGCGATTGGCCCGGGGGACGGCCTTCCGGCTCCTCCCGCGCCGCCAGCCCACGCGTCGGCCCCGGCCCAAGCTGCTGCCCCGGTGCCAGCTCTGGCTCCGGCCCAGAATGACGGTCGTTTGATCAACCAGTTCCCCAACCAAGACAGCTGTTACGTCGTCTTCACTAGTGAAGAGACAGGCAAACATGCTCAACACCAGCTCCGTCGTGAGGTGAACGCCACCATGTCGGTGACTCCCCAGTTCATGCACTGGTCGGAGAAGCCGGTCACTTAGAGCCAGGCCGATCACCCTGCTGTGATGCCGAATCCCGGTAGCTACGCCTTGGTCCTCGACCCCACCATCTCCACCAAGGAACGAACTTGCCGCTTCTCGCTGGTGCTGATAGATGGTGGCAGCAGCATCAACATCCTCTACCTCGACACTATGCACAAGTTGGGCCTGAAGATAGAAGACCTGCAGGCGAGCCGGACGGTCTTCCATGGCATCGTGCCTGGGAAGTCCTTCTCCCCTATCGGCAAGATCACGCTCAACGTCCTCTTCGGCGGACCCGGCCACTTCCGCCGCGAGCCAGTGCTCTTCGAGGTCGTGGACCTCGCAAGTCCCTACCACGCGCTGTTGGGCCGGTCGGCCCTTGTCAGCTTCATGGTGGTCCACCATTACGCCTACCTCAAGCTCAAGATGCCAGGCTGCAAGGGAATCATCACCATCGCGGGTGACTACAAGATGTCGCTCGAGTGCGCTCGAGACGGCAGCCGGTTGGCTGAGGCCCTGGAGATCACCAAGGAGAAACGGTAGCTCGACCGGCTCGTGGCCCTTGCCGCCAGTCAATCGGCCGTGTCGGCTCCTCCCTCGAAATCCATCGGCGAGGCCTCCATACAGCCGTCCAATGACACCAAGCAAATCCTGCTCGACCCAGCCAACCCGGCTCAGTGCGTCACCATCGGCTCCCGCCTCAACAGCAAATAGAAAGGCGAGCTCGTTGACTTCCTCCGTGAGAATGGGGACATCTTCGCATGGTCCCCCAAGGACATGTCGGGTGTTCCGAGGAAGTTCGCCAAGCACAAACTACACGTCCGACCGGACGTCAAGCCGGTCAAGCAACCCCTGCGCCGCTTCTCCGAGGAGAAGCGGCGTACTATAGGCGAAGAGATCGCCCGGATGCTTGCAGCCGGGTTCATCACGGAAGTATTCCACCCGTCCTGGCTGGCCAACCCAGTCCTGGTGCTGAAGAAGAACAAGACCTGGTGCATGTGCATCGACTACACTAGCCTGAACAAGGCATGTACCAAGGACCCATTTGCTCTGCCGCGGATCGATCAAGTCATCGACTCCACGGCCAACTACGATTTGCTATCCTTCCTGGACACCTACTTCGGCTACCACCAGATCAAGCTGGACCCAGAAGACCGACTCAAGAGCTCCTTCATCATGCCCTTTGGGGCCTACTGCTACATCACCATGTCCTTCGGCCTGAAGAACACAGGCGCCACCTTCCAATGGTGCATGCAGAAGTGCCTCCTGCCTCGGATAGGCAGGAATGCCCATGTCTACATCGACGACATCATCGTTAAAACTAAGAAGCACTTCAGCCTCCTCGACGACCTCCGGGAGACCTTTGCAAACTTGCGCGAGTACAAGATCAAGCTCAACTCGGAGAAGTGTGTCTTTGGCATCCCGACCGGTCAACTGTTAGGTTTCTTCGTGTTCACTTGCGGTATCGAAGCTAACCCCGAGAAGATCAACGCGATCGAGCGCATACCCAAGCTGACCCGGCTCCGCAATGTCCAGAAGTTCATCGACTGCCTCCCCTTGCTTAGCCGGTTCATCAGCCGGTTGGGGGAGAAGGCTTTGCCCCTCTACGGCTCCTTTGCAAGACGGCTCTAATCGAGCCGGGTCAAACCAAGAAATCAGGCATGCTCGACTGGCCCGACGAGGCGGACGAGGCTTTCCGCGGCCTCAAGAAGGCTCTCACCCATGCGCCCATCCTAGCCACGCCGGCTGAGAAGGAACCTCTGCTTGTCTACATCGCGGCGACCACCCACGTCATCAACGTCGTCCTGGTGGTCGAGCGGGCGGAGGAGGGCAAGTCCCTGCTGGTCCAGCGACCCATCTACTACCTCAGGGAGGTCCTCTCCGTGTCCAAGCAGAACTACCCCCACTACCAGAAGATGTGCCATGGCATATACTTCGCCGCCAAGAAGGTCAAGCATTACTTCCAAGAACATGCCATCACCGTGGTGAGCACGGCCCCGCTCGGCGAAATCATGAGCGACCGGGACTCCACCGGCCGGATCGCCAAATGGCTCATCGCCCTCGCCGATCTCGAGATCCGATACGAGCCAAGAACCGCCATCAAGTCACAGGCGTTGGCTGACTTCCTCGTCGACTGGGCGGAGACGGAGTTCGTGCCGCCTCCCCAGACTCCAGGCATTGACGCATGCATTTCGATGGTTCAAAAATGAGGACCGGCCTGGGTGCCGGCATAGTCCTCTCCTCCCCAGAGGGTAACCAGCTCAAATACGCCCCCAGATCCACTTTGCCGCCTCCAACAACGTGGCCGAGTACGAGGCCATCGTCCATGGCCTCCGGCTCGCCAAGGAGATCGGCATCAGGCGCATCCTCTTTCGGTGACTCTGACCTCGTGGTGTAGCAAGTCTCTGGTGAATGGGGCGCCAGGGATGCCAACATGGCCAGCTACCGCTTCCTCGTATAACAGCACACCGTCTCCTTCGAGGGTTGTGAGTTTCATCATGTCCCATGGGCGGACAACGAGGCGGCGGACGCGGTGGCAAAGATCGGCTCTACCCGACAGGCCATCCCAGTCAGCGTCTCCCTCGAGCGGCTGCTCAAGCCGTCGATCAAGCCTTCCTCAGAATCAGAGTCAATCTTCGTGCCGGTGGGAGTCGCCGGCCCATCAACGGCCCCGACCACCTCTTCGGTACCTTCGCCACCGGCTCCCGAACCATCGGCCGCCTCGCCGACACCAACCGAGCCGGCAGCGTCCGAGGCGGACGGCTCCAACAACGTGGCCGTCATGATGATCATCGACTAGCCGGCCCCAGGGACTGGCAAGCCGGTCCCGGGGGCTGGCGACCGCTCCCGGGGGCTCCCGAGTCGGCCCCCGTCACGGCCCCCGTCATGGCCCCCTCATGGGTCCAACCCATCCTGGCGTTTCTTCTACAGGGCGAGCTACCCCCGGACGAGGCTTTGGGGAGGTAAATCCAATGCCGGGCTACGGCGTATGGCATCATCAACAACGAGCTCGTCCACCGCAGCACCACCGGTGTCTTCCAGCGACGCGTCGAGCTGGAAAAGGGTCTGGAGATCCTCCTCGACATCCACCAGGGTGAGTGCGGGCACCACGCCGGCTCTAGGACCCTGGTGGCCAAGGCTTTCCGCCATGGCTTCTTCTGGCCGAGTGCTCTCGAGGTGGTCAAGAAGTTGGTCGACGAGTGTGAGGGCTGCCAATGCTTCAGCACGATGAGCCACCTGACGGCAACAACACTCCAAACCATCCCTATCTCGTGGCCCTTCGCCGTTTGGGGGCTTGACATGGTGGGCCCATTCAAGACCGCTCGAGGCGGCATGACGCACTTGCCGGTGGCTGTCGACAAATTCACCAAGTGGATCGAGGCATGACCAATCAAGAAGCTGGACGGCCCCATGGCCGTCCGGTTCATCGACGACATCACGGTGCGCTACGGCGTTCTCCACTGCATCATCACCAACAACGGCACGAACTTTGCCAAGGGCGCACTTACGCGTTTCTGCTCCAAGCAAGGAATCCGGCTCGACCTGGCCTCCATCACTCATCCACAGTAAAACGGCCAGGTCGAGAGGGCGAACGGCCTCATGCTGTCCGGCATCAGGCCCCGGCTCATGATGACGTTGGTAAGGTCAGACGGCTGCTGGATCGACGAGCTGCCGGACGTCCTTTGGAGTCTCAGGACCACCCCGAACCGTTCAACTGGCTACACTCCCTTCTTCCTTGTGTACGGGTCCGAGGCGATCATCCCCACCGACATCGAGTTCGATTCGCCTCGGGTCGCCCTATACACGGAGAAGGACACAAAGGAGGCAAGATAAGACGGTGTCGACCTACTCGAGGAAGCTCGCGAACTAGCCTTGAGCCAGACGGCAATCTAACAGCAGAAGCTCCGACATTACCATAGCAAGCACATCCGACCACTCTCCTTTCACGAAGGCGACCTAGTCCTCAGTCAGATCCAGCGGACAATCGAACAACACAAGCAGTCCTCCCCATGGGAGGGCCCGTTCATCATCAGCAAGGCGCTGCACAACAATGCATACTACCTAATAGACGCCTAGAAGCCGCAGAAGCGCAAAAGAGATGCCTCCGGTGAGGAGACGGAGTGCCCATGGAACATGGCGCTCCTGCGCCTGTTTTACTGCTGAAACAAAACCAATGTATGTATGTATCCCCACCCTTTTGGGCTTATGAATGCAACGGGTGCCCCAGGCCGGCTCTTGGGGCGCGCCCTGTTTAGTTTCCTTCAAAGTTCTCCCCGCTCACCGGCTCCCCGACCCGGCTCCCGGGCCCGGGGGCTGGCCGGCTGGACCTAGAACCGGCTCCCCACCCCTACCAGCTACAGAACCGGCTCCTGGTTATCCGGCTGATGGGGCCTCGGGGCGGCAAGGTTGGCTCACACGGAAGGTCAAACAAAAGGAGACCCCGGCTAGGCCCAGACGGACCACTGCCGCGCCTCTACCACTCTACTTATCCCGAAAGGCCCTCGCGATTCCTAAGTTCTGAACTGGCTCCCTTGAGGCGGACGCCCTGACCCAGCTACAGATCGGTTCCCAGCTGGCGGGCTGGCGGGGCCGAAACCAAAGGGGAAAAGGAGAAGAACAAAAAAGAGTCAAGTGGGAAAAAAGGGTAAGGACGAGTCGGCATGAGCAACAAGGCAAACACACTAGACAGTCATAGCACAAATGTTAAGACAAAAGCGACCCACGACCAGCATGGTTCATTACATAAAAGACCCCCAGTGGGTGGACTCAAGCCTAACTTGCAGGAAAGAAAAGAGAAAGATAAAAAACGCCCGGGGGCTCAGGCCACCGGCGCGTCGCCAGCCAGCGTGCCCCCAGCCGACACGTCGCTGGGTAGCTTAGATCTCGCCTCGGAGGTGGTCGCGGCCTTCAGGTCAGCCTCCTTGGCCTTTGAGGCGGGCTCCTCGGTTTCGGCCTTCTCGCCGCTCGAGTTGGTGCTCTCGTCGGCAACCTCATCCTCCATCGGGCCTTGGGGGATGCCGAAGGAGTCCTTGGGCAACGGCTCGCCATCCTCACCAAGGGCCGGCAGGAACTCGTCCCCGTCGATGTACGATTCGAGCTCGTTGGCCCAGTGGACAAGGGCCGGCTCACGAGCCTCCCGCTCGGCGATCGGCACGTCTCGCATGGTGGCTAGTTAGCCCAGATCCATGCCGCGATACCACGACATGACGAACCGGAGCACCATCTACGCCCCGGCTCGGGCAGCCGATGCCTTCCAGGCTTCAAGGCGGGGGATGGCATGCTCCAGCCACTGGGCAACACGGTTCGTCGGAGCTCCCCCGCGGCCCGGCCACATCGCGGCAATGACATCTTTGTCGGCTGTCTTTAGCCGATCCATGCTTCACTCAAGATGGGTCATCGACATCTCGATGGTGAGCCCGATCTCGTCCACTTCCCACGCGACATCCTCCTTGGTGAAGGGACCGCACTCCAGAAGGTACTCCCGGTGCTCCTCAGCGGCGCGCGCAGTGCAGCACCGAGTTTCCAGGAAGCGCCCTAGAAGAAAGAAGAGGAGAAGAAAAGAAAGGCATATTGAGACACAAGAACCAGCCAAGGAAAAAGCAACCGACTGGGGAAGAGAGAAACTGGCACTTACCTTCAATCGCGTTGTCCACCCCAAGGGCGAAGTTGAGCACCGCCTTACGCTCCGACGCTAGGGCTGCCTCCGACACGGCAAGGGAACCCCTGGCCTCCTCGAGCATCCTCTCGAGGCGGGTCACCTCGTCTTGGAGGGCAGCAGTCCTCGGGCGGTGTCAGCCGCCTCCTTGATGGCCGTCTCCCGGGCCGCCACCTCCTTCGCTGCCTCGGCCTTGAGCTGGTCCCGGACCACCTCCCCGTCTGCCAGCAGCGCATCCAGCCGGTCCTTCTCCTGCGTGGCCGCCCGGACGTCTTGCGCCAGCCCGTCCTGCTTGGAGACAAGCCCGGTCTTCTCCTCCTGAAGGGTGGCCAGGTCACCTGCAACACACGACAGGCGTCAGCCGGCTCTCGGAGGCTATGTGCTCCTCATGCGAAGCTCAACTGACCTTGCACGTGCGCCAGCTCTTCCTCCAGGCGGTAGAAGCCGTATTTGCCACGGTTGTGGATGGCGACCGCCTCCTCGAACAGCTTCTACCGCAGAGAGGTTCCCTCCTGTCGCAAAGAGGCAAAGATCAAGATACACTCAAAGGAGATCTGGCCCGGCTACCCGTCAGCCGGCCAGCCGGCCCGCATCTCGAGGGCTACACCCAGTGGTTGCCCTCGCGCGCCCCCACTGAAAACTCTAAGTCAAAGCAACTGGGCTTACCTCTACACGCTGTAGGGCAGCGTTTGCCGCCTCCGCGAACCGGGCCAGCTCTTGCCGGCACTGGTCCAGGACGATCCCCAAGTCCCCGAAGGAGGGGACCGGGCCGCCCGCCTGGGGAGCCGCCAAGGCTGGCACACGTGCCAGCGCCTCCCAGTCTCAGAGCACCTCCTGCATCGACCGCAGGTTCCTCTGGGCCCAGCTGCCGCTGCCACCCAGGCTCGCCGTGGCGCCAGCCGCCAGGGGCGGGTTGATGACGGCAAGGGTCCGAGGTTTGCTTCACGCCGGATCTCTGCCCAGCGTCGTCGTCGCCTCCGCTTCCTGCCGCTCCGGCGTGACGATCGCGATGCAGGGCACCTCGACCTCCATGGCCGCCACCTCTGGCGCCGCCTCTAGGGCCGCCGGGGCCTCCGCCACATCGACCCGGGTCGGCTCGGCCGCAGGCGGGGTCACCTCTGGCACCTCGGGCCGGATTGCCTCGGGAGCCGTCTCCGTCGTCGTTGCCCTCACTTGGACCGCCTCCAGCGCGGACGGGGGCGCTGGCAGATGTTGGAAATATGCCCTAGAGGCAATAGTAAATTAGTTATTATCATATTTCCTTGTTCATGATAATCGTTTATTATACATGCTATAGTTGTATTGATTGGAAACTAAATACATGTTTGGGTATATAGACAACATTGTGTCCCTAGTATGCCTCTAGTAAACTAGCTCATTGATCAAAGATGGTCAAGGTTTCCTAGCCATTGACATGAGATGTCATTTGATAACGGGATCACATCATTAGGAGAATGATGTTATGGACAAGACCCAAATTATAAACGTAGAATATGATCGTGTCAGTTTATTGCTACAGTTTTTTGCATGTCAAGTATTTGTTCCTATGACCATGAGATCATGCAACTCACTAACACCGGAGGAGTACCTTGTGTGTATCAAATGTCGCAACGTAACTGGGTGACTATAAAGGTGCTCTATAGGTATCTCTTAGGGTGTCTGATGGGTTGGCATGGATCAAGATTGGGATTTGTTACTCCGTGTGACGGAGAGGTATCTCAAGGCCCACTCGGTAATACAACATCACAACAAGCCTTGCAAGCAATGTGACTACAGTGTTAACCACGGGATCTTGTATTATGGAACGAGTAAAGATACTTGCCGGTAACGAGGTTGAACTAGATATACAGATACCGACGATCAAATCTTAGGCAAGTAACATAACGAAGAAGAAAGGGAACAACATACGGGATTAACTGAATCCTTGACATAGAGGTTCAACTGATAAAGATCTTCGTAGAATATGTAGGAACCAATATGGGCATCCAAGTCCCGCTATTGGTTATTGACCTTAGACGTGTCTCGGTCATGTATACATAGTTCTCGAACCCGCAGGGTCTGCACACTTAAGGTTCAGTGACGTTTCGGTAGTATAGAGTTATGTAAGGTGGTGACCGAAGGTTGTTCGGAGTCCCGGATGAGATCCCGGACGTCACGAGGAGCTCCGGAATGGTCCGGAGGTAAAGATTGATATATGGGATAATAGTGTTTGGTCTCCGGAAGGGTTCCGGAATTCACCTGAAATAGTTTCGGATGTTTCCCGAAAGGTTCGGGGTACAAGGACACTTTATTTGGGCCAAGGGGTAAATCCCATGAGCCTTTAGGAAGGTGCAAAAGATGTTTTGTGGAGGACAGGGGCCAAACGCCAGGGACCCTGGCGTCTGGGGCCAGACGCCGAGGACCTTGGCGTCTGGTCCTGGAGTCCGAGAAGGACTCTTGCCTTGCGGGCAAACCGACCTTGAGGAGGATTTTTCTCCACGTTTCGGCCCCAGGGCTCAGCATATAAATAGAAGGGCGAGGCTAGCACTTGGGACACATCAAGAAACCCTAAGCCACGTGGTGCCTCTCCCCTAGTTCTTAGTTTCTCCTCTAGATCGGTTTCAACGGTGCTTAGGCGAAGCCCTGCTGGAATTGCTCCACCACCATTGCCGCAACGCCGTCGCGCTGTCGGAGAACTCGTCTACCTCTCCTCTCCCTCTTGTTGGATCAATAACGCAGATATCATCATCGAGATGTACGTGTGCTGAACGCAGAGGTGTCGCCCATTCGGTGCTAGATCGGAAGGACCGTGATCAAGATCGCAAGATGATTCGTAATTGGATAGCGGGACAGATCGTGATGAGATCGTTGGACGGATCGTGATTGGATCGCGGGATGGGTCGTGATGGGATCACGAGATGCTCGGCAATTTGGATCGCGAAGATGTTCGACTACATCAACCGCGTTTCTTAATGCTTCCCGCTTAGCGATCTACAAGGGTATGTAGATCCACTCTCCCTCTCGTAGATGCTCATCACCATGGATAGATCTTGCATGCGCATAGGAAATTTTTTGTTTGCCATGCAACGTTCTGCAACAGTGGCATCAGAGCTAGGTCTATGTGTAGATGAGATCTCAAGTAGAACACAAAGAGTTTGTGGGCGTTGATGCTTAGATTGCTTCCTCCCTTGGTCGTGTTTTGGTTCAGCGGTATTGTAGGATGAAGCGACCCAGACCAACCTTACTCGTACGCTTACGAGAGACGGGTTCTGTCGACTGACATGTAACTTCGTTGCACAAAGATGGCTGGCGGGTGTCTGTTTCTCCTACTTTAGTTGGATCGGATTCGACAAAGACGGTCCTTGAGAAGGTTGAAAAGCAATTTATGTATCACCGTTGTGGTTTTGCGTAGGTGAGAATTTTTCTTGCTAGATACCCGTAGCAGCCACGTAAAACTTGCAACAACAACTAGAGGACGTCTAACTTATTTTTCAGGGTATGTTGTGATGTGATATGGCCAATTACATGATGAGATATATGTGATGTATGGGATGATCATGTTTTGTATAGAATATCACGACTTGCATGTCGATGAGTACGGCAACCATGAGGAGCCATAGGGTTGCCTTTAATTATTGTATGACCTGCATGTCAATCATTAAGCGCTATGTAATGCTTTACTTTATCGCTAAACGGTAGCCATAGTAGTATGAGCATGGTGGGCGCGACAACCCCGATGGTGACACAATGTGGAGATAATGATGATGGAGATCATGGTGTTGTGTTGGTGACAATGGAGATTATGCCGGTGCTTTCAAGATGGAGATCAAAAGCACAAGTTCATGGCCATATCATGTCAATTATGATTTGCATGTGATGTTAATCGTTTTATGCACCTTGTTTTGCTTAGGACGACGGTGGCATTATAAGGTGATCCCTCACTTCATTTCAAGATAAATTGTGTTCTCCCCGAGTGTACACCATTGCGAAAGTTTGTCGTTTTGAGACACCACGTGATGATCGGGTGTGATAGACTCTACGTTCACATACAACGGGTGCAAGCTGGTGTTGCACATGCAGAACACTCGGGTTAAACTTGACGAGCCTAGCATGTACAGACATGGCCACGGAACACAAGAGACCGGAAGGTCGAACATGAGTCATATAGTAGATATGATCAACATGATGATGTTCACCATTGAAACCACCTCAACTCACGTGATGATCGGACTTGAGTTGGTGAATTTGGATCATGTATCACTCAAATGACTAGAGGGATGTAAATTTGAGTGGGATTTCTTAAGTAATATGATTAATTGAACTCATTAACATGAACATAGTCAGTAGTGTCTTTGCAAATTATGTTGTAGCTCACGCTGTAGCTCCCTTGAATTTTTATATGTTCCTAGAGAAATAGAGTTGAAATATGATGGTAGCAATATTGCGGACAGGGTCTGTGATCTGAGGATTGTCCTCATTGCTGCACAGAAGGCTTATGTCCTTAATGCACCGCTCGGTGCACCACCCCCTCTAGCGTCGTTTGTAGATGTTGTGAACATCTGACAGGCACGTTCCGATGACTACTTCATAGTTTAGTGCGTCATGCATTACGGTTCAGAACTGAGGCTCCAAAACGTTTTGATCATCACGGAACATATGAGATGTTCTAAGAGCTGAAATTGGGATCTCAGGCTCGTGCCCGTGTTGTGAGATATGAGATCTCCAACAAAATTCTTTGCCTGTAAGATGAAGGAGAATAGCTCAATCGTTGAGCATGTGCTCAGATTGTCTGGGTGGTACAATCGCTTGAATCGAGTGGGAGTTGATCTGCTAGATAAGAAAGTGATTGATATAGTTTTCCAAGTCACTGTCACAAAGCTACTAGAGCTTCGTGATGAACTATAAAATGCCAGGGATGGAAATAATGATCCCTGAGCTGTTCACAATTTGACACCGCGAAGGTAGAAATCAAGTAGGAGCATCAAGTGTTGATGGTTAGTAAAACCACTCGTTTCGAGAAGGGTAAGGGAAAGGAGGGAAACTTCATGGATGGCAAGTCAGTTGCTGCTCCAGTGAAGCAACCCAAAGTTGAACCAAAACCCGAGACTAAGTGCTTCTATTATGAGAGAGCGGTGGCTGAAGCGGAACAACCCTAGATACTTGGTAGATAAGAAGGCTGGCAACGTCGACAGAAGTATATTTGATATACGTGTTATTGATGTGTACCTTGATAGTACTCCTAGTAGCACCTGGGTATTGGATACCGGTTCGGTTGCTAAATGTTAGTAACTCGAAGTAAAAGCTACGAAATAAACGAAGACTAGCTAAGTGTGAGGTGACGATGTGTGTTGGAAATGTTTCCAAGGTTGATGTGATCAACATCGCACGCTCTCTCTACCTTCAGGATTAGTGACAAACCTAAATGTTGTTGGTGTTTGCGTTAAGCATGAACATGATTAGATCATGTTTATTGCAACACGTTTATTCATTTAAGTTAGAGAATAATGGTTATTCTGTTTACATGAATAATACCTTCAATGGTCATGCACCCTGGGAGAATGGTTTGTTGAATCTTGATCGTAGTAATGCACATGTTCATAACATTGATGCCAAAAGATACAAAGTTAATAATGATAGTACCACATACTTGTGGCACTGCCCCTAAATGTCATACTGGTATAAAGCGCATGAAGAAACTCCATGCTGATGGATCTTTGGACTCATTCGATTTCGAATCGGTTGAGACATGCGAACCATGTCTCTTGGGCAAGATGAGTAAGGACCTCACCAGTCTGAATCATTTGAAAGGTTCAAGCAAATACAGAGTGATGTTTAAAGATAATCGTGACGAGAAGATAAGATATCTACGATATGATCATGGAGGTGAATATCTGAGTTATGAGTTTGGTATACAACTTAAGACAATGTGAAAGTTGTTTCACAACTCACGCCACCTGGAACACCATAGTGTGATGGTGTGTCCGAACGTCATAGTCGTGCTCCATTGGATATGGTGCGAATTATGATGTCTCTTCTCGTTTTACCACTATCGTTTTGGGGTTATGCATTAGAGACAACTACATTCACTTTAAATAGGGCACCATCTAAATCCGTTGACATGACACCATATGGTTTGACAGAAACCTAAGCTGTCATTTCTTAATGTTTGGGGCTACGACAGTTATGTGAAAAGGGTTTTCACCTAATGAGCTCGAACCCAAAGCGGACAAATGCATCTTCATAGAATACCCTAAGAACAGTTGGGTATACCTTCTATCTCATATCCAAGTGCAAAGTGTTTGTTGCTAAATACGGGTCCTTTCTCGAGAAAGATTTTCTCTCGAAAGAATTGAGTGGGAGGAAGATAGAACTTGATGAGGTTGTTGAACCTTTGTTTCAACCAGAGAGTAGCGCATTACAGAAAATTGTTTCTGTGGAGCATACATTAGTTGAAGAGGAAGTTAGTGATGATGATCGTGAAGCTTCGGATCAAGTTACTATCAAACCTCGTAGGTTGACAAGGATGCGTACTGCTCTCGAGTGGTACGGCAACCCTGTCTTAGAGGTCATGTTGTTGGACAACGATGAGCCTACGAGCTATGGAGAAGCGATGATGGGCCCGGATTTCGACAAATGGTTAGAGGCCATGAAATCCGAGAAAGGATCCATGTATGAAAACCAAGTATAAACTTTGGTAGACTTGCTCGTTGGACGGCAGGATGTCGAGTACAAATGGACCTTTAAAATGAAGACAGACGCTGATGGTGAATGTCACCATTTATAAAGCTCGACTAGTTGCAAAGAAGTTTCCGGCAAGTTCAAGGAGTTGACTACGATGAGACTTTCTCACTCGTAGTGATGCTAAAGTCTGTTGGAATGATGTTAGCAGTTGCTGCATTTTCCAATATTGAAATCTGCCAGATGGATGTCAAGACACTGTTTCCTTAATGCTTTACTTGAGGAAAGGTTGTATGTGATACAACCAGAAGGTTTTGTCAGTCCTAAGGATGCTAAACGGTGAGCAAGCTTTGGTGATCCTTCTATGGACTGAAGCAAGCATCTCGGAGTTGGAATATACACTTTGATGAGGTGATCAAATTTCTTGAGTCTATACAAAGTTTATGAGAAACTTCTATTTACAATAAAATGAGTGGGAGAACTATAGAGTTTCTGATAAGCATATGTGGTTGACATATTGTTGATCGGAAATGATGTAGAATTTCTAGAAAGCATAAAGGGTTGTTTGAAAGGAGTTTTTCAAAGGAAGACCTGGATAAAGCTACCTAATTGTTGAGCATCAAGATCTATAGAGATAGATCAAGATGCTTGATGAGACTTTCAATGAGTACATACCTTGACAAGATTTTGAAAGAGTTCAAAATGGATCAGTCAGAGAAGTGTTCTCGCCTGCTTTGTAAGGTGTGAATTTGAGTGAGACTCAAAGCTCGACCACGGCAGAAGAAAGAGAAAGGACGAATGTCGTCCCCTGTATCTTAGCCATAGGCTCTGTATAGTATGCCATCCTATGTACCGCACCTGTGTGTGCCTTGCCATGAGTCCATCAAGGGATACAAGAGTGATCCAAGAGTGGATCACTGGACAGCGGTTAAGATTATCCTTAGTGACTAAAAGACCAAGGAAATGTTTCTCGATTATGGAGGTGATAAAGAGTTTGTTGTAAAGAGTTACGTCGATGCAAGCTTTAACACCAATCCGGATGACTCTTAGTAGCAATCCGGATACGTATAGTGGAGCAGCCATTTGGAATAGCTCCAAGTGGAGTGTGGTAGCAGTGTCTACTGTATGACATAGAGATTTGCAAAGTACACACGGATCTGAATGACGTAGGCCCGTTGACTAAAAGACCTCTCGCACATGCAAAGCATTATCGAGCCCCAGAACTCATTGGGTGTTAGATTCATATAAATGCAAATCACATGGTGATGTGAACTAGATTATTGACTCTAGTGCAAGTGGGAGACTGTTGGAAATATGCTCTATACTACCGAAACGTCACCAAACCTTAAGTGTGCAGACCCTGCGGGTTCGAGAACTATGTAGACATGACCGAGACACCTCTACGGTCAATAACCAATAGCGGGACTTGGATGTCCATATTGGTTCCTACATATTCTACAAAGATCTTTATCGGTCGAACCTCTATGTCAAGGATTCAGTTAATTCCGTATGATGTTCCCTTTGTTCTTCGGTATGTTACTAACCCGAGATTCGATCGTCGGTATCTCCATACCTAGTTCAACCTCGTTACTGGCAAGTCTCTTTACTCGTTTCGTAATACAAGATCCTGCAACTAACACTTAGTCACATTGCTTGCAATGCTTATTGTGATGTTGTATTACCGAGTGGGCCTTGAGATACCTCTCCGTCACACGAAGTAACAAATCCCAGTCTTGATCCATGACAACTCAACAGACACCCTCGGAGATACCTGTAGAGCACCTTTATAGTCACCCAGTTATGTTGCGACATTTGATACACACAAGGCACTCCTCCGATGTTCGTGAGTTGCATGATCTCATGGTTATAGGAACACATACTTGACATGCAGAAAACAGTAGCAATAAACTGACATGATCATACGCTACGTTTGTAGTTTGGGTCTTGTCCATCACATCATTCTCCTAATGATGTGATCCCATTATCAAATGACATCACATTTCAATGGCTAGGAAACCTTGACCATCTTTGATGAACGAGCTAGTTCACTAGAGGCATACTAGGGACAAAGTGTTGTCTATTTACGCACACATGTAATGTGTTTCCAATTAACACAATTATAGCATGGATAATAAACGATTATCATGAACAAGGAAATATAATAATAAAAACTTTATTTATTGCCTCTAGGGCATATTTCCAACAGTCTCCCACTTGCACTAGAGTCAATAATCTAGCTCACATCACTATGTGATTTACATTGTAATTAATCGAACACTCATGCAGTTCTGGTGTTGATCAAGTTTAGCCCTTGGAAGAGGTTTAGTCAATGGGTCTGCAACATTCAGATCCGTGTGCACATTGCAAATATTTATGTCCTTCTCCTCGATGTAATCGCGGATGGAGTTGAAGCGTCGCTTTATGTGTCTGGTCCTCTTGTGAAACCTTGGTTCCTTGGCCAGAGCAATGGCACCAGTGTTGTCACAGAACAGGTTCATTCGATTCAGTGCACTCGGCACTACTCCAAGATCTGTCATGAACTGCTTCATCCAGACACCTTCCTTCGCCGCCTCCGAGGCTGCGATGTACTCTGCTTCACATGTAGAATCGTCTACCACGCTTTGCTTGGAACTGCACCAGCTTACCGCTCCCCGTTAAGAATAAATACGTATCCGGTTTGTGACTTAGAGTCATCCGGATCAGTGGCAAAGCTTGCATCGACGTAACCCTTTACGACGAGCTCTTCATCACCTCCATAAATGAGAAACATTTCCTTAGTCCTTTTCAAGTACTTAAGGATATTCTTGACCGCTGCCGAGTGTTCCATTCCAGGATCACTTTGAAACTTTCCGGCCATACTTATGGCAAGGCTGACATCCAGTCTTGTGCACAACATTGCATACATGATAGAGCCTATGGCTGAAGCATAGGGGATGACACTCATCTTTTCTATATCTTCTGCAGTCACTGGGCATTGAGTCTTACTCAACTTCACACCTTGTAACACAAGCAAGAACCCCTTCTTGGACAGATCCATTTTGATCTTCTTCAAAACTTTATCAAGGTATGTGCTCTGTGAAAGTGCTATTAAGCATCTCGATCTATCTCTATAGATCTTAATGCCTAATATGAAAGCAGCTTCTCCTAGGTCCTTCATTGAAAAACTCTTGTTCAAATATTCCTTCACGCTTTCTAGCATTTCTATATTGTTTCCAATCAGTAATATGTCATCCACATATAATATTAGAAACGCTATAGAGCTCCCACTCACTTTCTTGTAAATACAAGCTTCTCCATAAACTTGTATAAACTCAAACGCTTTGATCACCTCATGAAAACACTTATTCCAACTCCGAGATGCTTGCACCAGCCCATAAATGGATCGCTGGACTTTGCAAACTTTGTCAGCATTCTCTGGATCGACAAAACCTTCTGGTTGCATCATATACAACTCTTCCTCAAGGAAACCGTTAAGGAACGCTGTTTTGACATCCATCTGCCAAATTTCATAGTCGAAATAAGCAGCTATTGCCAACATGACTCTGACAGACTTAACCATCGCTACGGGTGAGAAAGTCTCATCATAGTCAACTCCTTGAACTTGTGAAAAACCCTTTGCCACAAGTCGAGCTTTATAGACAGTGACATTACCGTCCGCGTGTGTCTTCTTCTTAGAGATCCATTTGTTCTGAATGGCCTTTCGCCCTTCAGGTAATACTTCCAAAGTCCATACTTTGTTTTCATACATGGATCCCATCTCGGATTTCATGGCCTCTAACCATTTCTCGGAATCCGGGCCCATCACTGCTCCTCCATAGCTCGTAGGTTCATAGTTGTCCAACAACATGACCTCTAAGACACGGTTGCCATACCACTCAGGAGTAGTACGCGGCCTTGTCGACCTACAAGGTTCAATAGTAGCTTGATCCGAAGCTTCATGATCATCATCATTAACTTCCTCTTCTACCGTCGTAGGTTCCACAGAAACATCTTTCTGTGCTGCGCTACTTTCTGGTTGAAGTAAAGGTTCAATAACCTCATCAAGCTCTATTTTCCTCCCACTCAATTCTTTCGAGAGAAACTCTTTCTCAAGAAATGTTCCATTCTTAGCGACAAACACTTTGCCTTCGGATCTGAGATAGAAGGTATACCCGACTGTCTCTTTCGAGTATCCTATGAAGACGCATTTTTCCGCTTTGGGTTCCAGCTTTTCAAGTTGAAGCTTTTTGACATAAGCATCACATCCCCAAACTTTAAGAAACGACAACTTTGGCCTCTTGCCAAACCACAGTTCATATGGCGTTGTCTCAATGGATTTCGATGGTGCCCTATTTAAAGTGAATGCAGCTGTCTCTAATGCATAACCCCAAAACGATAGTGGCAAATCAGCAAGAGACATCATAGAACGCACCATATCTAATAAGGTTCGATTACCACGTTCGGACACACCATTACGATGTGGTGTTCCGGGCGGTGTCAACTATGAAACAATTCCACTCTGTCTTAAGTGACTGCCAAACTTATAACTCAGATATTCACCTCCTTGATCAGATCGCAGGAATTTAATCTTCTTATTACGATGATTCTCAACTTCACTCTGAAATTGTTTGAACTTTTCAAACGTTTCAGACTTGTGTTTCATCAAGTAAATATACCCATATCTACTTAAGTCATCAGTGAAGGTGAGAAAACTACGATATCCACCGCGCGTTGTAACATTCATTGGACCGCACACATCAGTATGTATGATTTCCAATAAGTCACTCGCCCGTTCCATTGTTCCAGAAAACGACATTTTAGTCATCTTGCCCATGAGGCATGGTTCACATGTGTCAAGTGATTCAAAATCAAGTGACTCCAAAAGTCCATCAGCATGGAGCTTCCTCATGTGTTTTACACCAAGATGACCTAAACGGTAGTGCCACAAGAAAGTGGTACTATCATTATCAACTCTACATCTTTTGGCATCAATGTTATGAACATGTGTGTCATCACTATCAAGATTCAATATGAATAAACCCCTAACATTGGGTGCATGACCATAAAATATATTACTCATATAAATAGAACAAACTTTATTCTCTGAATTAAATGAGTAACTGTCTTGCAATAAACAAGATCCAGATATAATGTTCATGCTTAAGCAGGCACTAAATAACAATTATTCAGGTTCATCACTAATCCCGATGGTAATTGAAGAGAGAGCGTGCCGACGGCGATCACATCAACCTTGGAACCATTTCCCACGCGCATCGTCACTTCGTCCTTTGCCAGCCTTTGTTTATTCTGTAGTTCTTGCTTTGAGTTGCAAATGTGAGCAACTGAACCGGTATCAAATACCCAGGCACTACTACGAGAGCTAGAAAGGTACACATCAATAACATGTATATCATATATACCTTGTTTGTCGTTGGCCGCCTTCTTGTCAGCCAGGTACTTGGGGCAGTTCCGCTTCTAGTGACCAGTTCCCTTGCAATGAAAGCACTCAGTTTCTGGCTTGGGTCCATGCTTGGGCTTCTTTACAGGAGTAGAAGCTGCTTTGCCATCCTTCTTGGTTTTACCCTTCTTGCCCTTGACCTTAACCTTGCCATTTTTCTTGAAACTAGTGGTTTTATTGACCATCAACACTTGATGTTCTTTCTGGATTTCAGACTCAGCGACTTTTAGCATCGCAAACAGCTCGGTGACTGACTTGTTCATACCGTGCATGTTATAGTTCATCACAAAGCTCTTGTAACTAGGTGGCAGTGAATGAAGAACTCTGTCAGTGATCGCTTCTTGCGGAAGGGCAATTCCCAACTCCGCTAGACAAGTTGAATACCCAGACATTCTAAGTATATGTTCACTGATAGACCCGTTCTCTTCCATCTTGCAAGCATAGAACTTATCGGAGGTTTCATACCTCTCGATCCGGGCATTCTTCTGAAAGATAAACTTCAACTCCTAGAACATCTCATATGCTCCATGATGTTCAAAACGTCTTTGAAGTCCCGGTTCTAAGCCATACAATATTGCACACTGAACTATTGAGTAATCTCAAGTACGTGCCTCCCAAGCGTTCTTAACGTCTTCGGAGGTCATGTCTTCTGGTTGGTCACCAAGCGGTGCATCAAGGACATATGATTTCTGGGAAGTCGTGAGGATAATCCTCAGATTATGGGCCCAGTCAACAAAGTTTCTTCCATCATCTTTCAACTTAGCTTTCTCTAGGAACGCATTAAAATTCAGGGGTGCTACTGCACGAGCCAGTGATCTACAACATAAATATGCAAAGTTTACATAGACTGTTGTTCAAGATAATGAGTTTAGTTAATCAAATTACTAAAGCTCCCACTCAAATCGACATCCCTCGGGTCATCTGAGTGTCACATGATCCAAATCCACCAACTCAAGTCCGATCATCACGTGAGTTGAGGTGGCTTCAATGGTGAACATCATTATGTTGATCATATCTACTATATGACTTATGTTTGACCTATCGGTCTCTTGTGTTCCGAGGCCATGTCTATACATGCTAGGCTCGTCAAGTTTAACCCGAGTGTTCCGCACGTGCCACACTGGCTTGCACCCGTTGTATGTGAACATAGAGTCTATCACACCCGATCATCATGTGGTGTCTCAACACGACGAACTTTCGCAACGGTGCACACTCGGGGAGAACACAATTTATCTTGAAATTAAGTGAGGGATCACCTTATAATTCTACCGTCGTCCTAAGCAAAACAAGGTGCATAAAAGGATTAACATCACAACAAATCATAAGTGACATGATATGGCCATGAACTTGTGCTTTTGATCTCCATCTTCAAAGCACCGGCATGATCTCCATCATCACCGGCAAGACACCATGATCTCCATCATCTTGATCTCTATCAACGTGTCGCCATCGAGGTTATCGCGCCCAACATGATTCTACTACTATTGCTATCGTTTAGCGATAAAGTAAAGCATTACATAGCGCTTAATGATTGACACACAGGTCATACAATAATTAAAGACAACCCTATGGCTCCTGCCGGTTGCCGTACTCATCGACATGCAAGTCGTGATAATGTATACATCACATGATCATCTCATACATCACATATATCACATCATGTAATTGGCCATATCACATCACAACATACCCTGCAAAAACAAGTTAGACGTCCTCTAATTGTTGTTGCATGTTTTACGTGGCTGCTACGGGTATCTAGAAAGAACAATTCTCATCTACGAAAAAACGACAACGGTGATACACTAGTTGCTTTTCAACCTTCTCAAGGACCGCCTTTGTCAAATCCGATCCAACTAAAGTGAGAGAAACTGGCACCGCAAGCCATCTATGCAACAAGTTGCGGTCGAGGGAACCGGTCTCTCGTAAGCATACGAGTAATGTTGGTCCGGGCCGCTTCATCTCACAATACCGCTGAACCAAAATCCGACCAAGGGAGGAAGCAATCTAAGCATGAACGCCCACAAACCTTTTGTGTTCTACTCGAGATCTCATCTACACATAGACCTAGCTCATGATGCCACTGTTGGGGAACGTTGCATGGGAAACAAAAAAAATCCTACGCACACGTAGATCTATCCATGGTGATGAGCATCTACGAGAGGGAGAGTGGATCTACGTACCCTTGTAGATCGCTAAGCGGGAAGCGTTAAGAAACACGGTTGGTGTAGTCGAACGTCTTCGCGATCCAAATCGCCATGCGTCCCGTGATCCAATCATGATCCGTCTCGCGATCTAATCACGATCCGTCCCACGAACTTGATCACGATTCGTCCCACGAACTTGATCACGATCTGTCCCACGAGCTTGATCACCAATTCTATCATCATTAACTTGATCACCAATTCTGTCCCACGAACTTGATCTTGAACTATCCAACAACATGATCTCCAAGACAGAGTTGTCGTACCACTTAGGAGCAGTACACATCCTTGTCGACCCACGAAGTTCGATAGTAACTTGATCCTGAAGCTTCATGATCATCATCATTAACTTACTCTTCAACTAACGTAGGCTTCACAGAAACATCTTTCTGCGCTGCGCTACTCTCTGGTTGAACAAAGGTTTAACAACCTCATCAAGTTCTATCTTCCTCCCACTCAATTCTTTCGAGAGAAACATTTCCTCGAGAAAGGATCCGTTTAAGCAACAAACACTTTGCACTAGGATCTGAGATTGAAGGTTCACCCAACTGATCTTAGGGTATTCTATGAAGATGCATTTGTCCGCCTTGGGTTCGACCTCATTAGGTGAAAACATTTTCCACACAAGTGTCACAGCCCCAAATATTAAGAAATGACAACTTAGGTTTCTATCAAACCATAATTCACACGGTGTCATTGTTGGAAATATGCCCTAGAGGCAATAATAAATTAGTTATTATCATATTTCCTTGTTCATGATAATCGTTTATTATCCATGCTATAATTGTATCGATCGGAGACTTAAATGCATGTGTGGATACATAGACAAAAACCATGTCCCTAGTATGCCTCTAATGGACTAGCTCGTTTGGTTTCCGGAAAAGTTTCGGGCTCATCGGTAGTGTACCGGGAGTATCGGTAGTGTACCGGGAGTGTCGGTAGTGTACCGGGAGACCTCCGGGAGGGGTACTTCGACCCCAAGAGGTCCATGGGCTGTGGGAGAATAATAACCAGCCCTTAGTGGGCTGGGAAAACAGCCACAAAGGCCCATGGCGCAGGAGAGAAAGTCCTAAAGCAAAAAGTGGAAAATCAGCCAATAGGAGGCAATCCTACTCCAACTAGGATTGGAGGTGAAGTAGGATTGCTCCCACCTCCTATTTCGGCCGACCCAAAGGCCTTGTCTGCCTCTCCTCTCCTCTCCTCCTATATATACTAGTGGATTGGGTGGTTTTTGGACAGAATTTCCGGCCACGTGCTACCCGTTCCACCGGTGCATAGTTTCTCCTCTAGATCGGTTTTCTGCAGCGCTTAGGCGAAGCCCTGCCGGAATTGCTCCACCACCATCACCGGAGCGCCGTCACGCTGCCGGTGAACTCTCTCTCCTCTCCACCTCCTCTTGCTGGATCAAGACGGTGGAGATCGTCATCAAGCTGCACGTGTGCTGAACGCGGAGGTGCCGTCCGTTCGGCGCTAGATCGGAAGGACCGTGATCGAGATCACGAGACGGGTCGTGATGAGATCGCGGAACGGCTCGTGATGAGTTCGCGGGACAGATCGTGATCAAGATCGTGAGACGGATTGTGATGAGATCACGGGACGGATCGTGATGAGTTCACGGGACGGATCGTGATTGGATCGCGGGACGGATCGTGATGAGATCGCGGGATGCTCGGCGATTTGGATCGCGAAGATGTTCGACTACACCAACCGCGTTTCTTAACGCTTCCCACTTAGTGATCTACAAGGGTACGTAGATCCACTCTCCCTCTCGTAGATGCTCATCACCATGGATAGGTTTGCGTGTGCGTAGGAAATTTTTTGTTTCCCATGCGACGTTCCCCAACAGTCATCTCAACGGATTTAGATGATGCCCTATTTAAAGTGAATGTAGTTGTCTCTAATGCATAACCCCAAAAATTATAGTAGTAAAACGATAAGAGACATCACAGTATGCACTATATCAATAGAGCATGACTATGATGTTCATACACACCATCACACCATGGTGTTCCAGGTAGCGTTAGTTGTGAAACAAATTTCACATTGTCTTAAGTTGTATGCCAAACTCGTAACTCAGATATTCACCTCCACGATAATATCGTGGTCATTTTTATCTTCTTGTCACGATGATCTTTAAACTTCACTCTGAATTTGCTTGAACCTTTCAAACGATTCAGACTTGTGTTTCATTAAGTAAATATACACTATATCTACTCAAATCATCAGTGAAGGTAAGAAAATAACGATATCCACTGCACGCTACAAGACTCACTAGATTGCATACATCAATATGTATCATTTCCAATGAATCACTTGCCCGCTCCATCCAACGGGGTCTTTTAGTCATCTTGCCCAAGAGGCATGGTTCGCATGTCTCAACCGATTCGAAATCGGATGAGTCCAAATAACCATCAGCATGGAGTTTCTACATGCGCTTTATACCAATATGACATTTAGCGGCAGTGCCACAAGTATGTGGTACTATCATTATTAACTTTGTATCTTTTGACATCAATGTTATGAACATGTGTACCACTACGATCAAGATTTCAACAAACCATTCTCACTGGGTGCATGACCATTGAAGGTATTATTCATGTAAACAGAATAACCATTATTCTCTAACTTAAATGAATAACCGTATTGCAATAAACATGATCTAATCATGTTCAAGCTCAACGCAAAACACCAAATAACATTTAGGTTCGTCACTAATCCTGAAGGTAGAGAGAGCGTGCGATGTTGATCACATGAACCTTGGAAACATTTCCAACACATATCGTCACCTCACCCTTAGCTAGTTCTCCGTTTATTCCGTAGCTTTTATTTCGAGTTACTAACATTTAGCAACCGAACCGGTATCCAATACCCAGGTGCTACTAAGAGTACTAGCAAGGTACACATTAATAACTCGTATATCAAATATACTTCTATCAATGTTGCCAGCCTTCTTATCTACCAAGTATCTAGGGTTGTTCCGCTTCAGCGACCGCTCACCTCATAACAGAAGCACTTAGTCTCGGGTTTGAGTTCAACTTTGGGTTGCTTCACTGAAGCAGCAACTGACTTGCTATCCATGAAGTTTCCCTCCTTGCTCTTGCCCTTCTCGAAACTAGTGGTTTGATTAACCATCAACACTTGACGCTCCTTCTTGATTTCTACCTTCGCGGTGTCAAACATCGCGAACAGCTCAGGGATCAACATCTCTTTCCCTGGCATTTTATAGTTCATCACCAAGTTCTAGTAGCTCAGTGACAGTGACTTGGAGAACTACATCAATCACTATCTTATCTGGAAGATCAACTCCCACTCAATTCAAGCGATTGTAGTACCCAGACAGTCTAAGCACATGCTCAACGATTGAGCTATTCTCTTTTATCTTGCAGGCAAAGAATCTCGTTGGAGATCTTATATCTCGCAACTCGGGCACGAGCCTGAGATCACAATCGCAGCTCTTAGAACATCTCATATGTTCCGTGACGTTCAAAACGTTTTGGAGCCTCAATTCTAAGCCGTAATGCATGACGCACTAAACTATCAAGTAGTCATCGAAACGTGCCTGTCAGATGTTCACAACATCTACAGTCGACGCTAGATGGGGTGGCGCACCGAGCAGTGCATTAAGGACATAAGCCTTCTGTGCAGCAATGAGGACAATCCTCAGATCACGGACCCAGTCCGCAATTTTGCTACCAACATCTTTCAATTCTATTTCTCTAGGAACATATAAAAATACAAGGGAGCCACAACGCGAGCTAGTAATCTACAACATAATTTGCAAAGACACTTTGACTATGTTCATGATAATGAGTTCAATTAATCATATTACTTAAGAACTCCCACTCAAATTGACATCCCTCCGATCATTCGAGTGATACATGATCCAAATTCACCAACTCAAGTCCGATCATCACGTGAGTTGAGGTGGCTGCAATGGTGAGCATCATCATGTTGATCATATCTACTATATGACTCATGTTCGACCTTTCGGTCTCTTGTGTTCCGAGGCCATGTCTGTACATGCTAGGCTCGTCAAGTTTAACCCGAGTGTTCTGCATGTGCAACACTGGCTTGCACCCGTTGTATGTGAACGTAGAGTCTATCACACCCGATCATCACGTGGTGTCTCAACACGACGAACTTTCGCAACGGTGCACACTCGGGGAGAACACAATTTATCTTGAAATTAAGTGAGGGATCACCTTATAATGCTACCGCCGTCCTAAGCAAAACAAGGTGCATAAAAAGGATTAACATCACATGCAAATCATAAGTGACATGATATGGCCATGAACTTGTGCTTTTGATCTCCATCTAGAAAGCACCGGCCTTATCTCCATCGTCACTGGCACGACACCATGATCTCCATCAACGTGTCTCCATCGGGGTTGTCACACCCTACATGCTTCTACTACTATTGCTACCGTAGCGATAAAGTAAAGCATTACATAGCGCTTAATGATTGACACGCAGGTCATACAATAATTAAAGACAACCCTATGGCTCCTGCCGGTTGCCGTATTCAATGACATGCAAGTCATGAAATTCTATACATCACATGATCATCTTATACATCACATATATCTCATCATGTAATTGGCCATATCACATCACAACATACCCTGCAAAAACAAGTTAGACGTCCTCTAATTGTTGTTGCATGTTTTACGTGGCTGCTACGGGTATCTAGCAAGAACGATTCTCACCTACGCATAAACCACAACGGTGATACATAGATTGCTTTTCAACCTTCTCAAGGACCGCCTTTGTCGAATCCGATCCAACTAAAGTGAGAGAAACTGTCACCCACAAGCCATCTAGGCAACAAGTTGCGTCGAGGGAACCGGTCTCTCGTAAGCGTACGAGTAATGTTGGTCCGGGCCGCTTCATCTCACAATCCCGCTGAACCAAAATACGACCAAGGGAGGAAGCAATCTAAGCATCAACGCCCACAAACCTTTTGTGTTCTACTCGAGATCTCATCGAACCATCAACCTAGCTCATGATGCCACTATTGGGGAACGTCGCATGGGAAACAAAATTTTTGCTACGCACACGCAAACCTATCCATGGTGATGAGCATCTACGAGAGGGAGAGTGGATCTACGTACCCTTGTAGATCGCTAAGCGGGAAGCGTTAAGAAACGCGGTTGGTGTAGTCGAACTTCTTCGCGATCCAAATTGCCGAGCGTCCCGCGATCCAATCACGAACCGTCCCGCGAACACATCATGATCCGTCCCGTGAACTCATCATGATCTGTCTCACAATCTTGATCACGATCTGTCCCGCGAACTCATCATGATCCGTTCCGTGATCACATCACGAACCGTCTCGCGATCTCGATCACGGTCCTTCCGATCTAGCGCCGAACGGACGGCACCTCCGCGTTCAGCACACGTGCAACTTGATGACGATCTCCAACGTCTCGATCTAGTGAGAGGAGGTGGAGAGGAGAGAGAGTTCACCGGCAGCGTGACGGCGCTCCGGTGATGGTGGTGGAGAAATTCCGGCAGGGCTTCGCCTAAGCGCTGCGGAACTACGATCTAGAGGAGAAACTATGCACCGGTGGAACGGGGAGCACGTGGCCGGAAATTCTGTCCAAAAACCACCCAATCCACTAGTATATATAGGAGGAGAGGAGAGGAGAGGCAGCCAAGGCCTTTGGGTCGGCCGAAATAGGAGGTGGGAGCAATCCTACTTCACCTCCAATCCTAGTTGGAGTAGGATTGCCTCCTATTGGCTGATTTTCCACTTTTTGCTTTAGGACTTTCTCTCCTGCGCCATGGGCCTTTGTGGCTGTTTTACCAGCCCACTAAGGGCTGGTTATGATTCTCCCACAGCCCATGGACCTCTTGGGGTCGAAATACCCCTCCCGGAGGTCCCCCGGTACACTACCGGCACTCCCGGTACACTACCGATACTCCCGGTACACTACCGATGAGCCCGAAACTTTTCCGACGACCAAACTGGGACATCCTATATATGAATCTTTACCTAGTGACCATTCCGTAGCTCCTCGTGACGTCCGGGATCTCATCCGGGACTCCGAACAACCTTCGGTCACCACCATACATAACTCTACACTACCGAAACGTCACCGAACCTTAAGTGTGCAGACCCTGCGGGTTCGAGAACTATGTAGACATGACCGAGACACCTCTACGGTCAATAACCAATGGCAGGACCTGTACGTCCACATTGGTTCCTACATATTCTACGAAGATCTTTATCGGTCGAACCTCTATGTCAAGGATTCAGTTAATCCCGTATAACGTTCCCTTTGTTCTTCGGTATGTTACTTGCCCGAGATTCGATCGTCAGTATCTCCATACCTAATTCAACCTCGTTACTGGCAAGTCTCTTTACTCGTTCCGTAATACAAGATCCCATGACTAACACTTAGCCACATTGCTTGCAAGGCTTGTTGTGATGTTGTATTACCGAGTGGGCCCTGAGATACCTCTCCGTCACACGGAGTAACAAATCCCAGTCTCGATCCATGCCAACTCAACAAACACCATCGGAGATACCTGTAGAGCACCTTTATAGTCACCCAGTTACGTTGCGACGTTTGACACACACAAGGCACTCCTCCGATATCCGTGAGTTGCATGATCTCATGGTCATAGGAACATATACTTGACATGCAGAAAACAGTAGCAATAAACTGGCACGATCATATGCTATGTTTGTAGTTTGGGTCTTATCCATCACATCATTCTCCTAATGATGTGATCCCGTTATCAAATGACATCTCATGTCCATGGCTAGGAAACCTTAACCATCCTTTGATCAACGAGCTAGTCCATTAGAGGCATACTAGGGACATGGTTTTGTCTATGTATCCACACATGCATTTAAGTCTCTGATCAATACAATTATAGCATGGATAATAAACGATTATCATGAACAAGGAAATATGATAATAACTAATTTATTATTGCCTCTAGGGCATATTTCCAACAATATCCGCCTCGACCATGATGGAGCCAACCCATGTGCCGCTGCATCCATCGGCCATCGCGGCGGCGGTGCGGCGTCCGGGCACGGTTGCGGGTTCGGGCGCAGTGACGCGCGAGAAAGGCAGAGAAGCAAGGAAGACGGGCAGCAAGGGGGCGAGCGAGATACGGGTATCTCTGCCCTTGCCTTTCCTCTCCTTTTATAGGGGAGGCAACGACTAGGGGACGTGGGATTAACTGCACCCACTTCCCCGGAAACTCCGCGTGCGTGGGTGGCCCCAGGCCATAACGGCTGCTTCGGGGCGCAGAGGATCCCGACCTGCGCCCCGAGGCCTACCGGGTTATGCTCGGGACCTAGCGGGCTAGGCCCAAGCCGACGTCCTGTCTCCCCCACGTGCGCGGGGCCCGCCGCATCATTACTCACCGCGTGGCGCGCGGCAGGCCGGCGCGGGTCCTGGGGCGACACACCGGCGCCCGAGGCATCCGGACCAACGGCCGACCCAGCTGCCCCTTCGGCTTCGTACCGGAGGCAGGCGTCATTGGGGGGAAGCCGCCGGCTCCCCTCTGTCTGCCGAACGCAGGCCCCCGCCGGCTTCGGGGACTACTGACGGGGTTATTACCCCTGGGTAGGCCAAAGCACTAGGGTCCTCCCCTTTTGCATTTCAAAGAAAAACCACGCGGCCGGCTGGAGGACAGCCAGCCTGTGCTGCCACCGGTTGGCGCCACGGACGGCTGGTCGAGGAGCCGACTCGACCCCTGACCGTCTAGGCACGGCCGACTGCCTCTGGGCCACCTCCTCCGTTGACCCTGGGATGGACAAGCGATGTCCCGTCCCTCTGCGCGCTGGTATAGCGATGTGACTTGACCGCCACGACGGGTGGCCCTATGGCCACAGTGGCCGCTGACGCACCGAAGCGCATGGCTATAATCCAACCGTCCGGGCCGCTGACCTCGGCGAGCGCGACCGGGCGAGGGAACAGTGTCGGCACGCCCTCGCCCACTCAATTACTTGCCTCGGCGTGGCTACAGTACCGCCGGCCGTACCAGAGACCTCGGCTGGCTGGCGCTAGACGACGCCTCCCGGGCGCCCTGTGCCGTGGCAGGTGAGCGAGAACCAATCGCAGAGCCGGCTGGCGGGCCCCGGCGGGAGACAGGACCGCTCAGCCGATGGACCCCATAGACGATGAGACGGCACGAAGGGTGCGACCCCCTGACCAACCAGAGAGACTGCCAGCCAGGTCCCCCACCCTTGTACTTTAGATATATTGTAGAGCTGGGGGGTTGGCCTATAAACCCCCCCGAGCCCCCCATGCAACGGGTACGGTCCATCACTCTCGCGCACCCACAGAACTCTCAACCCCCCCCCACCAGTGGCGGAGGAAGACGAGCCGGCTGCTCCTTCTTTCTCCTCTAGACACAGCTTTAGGAGCATCCCTGTACGCATACTCATCCATCCAACTAAACCAAGCAGGACTAGGGGTGTTACCTCCCTCGGAGGGCCCTGAACCTAGGTACATCGTGTGTCATCACTGCTTGTGCCCAATCTCGCACCCGGAGGCTGTCGGCGTCCTCCGGCCCCAACCACCTACGATAAGCCACCCTATGGCATCTGTCGTGAGAAAACGACGACAGTCCCCATGCCCGGTAGTGTCTCCTCGCTCGCCTTTGCATGTTGTCCGGATATCTACATGATCGTCGGATGCCGACATCACCACCAGCACCTTATCGCGCGCCACCTCGACGACGCCCGCAATTTGTTCGACAGTTTGCTCGCAAAGTACAAATGGACTCCGTCGAGGAGTTCTTTTTCCACCAATTCATTTGCGACTCTGATGATTCTTCATCCGGCGATGAGGAAGTTGTGGCCGCTATATTGGTCGTCCATGACCACCTTAGCAGGCAGCAGCCGATTTTCCAGGGCACACTTCGGTTTTGAATCGCAACCGAGAGAGCGGTCATTTCCTACTGTGGAAGGACTACTCTGAGGCACCTAAATCGCTCTTTCCACCACACATGTTCCGCCGTTGTTCCTGGATTGCTAAACATGTGTTCAATCATATCCGGTAGGGGGGGTGGGATACAATAAGTATTTCAAGTGCAAGAAGGATGTCCTGGGAAATGTTGGCTTCTCCTCTTATTAGAAATCCCCTACGGTTATTCGAATGCTTTCTTACGAAGTGCTTGATGATCTCATTGATGAGTATGTCCGTATGAGCGAGTTCACATGTCTAGAATCCATGTATAGGTTCAGTAAGGCTGTTGTAGCGGTGTTTGGGCCCGAGTACTTGAGAGAGCCAAATGTTGCGGATACTGCTCGGTTGTTGGCAATGAATGACAACAGGAAATTTCCGGGGATGCTTTGTAGCATAAATTGTATGCATCGGAGTGGAAGAACTTCCCTTCTGCTTGGCAGGGGCAGTATAGGGGCCATTTCAAAGCTTGCACCGTCATACAAAAAGTAATGGCATCACAAGATCTCCGGATCTGGCACTCTTTCTTTGGTATGGCCGGAACTCACAATGATACCAACGTGCTTCAACGATCTCTGATGTTTGCAAGGCTTGCAAAAGGCAACAGTCCGGAGGTCAATGTTGAGATGAATGGCCACCAATACGACAATGGATATTACCTAAATAATGGTATCTATCACCGGTGGACTACACTTGTGAAGCCAATTCCCGACCCTATAAGAGATAAAACGAAGAGCTTTGCCCAGGAACAAGAGAACGCTAGGAAGTATGGGGCATCATTCGGTATCCTGCTAGAACTTGGAGCAACAAGAAGTTGTGGGAGGTGATGACAACTTGCGTGGTCATGCACAACATGATCGTTGAGGATGTGTGTATGGAACGTATCTATGACCAAGGCTTTTAGTTTCAGGGTGACAATGTTGTGCCTGAGCATGGAAGAGTGGCAACGTTTGCACAGTTCACCGAATTTCATCATCAAATGCGTGACTGTAAAACTCACGTCCAGCTAAAAGATGATTTGGTTGAGCATATGTGGGCTCATGTTGGCAATCGATAGATGTATTGGTCTATTTTATTTGAGACAATTCAATTTCTATTTGGCTTTTAAACTATGAGATATTTTTATTCAGTTGTGAAACTATGAGGTATTTCTATTTTGTTAAAATTTTGTGAACTACGAACAATTTTCTCTCTATGTTTGAATGCAAAAGAATAAAAAAATTGGACACCAAACGGTCGAGAGGATGAAAATCAGATTGTGTGTTGGGTGCATGACCGACCCAAACGCAAAAGGACGGGACGTACCAACCCAAATGGACAAAAAAGTGTACAAAGTATACATCCGTTTGGGGTCAGCCGGTTGAAGTTGCTCTAAATTTGTTCTTTGTGCACATATCGCATCTATAGGTATTTCATTCTGAAATTTTACACACATACACATCAGATCCTTGTGTACTTGTACACATTTTGTACATTTTTTGAAATCAAAAGGTATGCATTCTGAATTATTCAAAAAATTCAGCCTCCATGGAGGCCGAGCTCCAACATGTCTTCTCGTTGCAAGAGGGCATACATATTGAATTGGTTTAACATCAATCTTACCCGACATAGTTAATTACCCGTGCGCTGCAACTGTGAGCATACAAATTCTAGTGGGTGATCATTAACCTTCTTTACCATATTACTTTAGGTTCGACTTGCATATTATGTCTTATGGATCAGGACCTTGCTGAAAACAATATTGTTGACATCCTAAAAATTTGGCATCACAAAAATATGTAGAAAAAAAATCGCTGGTTCATATTAGAAGGATGTCCACGCCGCCACCAAATTCGCGATCGCAACCGCCATCTTCCACCACTTGGAGGAAAGTGGTGGAGTTCTGAACCATTGCCTCCTGCTAATGACATTGTTGGGGTACACCCGAACTATGCGCCCATGGCCAAGGCAGAGAATACCATTATAGCAGGGGCGACAACCCTCACCGCGGGGTTTGAGATAGTTATGGATCTGACCAAGCTATTAAAACCCTTATACCTAACGTTGGTGGTGCCTTCGCAATGCCGAGAGGCGGCAGCGGGCTGCGGGAGAAGCCTTGCCCGTGCGTAAGCTTGCACAAGAGAGTAAGAGATATGAATCGATGTCGTGTGGGGCTAGGCCAGAGCATGAAAAGGAAATGTCTATGAGGTGATCAAATAGAACCGCATCCTGTTGTTTTTAGGAGAAACTAAACACGATTGCTCGTCTCCCCACCTAGGGGTCATAATTTGATATGTTAATTAATTATTGATTTTCAGGAAGGTTGTAATTTGTGAACCTGCTGCAAATAAGAAATTATGATTTGTTGTATGTGTTTTGGCTGTTAGGAAATGCAGGGATCAATACGTCAAGGAAGTTAGCATTTTGAACTGATTGTTAGGAAACTGTGGTTTCATTGTTTGTTAACGTGCTATCAGTACTTGTCCGCTTAGAACGTGGTTGGTTAGGAAATTTTGGAAACATTAGGAAATATATTATTGAGAGGGTGAAAACCAGCGTGGATGGGTGGTGATGAGCGCTGGAGACGAAAATAAACCATGGAGGCAAAAGCAGACCGTGGGGGCGAAAATAAACCATGTGTATCGGACTGTCAACTGCCCTGTTAGGAGTAGAGAAAAGAACTATTCCTCCTCTCTTTTTTATTTTCCCCTTCCATTGGTTTTTCTTCCATCGATTTTCCCTAAAATTGACAAATTGTCCCACGTCTTATTAAGTTTCAAAAATAAAATAATAGTTCCTTTGACAAGTCATGTAGTTCTTAACAAATAAGTGATTTGCAATAGGATGACATGTAAATATGGTGATTATATACATATACTTGTTAAATAAGTTCCTACCAAATAAGTGCCTAACAATAGATGACAGGTAAATCACGATGATTCCATAGAAAAACTTGTTAAATAGGTTATTACCAAATGAGTGCTTAACATTAGGATGACGGGTAAATCATGATGATTGCGTACATAAACTTGCTAAGATTTCAGTGCACCAGCCTAATAAAAGATGTGTGATCACGGGCTAATCTAGTAGAATGTCTATGCTCACGTTACAACGTACGTGCAATTATCTACATCTACCTATCTTCTATCTATATATACTACTTAAAAAGAATTAAAGATTACATGTTTCACTTTCTTTCGACCACCCCTTCTTCCAATCTTCCCCGTATCACACTCAATCATCTTAATTTACTTACCTTCTGAATCAACTTCAGTTTCATTTACTTACCAAACTTCTCAACAAAATATAAAGTAAATCACGGGCAGAATTTGATAAACATTTATTTACACAATAACATTAATATGAGGTCCCGTTGCAATGCATGGGTTGTCCTAGTACTACTTGTAAAAATGAAACGTTTTGTTGTCTGCTTCTTTTTCGTCCAACTTTATAGGCAATTCCAACTTGTTTCTTTTGAATTTGATTTTTGTCTTTCTATTTCTTATTTTCCCACAGATTTCTTGTAAAAACCGCCTCAATGTTCTTACCACGTTTTGACTTATCGAATAAGAATTTATTTTTTAAGTCAATAAATCATTACCAAATAAGTGTTTGTATTTCTCCTATTGAAAAATTCGAAAGCTTTTTCCGTCTACTCCTCTTTCATCCAACTTTACGTACAGTCTTCCCTCACTCTCTTCATTTCCAATTTCTTCCTTCTATCTCAGATTTTTTGCAAACGTTTTCATGGAAAACCACCTCAACTAACTCACCACTTATTGACTAATAAAATACTGTTTTTGCGCCAACAAAAACTTGCCAAATAAGTGTCTATCAAAACATAATCATTAATGTGGACAGGTAATTTATTGGTTAATTTATTAGAATATTTATGCTCTTGTAGAAACGCATGAATAATTACCTAGCAGTAGGTTAAACAAGCATTGGGATTACTCGACAATCTAACGAGTGTGTGTGCATGAGTGATGAAGGAGAAATGTTTCTTGAATAGTGATTTTATGAAATCAAGACCTACGCGGGAAGGAATGACACATGCAAAAAGATGGCACCCAAGGGAGGCATGGGACAAACACGGCCAAGGCACATTTTTTGAAATGCAAACATTTTCCAAATTAGTGAACAATTTTTTTTAAAACTTGTAGATTTTGTGAAAACACGAGCATTTTTGGGAATCTCTAAAATGCTTTCAAAAAATGGGGAAAAAATAAAACGATAAAATTTTCAAAACTATGAAAAATGTTTGAAAATGCACAAATAAAAAAAGCAGGAAAAAGTTGAAACCCCGAATATTTTTTAAATTTTGGAAAAATATATTAAACATTCGAATATTTTGTGAAAATGTGAACATTTATTAAAAAATACGAACAAAATTGAAAGTGAAAACATTGTTCAAAACTATGAACATTTTTTAAATTTGTCAAAAAAATTTAAGAACTCAAAAGTTTTGTGCAAATTTAAAAATTATTAAAATAATAGGAACAAAATTGAATGTGAAAACATTGTTCAAACCTATGAACATTTTTTAAAACTGGAACAAAAACGAAAATTCAATATTGTTTTCAAAATTATGAACATTTTATTCAAAATGAAACATTTTTTGAAATTCGCCGAACATTTTTTTGAATCTGCCACCAAATTTTGGAAACAAGAACTTTTTTGAATTCCTGAAAAAAATATTGAAATGGGAACATTTTCTGAAATTCACAAATATTTGTTGAACTTGTGAACAAAATTAAAATGTGATTGTTTATATAATGTTAAAAGTCTGACCTTTTACAATTTTGAACATCTTATGATAAGAAGCGAACAATTTTCAAAATTGTAAACTTTCTAAAATTTCTAAACATAATTTGGAAACGAGAACATTTAAAAGAGGAACATATTTTCAAAACGTAAAATATTTTTTAAATTTCTATTTTAAAAAAGAAAATAAGCTTGAAAAATAAAAGTGAAAGAAAAAACAAAAGAAATAGAAAAGGTATAAAAGGAAAGAGATAAGGAAAAAAAGAAATAGAATTAAAAAATAAAAAGGAAAGAATGAAAAAGAAAGAGAAAGAGAAAAACAAAAAATGTATAGAAGATTCCCTAAACCAGAAAAAACTACTGGGAACCTCTAGAACGTTCCTTATACCGGGATCGCTGGAACGACTAACGAGCCGGGCCAGCTTGAACACCTAGGCTGGTTATAATGAGGAGTATCATATACTAGTATCATGCATATGATACTACATCTGTAATGCATAGTATCATATGTTAGTATCATAGGATGGCTCATTTATTGTCATGAATGACACATGGTAGCACAACATTTAATATGATACGGTATCATGATTTGATACTCAACCCTCTTTTTTCATTTAATTATATGTCATCTTATCAAAATTGTCTAGTTGACATGCATTATACTACCTATGATACCCATATTACGACCAACCTTACGTGTCATGTGTGGAGCGCCGACAATTTGCCACAACGAGCTGCAAATTGATATTTTTGACTTATTCTGGTGATGGGAGTGGTCTTATTTTGGTAGTGGTAGTGGCCGTTTGATGCTGCAGAATCCGGCCTCGCTGTATTGCTGTTGGGGAATTAGCTCAGTAGATGACGTGTCACTATTGCATTGGATATTATGGGCCCCACAAAAATTTGAGAGGTGGGGTAGGGGATTAGTAGGATATTAGAGCATCTCTCGCATACCATTTATATCGTGGTACCATAAAATCACTATAAGGAAAAAATTCAAAATATGTTTTATGGTACCGTACAGGAACATATACCATAAATTTAAATGATAAAAACAAATATTCCATCCGTCAATATTTTTCTTTTTCATTTCCATTTTCTTTTTTTTTCATGGTCATCTTCTTCCCTAATTCACTCGCACAAGCAAGCGTCCCGAGCTACGATCGCTTCCGTTGCTCCACAAAGCCGCTCCGCCTCTATCGCCTTCATCGCTGAGTAGAGCCCCAGGTAGCCGCATCTTCCCCCACCCCCGTTATGTCGCAAGCCGGCATTGTTGCCTGTCGTGCTCACGCGAACCGCCCGTGTCAAATTTGAGCTAGCTGCAGGAGTAAGACGAACGACTGCTGGCCATCCCAGATCGCGCTAGTCGCGCAACAAAGAGCGCGAGGACGTGCGGCAAGGGGCACGATGGCTGTTGGGCTTTGACGGTGACCTTGAGCGCGTCCATGGAGGAGCTACTAAGGCCACCCGAGAGCTCGAGGGGTGCAATGCCCATCGGGAATGAGGCGAGGGGGGGAGTCAATTAGCTGGTCGGGAAAGAAAAAACAGAATAAATAGAAAAGGATAAAAGGAAAGAGAAAAAAGAAACATAATTAAAAAATGAAAAAGAAAGAGAAAGAGAAAAATAAAAACTTCAGTAGCTTCCATAAACTAGACAAAATTACTAGAAACCTATAGAAGGTTCCTTATACCGGGATCGCTGAAACGTTTAGCAAGCCGAGCCAGCATGAACACTTACGTGCCCTGTGCGGAGCGCCAATAATTTGCCACAACTAGCAGCAAATAGGGTTTTCTGAAACAATCTGCCTCAACTAGCAGCAAATATGGTTTTCTTCCTTATTCTCGTGATGGTAGTGGTTGTTTGATGGTGTAGAATCTGGCCTCGCAGTATTACTGTTGGGGAATTAGCTGTCAAGATGAAGTGTCACTATTGCATGCATTGGATATTATGAGGCCCATAGAAAAAAAATGAAAGGTGGGGATGAGGGATTGGTAGGATATTAGAGCATCTCTAGCATATCACTTACATCGTGGCACCGTAAAATCGATATAAGGGAAATCTTAAAACATGTTTTACGGTACCGCGTAGGAGTAGGCTACAACAGAATAGATATCACGAATTTTTATGGTAAAAATGAATATTCCATCTGTTGGTGTTTTTCTTTTTTATTTCCTTTTTGTTTTTTCATGGTCATCATCTTCCCCGAATCACTGGCACAAGCAAGCGTCCCGAGGTGCGACTACTTCTCCTGCTCTACAAAGTTGCTCCACCGCGACTGCCTTCGCTATTGAGCCGAGCCCCACGAGCCCGCATCCCCCCCCCCCCCCTCCGTCACAAGCCGGCATCGTTGCCCCGCGAACTGGCCGCGTCCGATTTGAGCTAGAACTGGCCGCGTCCGATTTGAGCTAGCTGTAGGAGTAAGGTCAACTCCAACATCCCAAACAGAAGTCTATTTTGTCCGGATTTCATCCGTTTGGGGGTGGGAATGGGGTCGTGTCCGCCTGAATTTTCGTTTGCGCCGGTCGTGCGTTGGGCGCACAGCCGCATCTTGGGGCGCATATGTCCGCATAGATCTTTTTGGTCTTGATTTTTTATTATTTTGATCAACGATTTTTGGGATACATTGGAATACATTCATCAAATCTTGGCTAGAATAGCAAGACCGAATAAAATAAGAACTACAAGAATACAATTTAACAGATATCCAACTTCCATAATTGCTTCCGTAAGTTGGATTAGTGTCTTCTCGATGCATTCGTTGTTGATCTGCGGAGTCTTGATCTTGAATGCTTCTTTATTCTTCAAGTCTAAAGAAGTTCACGTTGCTTATGCACCTCTATTGTCATCTCTAGCGTCTACTCTAGCAAGAAATGCGTAAACATCTATTAAGTTGCACGCTATTAGTAGATCGATGTATTCTTCTTCCCAAAACCAAAAGTTGCATCTCTCCTACACAATGAATATTTGGTTGTAAGTAAAAATAGCCAAATCCGAAAGCACAATCGAAGCAACTAACACATACCCCATCGTGTTTGCACTTGATAAACACACATCCGGGGTGTTCCGGTGTGGTAGACACTTTTCGCACGGCCGTTAGTGGATAGTCACCGCACTTTATGAGGGGCATCGGTACGGCGACGAGCATTTGGGCCAATAGCGAGCCCGTACGGTGGCCATTGGTGTATTTGCCAAATTCGAAAGCACAACCGAAGCAACTAACACAGTCCCATCATTTTTGCACTTGATAAACACCCATCCGGGGTGTTCCGGCGTGGGACACTTTTCGCACGGTCGTCAGTGGACAGTCATCGCACTTTATGAGGGGCATCAGTGCGGTGACGAGCATTTGGTCCAGCAGCGAGCCCGGACGGTGGCCGTTGGTGTATTTGCCAAATCCGAAAGCACAACCGAAGCAACTAACACATACCCCATCATTTTTACACTTGATAAACACCCATCCGGGGTGTTCCGGCGTGGGACACTTTTCACACGGCAGTCAGTGGACAGTCGTCGCACTTTATGAGAGGCATCAGTGCGGCGATGAGCATTTGGGCCAGCAGGGAGATCGGACGGCGGCCGTTGTTGTATTTGCCGCCGAATCGACGATGGAGTAGATCCGAACGGCTAGAGGCGGAGTCAGTACCTGCATGCGGCCTGGGGCCATAGCTGGAGCGGTGCGGACCGGTACCCGGCCAGTCCAAGGCAGGGCGCAGCCTCCGGTGGCCTGACGCGCTCAAATCCAACGAGGCCCGCTCCAAGGCGGTCGGAGGGTTGGACAGACAGCTTGCGGCATGGAGAAAAGATGGCCGAGGACACGGTCATGCTTGGCAGCTACACAGCCAAGATATGGCGACAGAGGCGGCATGGGCGGGGTGTGCGGACGGAGTTGGGGGAGGAGGATAGAAAAAGGGGCGGGTGTGTCATCGAAAGGCGGGCAAGGGTAGGACAAGGTCACGCGTCGCGCCCGTCCACGCATGTCCGTTCGGTCGCAAACGCGTCCCAAAGTTGGGCCGGGAATGGATCGGAAGCGGGCCGAAAACGGACACGTGTCCGTTTGCAATCGCACTTTGAACCGCGATTTTTGTCTGTTTACCCCCAAACGAACGCGGACGGACGATTTGGAATCGTGCGTTGGAGTTGGTCTAAGACGAGCATCTGCTGACCATCCAACATTGCGATAGTCGTGTAACGAAGAGCGTGAGGACGGACAACAAGGGGCACGATGGCCCGTCAGGCCTTGGCGGCGACCTTGAGCCCACATCCATGGCGGAGCTGCTGTGGCCACCCGAGAGCTGAGGGGCACAATGGCCTATGTGAATGAGGCGAGAGGGGGGGGGGGGGGCGTCGGTCGGCTGGTCGGTGTCAACGGGAACGACCGGAATCAGGAGCTGGCGGCGGTGGCAATTGACGTGAAACTTTGCTCCCGCCAACCGTCTTTTTTGTTGTAGGTTAAATAAAAAAATTGTCATGAATTCTGAACATATGCAGTATTGGTGGCTTGTTTTAAGATTTCTCTCTCAAAAAAAACGGAGCATATGATTTTGAGGGATCTGGTCGGGTCAGGTTTTTCACTCAAAAAACGTAAAATAGCGGTTATTTACTTATTTTACAGTTTGGTTTGGTTTAAGGGATGTGTTAAAGATGCTTTCCTATGTAGGGGGATATGTTGTGTGTGTGTGATGCTGTAGGTGTAGTGGGCTTGCGCACTTCAAGGGGCGCTTGCACGCATCGCAGTGAGTTAGCTGCACTGCCCTAACCATGGCGATCGGAACCGCACATTCATGGCCAACGAAAACCGTTACGCCTGCGTGTGTATGTGCATGCACTGTTCAGCTCCTGTGGAGCTCTCCCAACTTTGAAGGCGGCATAAGCGTACGTCCTTGATTTTGACTTGACGATTTCTTGCTTCGACACTTGACGATTCGGCGGACACCTTGGATTCTTCTTGGATCCTATACTCGTCGTACTATACGAGAGATCCAGCGAGAGAACACCTCGGAGTCGACGCTTCTTGGATCCTATACTCGTCGTACTACGAGCGAGAGAACACCTCCGAGACGACGGCGCGCGCCGGTACGCGATCCCATCGCCGTTTCCCGTCCCGTTTTTATTGCGCAACCATCCTAGCTGCATCTCAGTTGCTAGCTATAGCTCCTCGGCGCCGTCTTCGTTGATACCGATCATACGCCTCGCCTCGCCGACGTACGTCGCGTCAGTTCAGGAGAGCAGTTAGGCGAGTACGTACGTACGTACGCCTGCGTGTGTCGGATCGCCAAATTGCCCGGCCGGCTTCAATGCGCCGAGAAAGACAGCGATCGAGCTCGCCGCTCGGCCGCCGGCCGGAACAGCGATCAAACGGCCGGCCGGCCGCCGCTGCACGCCTGACTCCGTGCATGGCGCTTCCCGCGCGCTCTGTACATAATTAGCTACCAGTAGCTAGCTAACCTCTGGTGATGCTGTGCAGCGCGGCCGCGTCACAGGCTCGCACATGCCACTCGCAGTCGAGATGAGACGAAATCGGTTTCCTTTCAGATGAAATGGAATCGGGACCATGAAGCTCCTTAATTCGACAAAAAAAAAATCACAGTGAACATAATGCGTGCGTACGTCCACACAGCCACAGACCTGAGCAGCCATTAACTTTTGAATTCTGATGAAGAACATGCCCGAGTTAAAGATGAACATGACTCCATATCCATGCTTGGTGGTGAAAGCGATAAAGCAGCCCTGATCATGCTGTGCGGTGCCCTTAAGACTTGGCAAGTCGCGGGATCGGACGGGCCATCAACACGCAAGATAATGCGCGCGCATCCACCAACACACACTGACGCACATTAATTTTGGAAGAACATGCCCAAGTTTAAGCGCTCGAGCCCGCGCAAGACGATCGAGAGTATCAAACGGGCGTTGCTGCTGCATATGCTTCAATGCATGCTTGGCGGTGAAAGCTATAAAGATCTGATGACACCGCGCGTGCAGTGCAGGTTACTGCGTTTCTATTGCCATCGTCTCGCACACTCACGCGGCCCATTTACACGCAACATAATGTGTGGTTTCAGAGAACCCCAGACCTGACACCACATTAACTCTGAAGAACATGCCGGAGTTATTAGTACTAGCATAGCTCCATTCTGGCTTCTTCTTCTTTGTCACGACTAACACATCGCCGGGCTAGCTCCTCCTGAAAGAGATACGCTCTGACCATTCTATGCTGGTTATTGCCCTTCCATTCCATTAAAACCATCATCAAGTCAAGATAGAGTGTGTGTTCAGAAACCCCAGACCACACATTAACTTTCCAAGAACATGCCAGAGTTATTACTAGCACTTAATAACCATATCATCCAGCGACGATTTTGAATGAGCATTTGAAAACTTGGGTCCAGGAAAAGTACACCGTGCGTAAATGTAGCCTTACAACATCTACAACCGAACTTAGCAAATACGACCACATAAACGCATGCATGACCGGGCGCATCCGCTTTGAGCCTTTTTCTCGTTCGTGCAGATGCATTTCTTATTTTTTTTCTCGTATGTCCGATTACTTGCACGTGATTGGTGGAGAAGAAGAGAGAGAAAGAATGAATGAATAGGGAAAGAGAAAAGGTAGTCCGGGATGAGATCGCGTCGTACGTGGTTGACTGACCGGACGCATTCGCGAGCCCTCATATCTTCCCTACATTTGAGATGGATATGAGATAAGCCGGTCAGTCCGGACGTTTAGGAAGGAGGTGAAGGGCTCGGTTGGGTCAAATTTTTTTGATCGGACACTCACTGAGAGGGTGTTTCAGACATTTGAGAAGGATATAGAGGGTCCAACTGTAGATGCTCTTAGGCCATGCATCTCCAACGCCGACCCGCGAATCCCCCACATGCATCCGGACCACAGAAGTCATCCAACGTCGTCACATATCGGTCCGCGGCGCGGTCCGGACATCCTTTCTTCCGCAAACCAAAGACAAATGTTGGGGGCTTTCGGAAGTCTGGACCACTCCCATGCCCTCTTCTGACCGCCCTGGACCACCCAAACTCCCCCTCCCTCGTTCACGCACATTCCCTCTTGTCGCCAGTTGCCTACATTCCTGTTGCTGTAGAGTGTGTCACTCCATATCGAAGAGGGCTCAGGGCGTACGCGACCTCCCACTGCCTCCGCCATTGAAGTGGCGCGCCGACCGAGGGCACCGCCCGCTGCACCCCCGGCTGAACAAGCCTCCTCACCACGTACAAACGTCTCCATTAAACATGTGTGGAAACCGAGAAAGCAAGTCCGGTCCTCATCTCTTCCTTCTTCACCCTTTCGATGCAATCCGGCAAGCAGGAAGGGCAATTCTCCAACATAAAAGCCAGATAGATGGTCCGCCAAGCCCGCCAGATAGAGCGAGGCAGGTCACTGGTCCACCTCCCGTGCCTGGCCCGACGGAGCAAGCTGTCGCCCCAAGCCGGGGCATGGTTCAGCAACTCCTCACTTCAAGCCAGCTCACGGAGGAGCGGCGAGTTGCTCCATGCTGGCATCGCGGGGGGGGGGGGGGGGGGGAGGGAGCACGGTGGCACTCGCATTGGGCTACTAGACATGTGGAAAACAAAGGGATCCGCATCGGCCTGCCGTAGAATAGTATAGTGTACCCGTGAATTCGGAGTAGAGCTTCCCACGACTGTATATGCATACTCCCTAGGTCACTGTTTAGAAGGCATGCACGTGTACCTAGGTCATCAATATAACTTACATAAAATATATTGTTTAACATAAGAATTATATCATTAAAAAATAAAACATCTAAAGTTGTAATGATATAATTTTTTTGTTAAACAATATATTTCATATAAGTCAAATTGATGAATTAGGTATACGTGCATGTCTTCTAAACTGTGACAAAAAGAATACCTTTTTAGTTAAAATATGTTTGAAACATAAACGTTTCCGTCTGACTTGTATGATATTTGTTATGTTTATATGAAATCCTTTGTACGAATTTTGTCCGATTGATACGAATTATTATTAATATATATGCGTCTACAATTGGATGGTGCTTTCCCATATCTGTATCCGCGGAGGAATGAGAGGGAAATTTACGGGTGAAGATGCCATTATCTACAGTGCCACTAAATGTGTTGCATACGCAGCAGCGAAAATTTCGATAATGAAACTTCAGTGTTCGTCTGCGTGCACTGTGCAATTGCTCGGTTGTTGGACGTACGTACGACATATATTGAGTTTCTCCAGTGTGCAGTGAAGCTAGGGATCATAAAACGCCGCATGAATTGAATCTGTAAAGCAACAGCACACGCCATAAAAATCGGGCATGTGATGTGTCAATGTTGTGCCACATGCAATGGCTTTCACGTCTGAGCGCCTAGCTAGTCAGTCCGCAGTAATCACTGGACTCATAAACCCCAATAGTTAATGGAAACGGTCACATTCATGTGTAATTACTCGTGCATTGGCGCATCATCTAGAGTTTTAAACCCAATTAATGAAAACCTGCAAAAAGACCTGGGTCATCCAGGATTTTTATTGCGACAATTGAAACGGCCACATTTAGGAGCTGGGATCCATGTGCCATAATTAGAGAAACATAATTCCGACCATATGGGCTTGATCGGCACCCTGATGGACGCTTGCTACTGCCATATCTGATATCTCCATATGGGAACATTACCATGTTGGAGCTAACATATCTGGGAATTTAGAGACGTCACTACAATTTAACTACAGTGGTTAGCATATATCCAAGCACACTATGAACTTAAAAAGCAAGAAATAATTAGTTGCGTATACACAATTGCAATTTATAATTCAACACACCATTTGAGCAAAAAACATTTTAAAAAGTATGCTATGAAAACTGTTAATGCAGAGTAGGCACTGATTTGAGCCCATTAACACCACATTGTTGATCCTAAAAAAAACACCACGTTGCCTTTCGTTGTTACTTTTGGGCTTTGATCACTAATTTAAGAAATATCTGCCCAGCCTCTCGGGGTGTCCAAGAAGGTAAGATGTGAATGTTGCATGCATAGGCGTGTATGTGTATGTGTGTGCGTGCTTGTACGTGTTCCTAAAAGAATTGATTTTGAATATGGTTTTTTAGTGACCATTCCATGGATTACTTGAGTTTTTTTTTTTGACAACTTTTAGTGAGCATTGGTAGGTTATTGGGACTTAGCCTAGCTCAGTTTTGCCAGAGCTATTTGTGCAGATCACCAATACCGCATAACTTTGAGTCTCTAAGGTTATTTGAAAACATACACGCATCTCCGCCCCCATGTCGCTCCCCTCGCGAGCGACTTGGGCAGTGGTTGCTCGCGAGGGGGACGACATGGGGGCTGAGATGCGTGTATGTTTTCAGGCCGGCGGAGGGGACCCTTTTCTCCGTTGCTCGGGGATGGACGATGTGGGGCGGCCTATCCAGACGGTGGCGGTGGACGGACGTAGGGCTCGGCGGCACAACGGCGGCGATGACCTTGCAGCGGGCAAGCGGCAATGTGATGACTCTGGGATTGGCAGTGGTGTCCATCTACTTCATCGGAGAAGGTTGGCCTGAGGCTGGATGATCGGAGCCCGAGATCCGTCATCTAGTCCCGGGTGCGAGTCGGGGAGACATAGTTGCTGGTGAAAACTGAGTCGACGGCGGGTGATGGCGGCATTTTGCGTCCTTATGTTGATGAAGGCATCGTCGTGTAACTACTGCAACCCACTCGTGTTGTCAACCCATTCGTGTTGCTCCGGGGGAAACCCTAGGATCTGTTTTTACAGATTGGGCGATGGCGACACTTGATAACCCACAAGTATAGGGGATCACAACAGTTTTCGAGGGTACATTATTTAACCCAAATTTATTGATTCGATGCAAGCGGAGACAAAGAATATTCTCGAGTATTCACAGCTGAATTGTCAATTCAACCACACCTGAAAGACTTAATATCTGTAGCAAAGTATTTAGTAGCAAAGTAATATGAAAGTGACGGTAACGATGGCAAAAGTAACAGTAGCAGTTTTTTAGTGATTGTAACAGTAGCAACGGAGAAGTAACTTAGCAAGGATCAATATGTGAAAAGCTCGTAGGCAATGGATCAATGATGGATAATTATGTCGGATGGCATTCATCATGCAACAGTGATAACATTGGGTGACACATAACTACCTCCAATTCATCAATGTAATGTAGGCATGTATTCCATATATAGTCATACGTGCTTAAGGAGATCAAACCCTAACAAAACTAACTCGATTACATGATAAATCCAATCCAACACATCACCGTCCAGCAAGCCTACGATGGGATTACTCATGAACGGCGGAGAGCATCATGGAATTGGTGATGAAGGATGGTTGGTGATGACAATGGCATCGATTTCCCCTCTCCGGAGCCCAAAACGGACTCCAGATCTGGCCTCTCGAGGAAGAATAGGAGGTGGCGGTGGCTCCGTATCGTGAAATGTGATGAACTGTTCTCTTCTATTTTTTTTCTCCGCAAATATGAATACATAGGAGTGGAATTGAGGTCGATGGAGCCACAGGGGGCCCACAAGCCTGCTAGGCGCGACCAGGGGGGTGGTCGCGCCTGGTGGGCTTGTCACCTGTGGGTGCCCCCCTCCGGTTGATTCTTTCGTCAGTATTTTTTATTAATTCCAAAAATATTCTTCATAAATTTTCAGGTCAATCCAAGAACTTTTATTTCTGCACAAAAATAAGACCAAGGCAATTCTGCTGAAAACAACGTCAGTCCGGGTTTGTTTCATTCAAATCATGCAAATTAGGGTCCAAAACAAGGGCAAAACGATTTGGAAAAGTATATACGATAGAGGCGTATCAACCCCCAAGATTAACCCATTGTTTGTCCTCAAGCAATTCAGTTGATAAACTGAAAGTGATACAGAAAAACTTTTACAAACTCTGTTTGATCTTGTTGTTGTAAATATGTCTAACTGATGTTCAGATTTTCAGCAAAGATTATGGACTAACCACGATCACAATAACCTTTAGGTCTCACATTTACTCATATCAATGGCTTAATCAACTAGCGAGCAATAATAATAACTCTCGAATGACGACACTTTTATCAAAACAATCATGATACAATATGAAAAAATGGTATCTCACTAGCCCTTTCTGAGACCGCAAAACATAAATCAAGAGCACCTGTAAAGAACAATGACTAACTAGACATTGTAATTCACAGTAAAAAAGATCCAGTCATACTCACACTCAATATCAATTAACAACAAAGCATACAAATGACGGTGATGCTCTCTAACTGATGCTTTATTATAAGAGGATGATGACTCAATAATAAAGTAAATAGATAAGCCCTTTACAGAGGGAAGCATTGATTTGCAGAGGTATCAGAGCTCGAGATTTTAAAACATTGATGAATAATAATTTTGAGCGGTATGCTTACATAGCCAACAGAACGACCAAGAGTTTTCACCATCTTCCATGCTAAATACATTATAGGCGTTTCCCAAACAGAATGATAAAGTTTTTACTCCCCCTCCACGAATCAGTCACACTCCACGGCAAGCCGAATCCACGAGTACTGTCCATACAAACACAATCCTAGGGGGAGTTTTGTTTTATTGTATTTTTATTTGATTTTGAGCATAGAACTGGCCATTACAAATACCGACCACATTCTCGTGAATGATAGTGAATCAACACATATCTTGAGAATAACCCACCTAGCATGGAAGATACTGACCGCCCCCAATCGCTACATGAGCAATTCAGGCATACAAAACAGAATGTTTATTTGAAGGTGTAGAGTTTGGCACATGCAAATTTACTTGGAACGGCAGGTGAATACCACATATAGGTAGGTATAGTGGACTCAGATGGAACAACTTTGGATTTAAGGAAATGGATGCACAAGCGGAATTCACGCTTAGTACAAGTCAAGGCTAGCAAAAGACTAGGGAGCGACCAACTAGAGAGCAACAACAGCCATCAACATGCTTGGAGATTAACCAACATTGAATGCAAGCATGAGTAGGATATAAATCACCATGACCATAAATATCGCAGAGGCTATGTTGATTTTGTTTCAACTACATGCATGAACATGTGCCAAGTCAAGCCACTTGAATCATTTAAAGGAGGATACCATCCTATCATATTACATCACAACCATTTTAATATGCGTGTTGGCACTCAAGACAAACCATTATCCACTCTTAGCTAATTAAGCATGGCATGAGTAACTATAATCCAATTGTCATTGCAAATATGTTTCACCCATAATGAACCGAATTCATAACGATGAGCTAATCATATTTACAAAAGCAAAATAGGTCGAGTTCATACCAGCTTTTCTCCATCTCAATATTTTCATCATATATCATCATTATTGCCTTTCACTTGCACGATCGAACGGTGTGAATAATAATAAGAGTGTATGTGCATTGGACTAAGCTGAAATATGAAAACAATAACTCAAAGGAGAAGGCAAGGTAATATGGGCTCTCTGATAGATAAACAATAATGCATATGAGAGCCACTCAAGATTTTCATTGTGGTCTTTTCCTTACGACCCAAAGAAAGAAAATTCAAAACAAGAACGAGAAAAACTATTTACGTGGGAAAGCTCCCAACAAGAAAAAAGAAGAACGAGAAATCTTTTTGGGTTTTCTTTTAAGTGCTACAACTAAACAAAATAGAAGGTAAAGATGTCACTAATTTTTTTAATTTTTTATCAAATAATTAAACACACAAGTTGAAAGTGGAAAAAAGAAACAAACTGCCATGGATGGTACAATGAAAAAGTATGAACACCGACTACTAAGATGAATGTGTGAACATGAATGTAACGTCGGTGAGAAATACGTACTCTCCCAAGCTTAGGCTTTTGGCCTAAGTTGGTCTAGGGCCATGGCTATAAATAACCCTCTCTTGGATAATCCTGAGGGTCCTGAGGGTTCCACTGATTGTCGAGCTCCTTGTCTCCCACTGACAAACCGAATCCGGATACGGATCAAAAGCTGGTGCCATCTCAGGTGCTGGGGGTTGCGTCAGACCCCAATATCTGTAAATGTCCTTGGGCATAATAGTGTACCTGCCGGAATGAATATCGAACAAGGAAGAAACAGGCATGACAATAATCTCACAAGTACCTTGACTAAAAACTAAGTTATAAAGCAGCCTCCTGTCATCATTCTTCCTAATAACATCATGTGTTACCATACTGTCATAGTCTAAATATTTTGAGGGTAACAACATCTCCTCTTCCTCGTCAAGCTTGATGGGTATCTCAAAGTGTTTGGCTAGACGAGATGCATAGATACCTCCGAATATGGCCCCCCTAGAACAGTTTAAGTTCAACCGTTGGGCTACCATAGCGCCCAGACTAAAGGTTCCATCAACAAGTAAAGCATGGCGCAGAATGGCGAGGTCGGGAGCACTAAGACCTCCACTCTCCCCACGACCAACTAAACATCTCCCACAAATAATGAATAATAGCGTAGAATAGGAAAAATGTAATCTAGTTGCTCTTGCCTTTGACACCCCTCTCTCTTCCCCTATAGTGACTGCAACAATAAAATCTTCCATGTCTCTAGGGCGTGGTTCCCTGATGCTACCCTCATAGGGTATTTTGCAAACATTGCAAAAATCGTAAAGGTTCATTTTCTTAGGCACATCATATAAATGAAATTCTACCGTAGGTGGGTCTTCCCTAAAATGAAACTGAAAATTTTGCACAAAGGTATTAGTGAGCAAGAGGTACTGGTCACACTTATCATTGAGGAAGTCAGTGATGCTTGCCCTCGCGGCCAAATAATAGAAATCTTCATAAATTCCGGCCGCCCTCAAGAATGCATCACTTGGCCATTCACATGGTCGAACTTCTGCAATGCGAGGAAGATTGTACTTGGACTTCTTCTTCATCTCATTTTCATCTTCTTTAGAACCCCGGCTTGATGAGCCCCTTAACAATCTCCTCAACATTTCTCTTTCTCTAAAATATTTCTGAAATTTTTAGTGACTCAAACTAAAAGTGAACAAAACTCAACAAAACTTATAGCAACTACTCCCATAAGTGCCTAGAGCATATATCATGCATCAAAATTACTTGGGACCATACATATTTGACACGCAAGCTCAAGAACAAGGTCACCACAGCAGCAAAAATTTGCAATATATAAAGCACTAGAACAAAAACTAATTGGACCATTGGAGGAGTCACATACTAAAGAACAATCTCCTAAAACAGTTTTGCGAAAGGAGCTTTAGACAAGGAGATCGAAAATGGCAGCAAAATGAGATAGAACATGGGTTTGAGCAATGGGGATTTTTTTCTCGAGGAAGACGGAGTGGAAGGGGATCTGGAATAAGTGAAGGGGGACCACGTGGGACCCACAAGCCACCTAGCGCGGCCAGGGGGCAGCCACGCCCTATGGGCTTGTGTCCCACTGGTGCTGCCCCCTGATGTGCGCTCACTGCCGGATATTTTTAAATATTCCAGAAAAAATCATACTACATTTTCATGGCAATTGAAGAGCTTTTATTTTTAGGTCATTTTTCTATTGCATGGAAAACTCAGAAAACATAAAAATGATAGCATTTTTACTTTATTTACTCTAACTAACAGAAGGTAAAAGTTGGGTACAGAAAGTTGTGCTTTCTAAATTCACCCATCTCATGCTTATCAAAAGGAATTCGTCAATAAGGTTGATCAAGTCTTATTAACAAACTTCTTTTGAATAACATGAAACCGAAGAATTTTCGAATAACACTAAGTTACCTCAATGGGGATATGCATATCCCCAACAATAAGTATATCATATTTCTTCTTGACAGTAGGAAGAGGGAATTTAAAGTCTCCAATAATAATCGTTGAATTTTTTCAATAGAGTAGGTACTATGAACTTGAGGTTGTTTCTTCGGGAAGTGTACCGTATGCTCATTACCATTAATATGAAAAGTGACATTGCCCTTGTTGCAATCAATAACAGCCCCAGCAGTATTCAAAAAGGGTCTACCAAGGATCATCGACATACCATCGTCCTCGGAAATATCAAGAATAACAAAGTCTGTTAGGATTGTAGCATTTGCAACTACGACAGGCACATCCTCACAAATACCGATGGGTAAAGCAGTTGATTTATTAGCCATTTGCAAAGAAATTTCAGTAGGTTTTAACTTATTCAAATCAAGTCTATGATATAAAGAGAAGGGCATAACACTAACACTAGCTCCCAAATCACATAAAGCAGTTTTAACATAATTCCCTTTAATAGAGCATGGTATAGTTGGTTTTGCTGGAACTCCCAATTTCTTTTGTACTCCACCCTTAAAAGTATAATTAGCAAGCATGGTGGAAATCTCAGCTTCTGGAATCTTTCTTTTATTAGTCACAATATCTTTCATATACTTAGCATAAGGAGACATTTTTAGAATATCAGTCAACACAGGTCTAAGCATTTCAACAAAGCGCTCAAAATCCTCATCATCCTTTTTCTTGGATGGTTTAGGAGGAAAGGGCATGGGTTTCTGAACCCATGGTTCTCTTTCTTCACCATGCTTCCTAGCAACAAAATCTCTTTTGTCATATCTTTTATTCTTAGGTTGTGGGTTATCAAGATCATCAGCAGGTTCAATCTCCACATCATTACCATTACTAGGTTGAGCATCAACATGAACATCATCATTAATATTATCACTAGGCTCAAGTTCATCACCAGATTGCGTCTCAGCATCGGAAACAAAAATATTATTTGGGTTTTCATCAGTGTCTATAACAGGTTCACTAGCAGCATGCAAGGTCCTATCATCATCCTTATTCCTCTTATTGCCGGAACGACTAGGTGCATCAGTATTACTCCTTTGAGAATCTTACTCAATTCTCTTAGGATGGCCCTCGGGATACAAAGGTTCTTGAGTCATTCTACCACCTCTAGTCACAACTCTAAGAGAAGGATCATTGTTTTTACTAATTATCTCATTAAGCAAAGCATTTTATGCCTTAAGTACTTGTTCTACTTGAGTAGTTACCATGGAAGCATGTTTACTAATAAGCTTAAGATCATTGATAGTTCTACTCATATAATCACCTAAGCGATCAAGCATGTAAGCATTATGTTTCAATCGTCTACTAACATAAGCATTGAAATTTTGTTGCTTATCAACAAAATCATCAAACTCATCCAAGCATTGGCTAGCAGACTTATTATAAGGAATATCGCTTTCATCAAATCTACGGAGATAATTTACCTCTACTACCTGTATCGGGTTATCAAAACCATGTATTTCTTCAATAGGTGGTAGATTCTTAACATCTTCAAATTTAGTACCTTTTTTCTTTCATAGATTTCTTTGCCTTTTGCATATCTTCAGAACTGAGAAATAGAATACCTCTTTTCTTTAGAGTTGGCTTCGGAGGTGGTTCGGAAATAGTCCAATCATTATCATTGCTCAATATATTATTCAATAGTAGTTCAACTTGTTCAATAGTTCATTCCTTGAAAACACAACTAGCACAACTATCTAGGTGGTCCCTAGAAGCATCGGTTAGTCCATTGTAAAAGATATCAAGTATTTCATTTTTCTTGAGAAGCCTCCCCCAAGCTTGTGGGAGACTCTCTTCTTCAATTTGCACAAAATTAAATATTTCTTGCAAGGCAGCTTGTTTCTTATGGGTAGGAAAATATTTTTCAGAGAAGTAATATATCATATCCTGGGGACTACACACACAACCAGGAGTAAGAGAATTAAACCATATCTTAGCATCACCCTTTAATGAGAAAGGAAACAACTTAAGAATATAGTAATAACGATTTTTTCCTCATGAATAAATAGGGTGGCTATATCATTCAGTTTAGTGAGATGTGCCACAACAGTTTCAGATTCATAACCATGGAAAGGATCAGATTCAACCAAAGTAATTTACTCAGGATCGATAGATAATTCATAATCCTTATCAATAACAAAGATAGATGAAGTAGCAAACTTAGGATCATATTTCATTCTAGCATTCAAAGATATTTTTTCCACTTGCATATAAATTTCTTAAGATCATCTATATCCTTACAAGCAAGAAAGTACGTAGCTACCTCTCCTTCCATAACATAACCCTCGGGTATATCAGGCAATTCATATCTAGGAGAGCTAGGTCTAGTAGGTGTCTCATAGTGTTCAGTTTCAATAATTTCATCAGTTTTGGAAGTATCATCAGTTTCACCATTGACTCTAGCAATTTGTTCATCAAGAAATTCACCAGTCGAACAATCTAATCAAGCAAAGTATCATCATAAGCATCATGCATAGCAGAAGTGGCATCATCAATTACTTGCAACATATCATAATTACTAGCAGGTGGTGGTGTCGCAAACTTACTCATAACAGAAGGTGAATCAAGTGCAGAGCTAGATGGCATTTCCTCCCCTTCCCTCGTAGTAGAGGGATAGATCTTGGGTTTTGGATCTTTCAGATTCTTCATAGTGATCAATAGATATAAATCCCAAGTGACTCAGAGAATAGAGCTATGCTCCCCCCAATGGCGCCAGAAAAAGGTCTTGATAACCCACAAGTATAGGGGATCGCAACAGTTTTTGAGGGTAGAGTATTCAACCCAAATTTATTGATTCGACACAAGGGGAGCCAAAGAATATTCTCAAGTATTCGCAGCTGAGTTGTCAATTCAACCACACCTGAAAGACTTAATATCTGCAGCAAAGTATTTAGTAGCAAAGTAATATGGAAGTGACGGTAACGATGGAAAAAGTAACAGTAGCAGTTTTATAGTGATTTTAACAGTAGCAACGGAGAAGTAACTCAGCAAGGATCAATATGTTAAAAGCTCGTAGGCAATGGATCAGTGATGGATAATTACGTGGGATGACATTCATCATCCAATAGTTATAACATAGGGTGACACAGAACTAGCTCTAATTCATCAATGTAATGTAGGCATGTATTCCATATATAGTCATACGTGCTTAAGGAAAAGAACTTGCACGACATATTTTGTCCTACCCTCCCGTGGCAGCGGGGTCCTAATGGAAACTAAGGGATATTAAGGCCTCCTTTTAATAGAGAACCGGACCAAAGCATTAACACTTCGTGAATACATGAACTCCTCAAACTACGGTAATCACCAGAAAGAATCCCAGTTATTGTCACCCTGGGGGATGCGGATCATAACTCGTAATAGGTGTCCACAACTTGTAAGATAGGATCAAGAACACATATATATTCATGAAAACATAATAGGTTCAGATCTGAAATCATGGCACTCGAGCCCTAGTGACAAGCGTTAAGCGTAGGAAGTCATAGCAACATCAATCTCAGAACATAGTGGATACTAGGGATCAAACCCTAACAAAACTAACTCAATTACCTGATAAATCTCATCCAACCCATCACCTTCGAGCAAGCCTACGATGGGATTACTCATGAACGGCAGAGAGCATCATGGAATTGGCGATGAAGGATGGTTGGTGATGACGATGGCATCGATTTCCCCTCTCCGGAGCCCAAATCGGACTCTGGATCTGGCCTCCCGAGGAAGAATAGGAGGTGGCGGCGGCTCCGTATCGTGAAATACGATGAACCCTTCTCTTCTATTTTTTTCTCCGCTAATATGAATATATATAGGTGTGGAATTGAGGTCGGTGGAGCCACAGGGGGCCCACAAGCCTGCTAGGCGCCGCCAAGGGGGGTGGTCATGCCTGGTGGGCTTGTCACCTGTGGGTGGCCCCCTCCGGTTGATTCTTTCGCCAGTATTTTTTATTAATTCCAAAAATATTCTTCGTAAATTTTTAGGTCAATCCGGGAACTTTCATTTCTGCACAAAAATAACACCAAGGCAATTCTGCTGAAAGCAGCGTCTATCCGAGTTAGTTTCATTCAAATCATGCAAATTAGGGTCCAAAACAAGGGCAAAAGGGTTTGGAAAAGTAGATACGATGGAGGCGTATCAGCACTGTGATGTCGTTTATCTCTTGGGAGCATTGTTTGTGGGGCAACGGTGGAAGACAAAGGCAGGAGGTCGAGCGGCTTCATCTTGCACGGAGATTCGATGGAGATGTCAAGTCATGCATGACCGGTAGGTTCCTATGGTGTGTCATATCTCAGGTGCTACGCATTACAGATCTTCCAGAGTCTTCGCGTCGGGATGGATGAGTGTGGAGCTATGGTGCCGTTGGGCGCCATGGTGATGTTGACGGATGGACGAACTCGCAAGGATAATGAGGATCTCTCTCCTGAATATGGGTCAGTAGTTCGATGATGATGGTGCCTCCCCAAACATGTGCATGTGATGTATGCTTTAGATCTGTTGCACCGGCTGGTCATTCCGATACGTTGTGTGGATGGATCGGTGATGACATCGGTTTTAGGTATGGGGAGTGAGAGCACTCCACATTACCGAGATAGTAGGTGTAAATGGTGGCTTTAGGTGACCTTATATATGTTCTTATGAGATTGTTGAATAATTAATAAAGATGGCTGTATGCATCAATTGATGTAGAGGCCGGGGTTTTAACCTCCTTTTAAAAAAATAGAAAGAACTCTATATAATTTTAAATATACTTTGTTATGTGACCCAACACAAATTGCAGCAAAAGAGTTGTCTATTCTAGAGTATGCATGTTCTTCTTTTAGAGAGAAGGTAGAATTCTTTCTAAGAGTACCATCATAATACACAAACAACTAAATACCCTGCAAAAGAACAAAAAAATAGGATACAAATAAGTAGTAAGGGCGCATTTGGTTACTTGGATGGTTCTTTGCCCATTTGCATGCTTGATCCAGTTGGGCCTGACTAAGCATATGTAGGAAAAATACCAACATCTGCATGTTGGTTGGTTGTGTGTATTGCATCAAGGCCCAGCTGGGTGCATGTTGTTTGGTTGCCTGTGTTTGTGCTTTGGGTGTGAGAAGATACAAAGCACAACTGTTTGGTTATGTGCAAGTACTTGGTCTTCTCACCCCTTTCAAATGTGGTGGACTTTCCACCTATTTGTCAGCACACAGCACACACAACACACTGATCATCAGCGGCAAGAACAAAACAAGAACACAAAAGAACAAAGCAAGAACATGGAGTGGAGTAGTTCTAGGCGTAGGATTTAAATCAGCAGGGCATCCCATGCCCCTGCTGGACCCTAGGGTGCTGCTCCCTGTGCAAAATATAGACAAGTTCACAGCAAAAGAGTCGATCAAGCTTTAGTTCAAACCTACACTACTTTAATTCAGACTAGGAGGTACAAACTACATAGCATGAGCTATGTCGCTCGCGTAGCTATGCATGGAGCACCGGACCCTACAGATGTTGGAGTTGTTGGCGTTGAAGATCTGCACCTTGAGCCCCAGGCTGGAGAGCGTGAAGACTACAAGGTCGCCATGGACAATCTTGTGCCGGAAGCATAAGTCCTCCCAACCACGCCCCAACACCATGCGGCCCTTGAAGTACTGCACCTCAACCCAGAACTCGCACCATTTGTTGGCAAAGAGGCTGATGACGTGAGGAGGGACGGTGACTAGCCATTGGTTCATCACCGGCTTGAATTTAGATGAGATTTTGAGCATGGCGATGTCCTCCTGGGCCTTGATCTACACGTAGAACCTGGTAGGTTCCCGTGCACCCTCCTCATGCACTAGTAGAATGTGTGTCTGTAGTCCCGGTCGGGATGGCCTTTAGTACCGATTCCCCAACCGGTACTAAAGGGTCGGAACTAAAGGTCCAGACCTTTAGTACCGGTTGGCCCACAGACCGGTACTAAAGGCCCACCACGTGGCTGCCTGCGTGGGCTGGTGGTGGAGGACCTTTAGTACCGGTTGGTGATACCAACCGGTACTAAGTGTTCTGTTTTTTTTGTTTTAGCTTTTAGGTTTTAATTTTCCTCGCTATTTTTTGTGTTTTCCGTTCATTTTAAATTTATTTTACGGTGCTACATACTATAAACAGCACACAAGTTGATGCATATATATATATATAGAATATAGAATATAGAATATCTCATACATAGTATATATACAAATGGAATTACACATCTATATATATTCTGGACTTATAAATTAAGGCCCAAAACCCGGCCAGGACTAGCTAGCTAGTGCTCTGGATGAAATCTTAGTTTTCTACTACTGATTTGCTAGCATTATTGAGGCAACGGTAAGGAATAGTGCTCTCCATTTACATCAATGACATGTCGAAGAAGAAATGCCACAAATTCCTCTTGAAGTGCTACAAAGCGTTTTTGTGGTGAGAGCTTCGACATCATCTGCCAAACCTCGAGTTGTCTTTCACATGCTCTTCTGCGACGTATACAACATTCGGTCTGGATGCGAATGTTCTCGTAGAGGAAGTATCCACATAAATTTGTCCCCTGTGGCTGCTTCGGGCACTTTGCAAAAGAATAGAATTCAATAAGATAATTAATAATCAAGCATGATAATGGTATTGAAACTAGAATTAAAGAGATGCGCGGACCTAGTAGTACTACTTAATTACCTAGATTTTTTTCCACTTCAGCTTCGATTTCCATTGACGACCGTGATGGTTTTTTTCTATGATCTTTTTCCAAACACTACACGGCAAAGAAAAAGAACGAAAGAGTTATTATAATTACTTTTGATATCAGGAAATAATGAAAGAAAGCAAGGTCGATAAAGATTGAAATTACCGTTCTATCATAAAATACAAGTCCACGTATGATTGTTCTAGTGTATCTAGTGAGTCGTACACTTGAACAAGTCCATCCACGAGTATAATATTTAGGAGGATATAGTGGTCTCTGCGCAGAAGTTTATATAATTAAGCAGTCATGCATATAACTCATCAACTACACTTGACAGCGAGCTAGTAAGCAAAAATAGAATTTATAGTATACAAGAGAGTAAACACTCACCCCATGTTGTAAGGAAATATTATAGTAGATTTGGTATTCATTGCCTCTAGATATTTTTCCAAGAGCTCTTCTGTGTCCTTGGCATAATGTTTTACCACATGACCATTAACGGTATTTGGGTCGATGAACCCAATGTCATCGATTCCCTCTTGTTTCAATTCCCACATCTTCAATCTGCATAATAGCGTAGAAAAGAACATATATAGTGAGGATAAGCCATGAACGATATCTGAGCTAGAGTCTTAAATTATTAAAGATATAAATCACTTACAGACAATAGCAACTGATGAGAGTTTTGTCGATAGAGTCCATGTGGTATAACTGGAAAAGTTCTCAGAATTCAAGACATATTTTACATCCATTGATGTAATTCTCTTTCCTTACTTTGACCATGACCGTCGTCTCCCCTCGCTTTGCTTCATGTAGGTACCAATCATGCAACTGTCGCATCACAGTTGGTAGTTCCTTGTACTGCTCGGGTGTGACAAGTGGTTTTCCGACGACATATTTCATTGCGTACTCAGCTTCACCATACCCATGGATTTCCTCGGTGCCAAGGATTTTTCCAAGAGTGAGACCTGCAGCCTCTACTTCTTCGAGGTCGATTGGGTTGCCAGCTATGTCGATTGCTTGGATCAATTGCTTGCTTGGATTGGTACTCACCTTGAGCGGAGATATTGATTGCTTGGATTGTTCTCCGAGCTGGGGAACTCTTTTCCCGTTAGTAGTACCACCTGTCGTTGATGTCGTACTTCCTGACTTCTTCCTTAGGCTGGGCTGACTTCTCTGCTCACTTGCCTTCTGAATCTGTCGCTCATAGTCTGTCGGCATACGCTCCACATATGCCGGGGGTCGATTAATAAAGTGTTCCCTAAAGTGCTCTTTGACTTCCTTGGGTATTACCTCCTTTGGCGACAAGGGATTCTTCGCAAAAAAGGCTTTCACGTGGCGATCGCTTTCAATTTTGTTTTCCTCTAGTGTCATGTCGTAAGGCAGCTTCTTTTTGGCTGGAGGCTCGGGTTTCTTCTTTGCTTTCTTCCGAAGAGGACTGTTGATGGCCTTCCTCTTTTGGGAGCCTTGCTGGTGGGACCATTGTCGGGGTGGAGTCGTCTCACGCGGCGGAGATCGATATCGATGATATGGACTCGCGTCATGCTCCGTCCCGAGGTTGGGTGGACTTGCGCTGGGATCCCTATCGAACTGGGACGCCTCTCGAGGTGGGGAGGACTGCTGGCGTTGTGATGCCTCTGGCTGGGATCCCTCGCGCTTGACATCGATACTCGGAGGAGCCGATGGCCTTAGCGCTGAGTGTGGAAAGACGATGCAGTCCTTACTCCATAGAATGAGACCACGACCGGCTTCTGCCAGTGTGGACTCCCCCTCACCTCCAGGGATGTCAAGCTGTAGTTCATCATATCCTGGCTCTATTGCGTCCACCACGACATGAGCATACCCAGCTGGAACCGGATTGAAATGCCAAAGAGCATCAGGTGTATTTGGTAAAGCATAGCCCGTCACGACCCGCACGGGTATGTTCTTCATTTTCTGGATTAGCTCACAAGATGTCTTCTCGGTGATATCATCCACGGGGGTGTGACCCAGTGGTGCCCCCGTGGAACCCACGCTGCTTTTCAGCAGTGTAGATGGGACGGGTTCCGATGCCTCCTGCCGCGGAGTTGCCCTTTGCTGGGTCAGTACCTGTATCTACAGCTGCTGATGCTCATACTTCTGTTCCAACTTTGAAAGTCGGTCTGTTTGCACCTTCTTTTTCTTGAACGACTTTTATAACTGTCCTTCCAGCCCGCAAACCCCTCATACCACGGAACAAGACCCATGCCTCGTGTTCATCCTCCGTGTTCGGGATTCCCGAGGGTGCGTGTAAGCTCGTCGTTCTCTCTATCGGGGTGAAACCATCCTTCTTGGGCAGCTTTTATTGCTTCGATCAACTCATCCGATGCATGCTTTAGACTGGCCAGTGCAATAATCTTCCCTGTTGATGGGTCCAACTTTCCCCCATGCCCAAAAAACCAATTCCTGCACCTCCGGGGCCAGTGGAAGGTTACTGGAGTGATCCCTTCAGCATGCATCTTATTCTCTAATGCATCCCACTTAGGAATGGCTGACTTGTATCCACTTGCCCCTAGTTTATGGTGATACTTTTTTTCTTCGCATTTATCTTATTCTTTGCCGACTTCTCCATAGCAGCTTCCGATGTCTTGTACTCGATAAATGCGTCCCAGTGATTCCTTACCTTCTCATATATTCCTGTGAATTCGGGCGCCTTCTTGCCTCTAGCGTTGTACTCGGTCCATAATCTTTTCTTCCAAGTCTGGAATGCGCTGGCCATCTTATGGAGAGCAAACTCCTTGACTTTGTCCCTTTGGCGCTCCGAGAGAGAATCTGGTAGGATGAAATGCTCCATGAGCTCTCGCCAAAGGGCATCTTTAATTCTTTTATCGACATAATTCACTCCTGGTTTTGGTTTGTTTGGCTGAATCCATTCTTGCATTGTAATCGGGACTACGTCCCTAACAACCACTCCACATTGACGCACAAATGTCTTGGCATTGGCTTCAGGGTGAGTCGGTTCGCCATCATGTTTGAAAGCATCAAGATTGAGCTTTACGTTGCCGTCCAATATTTTGGCACCACCTCGTACCTTTCTACTAGACTGGCTCGATCTGGAGGGTTGATAATTAAAAGAAGAAATATTTCTTAATATATATATATATATATATATACAAATCAATTAATACACATGTAATGATCACCAGAGGCTAATATGTATATACCTCGGCGGACATTGTTAATTGTTCCGGATTTTGGAACATAAGTTGTTCTTCCTCGGCCTCACATCCACTCACCGTAATCGTTCACATATTGTGAGCCGTCATCATCATGTGATTCACCCAGAAGGTCCGCTGGGTTTTCGGAGGAGCGTATCATGTCGAAGATGTCCTCTTCATGAGCTCTACTGGTATTTTCATAGCTTAATAACTAATCCATAATAATATAGATAAAACAAATTAGTATTCAAATTAGCATGCATTCAAGAAGCAAAATAACTAATAGTTAATTAATAATGCATCATCGAATACATATATAGTAGTTCTTAGAAAAGATCTCATCATAATCTCGGATAATAGTTAATACATCGGCTAATCCATCGATCTAGCTAATACATCATAATAATACATATATGGTAGCTAATATATCGATCTAGCTAGAACCCTAGCGCCCGTCGGATATCGGGGCGGGTGGGGGACACCCAAAGAGAAGGAACCATCACACGAGCATAGCTCCAGTGAGATCCCCGAAGAATCTGCCAGGTATTGTCGGACCTGGCCTCCAAAGCTGCCATGTAGCGACGAACGTGCTCGTTCTCCTTGCTGACATGGTATTGTACCACCTCCGCGGGGGACTCAAACCTCTGAATCGTCCATGGCCCATGCGGCCGCCACCACAGAACCTCCGGGTCAACGACGGACTGGCTCCTCACCAAGCTGCGCCGCCCGGAAGGCAGCACCTCCCAGTACCAGCCCCGCAGAGACCAGTCCCGGACAGGGCCCCTCGGCTCAACCAACAGACCTCCTTCGCCGACTCGACGACGAGGATGCGGGATCGGCATCATCGACGTCGAGAAGAAACGCTTAATTATGAAAAAAAATAACACTTAGCAAAATTAACACTTAGCATCTAACAAATTAAATAACACTTAGTAAAATTAGTGGATTAGGGGGGCGACCCCACTTGTCAATGGATTAGGGGGGCGGCCCCACTTGTCATTGACATCTAACAAAACACTTAGCAAAATACCACTTAACATCTAACAAAACACTTAATCATTTTAATTAATCAGTGGATTAGGGGCGGCCCCACTTGTCATTGACTAGGGCCTGCCCAGTCAGCATAGTTGACTGGGTCAACTAGTCAACTAGGGCCCACGGGCCCACTGGCCAGCTACCCTGGGGGTGGGGCTGGCCGACCACGTCAGTAGGCCGCGCCGGAGTTGCTTCGGCGAGCCGCAAACCCAGGGGGTGGGGCTGGCCGGCCACGTCAGTAGGCCGCGCCAGGGCTGCACGCGGTGGGGGCCGACCGGTGAGCTTCGGCGAGCGTGCGGGGGTCGGGGCGGCGAGCAAGGGGGAGGGGAGAGGCTCACCGAGGGTGTAGGCATGCAAAGCTGCTCGAGGGAGGCGCATCGTCGTGGCGGCAGGCTCAGGGCGACGTGTTGCGTCGAGGCGGTGGGCGGCGGCGACGATGGATTTCGGCATCCCGGCGGCACAAATCGAGCTTCTCCCGTTGCGTGGCTCGGCCCAGGACAAGGGTGTTTCTATTTATACCTAGCAAGTCTTTAGTACCGATGCGTGGTTCGCACCGGCACTAAAGACCCTTTAGTACCGGTGCAAGCCACGCACCGATACTAAAGGTCCTCCCCAAAAAATGTGCGGGGCGGTGGACCTTTAGTACCGATGCATGGCTCGCACCGGTACTAAAGGTTTTTTTAATTCATTATTAGTTATTATTTTCAGAAAAACCCCTAAACTTTAGAAAACCATAGAAAAATATATATGACTCCAATGGAAATAAACAATATATGAAAAAACATTAGAAAAATATAAAGAATCTGTTTATGGCATTTCCATGCATGTTTGAACAACTTAAACTGATGTATAAGACAATTTGATTAAATGGCATTTGAAATGTCATATCTGGAGTTTCAAAAGCAGTACAAATAAACTCTGAAAAGGTTGAAACTTGGCATGACATCATAATTCACCCACATAGCAACTTCTAAAGAGTTGAGAGGGTTACGGCAAAAATTGGATGCACTTCGTGTACAAATTGGACAATCTCTTTCGAAGTATGAGGGTTTCGGACGAAAACTCATCTATTACAAAGGGATTTTATTTTTAATAACTTATTTTAAGTCCATACATTTTGTGTGTTCAATATGCACCATTCAAAGGCACATCATCAATTTTCAACCCTTTCTGACTTCATTTGATATTTTCCATGCATTTAATGATTTATTTTGAGCTAAATGACCCTGAAATTGAAAAGCAGTACAAATGAACTCTGAAAAGGTTGAAACTTGGCATCACATCATAATTTCACCCACATAGAAACTTCTAAAGAGTTGAGTGGGTTACGGCAAAAACTGGATGCACTTCGTGTACAAACTGTTACAAAGATACCATGCTAGAAAATGCATGCATGTCCTTCACATAGAAAGTGATGACGGTGAAGCCGGTCACATCCCAGAGTGGGATCTCGCGGTGTAAGACTTTTTTGCATGTTTGTGCCTTGCTTATGATTGTGCCATAACCATGGAGAATCTTCATCATTTAACAGGATGCTTGGGTCGGTCCTCACTCTGAAGGGAGGGATTTCACGAAACTTTTCATAATCTTCTGACATGTCTGTCTTGTCCTCCACTCCCACAATGTTTCTTTTCCCTGAAAGAACTATGTGGTGCTTTGGCTCATCGTATGATGTATTCGCTTCCTTATCTTTTTTTCTCCTCGCTTTGCTAGACATGTCCTTCACATAGAAAACTTGAGCCACATCATTGGCTAGGACGAATGAGTCGTCTATGTACCCAAGATTGTTGAGATCCATTGTTGTCATTCCATACTGCGGGTCTACTTGTACCCCGCCTCCAGTATATTTGACCCATTTGCACCGAAACAAAGGGACCTTAAGATCAGGTCCATTGTCATCGCGGGGGATCTTATAGCGCAGTGCACCGCATACCGGACATGCATCCAAATTCTTGTACTCCTCACCGCGGTAGAGGATGCAGTCATTAGGGCATGCATGTATCTTCTACACCTCTAATCCTAGAGGGCAGACAACCTTCTTTGCTTCGTACATACTTTCAGGCAATTCGTTATCCTTTGGAAGCATCTTCTTTATCATTATCAGCAATTTTTGAAATACCTTGTCAGTTACACCATTCTTCTCCTTCCATTGCAGCAATTCCAGCATGGTACCCAGCTTTTTCTGGTCATCTTCACAATTTGGATACAAGAATTTTTTGTGATCCTCTAACATGCGCTTCAACTTAAACCTCTCCTTATCACTTTCGTAGTTTCTCTTTGCATCAGCAATGACCCGACCCAAATCATCAGCGGGCTCATCCGATGCCTCTTCTTCAGCTTCCCCCATTGATGCCTCTTCTTCAACTTCCCCCATTGTTGTATTGGCGAAAGGATAGTTGTGATCATCCTCTTCTTCTTCATTATCTTCCATTATAACCCCTGTTTCTCCATGCTTGGTCCAACAGCTATAGCCGGACATGAAACCGGACTTTAGTAGGTGGTAGTGAAGGGTTTTTGAGGTAGAGTAATTCCTATCATTCTTACAGTCACGACATGGGCAACACATGAAACCATTCTGCTTGTTTGCCTCAGCCACACGAATAAAATCATGTAGGCCATTAAGGAACCCTGGACTTAGTCGGTCATCGTACATCCATTGCCGGCTCATGTTCACTACACAACACCAAAGTGACCAAATTAATACAACTTCATCATCACATTACAACCAAAGTAGAGCTAGCAGTGACCAAATGTTATTACTGCCAATAATAGATACTTATAGTTCATACATACATCTCATAAAACAACATACAACTATCTAAAACATGTAAATGCAACAACAAATGCGATCATAATCGCAACTAAGGTAACAATTGAGCCAACGGCATAATGATACCAAGCCTCTTTATCAATGGCATATTTTCTAATCTTTCTAAGCTTCAAGTGCATTCCAACCATCTTGTTCTTGTGATCATAGACGATATCGACAACATGCAAATCCAATCCCATCTTCTCATATTCAATTCTTTTCAATTTTTCTTTCAAATGTTCAATTTGTTTTCCAGCTTGTGTTAACTTCTCGAGCATAATTGCATAGTCGATTGGAATTTCTCGTTCAACTACTTCCTATAGATAAAAACATCTACATCAATATGGTTGCATAATTAATTGTCATAGACATTAGATGATGTGTGAAATAGTTATAAAAGATAACGACATACCACATCTGAATCATAGATTGGACGAGGGCCGACGTGGGCGGATACCATAACCATGACACTACAAAATAACTAACAATAATACAAGTAAGTAAATCATACACGCAGCTATCTAAATCATACAAGTAATTTTTTTAACAAGAAGGTTTTAAGAAGAACAAGAGGCTCACCAAGGTGGCCGGTGCCGCGACGAGACGGTGTGGGCGATCGATGGTGGTTAGGACGGGGATGGGAAGGCACCAAATAAACCACACCTACACATATGCAACCTAACAAGTTAATTTGAGCTCAAATGGCATATAAATCAAATAAACTCCCACATAATGACCACTCGCCCAAAATCTAGCTAAAACCCACAAATCACATATCTTTGAGCATACCACAAGCTAATCTACTAATGAGAGATGAAGGGGCAAAGTTGCTAACCTTTGTGAAAACTTGGATAGATGGGGTGCCTTCAAATCTTGACAAATCCTTGGCAAAATGGAGGATGAGCTTCGAGCAAGAAGAAGAACAGGGGAGAAAACAGAGAAATGAGAGCCCCCTTCGATCGGCTACGGACGAAGCATATATATAAGAAGTCTTTAGTATCGGTTGGTGACACCAACCGATAACTAAGGGCAACCTTTAGTACCGGTTCGTGCCACGAACCGGTACTAAAGAGGCACACGGGGCCCAAGTCTGACCAAAAGCCTGCCATGCCCCCTTTAGTACCAATTCATGACACGAACCGGTACTAAAGGTCCCTTACGAGCCGGTAGTAAAGGTCGCCCTGCTCCTAGCCATTGGAGCCGGCACGAACCGGGACTAATAGCCTCTTTAGAACCGGCTCGCAACCAGACCGGGACTAATGCGTCGGACGAAAGGTTTGTTTTCTACTAGTGGTGGCTGGTCCTCGGCCTCCTGCCAGCGCCCTCGGGCATCCTCATGTAGTCCACCCTGCCAAGGAGCACCACTCTCTATAGCCACCGTTCTGGGGATGAGGTCCTCCGCCCCCTATGCATCGGCGAAGACTTGCGCACCACCGCCGACTCTGTCCCACTTTGTCTTCATTACCTTGTTAGTAAGATGGACATCAGTTAGCAACATATGACATATGATCAAAGCTAAGAAGTAGGACATCACTACTAACACATGAGAACTGCTTACAACTATCCGTGCTAGCACTAATCAGAGATACCAATGTTTAATGATAGCACTCATCAAAAGCTAACAATGATTAGTGCTAACAGTGATCAAAGCTACTCTTATTAGAGCTACCAATGATCAGATCAAGCCACCACTCGCATGTCCTACTCTGATCATGTTTGTCCTACTTGCATCTACTATTTTTGGCTTACAACTATGTCATACTAGCATGCCACATGCACTCAAGTACCCTAGCAACAAGTGTAAGAGGAGCACTAAGAACTATCTACAACAACAAAGTAACAATGTGCTACTACAAACTAACAATGTGGCAGTACAAAATGCTACTACAAACTAATAATGTGCTACTCCAAACTAAAATGTGACAGTACAAAGTAACAATGTGCCACTACAAACTAACAATGTGGCAGTACAAAGTAACAATATGCCACTAAAACGATGCAAACTAGCACTGCATTATGAACAATCTAGCCATGTGGGATGAACACAATGCACATGCACTCTGATTCATCCCCAAAATAGTTGAAACTTATCGAATCAGGTCGAATCCAGTCAATTCGGATTGAATTGGGTCCAAACTACTGTCCTAGAACACAACCTTAAGTAAGAAAGCAAAGAAAGATTTGAGAGCCTACGGTGGGGGGTTGTCGGTGTAGCGTAGGCCGGTCGTGGAGAAAAACCTGGTGGGAAGAGGGGTTCTCGCATCGCCGATGAAGAGGACCCGACCATCCCGAGGGCCGTGGTCGTGGACCTCGTCCTACGTAGGCTCAAATATGACGCCAACATCGTGGAGCTCCCCTCCCATTGCACCGGACACAGAGGAGAAAACCCTCGTATGGGGGTAAAAATACCCCCATAAGAGGGGCTGGCAAAGGATGGCGTCGGCGGTTATGGGATGCCCACCGGGTTTCTGCCAAAGGAGTAGACCATCGGCTCCGGTGGCGAAGCCTGAGCGACTGGCTCCGGAGCTACAATGGCCCGGGATGGCGGCATGATGCAGAAAGGCGAGGGAACTGGCACTGCCGTCGCTAGATCTAGTCCGTCAAAGGAGAGGACGACGACCTTGCTTCCCACGATGACCGGAGTGGGTAGGGCCTTGCAAGATGGCAGCATTGCCATCGGAGAAATTGAATGGGTGATGAGGTGAGAGAGAGGGAGTGGGTGTGAACTAGCAAGGGAGGTGATGCGACAGGTGTGGGGAACTATGAGCCGTCATGTCGTCTCCCGTGCTTCCCCATGTGTGCAGGCACTCGCCACGCATGGCTTGAGCGAGCCTAGCTTGCAAGAAACACCCAATTCGACCGTTCCCCTAGAGCCAGGACCAGGCCTGCTTTGAGGTTCGTGCAGGTCAACAGTTATATGCGATTGAGCAAACCAAACATCCCAAAAACATCTCGCTCGGGCCTGACTGGACCTAATGCACGCAACCAAACACATCCTAAGAATTCAGGCTCTCTACAAGCGTACATGTTGAAGAACTGAAACATATATGCTAGCCCCACCAGTGCCTGGATGTCTAGACTCGTGTCGTCAAACTATCTACCACATAAAGGTCACTTGTGTTCCCCGAAAGATACGTCCCTCTTTCTTCCACTCACGATCCTCATCGAACGCTAATGTCACTACCTTTTTTCACTCTTATTATGCTATGCAGTCACACCAAGTAAAGGTTCATTGACTTCACCGACAATATGTCTATTCTTCCTCCACTCAGGATCCAAAGTTGACTGTTGTTTTCACCTCTCCTCTGGTAGACAATCTAGTCATAGTAATCATCAAAAAATCGCTCATTTACAAGTCACCCTACCTTCACTAGTTGTAGTTTCTTTAACTGCTTCACTAGTTGTAGTGGGTGGTGCTAAGAGCATCTATAACCGGGTGCCCTAAATCCGTCTCAAACGCCTCGACGGGCACATCGGTCATAAAAAATTGACCCACCAGGCCGTTTCAAACCGGTCTCAAATATCTGGGTAGTCCGACGCCCCTCATATCCAGCCCAAATCTAGGACAGATATGGGGCGGCCCATGCACGCTCGGGTGCGTCTGTCACGTCGTACCTGGTAGGTCTAGCCCACCATCGACCCTACTGTTGTCCAACAAAACCCCAATCCAGCTCCACAGAACCCGAACTCACTCACTCTCCTCTCTTGCTTTGTCGTCTCCTCCCCCTCTTCGAATCCTATTACGACCAGGCGCAATGTCGAGCTCCGGCAGCCACTCTAGCTTCAACCTCGACGTCGACAAGGAGATGAATCTACGCATTTCCTTTGAGAGGTCCAAGGTGGACACCCAAGGCAGCTCGGAATCTGCAGCGTCGAGCTCCCATGCTGGCACTGCGCAGACGGCAGAGCTGCACCCTCCCGATATGCGCGTAGCTCCGCTAGGACACTGTAGTCCGCTCCATCCCCGCGTCATCCCGATCCCCCGTCGTCCGCTACTCCGTACGTGTAGCGATGGGTGATAGTGCCCATGCCGTCGGCCCGCACCTGCACTCCGGAATCGAAGCCGCCCACCGCGAGAGGCAGCGGGCAAGGGAGAGGGACACGACAGAGTAGTCCGTGTGCTATCACTGTGGGATGCAGCCGGAGCTCGATGACGATGAACGAAACCTCGCATGGGCCTACCGTCGGTCCCTCACGACGATTGGGATGGACACTCGCCGCCTACGTCAGAAGAACATGAAGGCACTCCGGCTTGCTATTGGGAAGATAGATCCCGAGGCGAAGGAGAGAGCAGAGGAGGCGGCTCGGATTGCAAAGTTAAAGCAACAACAGGACAGGGTCGTCCCTCGGATGAAGGGGCTAATCGTCCTCTCCGATTCCTCCGACGACGACACAGACGACCATAACTCCACCTCCTCCAACGAAGACCAAGATCCTACATCAGCCATAGATGCCTATTACTATGATGGCGACCGAAAGGGGTGATCCCGCTCCTCCTGCTTTGTTTATTATCGTTAGTCGTCGAAGTTTAAGAACTTCTCCGCTGACAAATTTGGATGCTCTTTTGGATGATGTGAAGTTCGCTTATGTTCATTTGGTTGCCCATTTGCAGCCGATTTCATCATCTGTTGTTTGATCATGTAGAGTAGCTCATCATGTTACATGTGTTGTATGGATATACGGTGTCGTATATGAGATACGTGGAATGTGGAGAGGGAAATATGAGGCGTGCCCGGTCAGTACCGGCGGACGCGCCCGGGTGTGTCTACGAGTGTTTAAGGGGCCGAATTATCTCATCATGTTTGTACATGAACATGAAGTTTCTACACCTGAGCTCTGTATATGAACACCTATGCACGCACGCTTAGAATTCGTCAAAGATTGTCCCAAAAAAACATTTTTTATATTTTACTGTTTTTTGTATTTTATTGTTCACGAGAGTGCATATGAGCTCGGGTGTACAAGGGTACTTTCGGCTGTAGATGCTCTAGTGCCGCCTCGTCTTGGACTTGTTCATCGATGGGTTGGGCGAGAGAGAGAGAGAGGGTTGTGGTTTTTGTTGGTGCGCAGAGTCACTAAACAATGGTAGAGTAGACATGCTTCTTCTTAAAAGGAAGAACACGGGTACGTTATTGTGCAGATTATAGCATTCTCATTGGAGGTCATTATAGGTTAGGAACATAGTATCAATATATATACATGTTTATTTTAGGGTCAGGATAGATACATGTTGTCGTGCCAAAATTCAGTATCGCATTCCCATCAACGAAAATTCAGTATCGAATCACACTACAACTACGGTTTAATGGACATGAATTTTGTACACTCAAGCTCAAATGTGCCCTTGTAAGAAATTATGGACCCTGATAAATGACGCACGTGTTGCACGAAGCAATTCCGTCTTGACATTTTTTATGGTAACTTTGGTTATCCGATATTGGCAATTCTAATTGTGAAGCATGTCAACTTTCTGTTTGAATGACAAGTTTCAGATTTTTTAGAGTTTTGTTTTCTTCGGAAAGCATTTTTAGTTCTCAAAATGTAAAGGCGGTGTTACTTCGTGCCACACGTGTGGCATTTATCATTTGAATGTGAACTCATCACAATTTTTTTGACGCGAGGAGACTAACCAAAGTTTGTTTAAAAAATCAGCATTCTATGAATTGTTTTTATGTTTTCGGGAATTTTAATTTCATAATAGTAGAATTTAAGATAGGATTAGAAGAACAATTTCGTCGATTTAATAACCAAAGAAACACACAGAAAGAAAGAACACTCACAAGTCAATTAGCAACCTATACATAACAAATGAAGGCGTGTCATATGAAGCGATGAAACAAATTTTTTTTGTACATATATTAAGCTTTTCATCACTAAGGGCATCGCCAACGCTGACCCGCAAATTTTCTTCCCATGTGTCTCTGAACAGAAAGGAATCAATCCATGGGCACAGATGCGAGAGCTGACCATCCAATGATATCCGCAAACATCCGAGATCCGAGCATATTTTTAAGTCTGCATGTCCAAATAGCCGCATATATAGTCTAAAATAACTCAAGTGTTCAAATGCAACAATAGTTCTAATTTTAAAAAGTTCAAATATTACACTCCAACATTGTTGTCCCCCATTCGTCAACGGATGCTCAATCAGATCTTCTTTCAATTGCTAAATGCGGTATTTGTTGATGCATTTGAGCAAACTCTTCAAATGTTTGAAAGAATCACCCATGTTTTCAAAATTAAGATATGTGACATCACCCTCACCATCAATCTCAACATAAATGCAATGGAATTATGACTTTCTTAGATGAAATGGTCATAGTGTCATGCAGTTTTGACCTTCTTAAAAACCCTTTGACTATGTTATCAATTTAAGTCATAGATCTATGACCAACTTGACCCTGATCAATTTTTTTGTCATTAATTGACAAATTTCTTGTAGTGCATGACCATGTTGTGCATCATCACACAATAGGTCATTACCTCCCACAAGGTCATTGAATCCCACCATTTAGCAGGTTTATGAACAACTGCAAAAAATGCTTGCAAAATTTAAATGTCCTCTCAACATCCTTTCTAGCCACTTCTTATCTTTGGACAAAGTAAGACTTTTTGTGTCCAACCGAGTTAGAGAAGCTCACGAAGGATAGATATCGTCAAACAGATAGTAGGCCATGTTATACTCATGGCAATTGTCAGTATAGTGACAAGGAGGAGTTTTTCCTTCAGTCGGCCTAGCAAACAATGGTGATTTCTGCAACACATTGATGTCATTGTGAGATCCAGACATGGCAAGAAAGTATGAAAAATTCAAATACCATGTGATGCAACTGCTTCAAGTTGGTGATGGGCTTGTTAACATGACCTTGATATTATTTATCCTTGTAAAGATGTCGGGAAATTCTTCCATTTCCAATGCATGCAGTCAATAGATCTGAGCAAACCTGGCCACCTTATTACTTCTGAGATTGCCAAGATCCTCTAGGTGTTTGTCATAGTTGGTTCTCTTAGACACTGAGGTCCAACCACCTTGACCACGGCAATTTCAAACCTGAACATGGTATCTCCACATGTGCTTTCAGACATCCATAGGTACTTGTCCCACGAATCAGCGGTCGTGCCATATACAAGCATCTACAATGCGCCCATGCACTTCTGGCAACTAGAGAACACAATCCTTCCCACGACATCCTTCTTCAAGATGAAGTAGTCATCAAAGGGCAGGACACCATGGTATAGACGACCAAAGACATTTTTGCACATCGAAAGCGCCGACAAAAATTGTTAGCGAAGAGGACATCAGGAGTAGAGTAGTCGTCCATCAACGTCAAATGGTCGTGCGCCTGGTTGCAGTTGAACATGCTCCTCTGCATGCTATGCGTGTGCAAGCACCGCCAGCATCATTATCGTCTCATGCATGTAGTCCTCCTTGTCGGACGACTTAACATAGTGCTCGTATATATACTTCATATCCAAGTCCATTGATTCAAACAAGAAGGGACAAAGAAAAATTAGCTCGGGCAATTCACCGAACATGTGTCAGGCATGGTGAGCATTGTAGGAGCGGATGGTACCTGCGTGACGGTCGGAGGAGAGGTGTGGAACGACGGTGGAGGAGAAGGAGCATGGAGTCCGATTGTACCGATAGAGGTGATTGACTCGTCGAGTTCTGACAGGGGTGAGGCATGATGGCCAGGGTGGTGGAGCGACAGTGAAGGCAAGAGAGAAACATTGAAGGAGAGAAAATGAAAGGATGGATGTGCGGGGTCTCATAGGGGTTTTGGGCAGGCCGGGGTGTCGGAGTCCAACGTTGATGCCGCCCAGACTCCCGCAAAGCCCCCCTCACCCAGTTAAGTATGTCTATACCGCTCGACGGACCGATACATGTCCGTGTTGGATGGCTAAATACGTTCAGACAACACAGTTCAGGAGGTTGCACGTAGTTTAAGGGTCGCTTTGGAAGTGTCCTAACATAATTTTTGGCACACATGTCTGAAGTTAGGCGAGTAAAATTGAAGCTAGAGTTGAGACAAACATGCCATGATTTTTCCGAGTTAAGAGCGATTTTAACATGCTTTCTCTTACTCCCTCTTTTCATACAAGAGGTAAGAACATATCACAGATCTATGCCATTGATTTCATTAGGGAAAACATAACGTCCACACGTGTGGGAGTTTGCATCTCGCCCATGTTAGGAGACGTAGTAGTAAATCAAAATTTTCTACGCGTTCACCAAGATCTATCTATGGAGAAACCAGCAACGAGAAGGAAGAGATTGCATCTTCATACCTTTGAAGATTGCTAAGCGGCAGCGTTACAAGAACGCGGTTGGTGGAGTCATAATCGTAGCGATTCAGATCGCGGTGGACTCCGACCTTAGCACCGAACAACGGCGCCTCGCGCCGAACAACGGCGCCTCCGTGTTCAACACACGTGCAGCCCGATGACGTCTCCTACGCCTTGATCCAGCAAGGAGGAAGGAGAGGTTGAGGGAGAGATCCGGCAGCACGATGGCGTGGTGACGGTGGAGCTGCATGGTACTTCGACAGGGCTTCGCCAAGCATTACGGAGAACGAAAAGAAGGAGAAGTAGGGCAGCGCCGAGAGGGAGAGAGAGTCGTGTCTCAAACAGCCCCAAAGGCTCAACTATATATAGGAGGAGAGGGAGGAGGGTGCCCACCCCTAGGATTCCCACCCTAGGTGGTGTGGCAGCCCTAGATGGGGTCTAGGCCGGCCGGCCAAGGGGGAAGGAGAGGTGGTGCGGCAACCCTAGCTACCCTAGATGGGCCTAGGGCCCATCTAGGCCTAGGGTTTGCCCCCTCTCTCCTTGTTGCGCCATGGGCCAGATAGGAGGGGCACACCAGCCCACCTAGGGGCTGGTTCCCTCCACCTTTGGCCCATGCAGCCCTCCGGGGCCCGTGGCCCCTCCCGGTGGACCCCCGGAACCCTTCCGCTGGTCCCGGTACATTACCGGTGACGCCCGAAACATTTTCGGTAACCAAAACCTCACTTCCTATATACCAATCTTTGTCTCCGGACCATTCCGGAACTCCTCATGATGTTCGAGATCTCATCCGGGACTTCGAACAACCTTTGGTAACCACGTCCACTATTTCCCTATAACCCTAGCGTCATCGAACCTTAAGTGTGTAGACCCTATGGGTTCGGGAGACACGTAGACATAACCGAGACACCTCTCCGGTCAATAACCAACAGGGGGATCTGGATACCCATGTTGGCTCCCACATGCTCCACGATGATCTCATCGGATGAACCATGATGTCGGGGATTCACCCGTATACAATTCCCTTTGTCTATCGGTATGATACTTGCCCGAGATTCGATCGTCGGTATCCCTATACCTTGTTCAATCTCGTTACCGGCAAGTCTCTTTACTCATTCCACAACACATCATCACGTGGCTAACTCCTTAGTCACTTTGAGCTCATTATGATGATGTCTTACCGAGTGGGCCCAGAGATACCTCTCCGTCATACAGAGTGACAAATCCCAGTCTCGATTCGTGCCAACCCAACAGACACTTTCGGAGATACTCGTAGTACACCTTTATAGCTACCAAGTTACGTTGTGACGTTTGTCACACCCAAAGTATTCCTACGGTATCCGGGAGTTGCACAATCTCATGGTCTAAGGAAATAATACTTGACATTAGAAAAGCTTTAGTAGACGAACTACACGATCTTGTGCTATGCTTAGGATTGGATCTTGTCCATCACATCATTCTCCTAATGATGTGATCCCGTTATCAACAACATCCAATGTCCATGGTCATGAAACCGTGACCATCTATTGATCAACGAGCTAGCCAACTAGAGGCTCACTAGGGACATGATGTGGTCTATATATTTACACATGTATTATGGTTTCCGGTTAATACAATTGTAGCATGAACAATAGATAATTATCATGAACAAGGAAATACAATAATAACCATTTTATTATTGTCTCTAGGGCATATTTCCAACAGTCTCCCACTTGCACTAGAGTCAATAATCTAGTTACATTGTGATGAATCGAACACCCATAGCATTTTGGTGTTGATCATGTTTTGCTCGTGAGAGAGGTTTAGTCAACGGATCTGCGACATTCAGATCCGTACGCACTTTACAAATATCTATATCTCCCTCCTGAATGTAATCACGGATGGAGTTGAAGCGGCGCTTGATGTGTCTTGTCTTCTTGTGAAACCTGGCCTCCTTCGCAAGGGCAATAGCTCTAGTATTATCACAGAATAGAGTCATCGGGCCCGACGCACTTGGAATTAGTCCTAGGTCGGTGATGAACTCCTTCATCGGGACTCCTTCCTTTGCTGCTTCCAAAGCAGCCATGTACTCCGCTTCACATGTAGATGCCGCCACAACGCTTTGCTTGCTGCTGCACCAGCTGATTGCCCCTCCGTTCAAAATATACACGTATCCGGTTTACGACTTGGAGTCGTCCGGATCTGTGTTGAAGCTAGCATCGACGTAACCCTTTACGACGAGCTCTTCGGCACCTTCATATACGAGAAACATGTCCTTTGTCCTTTTCAGGTACTTTAGGATATTTTTGACCGCTGTCTAGTGTTCCGCTCCGGGATCACTTTGGTACCTCCCTACCAAACTTATGGCATGGTTCACATCAGGTCTGGTACACAACATGGCATACATAATAGAGCCTATGGCTGAAGCATAGGGGATGACACTCATATCTTCTCTATCCTTTGCCGTGGTCGGGCATTGAGTCGTACTCAATCTCACACCCTGTAACACAGGCAAGAATCCCTTCTTGGACTGATCCATATTGAACTTCTTCAATATCTTGTCAAGGTATGTGCTTTGTGAAAGACCTATGAGGCGTCTCGATCTATCTCTATAGATCTTGATGCCTAATATGTAAGCAACTTCTCCAAGGTCCTTCATTGAAAAACATTTATTCAAGTAGGCCTTTACACTTTCCAAAAGTTCTATATCATTTCCCATTATCATTATATCATCCACATATAATATGAGGAATGCTACAGAGCTCCCACTCACTTTCTTGTAAATACAAGGTTCTCCATAAACCTGTACAAACCGAAACGCTTTAATCACCTTATTAAAGCGAATGTTCCAACTCCGAGATGCTTGCACCAGCCCATAGATGGAGCGCTGGAGCTTGCATACCTTGTTAGCATCTTTAGCATCGACAAAACCTTCCGACTGCATCATATCAAGTTCTTCCTTAAGGAAGCCATTAAGAAATGCCGTTTTGACGTCCATTTGCCAGATCTCATAATCATAAAATGCAGCAGTTGCTATCATGATTCAGACAGACTTCAGCATCGCTACGGGTGAGAAAGTCTCATCGTAGTCAAATCCTTGAACTTGTCGATAACCCTTAGCGACAAGCCAAGCCTTATAGACGGTTACATTACCATCCGCGTCAGTCTTCTTCTTAAAGATCCATTTATTTTCAATGGCTTGCTTATCATGAGGCAAGTCCACCAAAGTCCACACTTTGTTCTCATACATGGATCCTATCTCGGATTTCATGGCTTCAAGCCATTTGTTGGAATCCGGGCCCGCCATCGCTTCTTCATAGTTTGAAAGTTCACTGTTGTCCAACAACATGATCTACGGGACAGGGTTGCCGTACCACTCTGGTGCTGAACGTGTCCTAGTGGACCTTCGACATTCAATAGTAACTTGATCTAAAGTTTCATGATCATCATCATTAACTTCCTCTCCAGCCAATGTAGGCTCCACACAAACAACTTCCTGTGCTGCGCTACTCTCCGGTTCGAGTGGAGGTACAATTACCTCATCAAGTTCTATTTCCTCCCACTTACTTCTTTCAAGAGAAACTCTTTCTCAAGAAAGGATCCATTCTTGGCAACGAAGACTTTGCCTTCGGATCTGAGGTAGAAGGTATACCCAATAGTCTCTTTGGGATATCCTATGAAGACACACTTTTCCGCTTTGGGTTCGAGCTTCTCAGGTTGAAGTTTCTTCACATAAGCATCGCATCCCCAAACTTTTAGAAACGAGAGCTTAGGTTTCTTTCCAAACCATAATTCATACGGTGCCGTCTCAACGGACTTTGACGGTGCCCTATTTAAAGTGAATGCGGCAGTCTCTAATGCATATCCCCAAAATGATAGCGGTAAGTCGGTAAGAGACATCTTAGATCGCACCATATCCAATAGAGTGTGATTACGACGTTCAGACACATCATTTCGCTGAGGTGTGCCAGGCGGCGTGAGTTGTGAAACAATTCCACATTTCCTTAGGTGCGTGCCAAACTCGTGACTTAAATATTCTCTGCCACGATCAGATCGTAGGCACTTTATTTTCCTCTCACGTTGATTCTCTACCTCACTCTGAATTTCCTTGAACCTTTCAAAGGTTTCAAACTTGTGTTTCATTAAGTAGACATACCCATATCTTCTCAAGTCATCAGTGAGGGTGAGAACATAACGGTAGCCACCGCGAGCCTCGACGCTCATTGGACCGCATACATCGGTATGTATTATCTCCAACAAGGCAGTTGCTTGCTCCATTGTTCTAGAGAACAGAGTCTTGGTCATCTTGCCCATGAGGCATGGTTCGCATGTGTCAAATGATTCAAAATCAAGAGACTCCAAAAGTCCATCGGCATGGAGCTTCTTTATGCGGTTGACACCAATATGACCAAGGGGGCAGTGCCACATGTAAGTGGGACTATCGTTATCAACCTTACACTTTTTGGTACTCACACTATGGACATGTGTAACATCACGTTCGAGATTCATCAAAAATAAACCATTGACCAGCGGGGCATGGCCATAAAACATTTCTCTCATATAAATAGAATAACCATTATTCTCAGATTTAAATGAGTAGCCATCTTGCATCAAGCGAGATCCAGATACAATGTTCATGCTCAAAGCTGGTACTAAATAACAATTATTAAGGTTTAAAACTAATCCCAAAGGTAGATGTAGAGGTAGCGTGCCGACGGCGATCACATCGACCTTGGAACCATTCCCGACGCGCATCATCACCTCGTCCTTTGCCAGCCTCCGCTTATTCCACAGCTCCTGCTTGGAGTTACAAATGTGTGCAACTGCACCGGTATCAAATACCCAGGAGCTACTACGAGCGCTGGTTAGGTACACATCAATAACGAGTATGTCACATATACCTTTAATGGTGCCGGCCTTCTTATCCGCTAAGTAATTGGGGCAGTTCCGCTTCCAGTGACCGGTACCCTTGCAATAAAATCACTCAGTCTCAGGCTTGGGTCCATTCTTGTTCTTCTTCCTGACAACTTGCTTACTGGGCGCGGCAACAACTTTGCCGTCCTTCTTGAAGTTCTTCTTACCCTTGACTTTCTTGAAACTAGTGGTCTTATTCACCATCAACACTTGATGCTCCTTTTTGATCTCGACCTCCGTTGATTTCAGCATCGATTACAACTCAGGAATGGACTTCTCCATACCGTGCATGTTGTAGTTCATCAAAAAGCTCTTGTAGCTAGGTGGAAGCGACAAGAGGATTCTGTCAATGAACGAGTCATCCGGGAGATTAACTCCCAGCTGAGTCAAGCGGTTGTGTAACCCAGACATTTTGAGTATGTGCTCACTGACAGAACTATTCTCCTCCATCTTACAGTTGAAGAACTTGTCGGAGACGTCATATCTCTCGACCTGGGCATGAGCTTGGAAAACCAGTTTCAATTCTTGGAACATCTCATATGCTCCGTGTTGATCAAAACGCTTTTGGAGCCCCGGTTCTAAACTGTAAAGCATGCCGCACTGGACAAGGGAGTAATCATCGCAACGTGACTGCCAAGCGTTCGTAACGTCTTGGTCCGCTGGGAAAATGGGTGGGTCACCTAGCGGCGCATCAAGGACATACAGTGTCTTGGAAGCTATGAGGATGATTCTCAAGCTACGGACCTAGTCCACATAGTTGCTTCCGTCTTATTTCAGCTTGGTTTTCTCTAGGAACGCGTTGAAGTTGAGGGTGACAATAGCGTTAGCCATTGGATCTACAATATAGATTGTAAAGACAATTTTAGACAAAGTTCATGATAATTAAGTTCACATAATCAAATTATTTAATGAACTCCCACTTAGATAGACATCTCTCTAGTCATCCAAGTGATACATGATCCATGTCAACTAGCCCGTGTCCAATCATCACGTGAGACGAACTAGTCATCCATGGTGAACATCTCCATGTTGATTGTATCTTCTATACAACTCATGTTTGACATTTCGGTCTTCCGTGTTCCGAGGCCATGTTTGTACAACTAGGCTCGTCAAGTCAACCTAAGTGTTTCGCGTGTATAAATCTGGCTTACACCCATTGTATGCGAACGTTAGAACCTATCACCCCTGATCATCACGTGGTGCTTCGAAACAACGATCCTTAGCAACGGTGCACAGTTAGGGTGAACACCTTTCTTGAAATTTTATTGAGAGATCATCTTATTTACTACCGTCGTTCTAAGCAAATAAGATGTAAACATGATAAACATCACATGCAATCAATATAGTGACATGATATGGCCAATATCATCTTGCTCCTTTGATCTCCATCTTCGAGGGACCATGATCATCATTGTCATCGGCACGACACCATGATCTCCATCATCATGATCTCCATCATCATGCCTTCATGAAGTTGTCTCGCCAACTATTACTTCTACTACTATGGCTAACGTTTATCAATAAAGTAAAGTAATTACATGGAGTTTATGATTGACACGCAGGTCATACAATAAAATAAGACAACTCCTATGGCTCCTGTCGGTTGTCATACTCATCGACATGCAAATCGTGAATCCTATTACAAGAAAATGATCAATTTCATACATCACAATGCATCACATCACATCCTTTTACCATATCACATCACAAGGCATATGCTGCAAAAACAAGTTAGACATCCTCTAATTTGTAGTTGCAAGTTTTTACGTGGCTGCTATAGGTTTCTAGCAAGAACGTTTCTTACCTACGCCAAAACCACAACGTGATATGACAATTGCTATTTACCCTTCATAAGGACCCTTTTCATCGAATCCAATCCGACTAAGGTGGGAGAGACAGACACCCGCTAGCCACCTTATGCAACAAGTGCATGTCAGGCGGTGGAACCGGTCTCACGTAAGCGTACGTGTAAAGTTGGTCCGGGCCGCTTCATCCCACAATACCGCCGAATCAAGATAAGACTAGTGGTAAGAAAATTAACAAGATCGACGGCCACAACTGCTTTGTGTTCTACTCGTGCATAGATTCTACGCATAGACCTAGCTCATGATGCCACTGTTGGGAGACATAGTAGTAAATCAAAAATTTCTACGCGTTCACCAAGATCTATCTATGGAGAAACCAGCAACGAGAAGGAAGAGATTGCATCTTCATACCTTTGAAGATCGCTAAGCGGAAGCGTTACAAGAACGCGGTTGGTGGAGTCGTACTCGTAGCGATTCAGATCACGGTGGACTCCGATCTTAGCGCCGAACAACGGCGCCTCCGCGTTCAACACACGTGCATCCCGATGACATCTCCTATGCCTTGATCCAGCAAGGAGGAAGGAGAGGTTGAGGGAGAGCTCCGGCAGCATGACGGCGTGGTGACGGTGGAGCTGCGTGGTACTCCGGCAGGGCTTTGCCAAGCACTACGGAGAACGAGGAGAAGGAGAAGTAGGGCTGCACCGAGAGGGAGAGAGAGTCGTGTCTCAAACAGCCCCAAAGGCTCAACTATATATAGGAGGAGAGAGAGGAGGGTGCCCACCCCTAGGGTTCCCACCCTAGGTGGTGCGACAGCCCTAGATGGGGTCTAGGCCGGCGGCTAAGGAGGAGGGAGAGGTGGTGCGGCAGCCCTAGCTGCCCTAGATGGGCCTAGGGTTTGCCCTCCTCTCTCCTTGATGTGCCTTGGGCCAGGTGCGAGGGGTGCACCAGCCCACTTAGGGGCTGGTTCCCTCCACCTTTGGCCCATGCAGCCCTTCGGGGCCCGTGGCCCCTCCCGGTGGACCCCCGGAACCCTTCTGGTGGTCCCGGTACGTTACCGGTGACGCCCGAAACATTTCCGATAACCAAAACCTCACTTCCTATATATCAATCTTTGTCTCCGGACCATTCCGGAACTCCTCGTGACGTCCGGTATCTCATCTAGGACTCCGAACAACCTTCGTAACCACGTCCACTCTTTCCCTATAACCCTAGCGTCATTGAACCTTAAGTGTGTAGACCCTACGGGTTCGGGAGACACATAGACATGACCGAGACACCTCTCCGGTCAATAACCAACAACGGGATCTGGATACCCATGTTGGCTCCCACATGCTCCATGATGATCTCATCGGATGAACCACGATGTCAGGGATTCAATCAATCTCGTATACAATTCCCTTTGTCTAGCGGTATGATACTTGCCCGAGATTCGATCGTCGGTATCCCTATACCTTGTTCAATCTCGTTACCGGCAAGTCTCTTTACTCGTTCCGCAACACATCATCCTGTGGCTAACTCCTTAGTGACATTGAGCTCATTATGATGATGTCTTACCGAGTGGGCCCAGAGATACCTCTCCATCATACGGGGTGACAAATCCCAGTCTCGATTCGTGCTAACCCAACAGACACTTTCATAGATACCCATAGTGCACCTTTATAGCCACCCAGTTATGTTGTGACGTTTGGCACACCCAAAGCATTCCTATGGTATCCGGGAGTTGCACAATATCATGGTCTAAGGAAATGATACTTGACATTGGAAAAGCTTTAGCAGACGAACTACACGATCTTGTGCTATGCTTAGGATTTGGTCATGTCCATCACATCATTCTCCTAATGATGTGATCCCGTTATCAACGACATCCAATGTCCATGGTCATGAAACCGTGACCATCTATTGATCAACGAGCTAGCCAACTAGAGGCTCACTAGGGACATGTTGTGGTCTATGTATTCACACATGTATTATGGTTTCTGGTTAATACAATTGTAGCATGAACAATAGACAATTATCATGAACAAGGAAATACAATAATAACCATTTTATTATTGCCTCTAAGGCATATTTCCAACATCCCACACGCATGGATCAACGTCCGTTTGTGTTTGCACGAATCTTGGCATGTTTTGCCAGATTTTTTATGCCACGTAGGACTGGGCTCATGTGTGGGCATTCATCCGGTCGCCCACACGTCCGTTTCACCACGCGGAGGGGCTGGTGTGTGGGTGTTTAGCAGTTCGCCCACACGCCAGTTTCACGCACGTAGAGGGGCTGGTGTGTGGGCGTTTAGCAGTTCGCCCACACGCCCATCTCCTTTCTCACACCAAAAGTTGTCAGTTCCCATGTGTTTTGCAGGATACATGGCAACTGCCCCTAGTGTGTTTGTAAGCAGATGGCAACTTTCTCTTTACCCGAACATGTTATTTTGCCATGTCTTTTTGTAGTGTTATATGGCATCTGCCTAGTAGGTGGCAACTTATAAAGTTTTCAAATCATAGCAATTGTAGTAGACCATACCATACGTGGCAACAGCTTGCCACAGCTACAACTGTCCATAAATGGCATCTGGCACTTGACATGAGATGGCAACTGCAGTTGAGCAACCATGACAACTGTAGTTGTCAGACATGGCAACTGTAGTTAAACGAACATGAAAAAGGGTTCGGACCATGGCAATTGCGGGGATGCGCGCTGACTGTCACGCGGACGTGCGGGACCGTGAGGTAGAAGGCCGGACGTGCGGGCGTATGATCTATGCGTGTAGGGGAGATGCAAACGCCCACACTTGTGAGCGTTATCTTTTCCCTTTCATTAAATAGATGGTCTAATTAACTCTTACCTTCTCATCTCACATGTAAAAAGAAAGGGTAAGAGGGAGCATGTTAAAATTTGCCCTGAGTTAATGACACGTGGTTTTCTATTTGCAAGTAATGACGTAATATGGTTCCAGTTTGCATTAAGCAGAGTGTGACAAACTTTAGTATGGCAAACAGACACGCCCGTATATCTCAAGTAGCAGCATCTCCACGGACGCGGCGTATAGAGAGTTCACAGACACACGAACATCAATCAACCGGTGGACGGACCTGAGCGGCAAATTAACGTCGAGAGCGTACGTACCTACACACATACATAGTCCATGCACGTCCCGACGCACGCGCGCACGTACATACATAGTACACGAGACGTCGATCACGCCCGGCCAGCCGAGGCGCGCTTGCTTGCAGGCTGGCTGGCCGGCCGGCTGGACACAGCAATGAATACGGCGGCGGCCTCACCGAACGAACCACCACCACCACCACCGCGTGCCGTGCCGTGTGCCGTGGCACGGCGCCCGCCCGCGGCATTTACTCCCCGCCGGTTGGCGTTGCGGATGCCAGCCTCGCCTCGCCCAGCCCGCCGGACGGGACGGACGTTACACCAGCCAGGAACGCCCCACCGCCACCTCCCCTCCATTTATGGCCTCCCACCCGTCGATTTTACTCTGCCCGCTCGCACTCCTCGCTCCCCCCACACCCCGTGCCGTGCCGTGCCGTGCGCCATCCATCGGACGACGCGGGTTCGTGCATTTTCCACGACGGTGAGGGCGAGGGGGACCGTACGGGCGTCCGATCCGAAAAGGTGACCCACCCGTGACCAGTCCCCGTCACGACTCACGCACCTCCTTTTCCCACCTCCACCTCCACCTCCACCTCTCTCTCGCCACCACGGCTGACTGACAGCGAGCCACCGCCGCGGCCAGCCCGGTGATTAAATCTCAGGGTAAATATACCGCCACTAACTCATCGCTAAAAAGATCCGTGCTCCGTGCGTGCGTGCCAGATCCGAGCCGGTGTCGGTAACGTACGTACCGCCGGCGGTGGGGGCCATTTGACTCTCGCGTCGCTCCGCCCAGCCCCAGCCCCAGCCCCCGTGTGCGAGTCAGCCCCACTTGATTTCTTGTTCGTTTCCGTCGCCATTTTCTCCCTTCCACGGAAACACGCAGCTGCTTTTACATGGCGACGAGACTTGAGCGCGCCCTCTCTTAACGAAACCGATTTATCCGCTCGCCACATGTCCCGCTTTATCTAGCACGAACGCTGTCTGCCTGGCCTGGCCTGCCTTGGCTTAGTTATATCCATAGCCGGAGCTGCCAGCCTCCCAACCCCTCTCCTCCTCTCCCACTCTCCTCCTCCTCTCCTCTCCTCTCCTCTCCTTTCCCCCACGACTTCCTTCTCCTTGGACTGGTCTGTTGTTATCCGGCTTAATTTCCTAGCGCAGTCGTCGCAATCGCCGCCGTTGAGACGGCGGCGGCCGAGTGAGCAAGTTCGGAGTATCTCGGGGCGCGCGGGGAGGTGGCAACAGGGCAGCCCAGAGGCGTAGGGATTTGCACGTCGCGATTCTTTCCTAGTTTGCACCGGGCTCCATGATTCCCTTCCGCCCCCGCGCCCGTCATGCCATGTATAGCCCATCCATCCTGCTATTTTAATGCATGCCCAGCCCTCCTCTCCCCATAAAAAAACGCAATCAACCGTCGGGATCTGAGGGGATCGGCTTTCCTTCCGTCCTGCGGCCGCAGGGGTCGTTGGCAGGATCAATTCTCGGGATAGAGGGAGCGATTTCAGTCAGTCGTCGGTCCTAGAAAAGAAAACAACAGCAGCCGGGCGCTAGTCTTTGTCTGTCGTCCGCAGCAGCGGTGGATAGATGAGCTTCGGCGGCATGTTCGACGGCGCCGGCTCCGGCGTCTTCTCCTACGACGCCGGCGGGGGCGGCCCCGGCATGCACAACCCCGGCCGCCTCCTCGCGCCGCCGCCCATCCCCAGGCCCGGCGGCGGCGGCGGCGGCTTCGCCTCCTCCACCGGCCTCTCCCTCGGCCTGGTATAGTATATACTACCACCACCCGGCCGTTCATGCGCTCACTACTACTGCGTGTTTATTGGCGGTATTAAATAATTGCTCAGTTTCTCTTCCTTGCCGTGTTTAATTGTGTTTGATTTTCCTCGGTTTAATTGGCAGACGAACATGGAGGGCGGAGGAGGTCAGCTGGGCGACGCCAGCCGGCTCGGCGGCTTACTGGGGAGCACGGGGAGCGGCGGCGACGGCGACTCGCTGGGCCGCGCGCGGGAGGACGAGAACGACAGCCGCTCCGGCAGCGACAACCTGGACGGCGCGTCCGGTGACGACCTCGACCCCGACAACAGCAACCCGCGCAAGAAGAAGAAGCGCTACCACCGCCACACGCCGCAGCAAATCCAGGAGCTCGAGGCGTAAGCAATCGCAAGCTCTTGGCGCAGTTTCTAGCCCTAAATTACAACTTTTTTTGCTTGACTGATTCATTTTGGTGGGTATACGTGCGTGGCGCAGGGTGTTCAAGGAGTGCCCGCACCCCGACGAGAAGCAGCGGATGGAGCTCAGCCGGCGGCTCAACCTGGAGAGCCGCCAGGTCAAGTTCTGGTTCCAGAATCGCCGCACCCAGATGAAGGTTCGGACTGTCAGTCAGAACAAATCTAATCTGTCTATCTTTGGTGTAACGTGTCGGTTGATGTGACAAGCTAGGCCAAGAAGAATCAATTCCTTCTTTTTTGGTAATCGTGCCGGGCTGGTTGGTTGCAGACGCAGATCGAGCGGCACGAGAACGCGCTGCTGCGGCAGGAGAACGACAAGCTGAGGACGGAGAACATGACGATCCGGGAGGCGATGCGGAGCCCCACCTGCGGCAACTGCGGCGGCGCGGCCGTGCTCGGGGAGGTGTCGCTGGAGGAGCAGCACCTGCGCATCGAGAACTCGCGCCTCAAGGACGAGCTGGACCGCGTCTGCGCGCTCGCCGGAAAGTTCCTCGGCCGCCCCGTCTCCGCCATCTCCACGCCGCTGAGCCTGCCGTCGTCCCTCTGCTCCGGCCTCGACCTCGCCGTCGGCAGCAACAACAACGGCTTCATGGGAATGGGAATGCAGTCCATCCCTGACCTGATGGGCGGAGGATCGGCGGCCATGCGCCTGCCCGCTGGCATCATGGGCGGCGGCCTCGACGACGGCCTCGGCGGCGAAGGCGTTGCCATCGACCGCGGCGCGCTCCTGGAGCTCGGGCTGGCTGCAATGGAGGAGCTGGTGAAGGTGACGCAGGTGGACGACCCGCTGTGGCAGCCCAGCCTGGATATTGGGCTGGAGACGCTCAACTTGGACGAGTACCGGCGTGCGTTCGCCCGCGTGCTCGGCCCTAGCCCCGCCGGCTACGTCTCCGAGGCCACCCGCGAGGTCGGCATCGCCATCATCAACAGCGTCGACCTCGTCAACAGCCTCATGAACGAGGTGCGCATTGTCATCAACATGTATACTAGCGGCGCTTCATGCGGATACACAAAGGCTGATCGGTGCAATGCTGCAGGCTCGGTGGTCGGAGATGTTCCCGTGCGTGGTGGCGAGGGCGAGCACGATGGAGATCATCTCGAGCGGCATGGGCGGCACCCGCAGCGGCTCAATCCAACTGGTGACCATGCACTCATCCTAGCTCCACTCCACCACGCGGCCAGCCTAACTTGGCTCGCTCGCTCCTCCGACATACTGACGCCCTGGTGACCATGTGTACTTGCAGATGCGCGCGGAGCTGCAGGTGCTGTCGCCGCTGGTGCCGATCAGGGAGGTGACGTTCCTGCGCTTCTGCAAGCAGCACGCGGAAGGGCTCTGGGCCGTCGTGGACGTCTCAGTGGACGGCGTCCTCCGCCCCGACTCCGGCGTTGGCGGCGCCGGCCCGGCAGGGTACATGGGCTGCCGCCTCCTCCCCTCCGGCTGCATCGTCGAGGACATGCAGAACGGCTACGCCAAGGTACGTAACCAACCCGTCCGTGCCGCTCCCACTCACCCACCCGTACCGCCGTCCGTCCTGCTCCATCGGCCGGCGTAACTGCCCACGGCCGCCACCGCCACCGCCACTGCCAGCCCATGATCAGTCCTTGTGCCTTGATTGCCGCACGGCGCGTCGACATGTGGCGGCAGTCAGTGAGTCGTCAGTCGGCCGCCCACATTAACGCCGCGCGCACGCACGTACACGCAGCGCGGCCCAGTATTCTATGCTCGGCGTTCGGACGTGGACGGAGGTGAATCCAAGCCCTCCTCCCGCAAGTCAATGCCCTCGTCTCGTGTGACGACGTGCATGCATAGATAGGATCAGTTGGTTCCCGTGCCGCCTGCGACGACGACTGATCGCCATTGTTTTCGCTTCCCCAAGCAAGCAGGCACCCAATTTTCAACGGTTTCGATGCTTCCGTCCGCCGTACTCCCCGTCCGTGCGCGCGAAAGGCCCAGCTAGCTTGTAGACAGATCCAGTATTTTAGGGTTCCTTGTTCTTTTATGTACCAAACTAGACTACCATCTTAATCAATCATGGGAGGATTCATCCTCGGTTGTGCATGATCCATGCTGCTAATAACAGTTGCAGCCTGTTGACAACCCACGTGACCCACTGCCGTGTGGTCGACGCTCAGCTCCAAACCTAAGCATATCTACGTCGCAGATTATGTTTGTGCGTGCACGATCTCATCGCCAGGCTCTGTACTCTACTGCGCGGCTCGTGTTCGTTCGACCATTTGCCTGTTAGTATGTTATTTTCTACTTATCTCCATGTGGCTGCGACTGTACCAGCGCTGTGTGTTTTTGTAGCTAGGGTTTTGCAGTAGTCAACTGGGTTTTTCTTCTGGACCTCTGGATCCTCCACTATGCTCCGGTGATATCATGGTCGATCAGGTCAGATGCATGCAGTTCTCGCAGGCTGCTTGGGCTCGTGGCTGTTGCTGCTGGTGTCTGTGTCTACGCGCGCGGCTTGTCCTCTTGCTCCCGTGTGTGACGCGATTTGTTACGCGCGCCGGTTTTACTGTGCTACTATTACTTTACTACTGTGCGTGACCAGCTGGCTGCCCGGCCGGCACCGCGCGTGCGCCGGCAGCCGCCATTACTGCCTTGTCGCGGCAAGTGGCCGAAGCCAGCGGGGAAAGTAAAGCTGCATTCGATCGATGCGAGCGAGCGAGCGCTCCCTGCCCGTGGTAAGTGTAACTACGTGCTGACGCTGTTGTTGTGTACGTACTGTGCAGGTCACGTGGGTTGTTCACGCCGAGTATGACGAGGCGGCGGTGCACGAGCTGTACCGCCCGCTGCTCCGCTCCGGCCAGGCGCTGGGCGCGCGCCGCTGGCTCGCCTCGCTGCAGCGCCAGTGCGAGTACCACGCCATACTATGCTCCAACCCGCACCCCAACCACGGCGACCGCCACGAGGCCATCTCGCCGGCGGGGCGCCGCTGCATGCTCAGGCTGGCGCAGCGGATGGCCGACAACTTCTGCGCCGGGGTCTGCGCCACGGCGGCCCAGAAGTGGCGCCGCCTGGACGAGTGGCGCGTCGAGGGTGCTGGTGGACGGGAGCAGGCCTCCGGCGGGGAGGACAAGGTGCGGATGATGGCCAGGCAGAGCGTGGGCGCGCCCGGCGAGCCCCCCGGCGTCGTGCTCAGCGCCACCACCTCCGTGCGGCTCCCCGGCACTCCGCCGCAGCGCGTGTTCGACTACCTCCGCGACGAGCAGCGCCGCGGAGAGTGGGACATCCTTGCCAACGGTGAGGCCATGCAGGAGATGGACCACATCGCCAAGGGCCAGCACCACGGCAACGCCGTCTCCCTCCTCCGTCCAAACGTAAGTACTACTGCACATCATATCCTCTTCCATCGTTCATCATCTTCTTCTCCACACACACCTCAGTTCCTTCTGGTTTTTTCTGTTCCTCCTAATATCTGTGCCTTCTGACACTTTGCTTCTAACATCAGCTAGTTATATCAGTAGCAATCAAACTGAGAGAGAACTCACTGAGAGGTAGTTAATGATGAATAGCTTATCAAGAAATCAAGTACTCCCACCTCTCCTAGGTATGCTTGATGGAGTAGTGCTGTACTGTAGGATGAAGTAGCATGATGCAGGTTTCATGGCCTTATTGGCAACTGCATGGGTTGGGGGGCACAGTGACAGGAGGAAGAGGACGAAGGAGAAAACCTCCAAGAAATTATTGTTCTTGGGCTACAGAACTGGGGTCCGGGGGTGGTAGTAGGGTTGACATTGGTGATGGAAAGCTAGCTGTTAACTTTTCCCTCCTTTTGGGGGCATGCTTGCATGTAGCCATGCAGCCTATCTGCCCTTGTCCTCGCTGCATGCATGCATGTCAGTATTGGCTCTATCTCTCTTTTACTCTTCAGATCCATCAGAAGTAGTATCGTTTTCATCCATTTTTTGATTTCTTTGTAAAAGCGGATTGGCAAATGCTGGTTCTGGTAGAACAATGAAGTTGACACCAAGTACACCAGGATTTCCTTTTTGATTTCAGGTACACCAGGATTCTACTCGCATGACATAGGGGGGTTAAAGAAAAACACTTTTACATTTACGGAAGTAATTACCATCTTAACAAACAAAAAAGTTGAGACTATGCACATTTTTTCAGTTAGCTCCAAAATTGGTACAGTAGTACAGATCTTTGCCATTTCTTTTAAGACCTCCCTTTGTCTTGGATAATAATATGTTTGTACCGCTAACAAATTTAACACAGTGAAGGAAAGCAATTGAATGTAGTACGATCTTAATAGTTAACTCGGACCACTCCTAGTTTGTTGGAGGTCTTAAGCAAATACTCCTTTCGTCTCAAAATTCTTATCTTAAATTTGTCTAGATAAAAATATATCTAGTTATATTTTAATATTTACATACATTTATCTCTAGACAATCAAGACAAAAAAATTAGAAGGAAGGGATGTTACATTTTCAGTTGAAATGTTTACTCCGTACCTTAATTAAGTAGACAATTTCAATGCTTGCAAGACTGTCCACATCTGGTATAATAAGTAGCACTCTTTCCTGCTGCCTGATGCATGTCACTGATACTGCTTAATTTGCTTGCAGGCCACGAGCGGGAACCAGAACAACATGCTCATCCTGCAGGAGACGTGCACCGACGCGTCCGGCTCGCTGGTGGTGTACGCGCCGGTGGACGTGCAGTCCATGCACGTCGTCATGGGCGGCGGCGACTCGGCCTACGTCTCCCTGCTGCCCTCCGGCTTCGCCATCCTCCCCGACGGCCATATCACGCAGGCCGCAGCTACGGACCCTTCTCCCCAGGGCTCGTCGCCTAACGCTCATGGCGGCAGCAGCAACAACAACCCCGGCTCGCTCGTCACCGTGGCGTTCCAGATACTGGTCAACAACCTGCCGACGGCGAAGCTCACCGTGGAGTCGGTCGACACCGTCAGCAACCTGCTCTCCTGCACCATCCAGAAGATCAAGTCCGCCCTGCAGGCCAGCATCATCTCGCCCTAGCTCCGTGGGCTAGCGGGCATTTGACATGGATTCCGGCCAACACACCGATACAGCGCCGGCCGGATGCCATTTCAAATGTCTAACTAGCTCGATCAGGTTGTGTAAGATGAAGATCACAAAGCTAGAGGAGGAAGCAGAAGATTTCAGGCGAGATTTCGGATCATCATAGCGACTTCTTGGCATACAAATAAATTATATAGTGTGGAGATCGAGTTAGTATCGCATAGAGGAAATGAACGGGGTGAGATGCAAACTAGGGATTAAGTCAAGAACGAACCTCGCGCTAGGCATGCTTGCATGTTAATTTGCCGCTGCTTAAACTAGCTGATGTGGTGGTTCGGGTATTGACTTAAACTCTGGAAAAAGACTGAAGAGAACCCCCTAGGGCTTTGTTTTGTTTTATATTTATAATATATCTAGTGCTTTGGTTTTATGAAAGCATTGTTCTGTGAAGCTTTCTAGGCAAAGATGCTAATCATCCGATCAACACGATATATATAATCTGTTTGCGTTTGTTAACTTATCCTAAATGATTTGTTAGCTTGAAAATTTTGGAATGGGTTCAATGTTGTGTTCTGATCAATGGTGGTCTAGTCATATGCTTACCCAAGAAGGATTTTTTGTATACCAAAATACATCTTCTTGAACTTATTACAACAAAATTTATTATAGAAAAAGCAGGTAAAAGTTGCACCATGCGGACCTTGTCTATGCATGACTTAAATTCGTGTCTTTAGTGGCATAGGAAGCAGGTCAAAGTTAGGGATGGTAATGGGTACCCATTAATTGCGTATCTTGCGGATAAAAATCTTATTAGGACAAGGGTATGGGTAAAAAAAATACCCATGGATACATACATGGGAAAATTTTAAAAACCATCGGGTATAACGGGTATGGACATATAATCTAGAAAATAGGCATTACATACTATTTGTCCACATATTAAACCTATTATAAGTACATACCCGATGGGTTTCTATTAGGAAGTGTTGTTGTCTATAAATTATTATTATAATTTGTAGTTTATAACTATGTACTATTTAAATATGAGTAATTTTATCCGCGGGTATCCATTTACCTTGACGGGTGACGGGTATTGAAAAAAGTTGTATCCGTCGACGGGTACGGGTACGGGTGATGGGTAAGGTTTGGAGCGACGGGTAAGGGTATGTGATGACTCCACCGGTACCCAAACCCGACCGGTGTCATCAAAGTATTACTTTTTCTCAACATAGGTGAATTCGTGAATGGTTAATTTGTGGATTTTTTTACTAACTAGGTTTTGCATATGCCGCTTAAAAGATGCTCCTTTCGTTCCATAATGTTTTGCCCATTGTTTGCTCTTAAAGTCAAACATCACAAATTTTGACCAAATTTAACGAGGAAAATACCAACAACAATAATATAAAATAAATATAATATGAATGCCTATCTTGTGTTTTACGTGATTATATTAAAAAAATTGTGGGAAGTAGGTGATATGAATTTGATAATATGTGAACCATGTTGATACTTTTCTTTTTAAACCTGGTCAAAGTTAATGGAGTTTGATTTTTAAAAAAAATCTATACGCACTACATTATGAAATGGAGAGTATTTACAACTCATTGCTTGGGTTGGACTTGGTTTTTTGACGTAAACAGCTGATGCATCGTGTGGCAGTTGCACATTTTCCTTTTAAATTCCTTGTTGCCAAAAGAAAACAAAGAACATTACTTGTCCTTGACAGCAACAGGTCGAGAGTTGCCTGGCATTGCATACACATTGACTGGTAGTGTGCGTAGACACTGTTATGTTGTCGTCCATTCATTCCTATCAAACGTTGCAGCGTACGTTAAAGCGTAGCATACGTATGTGCACATGCTATGCCATGGAAGCTATACTATACGCGTATCTCTAGCTGCCGATGTACTATATGTACCGCACGCGTCTTGATAAGTTTGATCCATCGGATGAAAGTTACACCAAGGCTGCACCATGCGGCCGACCGCTCACGTGTTGCCGGGTTGGGACTACGTACCCTAGCGGCTAGCGCGACGTCGGCACTAGCACCGCAGCTAGAAAATAGCTTCGTCGGTACATGCATGGCAGGTGGGCGTGTCCATCGGCCAAAACAGTTTTCCAAATCTTCTTATCCGAGCATCTACAACCGGATCCTCAACTTTCTTCTTAAACGATTTGTCTGGCGTTTAGGGGTCTGTATTTGATGATTGCTTGATGATTGCGGTTATAGATGCTCTTACCGAAGCATATTGCATAAAACCCAAGACAAAAGAATTTTTTTTGACAAAGAAGTGTTGAGAATCAAGATGATGCCGGGAGAGTCGTATGCTAGAGCGCGTGGCTGGAACCACGTGGCTAGAAGCAAAAAAGTTTGAACTGTGCTTGATGCTGTGATTTTTTTAAACAACGGCAAAAAATTGCCTCATTTATTATTAAGAAGAAGTTAGAGTGGTATTACATTGTCCTCGTTATTAGAAAGCGGTTATTCTTCTGGCATGATTTATCCAAATGTTTTGGGCCCTCAACAGTCCAAAGCTTCAATTCATTCTTGATCATGTGGAAGATGGCAAAGGGCGGGGTGGACTTGTGCCGGAAGACCCTCACATTCCTTTCGTTTCAGATGGTTAACGTGGTTTGAGACTGTGTCGGTAGTTTTCCAAAGAGGAAGGGATGATGTAGCACAACGACGGTAAGTATTTCCCTCAGTTATGAAAGCAAAGTATCAATCCGTAGAGAAAGATCACGCCCCCACATAAACAACACCTTCACACAAACAACAAATACTTGCAACCCGATGCGAAAGAGAGGTTTTCACGCTCTCTACGGTAATAAGATAGATTAAGTAATAATAGTTTTGGCAAATAAATCTCGCAAGAATACAAAGTGAAATAAATAAACAAAAAGTGCAGCAAGGTATTTTGTTTTTTTGGATTAATAGATCTGAAAACAAAAGATGCAAATAGTAGATCGGAAAGCAATATGTTGGAAAAGTAGACCCGCGGGCCGTAGGATTCACTAGTGGCTTCTCTCATGAGTATATCATACGGTGGGTGAACAAATTACTGTTGGTCAATTGATAGAAGATCAAATAATCATGACGATATCCAGGCAGTGATCATTATATAGGCATCACGTCCAAGATAAGTAGACTGAAACGATTCTGCATCAACTTCTATTATTCCACATCTCGAATGCTATCCAGCATGCATCTAGTGTATTAAGTTCATGAAGAAACGGAGTAACGCAATAAGAACAGTGACATGATGTAGACAAGATCTATTCATGTAGGAATAGACCACATCTTATTATCCTTAATGGCAACGATACATGCGTGTCTTGCTGCCACTTCTGTCACTCGGAAAGAACACCGCAAGATCAAACCCATCACAAAGCACCTCTTCCCATGGCAAGAAAAATCGATCTAGTTGGCCTAACTAAACCAAAGATTCGAAGAAGAAATACGAGGGTATAAGTAATCATGCAAATAAGAGATCAAAGAAGATTCAAATCATATTCATGGATAAAAACTGATCATGAACTCAAAATTCATCGGATCCTAACAAACACACCGTAAAAGTCATTACATCAAATAGATCTCCAAGAGACCATTGTATTGAGAAACATAGAGAGAGAGGAAGCCATCTAGCTATTGTCTACGAACCCGTAGGTCTATGGTAGACTACTCACGCATCATCGGAGAGGCACCTATGAAGAAGATGCCCCCCTCCGTGATGGTGTTAGATTGGATCTCGATATTCTGGAACTTGCGGCGGCTGGAATGTGTTTCGTCGACTCCCCTAGGGTTTTTGGATTTTCAGGGAATTTATAGGCTCGATAGTCAGTTGAGGGGGTGCCCGAGGTGCTCACCCTCCACCAGGCCGCACCAGGGGCCTCTGGCATGCCCTGATGGAGGGTGGCCTCCCTGGACCCCCCCTTCTGGTGTTGTTTGGCCCATCTGCTTCCATCTGGTCCTGAAAAAATCCACAAAAATTCCCGCAGCGTTTGGGCTCCGTTTGGTACTGATCTTATGCGAAGTAAAAAACAAGCAAAAACAACAACTAGCACTTTTGCACTATGTCAAGAGGTTAGTCCCAAAAAAAGATATAAAGTTGCTATAAAATGATTGTAAAACATCCAAGATTGATAATATAACAACATGGAACAAGCAAAAACATAGATACGTTGGACACATATCAATGGTCCAAGAGACAAACATGGTGATCAGCAACATTGCCTTGCGGTGTGGCATGTAGAGATTCGACATCGCAATCCAAGCCACTCCTTAAGCGTTCGTTTGGCAGCCCACCTGGGAGTGTTAATCTTCATATAGTTGCAGTCAATCCTTTACCATCTCCCAAATTCTCTAAGGTGTGCCACGTTTTTGCCTTCATGTTTACAAGGAGAGCAAAGCCTACAATAAGGCCATCCACACTTGTCCAAAAGGTCGACGGTCCAAATCCTATTTTGGATAGCAAGCCAACCAAATAAATTGATCTTCGAGGGTGCCCAAGATCCAAACTATTGGTTTCATGGAAGTATGGATTGTGCCCTAAAATTGGACATGATATGCGGAGTGCAAGGAAAAGTGCCCATTCAAAGTGAGCTTCCGAACAATGTCATCCTCAACATCGTATTTCATTGCCTCTCTAGCCTTCCATATTTTCCTCTTCAAAGCCTCAAATATGAGTGGTGCGATCTCCTTAGTTTGCTCCCATTGACCAAGGTGGGTCCCAAAATGGTGTGCGAGCTCCATTTCCCAAGGTGATGTTTGTGGCAGAGTAGAATACCTCGAGGTCGGATGCATTGCTATGTCTCCAATGTATCTATAATTTGTGATTGTTATATGCTAATTTAGTATCATTCTAGGATACTTTTTGGGTTTTTATTTACCGATTTATAATATTTTTGAGAACTAACCTATTGACCCTGTGCCCTGTGTCACTTCCTGTTTTCTGCGTGTTTTTGCCTTTTCAGAGTTACGGTACCAAATGAAGTCAAATTGTCACGAAAGTTTTTGATGATTCTTTCTGGACCAATACAAGACCTAGAAACTTGGGAGGAAGGCCGGAAGAGGCACCAGGGCCCCACCACATATCCCACCATGCCACCAGGGGGCGCGGCTAGATATGTGGCCTATAAATTCACATCTATCCTAAAAACACCAGAAGCGCTCCTGAAACACTTTTTCCGCCACCGCAAGTCTCTATTATGATGGGAGGCCATCTACACCTCCGTTCCGATACCCTGTCAGAGGGGAGATCAATCACGAAGGTCCTCTTCATCAACCTTGCTTGCCTCACCATGATGTGTGAGTAGTTCACCACAGACCTACGGGTCCGTAGGTAGTACCTAGATGGCAATCTCTCTCCCTCTCTTGATCGTCAATACAATGTTCATCGCATCTTTGCCTTGATCTATCCGAGTAATCCCTTTGTATGGTGTGTTTGTTGGGATCCGATGAATTACGAGTTTATGTTAAGATTATTCATGAAAAGTATCTGAGTCAAATCTTATTACTATGATTCTTATTTGCATGATCATCATAGCTTCGTAATGCTCTCCGATCTATTGAGATAGTTTGGCCAACTAGATCGATATTTCTTCAGTGGGAGTGGTGCGTTGTAGTAGGTTCAACCTGGCGAGTTGCTATATCCCACTGACAGAAGGGGACAAGTTGTGCCTTTGTGTTGCTGCTACTAAGGATAAAATGATGGGGTTTATTCATGATGATTGAGTTTACTTTGTTTACATCATGTCATTGTTCTCCAAGCATTACTCTGTTTTACTTAATACTCTATGTGCATGCTGGATAGCGGTCGATGGGTGGAGTAATAGTAATAGGTGCAGGCAAGAGTCGGCCTATTTGCTTATGAACGTGATGCATGTATACACATGATCGTTGTCGTGAAAGTCGCATAATTATTTGGTTTTCTAGCCAACAATAATTTGTTTACTCACTGTATGCTTTGCTTATGAAAGATGCCACTAGAGAACTTTATGGCTGCCGAGTCTATTCACTTATAAATTCACAAACGCTATCATTACCTTGCTGTTACTTATTACCTTTTATTTTATTTCACACTTTCCTATTATCTACACAACTTACTTGCTTACAAATAACGAGATCAAGGGGATTGACAACCCTCTTGCCAAAGTTGGGTGCAAGTTGTTTGTTGGACTGATGAGGATTGGTATTCCTATTGGTTCGATAAACCTTGGTTTCATAACTGAGGGAAATATTTACCCACTTTGTGTTGCGATTACCCATTCCTCTTCACGGAAAACCCACCGCACATCACGAGTATCAGGAGGGATTCCTGGCGCCGTTGCCGAGGAATACCATCACCAACTATGAAGTAACTTTGCACAAAATTTCATTCACTTGTTCTTCGTTTTATTTGATGTTATATTTAGCGTGTCACATAAAAATCAAAAATACAAAAATATTTACCTTTCGTAGTTACTAGTTTGCTTCTACTTTGCTTTGCTTGCTAGTCTACTTGTCTTGCTTGTTGCTTTGCTTTTGTGGTTACCATGTCTCAAGATACTACTAAGTTGTGTGATTTCTCAAATACTAATAATGATGATTTTATTAGTACTCCTATACCACCTGTCACTAGTGCAGAGGCATTTGCTATTAATGCTGCATTGTTGAATCTTGGCATGAACGATCAATTTTCGGGAAGTCCTAATGAGGATCCCGCGTCACATCTTAATACCTTTGTTGAATTATATGATATGCAAAAGAAAAAGGATATGGATAATGATAATGGCAATCTGACCGTTGGTCACCTTATCGGTGCAACCGAGTTTTATGTATAGGTCTCACCGAGATTCAAAAGTTGCTACCTTTGAGGCAACTCGGTACCACCGAGATTAACACATCGGTGTCACCGAGTCTGACTTATTAGGTGTAACGGTTGGATTTTTGGAGATGCCTATATATACCCCTCCACCACCACATACTCGCAATATAAGCACTCAGAATAGTTCCCCACTCATACCTACCGATTTTCTGAGTGAGAGCCACCTACTCATGTGTTGAGATCATGCCATTCCATTCCAACCATATGAATCTTGATCTCTAGCCTCCCCAACTTGCTTTCCACCCAATCAATCTCTTCCACCAAAGCCAAATTTGTGAGAGAGTGATTGTGTGTTGAGGAGTCTATCATCTTGAAGCACGAGAGCAAGGAGTTCATCGACATTATCGAGCCTATTACCTTTTGGAGGGTGGTGCCTCCTAGATTGGTTAGGTGTCGCTTGGGAGCCTCCTACTTTGTGTTGTGGAGTGAACCAAAAAGTTTGTAAGAGCAAGAAGATCGCCTACTTCGTGAAGATATACCCCGAGTTAGGCTAGTCCTCCGTGGATGTAGGCCATCATGCTATAGTCAAGGTTGCTTCTTCATGGAACCCTCTGTGGGTAGAGCCCTCCGTGGACTCTCGCGACCGTTACCCTCCGTGGGTTGAAGACTCCATAAACGTGGACGTACGATAGCACCACCTATCAGAACTACGGGAAAAATCATTATGTCTTCAAATTGTGTTTGATCGTCCTACCCTTGCTTTACTTACATGCTTGTCTTTACTTTCCGCTGCTATACTCGTAGACATGCATGTGTAGGGTGTACATGACTTGCTATGAATGCTAAAATCTACCTACACTTAAAATTGGGGGAAAGTAGTTTTTTATTTGGTCAAGTAGTCTAATCACCCCCCTCTAGCACTACTTTCGATCCTAAAAGTGGTATCAGAGCTTTGGTCTCCATTGCATTGGTTTCACAACCTAGGAGAGTATGACGCCTAGTGAGGGAAATTATCACCGTAGAGGTCCGTAATTTGATGGCACTAATTTTGCTAGTTGGAAGCACAAAATGAAAATGCATCTTCTTGGTCATAACCCCGCTGTTTGGGCTAGTGTTCGTGTTGGATTGCAAGGTGAATTCTTTGCGGATGGAAGGGAACCGGATCACGAAGCGACTGCGGAAGAATTAAAGATGTTGCAACTCAATGCTCAAGCATGTGACATTCTCTTCAACTGCCTATGCCCCGAAGAATTCAACAAATCAACCATCTTGAGAATGCAAAAGAGATTTGGGATACTTTGGTTGATATGCATGAAGGTACAGAATCCGTGAGAGAATCCAAGTTGGATGTTCTTCGAAGTCATCTTGACAAGTTCAAGATGAAGGATGGTGAAGGAGTCACTGAGATGTACTCTAGGCTAGCTCTCATCATCAATGAGATTGCCGACTTAGGAAGCAAAGAAATGACCAACCAATTTATCATCAAGAAGATACTCCGAGATTTGGATAATCGATATGACACCGTATGCACATTGATCCAAATGATGCCCAACTACAAAGATCTCAAGCCAACGGAAGTGATTGGAAGGATTGTTGCTCATGAGATGACACTCAAGGACAAGGAAGAGCTTCACCACAAGTCTAGCAGTGCTTACAAAGCCACAAGTGATGCTCCTGCTACTTCAGGCGACAACCTTGTCACAAATGAAGAGATAAGCCTCATGGTCAACAAATTCAACAAGTTCTACAAGAATAGAAGCAAATATCGAAGCTCTAACTCAAGATATGAAGAGAAGCATTCATCAAGTCGTGACCAAAACTGCTACAATTGTGGGAAGCCCGGACACTACTCCAATGAGTGCACGACTCCTTACAAAAGGAAAGAAGAGTCACCAAGAAGACGAAGCTCAAGAGACGAGTCACCTCGAAGAGAGAGAAGGAGTAGGGATGATCATTATGAATGTAGACCCTTAAGGAGAAGTAGGGACTCGGAGAAGAAGGACAAGTACACCAAGAGCTACTCAAGAAGAAACATCAAGCTCATGTTGATGAATGGGTTTCCGACTCCGAATCTGACAACCACTCCGAGAGAAGCTACCACTCCAACTCTGACTATAGTCAAGATGAAGGTGTTGTCGGAGACAACTGACTCCTACGACCTATTTGATTCACCAAATGAAGGGAGTGGATGTTGATTCATGACTAAAGGCCCCAAGGTATCACCCTCCGAGTATCTTGATTTTAATAGTGATGAGGATGACTTGTTAATTGAAGATGAGTTGCTATTTGACAAATCTTGTAATGTTAGTCAAGATGAACTTGCAAGTAATCACTCTAGTCTAGATAAGTCGTGTGATGATGATAAGTTGGAAATAGAATGACTAACTCAAGAACTAAAAACTCTTAAGTTAGCTCACGAGTCTACTCTACAAGATCATAGAGAGCTTGAAAGGACACATGAGAAGCTCCGCTTCGAGAAGCTCAACTTAGAGAAAGAGCATGAGTTCCTTAAAGCTATCAAGGACGATCTTCGAAAGAAGCTTCCTCTTATCTAGCCAAACGACTTCTCTTGTCTACGTTCATGCGACAAGTTAAGACTAAGCAAGCTAGTAACAAAGGCAAGAAAGGTTCTTCAACTAGTAGCAATAAAAATGATAAATCCAATGATATTGCTTCTAGTAGTTCTATTGATCCCACTAACTCTTCTCTTAGCCAAGTTACACTTGAGCAAGAAAATGAAATTTTGAAAGGGATTATAGAGAAAGGTATCTACAAGAGTCTTGAAGGGTGCAAACAATTTGAGGAGATTGTACGCAAGTACGGAGGATACCGGAAGAACCATGGCATTGGCTACTTCAACGCTAATGGAGTTGAATGGCAAGAAGGTCAATACCCCAATCCCAAGTTTGTTCCTCAAAAGGAGAAGTATGAAAATACTCTCCCCAAGGAAAAAAAAAGCTCAATATGACCTTCCACCACAAGACCCCAAGCTCAAGGGCCAGAACAAGCTTCAAGAGGACATTGACTCATATGAACATGAATCCCAAGCTTTGGTGAAGTGGGTTCCCAAGGCTACTACAAGGTCAATTTCTACAAGTGCTACTACAACACCAAGGATCCTCATCAACTTTATGTGGGTCCCCAAGAAGAAGAACTAGAGAAGTTCTTGAGGGGTGACTCTGCCAATGAAATTCACTCATGTTTATTATTGGCAAGAACGAGTTGCAATCAACATAAACATCATGCAATAGCTCAAGGAGTCACACATTCTCTCAAAGGTAAGCAAGGGACAAGGTAATCAAAAAATCAATGGACATCATCATATATGCTTTGCACTCCATGTCCATAGATATCCTTGTATTTGTCTCTTGTGTGTTTTGACTAACCCATGTAGGTGAGAAGAGTAATGAAACAACAAGGATGCTCCCAACCCATGGTCATCTTCATCAACTTTGAGCATCCACCACTACTTCACCTACATGAAGTCTTCATTGACAAAAACCGAAGGTTAGTTTATCCCCCCTATGGGGGTATATCACATCAAGGGGGAGCTTTACTCTAAGACTTGAGTCAAAGCATCTCATAGCATGTGATAACATTAAATGCTTTATGTAAAAGTGGTAACCCCACTTGTGCTTAAACGATGAGTATGACCTATGATCAAGTATTCTTACTTAGCTCCTAATTCAATATACTCATGTATAGATGACTCCGTCATTGCAAAAGTGCTTGATAGATGCTAGTGTGTTTGTGCATGTTTGCCATGTTTTCTTTTGACATCTTATTGTGTGAGCATGTTGGTCTGCATTTATTTACTCATTCGAGGACATCCAATTGTTGCTATTTGGCTTTCGAATTTTCATTAGCCAATTGGATGTACAAGAATGCCTAGGACCACTCCTCTAGCTATCTATGCTTTCTCACCCCATATTCTATTCATGCTGCATCAAAAAATTTGAACAAGCACTTTTCGATCTCTCTGTGTGAGGAGCACTCGGAGTTCCGTATTGACAAAGGACTGACCATTAAAACCTCCCAAGTGCATCTCAGTGGAACCAACTCAAAATCTCGGTCTCACCGAATGCCTAGGGTTGATGTGGTTTTCTATCTCGGTACTACTAATTCCATATTATCGGTTACACCGAGTTTCCCTGGCAGCTGACAGTTGAGAAACACAGTGACATCGAAAATTTAGAATCAGTGTCACCGACAGTGAAGGGTATATATGATGTGGACCCGACGCTTTGAAATTCAATCTTCAATCGTCGCGCCCCAAAACCCTAAGTTGCCGTTTCGAAGACCCCTCGTCATCGCTTGCCTCCCCGAGTGTCTCCGCCGCTGGGAATCGCCATCGTCGACAGAATCTTCTCCATCGTCGCCACCGTAGCGGATTCATTGCCAAGTTATGGTATGGATTCAGGCCTTTCTGCGATCCAACCTCTGATTCTTGCGCATTAGGGATTTTCCATCAGCCACCGTTTTAGATTCATCTATCCACAAGTAACTTCCATTAGATAGCGAACAATCAATTTTCTAGGGTTTGTCGTTCGCCCGATGAAACTCGGTGGAACCAAAGCGAACAAATCGGTATCACCGATTTGCCCTCTTTGCTGCTGAGAACTATCTCGGTGAAACCGAGTACTCCTTTTTCAGTCTCACCGAAAGGAGTGCCAAGTTTCCGTTAAAGAGAAAGTCAGTCTCGGTAGCATCAATTTTTTTGCTTCGGTTGTACCAATTTTCATGTGACAGAATGCAAACCTTGAGAACCTTTTGTTCAAACTTTCAAAAAGTCTGCATTTTGTGATGACTTGTCCTATTCCACTCTTCTATACTCTATTCACAGGGTCAATATGTTAGACGCTAAGGACAGCCAGAACTTGCAGGAGCAGAACATTGACATGAGTTCACGCACTAGCCCTCGGTCCAGCTCATTTTCATATCTAGGCACCCCCTAGTTCTCATGGGTTGCCCAAGGCTGCTACAAGGACCAGGTGTTGGAAATATGCCCTAGAGGCAATAATAAAATGGTTATTATTGTATTTCCTTGTTCATGATAATTGTCTATTGTTCATGCTATAATTGTGTTAACTGGAAACCGTAATGCATGTGTGAATACATAGACCACAATATGTCCCTAGTGAGCCTTTAGTTGGCTAGCTCGTTGATCAAAGATGGTCACGGTTTCATGACCATGGACATTGGATGTCGTTGATGACAGGATCACATCATTAGGAGAATGATGTGATGGACAAGACCCAATCCTAAGAATAACACAAGATCATGTAGTTCGTCTGCTAAAGCTTTTCCAATGTCAAGTATCATTTCCTTAGACCATGAGATTGTGCAACTCCCGGATACCGTAGGAATGCTTTGGGTGTGCCAAAAGTCACAACATAACTGGGTGCCTATAAAGGTGCACTACAGGTATCTCCGAAAGTGTCTGTTGGGTTGGCACGAATCGAGACTGGGATTTGTCACTCCGTATGATGGAGAGGTATCTCTGGGCCCACTCGGTAAGACAACATCATAATGAGCTCAGTGTGACTAAGGAGTTAGCCATGGGATCATGTGTTGCAGAACGAGTAAAGAGACTTGCCGATAACGATATTGAACAAGGTATAGGGATACCGATGATCGAATCTCGGGCAAGTATCATACCGGTAGACAAAGGGAATTGTATACGGGATTGATTGAATCTCCAATATCATGGTTCATCCGATGAGATCATCATGGAGCATGTGGGAGCCAACATGGGTATCCAGATCCTGCTGTTGGTTATTGATCGGAGAGGTGTCTCGGTCATGTCTACGTGTCTCCCGAACCTGTAGGGTCTACACACTTAAGGTTCGATGACGCTAGGGTTATAGGTAAGTACTGTACGTGGTTACCGAAGGTTGTTAGGAGTCTCGGATGAGATCCCAGACGTCATGAGGTGCTTCGAAATGGTCCAGAGGTAAAGATTCATATATAGGAAGTGAGGATTTGGCCACCGAAAGTGTTTCGGGAATTACCGGTAACATACCGGGACCACCGGAATGGTTCCGGGGGTCCACCAAGTGGGGCCACCGGCCCAGAGGGCTGCGTGGGCCAAGAGTGGAAGGGACCAGCCCTAGAGTGGGCTCGTGCGCCCTCCACCCTCGCCCAAGGTGCAGGAAAGGTGGGAGGGAGGGGAAACCTTAGACCCAGATGGGCCTAAGGCCCACTAGGGCTGCGCCCTCCCCCTCTCCCCTCTTGGCCGCTGGCCAAAGGCCATCTAAGGGCTGCCGCACCACCCTAGGGTGGGAATCCTAGGGGCTGCGCACCCTCCTCCCCTCCTCCTATACATAGTGGGGTTTTGGGGGGCTGCCAACACACGAGTTCCTCTCCTCTCGGCGCAGCCCTACTCCTCCCTCTCCTCGTTCTCCGTAGCGCTTGGCAAAGCCCTTCCGGAGACCATGCTGCTCCACCGTCACCATGTCGTCATGCTGCTGGAACTCTTCCCCAACCTCTCCTTCCTCCTTGCTGGATCAAGGCGTAGGAGACGTCACCGGGCTGTATGTGTGTTGAACGTGGAGGCGCCGTTGTTCGGCGCTGAGATCGGAGTCCACCGCGATCTGAATCGCTACGAGTATGACTCCACCAACCGCGTTGTTGTAACGCTTCCGCTTAGTGATCTTCAAAGGTATGAAGATGCAATCTCTTCCCACTCGTTGCTGGTTTCTCCATAGATAGATCTTGGTGAACACATGGGAAATTTTTTGATTTACTACTACGTCTCCCAACAGTGGTATCAGAGCTAGGTCTATGCGTAGAATCTATGCACGAGTAGAACACAAAGTTGTTGTGGGCGTCGATCTTGTTAATTTTCTTACCAATACTAGTCTTATCTTGATTCAGCGGTATTGTGGGATGAAGCGGCATATGCCTTGTGATGTGATATGGCCAAAGGATGTGATTGTGATGCATTGTGTTGTATGAGATTGATCATGTTCTTGTAATAGGATTCATGACTTGCATGTCGATGAGTATGACAATCGGCAGGAGCCATAGGAGTTGTCTTATTTTATTGTATGACCTGCGTGTCAATCATAAATGCCATGCAATTACTTTACTGTATTGCTAAACATTAGCCATAGTAGTAGAAGTAATAGTTGGCGAGACAACTTCATGAAGACACAATGATGGAGATCATGATGATGGAGATCATGGTGTCGTGCCGGTGAAAGTGATGATCATGGTGCCCCGAAGATGGAGATCAAAGGAGCAAGTTGATATTGGCCATATCATGTCACTATGTTGATTGCATGTGATGTTTATCATGTTTACATCTTATTTGCTTATAATGACGGTAGTAAATAAGATGATCTCTCAATAAAATTTCAAGAAAGGTGTTCACCCTAACTGTGCACCGTTGCTAAGGATCGTTGTTCCGAAGCACCACGTGATGATTGGGTGTGATAGGTTCTAACATTCGCATACAATGGGTGTAAGTCAGATTTACACGCGCGAAACACTTAGGTTGACTTGACGAGCCTAGCATGTACAGACATGACCTCAGAACACGGAAGACCGAAAGGTCGAACATGAGTCGTATAGAAGATACGATCAACATGGAGATGTTCACCATGGATGACTAGTCCGTCTCACGTGATGATCGGACACGAGCTAGTTGACATGGATCATGTAACACTTGGATGACTAGAGAGATGTCTATCTAACTGGGAGTTCATTAAATAATTTGATTATGTGAACTTAATTATCATGAACTTAGTCTAAAATTATCTTTACAATCTATATTGTAGATCCAACGGCCAACGCTAATGTCACCCTCAACTTCAACGCGTTCCTAGAGAAAACCAAGATGAAAGATGATGGAAGCAACTATGCGGACTTGGTCCGTGGCTTGAGGATCATCCTCATAGCTTCCAAAAGATTATATGTCCTTGATGCACCGCTAGGTGACCCACCCATTTTCCCAGCGGACCAAGACATTACGAATGCTTGGCAGTCAGGCTGCGATGATTACTCCCTTGTTCGGTGCGGCATGCTTTACAGTTTAGAACCAGGGCTCCAAAAGCGTTTTGAGCAATACGGAGCATATTAGATGTTCCAAGAGCTGAAACTGGTTTTCCAAGCTCATGCCCGGGTCGAGAGATATGAAGTCTTCGACAAGTTCTTCAGCTGTAAGATGGAGGAGAATAGTTCTGTCAGTGAGCACATACTCAAAATGTCTGGGTTGCACAACCGCTTGACTCAACTGGGAGTTAATCTCCCGGATGACTCGGTCATTGACAGAATCCTCCAGTCACTTCCACCTAACTACAAGAGCTTTGTGATGAACTACAACATGCAGGGGATGGACAAGTCCATTCCTGAGTTGTACTCAATGCTGAAATCAGCGGAGGTCGAGATCAAAAAGGAGCATCAAGTGTTGATGATCAATAAGACCACTAGTTTCAAGAAAGGCAAGGGTAAAAAGAACTTCAAGAAGGACGGCAAAGTTGTTGCCGTGCCCAGTAAGCAAGTTGTCGGGAAGAATAACAAGAATGGACCCAAGCCTGAGACTGAGTGCTTTTATTTCAAGGGTATCAGTCACTGGAAGCGGAACTGCTCCAAGTACTTAGCGGATAAGAAGGCCGGCAACGTTAAAGGTATATGTGATATACTTGTTATTGATGTGTACCTTACCAGCGCTCGTAGTAGCTCCTGGGTATTTGATACCGATGCAGTTGCTTACATTTGTAACTCCAAGCAGGAGCTGCGGAATAAGCGGAGGCTGGCAAAGGACGAGGTGACGATGCACGTCGGGAATGGTTCCAAGGTCGATGTGATCGCCGTTGGCACGCTACCTCTACATCTACCTTCGGGATTAGTTTTAAACCTCAATAATTGTTATTTAGTACCAGCTTTGAGCATGAACATTGTATCTGGATCTCGCTTGATGTGATATGGCTACTCATTTAAATCAGAGAATAATGGTTGTTCTATTTATATGAGAGAAAGGTTTTATGGTCATGCCCCGCTGGTCAATGGTTTATTTTTGATGAATCTCGAACGTGATGTTACACATGTCCATAGTGTGAGTACCAAAAAGTGTAAGGTTGATAACGATAGTCCCACTTACATGTGGCACTGCCGCCTTGGTCATATTGGTGTCAAACGCATGAAGAAGCTCCATGCTGATGGACTTTTGGAGTCTCTTGATTTCAAATCATTTGACACATGCGAACCATGCCTCATGGGCAAGATCACCAAGACTCCGTTCTCTGGAGCAATGGAGTGAGCAACTGACTTATTAGAGATAATACATACCGATGTATGCGGTCCAATGAGCGTCGAGGCTTGCGGTGGCTACCGTTATGTTCTCACCCTCACTGATGACTTGAGCAGATATGGGTATGTCTACTTAATGAAACACAAGTTTGAAACCTTTTAAAGGTTAAGGGAATTTTAGAGTGAGGTAGAGAATCAACGTGACATGAAAATAAAGTGCCTACGATATGATCGTGGCGGAGAATATTTAAGTCACGAGTTTGGCACGCACCTAAGGAAATGTGGAATTGTTTCACAACTCATGCCGTGTGGAACAGCTCAGCGAAATGGTGTGTCTGAACATCGTAATCGCACTCTATTGGATATGGTGTGATCTATGATGTCTCTTACCGACTTATCGCTATCATTTTGGGGATATGCATTAGAGACTGCCGCATTCACTTTAAATAGGGCACCGTCAAAGTCCGTTGAGACGACATCGTATGAATTATGGTTTGGAAAGAAACCTAAGCTGTCGTTTCTAAAAGTTTGGGGATGCAATGCTTATGTGAAGAAACTTCAACCTGAGAAGCTCGAACCCAAAGCAGAAAAGTGCATCTTCATAGGATATCCCAAAGAGACTATTTGGTATACCTTCTACCTCAGATCCGAAGGCAAAGTCTTTGTTGCCAAGAATGGATCCTTTCTCCAGAAAGAGTTTCTCTCGAAAGAAGTAAGTGGGAGGAAAATAGAACTTGATGAGGTAATTGTACCTCCACTCGAACCGGAGAGTAGCGCAGCACAGGAAGTTGTTTCTATGGAGCCTGCGCCGGCTGGAGAGGAAGTTAATGATGATGATCATGAAACTTCAGATCAAGTTACTATTGAACGTCGAAGGTCCATCAGGACACATTCCGCACTAGAGTGGTAAGGCAACCCTGTCCTAGAGATCATGTTGTTGGACAACGGTGAACCTTCGAACTATGAAGAAGCGATGGCGGGTCCGGATTCCAACAAATGGCTTGAAGCCATGAAATCCGAGATAGGATTCATGTATGAGAACAAAGTGTGGACTTTGGTGGACTTGCCTGATGATAGCAAGCCATTGAAAATAAATGGATCTATAAGAACAAGACTGATGCAGATGGTAATGTGACCGTCTATAAGGCTCGGCTTGTCGCTAAGGGTTATCGACAAGTTCAAGGAGTTGACTACGATGAGACTTTCTCACCCATAGCTATGCTGAAGTCTGTCCGAATCATGTTAGCAATTGCCGCATTTTATGATTATGAGATCTGGCAAATGGACGTCAAAATGACATTCCTTAATGGCTTCCTTAAGGAAGAACTGTATATGATGCAGCCGGAAGGTTTTGTCAATCCTAAATATGCTAACAAAGTATGCAAGCTCCAGCGCTCCATATATGGGCTGGTGCAAGCATCTCGGAGTTGGAACATTTGCTTTAATGAGGTGATTAAAGCATTTGGGTTTATAGAGGTTTATGGAGAACCATGTATTTGCAAGAAAGTGAGTGGGAGCTCTGTAGCATTTCTCATATTATATGTGGATGACATATTGTTGATGGGAAATGATATAGAACTTTTGGAAAGTGTAAAGGCCTACTTGAATAAATGTTTTTCAATGAAGAACCTTGGAGAAGCTGCTTACATATTAGGTATTAAGATCTATAGAGATAGATCGAAACGCCTCATAGGTCTTTCACAAAGTACATACCTTGAAAAGATATTGAAGAAGTTCAATATGGATTAGTCCAAGAAGGGGTTCTTGCCTATGTTATAGGGTGTGAGATTGAGTACCACTCAATGCCTGACCACCGCAAAGGATAGAGAAGAGATGAGTGTCATCCCCTATGCTTCAGCCATAGGCTCTATTATGTATGCCATGTTGTGTACCAGACCTGGTGTGAACCTTGCCATAAGTTTGGTAGGGAGGTACCAAAGTGATCCCAGAGCGGAACACTGGACAGCGGTTAAGAATATCCTGAAGTACCTGAAAAGGACAATGGACATGTTTCTCGTATATGGAGGTGCCGAAGAGCTCGTCGTAAAGGGTTACGTCGATGCTAGCTTCGACAAAGATCCAGACGACTCCAAGTCGCAAACCAGATACGTGTATATTTTGAACGGAGGGGCAGCCAGCTGGTGCAGTAGCAAGCAAAGCGTCGTGGCGGCATCTACATGTGAAGCGGAGTACATAGCTACTTTGGAAGCAGCAAAGGAAGGAGTCTGGATGAAGGAGTTCATCACCGACCTAGGAGTGATTCCAAATGCGTCGGACCCGATGACTCTATTGTGTGACAACGCTGGAGCTATTGCCCTTGCGAAGGAGCCCAGGTTTCACAAGAAGACAAGACACATCATGCGCCGCTTCAACTCCATCTGTGATTACATTCAGGAGGGAGATATAGATATTTGTAAAGTACATACGGATCTGAATGTCACAGATCCGTTGACTAAACCTCTCTCACGAGCAAAACATGATCAACACCAGAATGCTATGGGTGTTTGATTCATCACAATGTAACTAGATTATTGACTCTACTACAAGTGGGAGACTATTGGAAATATGCCCTAGAGGCAATAATAAAATGGTTATTATTGTATTTCCTTGTTCGTGATAATTGTCTATTGTTCATGCTATAATTGTTTTAACCGGAAACCGTAATGCATGTGTGAATACATAGACCATAATGTGTCCCCAGTGAGCCTCTAGTTGGCTAGCTCGTTGATCAATAGATGGTCACGATTTCATGACCATGGACATTGGATGTCGTTGATGACGAGATCACATCATTAGGAGAATGATGTGATGGACAAGACCCAATCCTAAGCATAGCACAAGATCATGTAGTTCGTCTGCTAAAGCTTTTCCAATGTCAAGTATCATTTCCTTAGACCATGATATTGTGCAACTCCCGGATACCATAGGAATGCTTTGGGTGTGCCAAACGTCACAACGTAACTGGGTGGCCATAAAGGTGCACTATGGGTATCTATGAAAGTGTCTGTTGGGTTAGCACGAATCGAGACTGGGATTTGTCACCCCGTATGATGGAGAGGTATCTCCGGGCCCACTCGGTAAGACATCATCATAATGAGCTCAATGTCACTAAGGAGTTAGCCACAGGATGATGTGTTGCGGAATGAGTAAAGAGACTTGCCGGTAACGAGATTGAACAAGGTATAGGGATACCGACGATCGAATCTCGGGCAAGTATCATACCGCTAGACAAAGGGAATTGTATACGAGATTGATTGAATCCATGACATCGTGGTTCATCCGATGAGATCATCGTCGAGCATGTGGGAGCCAACATGGGTATCCATATCCCTCTGTTAGTTACTGACTGGAGAGGTGTCTCGGTCATGTCTACGTGTCTCCCGAACCCTTAGGGTCTACACACTTAAGGTTCGATGACGCTAGGGTTATAGGGAAATACTGTACGTGGTTACCAAAGGTTGTTAGGAGTGTCGGATGAGATCCGGACGTCATGAGGTGCTCCGGAATGGTCCAGAGGTAAAGATTCATATATAGGAAGTGAGGATTTGGCCACCGGAAGTGTTTCGGGAATTACCGGTAACGTACCGGGACCACCGGAAGGGTTCCGGGGGTCCACCAAGTGGGGCCACCAGCCCCAGAGGGCTGCGTGGGCCAAGAGTGGAAGGGACCAGCCCCAGAGAGGGCTCGTGCGCCCTCCACCCTGGCCTAAGGCACATGAAAGGTGGGAGGGAGGGGAAACCCTAGACCCAGATGGGCCTAGGGCCCACTAGGGCTGCGCCCTCCCCCTCTCCCCTCTTGGCCGGCGGCCAAAGGCCATCTAAGGGCTGCCACACCACCCTAGGGGCTGTGCACCCTCCTCCCCTCCTCCTATATATATTGGGGGGGGGGGTTGGGGGCTGCCAACACACGAGTTCCTCTCCTCTCGGCACAACCCTACTCCTCCCTCTCCTCGTTCTCCATAGCGCTTGGCGAAGCCCTGCCGGAGACCACGCTGCTCCACCGTCACCACGCCGTCGTGCTACCGGAGCTCTTCCCCAACCTCTCCTTCCTCCTTGCTGGATCAAGGCGTAGGAGATGTCACTGGGCTGTACGTGTGTTGAACACGGAGGCGCCGTTGTTCGGCGCTGAGATCGCAGTCCACCACGATCTGAATCGCTATGAGTACGACTCCACCAACCGCGTTCGCTTAGCAATCTTCAAAGGTATGAAGATGCAATCTCTTCCCACTCGTTGCTGGTTAGATAGATCTTGGTGAACACGTAGGAATTTTTTTGATTTACTACTACGTCTCCCAACACCAGGAAGAGACTGAATTCAGATGAGGAGGATTCAGATTTTGTACTAGAGGAGGTTCTTGCTAAGAAGCAAGACAAGGTTGCCAAGAAGTCAGCCAATGAGGCCACCTCATCCAGGAGGGTGGTCAGCAAGACATATGCACCTCCAGAGACTGTGAGAGCACCTGAGAGTGCTAGGGATACCATGACAGTTGAGCCCCCAAGGAAGTCTTTTCCTAAGAAGGCAAGAGAGAAGAAGGCCAGGAAGAGGATCATTCATGTTGTTGGCAGGCCTACCTCAATGTATGAGGACCCTAAGGAGGCTGCTGGTGCTGCTGAGGAGGAGGAGGAGGAAGAAGAGAAAGTTTCAAGGCCCCTCCTAAGAAGAAGTAGAAGAAGCTGTTGGTAGATGGTATGCCAAAGCCAGGTCCCTCCAAGAGCACCAAGTTTGCACCTAAGAAGGTTGCTGCAGAGAAGTCCAAGAGGACTACCAGAGACATTCCAGCTGCTGAGAAGAACAAAGGATCCACTTTCAGAGAAGCTGATGATGATGCTATGTTTGCGTTGATGAATCTCAGACCTCATCTTCTAGAACACAATGCCATCCATCCAATTTCTATTGATATGAAGAATAAGAAGGACGCATGATTGAGAGATTGGAGAGATATTGATCCTTAATCTCATAGGAGGAAGACAGTTGTGGACTACAAATTCTACACCAACGAACAACAAGATTTCTATGAGACAATCTTGCTTGACAAGAGTCCATCTGTGAGTGACATGAGATATGTCGACTGGAAGTACATCAAGGAAAATGAGAACTATTTCCCATGTGTGCAAGACATCTTCCACTGCATTGCATTAATCAGTTTGTTGGCAGAGAGTTCACTGCATGGAACGATGAGATGATCATGCAATTCTACTCCACTGCTCACTTCTATGGAGATGGTAGGATTGTGTGGATGACAGAAAGAGCAAGATATGAGTCTATAGTTGATGAATGGGCTGCCACCTTAGGAGTCCTCGAGGCACAGGATGGAGATATATGTGTATACTCAGAGTTCAAGGCAAGCCACAATGCCATGAAGGACATGTACAATGCCATTCCTATTGCACATCTTCAGTCCCACAAGCTAGGATCCATCTATCACCTCCAGGCAAGTCTCCGCACCATTAACACTATATTGAGGCATACCTTGATGCCCAAGTCAAGTGACGAGAAGATGATCCGAGGCTACTCCATCAACTTGCTGATTCACATTGACCAACACCAGAGATTCAGAGTGATGGATCTGATAGTGGAGACAGTGAAGAGGGTTGTTGCTGGTAAGAAGCGCTCATTCTGTTATGCACCCTACATTCAGATGCTCATCAACTCCAAGCTGGAGAAGCACATCTTTTCTTTGGACAGACCCCACTTGCCCCTACAGCCAGACTTCAAGGACAACATTGTGGTGATGGACCCAGACCATCCCACATCAGCTACAACTCAGGTAGAGCCAGAGGCAGCTAGGGCCACTATTGCTCAAGTCCCTAGATCCATGAACGAACAGATGGATCTCTTGATCTCTACAGTCATGGACATGAAGAAGGACATAAAAATCATACTGGATAGTCAGGTAAGCCTTATGAACATCTTTGAGGACAGAGTGAAGACTCTAAATGACAAGTTGGATGGGCTGACCAAGACTGTCAACGAGCTCAAGAAGGGAGTAGATGAAGCTCCTATCCGTCGCACCTCTTTAAAGTCTGGTTCTTTTTCTAATGTTGAGGATAGTGCGCCTGTTAGGACGACTGCCCAGTTCAAGACTCGGGCCAGGACACCTACAGTGCCAGCTCCGGAGACGAGACCTTCATCTTTTGCTCCAGCTTCAGTGACTTTAGCTCTGTCAGCTCCTCCAGTGCCTCCAGTTGCTACTCCGACTCCGTCTAGGACGTCTGTAGAGGTGTTCACCGACGCAGTTCTCTCAACTCTGACATCGACCACTGGAGGAGATCAGCCACAGAAGGGCGATTAGCTATATCTCTTCGAACTTTTTGGTAACTTGTTGCCAAAGGGGGAGACGTTGTATATAGATCTAGGCTTTGAGTGAGAGAGTGTCTAGTTTTATTGTTGTTTAAAAAAACATTTGGTATATTTCGTTTGGATGTGTTATACTCTTATTTGTGTTTGATCATACGCTTTAATGTGTGTTGCTACTATTTCCTATCATTTTGATGGTTATGAGATGATCATTCACTTTGCTTGATGTGTTGTGCCATGATGTTAACTCTTATTACTCTCGCACACCACCAAGTTGTATGTGGAATGGAAGAAGTGCCCCGTGTACCTAATAGATTGTGCATTTGCATTCAAACGCAAATTTAAAAATAATGCACTAATTTAGGGGGAGCTATTACTTATCACATACTTCTCAAAGTGATGGTTATATTCATTGATTATATCATATGTCGAAGCTTTGATCTATATGTTGTCATCAATTACCAAAAAGGGGGAGATTGAAACACATTTGCTCCCTTGGTGGTTTTGGTAATTAATAACAACATATATGTCATTGAACTAATGTTTCCACTAAGCATGTTTCAGGAAAAGTTCAATGATGGTTTGGCATAAGGATTGTGGAATACCCCAAGATGCAAGGAAATAGTTTGGAACAGCTTCAATCAAGAGGACTCTACATTTTACTTTGTGAGAAATCATTTTGAGTCCATAGGAAAGCCAATATTATCAAAAGGGGGTAAGGTACTATTGGTCAACAAGATGCTCATACGTGCACAAGTGATAGTCACCACATACACCCACAAGCTCTTCCACAAAAGTGTGTCCAAAGCCAAATATCCAAAATCGGTGCAACCAACACTTTCCACTCGGTGCCACTGATTCTCAGCCTCAAACAAACTCAGCCAAACCCTAGCATTTCGGTGCAACCGATTCCATTTCGGTGCCACCGAGTTTGGGTTGCCAACTTCCTGTTACACAAATTCACAAAATTGGTCCCATCAAGTTTGTTGGATCGGCGTCATCGAGTTTGACAATCTAACCGTTGGTCACCTTATCGGTGCAACCGAGTTTTTGTTGGGGAACGTTGCATGGGAAACAAAAAAAATTCCTACGCACACGCAAGATCTATCCATGGTGATGAGCATCTACGAGAAGGAGAGTGGATCTACATAACCTTGTAGATCTCTAAGCGAGAGGGAGAGTGGTTCATCATCATTAACTTCCTCTTCAACTGATGTAGGCTTCACAGAAACATCTTTCTGCGCTGCGCCACTTTCTGGTTGAAGTAAAGGTTCAATAACCTCATCAAGTTCTATTTTCCTCATAGGTCGATAGTAACTTGATCCGAAGCTTCATGATCATCATCATTAACTTCCTCTTCAACTAACGCAGGCTTCACAGAAACATCTTTTTGTGCTGCGCTACTTTCTGATTGAAGTAGAGGTTCAATAACCTCATCAAGTTCTATCCTCCTCCCACTCAATTCTTTCAAGAGAAACCTTTTCTCAAGAAAGGACCCTGTTTTAGCAATAAACATTTTATGCTTGGATCTGAGATAGAAGGTTCACCCAACTATTCTTAGGGTATTCTACGAAGATGCATTTGTCCGCTTTGGGTTCGAGCTCATTAGGTGAAAACATTTTCCACACAAGCGTCGCAGCCCCAAACATTAAGAAATGACAGCTTTAGGTTTCTATCAAACCATAGTTCACATGGTGTCATCTCAACGGATTTAGATGGTGCCCTATTTAAAGTGAATGTAGTTGTCTCTAATGCATAACCCCAAAATTATAGTAACAAAACACTAAGAGACATCATAGCATGCACCATATCCAATAGAGCACGACTATGACGTTCGGACACACCATCACACTATGGTGTTCCAGGTGGCGTGAGTTGTGAAACAATTTTCACATTGTCTAAAGTTGTATGCCAAACTCGTAACTTAGATATTCACCTCCACGATCATATCGCAAACATCTTTATCTTCTTGTCACGATGATTTTAAACTTCACTCTGAATTTGCTTGAACCTTCCAAACGATTCAGACTTGTGTTTCATTAAGTAAATATACACTATATCTACTCAAATCATCACTGAAGGTAAGAAAATAACGATATCCACCGCACGCTACAAAACTCATTGGATTGCATACATCAACATGTATCATTTCCAATAAATCACTTGCCCGTTTCATCAAAACAAAAACGGGGTCCTTAGTCATCTTGACCGAGAGGCATGGTTCGCATGTCTCAACCGATTCAAAATCGAATGAGTCCAAAGATCCATCAGCATGGAGTTTCTTCATGCGCTTTATACCAATATGACATTTAGCGGCAGTGCCACAAGTATGTGGTACTATCATTATTAACTTTGCATCTTTTGGCATCAATGTTATGAACATATGTATTACTACGATCAAGATTGAACAAACCATTCTCACTGGGTGCATGACCATTGAAGGTATTATTCATGTAAACAGAATAACCATTATTCTCTAACCTAAATGAATAACCGTGTTGCAATGAACGTGATCTAATCACGTTCATGCTCAACGCAAAAACACCAAATAACATTTATTTAGGTTCTTCACTAATCTCGAAGGTAGAGAGAGCGTGCGATGTTGATCACATCAACCTTGGAAACATTTCTAACACACATCGTCACCTCACACTTAGCTAGTATCCGTTTATTCCGTAGCTTTTACTTCGAGTTACTAACATTTAGCAACCGAACCGGTATCCAATACCCAGGTGCTACTAGGAGTACTAGCAAGGTACACATCAATAACACGTATATCAAATATACTACTATCGACTTTGCCAACCTTCTTACCTACCAAGTATCTAGGGTTGTTCCGCTTCAGCGACCGTTCTCCTCATAATCGAAGCACTTAGTCTCGGGTTTGGGTTAGACTTTGGGTTGCTTCACTGGAGCTGCAACTGACTTGCTATCAATGAAGTTTCCCTCCTTGCTCTTGCCCTTCTCGAAACTAGTGGTTTTGACTAACCATCAACACTTTGACGCTCCTTCTCGATTTCTACCTTCGCGGTGTCAAACATCGCGAACAGCTCAGGGATCATTAATTCTATCCCTGGCATTTTATAGTTCATCACAAGTTCTAGTAGCTTAGTGAAAGTGACTTGGAGAACTATATCAATCACTATCTTATGTGGAAGATGAACTCTCACTCGATTCAAGCGATTGTAGCACCTAGACAATCTGAGCACATGCTCAACGATTGAGCTATTCTCGTTCATCTTGCAGGCAAAGAATCTTGTTGGAGATCTCATATCTCGCAACACAGGCACGAGCCTGAGATCCTAATTTCAGCTCTTAGAACATCTCATATGTGACGTTCAAAATGTTTTGAAGCCTCAATTCTAAGCCGTAATGCATGACGCACTAAACTATCAAGTAGTCATCAGCACGTACCTGTCAGATGTTCACAACATCTACATACGATGCTAGAGGGGTTGGCGCACCGAGCGGTACATTAGGGAAATAAGCCTTCTGTGTAGCAACGAGGACAATCCTCCGATCACGGATCCAATCCGCAATATTGCTACCATCATCTTTCAACTCTATTTCTCTAGGAACATATAAAAATTCAAGGGAGCTACAGCACGAGCAAGTAATCTACAACATAATTTGCAAAGACACTACTGACTATGTTCATGATAATGAGTTCAATTAATCATATTACTTAAGAACTCCCACTCAAATTGACATCCCTCCGGTCATCCGAGTGATACATGATCCAAATTTACCAACTCAAGTCCGATCATCACGTGAGTTGAGGTGGTTACAATGGTGAACATCATCATGTTGATCATATCTACTATATGACTCATGTTTGACCTTTCGGTCTCTTGTGTTCCGAGGCCATGTCTGTACATGCTAGGCTCGTCAAGTTTAACCCGAGTGTTCTGCGTGTGCAACACTGGCTTGCACCCGTTGTATGTGAATGTAGAGTCTATCACACCCGATCATCACGTGGTGTCTCAACACGACGAACTTTCGCAACGGTGCACACTCGGGGAGAACACAATTTTATCTTGAAATTAAGTGAGGGATCACCTTATAATGCTACCGCCGTCCTAAGCAAAACAAGGTGCATAAAAAGGATTAACATCACATGCAAATCATAAGTGACATGATATGGCAATGAATTTGTGCTTTTGATCTCCATCTAGAAAGCACCAGCATGATCTCCATCGTCACCGGCATGACACCATGATCTCCATCATCTTGATCTCCATCAACGTGTTGCCATCGGGGTTGTCACGCCATGCATGCTTCTACTACTATTGCTACCGTTTAGCGATAAAGTAAAGCATTACATAGCGCTTAATGATTGACACGCAGGTCATACAATAATTAAAGACAACCCTATGGCTCCTGCCGGTTGCCGTACTCATCGACATGCAAGTCGTGGAATTCTATACATCACATGATCATCTCATACATCACATATATCACATCATGTAATTGGCCATATCAGATCACAACATACCCTGCAAAAACAAGTTAGACGTCCTCTAATTGTTGTTGCATGTTTTACGTGGCTGCTACGGGTTTCTAGCAAGAACGATTCTCACCTACGCATAAACCACAACGGTGATACATAATTTGCTTTTCAACCTTCTCAAGGACCGCCTTTGTCGAATCCGATCCAACTAAAGTGAGAGAAACTGCCACCCGCAAGCCATCTAGGCAACAAGTTGTGTCGAGGGAACCGGTCTCTCGTAAGCGTATGAGTAATGTTAGTCCGGGCCGCTTCATCTAACAATACCGCTGAACCAAAATCCGACCAAGGGAGGAAGCAATCTAAGCATCAATGCCCACAAACCTTTTGTGTTCTACTCGAGATCTCATCTACACATAGACCTAGCTCATGATGCCACTGTTGGGGAATTTTGCATGGGAAACAAAAAAAATCCTACACACATGCAAGATCTATCCATGGTGATCAGCATCTACGAGAGGGAGAGTGGATCTACATACCCTTGTAGATCGCTAAGCGGGAAGCGTTAAGAAACGCGGTTGGTGTAGTCGAACGTCTTCGCGATCCAAATCGCCGAGCGTCCCGCGATCTCATCACGATCTGTCCCGTGAACTCATCACGATCTGTCCCGCGAACTCATCACGATCCGTTTCGTGATCTTGATCACGATCCGTCCCGCGATCTTGATCACGGTCCTTCCGATCTAGCGCCGAACGGACGACACCTCCGCGTTCAGCACACGTGCAGCTTGATGACGATCTGCACCGTCTTGATCCAGCAAGAGGAAGTGGAGACGAAGAAGAGTTCACCGGCAGCATGACGGCGCTCCGGCGATGGTGGAGGAGCAATTCCGGCAGGGCTTCGCCTAAGCACTGCAGAAAACCGATCTAGAGGAGAAACTATGCACTAGAGGAACGGGTAGCACGTGGCTGAAAATTTTGTGCCAAAACCCTAAAATCCTCTAGTATATATAGGAGGAGAGGAGGAGGAGTCTTGGCTGCCAAAAAGCCAGCCCTTGGGTCGACCAAAGTGGGGAGGAGAGGAGGACTCCTCCTCCAATACTAGTAGGACTAGGATTCCTCCCTTTTTCTAGCATTTTTTCCACCTTTTTCCCTTTGGGATTTTTCTCCCAGACGCATGGGCCTTGTGTGGGACTTCCACCAGCCCACAAAAGGCTGGTATTTACTCTCCCACAGCCCATGAAGCCTCTTGGGTCGAAATACCCCTCCCGGTGGTCTCCCGGTACACTACCGGCACTCCCCGTACATTACCGATTAGCCCGAAACTTTTCCGGCGACCAAAATGGGACTTCCTATATATCAATCTTTACCTCCGGACCATTCCGGAGCTCCTCGTGACGTCCAGGATCTCATCCAGGACTCCGAAAAAACTTCGGTCACCACCATACATAACTCTATACTACCGAAACGTCACTGAACCTTAAGTGTGCAGACCCTGCGGGTTCGAGAACTATGTAGACATGACCGTGACACCTCTACGGTCAATAACCAATAGCGGGACCTGGATGCCCATATTGGTTCCTACATATTCTACAAAGATCTTTATCGAACGAACCTCTGTGTCAAGGATTGAGTTAATCCCGTATGATGTTCCCTTTGTTCTTCGGTATGTTACTTGCCCGAGATTCGATCGTCGGTATCTCCATACCTAGTTCAACCTCGTTACCGGCAAGTCTCTTTACTCGTTCCGTAATACAAGATCCCGTGACTAACACTTAGTCACATTGCTTGCAAGGCTTATTGTGATGTTGCATTACCGAGTGGGCCCTGAGATACCTCTCCGTCACACGGAGTAACAAATCCCAGTCTTGATCCATGCCAACTCAACAGACACCCTCGGAGATACCTATAGAGCACCTTTATAGTCACCCAGTTATGTTGAGACATTTGATACACACAAGGCACTCCTCCGATGTCCGTGAGTTGCATGATCTCATGGTCATAGGAACATATACTTGACATGCAGAAAACAGTAGCAATAAACTGACACGATCATATGCTACGTTTGTAGTTTGGGCCTTGTCCATCACATAATTCTCCTAATGATGTGATCCCGTTATAAAATGACATCTCATGTCCATGGCTAGGAAACCTTAACCATCTTTGATCAACGAGCTAGTCCATTAGAGGCATACTAGGGACATGGTTTTGTCTATGTATCCACACATGCATCTAAGTCTCCGATCAATACAATTTATAGTATGGATAATAAACGATTATCATGAACAAGGAAATATGATAATAACTAATTTATGATTGCCTCTAGGGCATATTTCCAACAGTTTTATGTATAGATCTCACCAAGATTCAAAAGTTGCTACCTTTGAGGCAACTCGGTACCACCGAGATTAACACATCGGTGTCATCGAGTCTGACTTATTAGGTGTAACGGTTGGATTTTTGGAGATGCCTATATATACCCCTCCACCACCACATACTCGCAATAGAAGCACTCGGAACAGTTCCCCACTCATACCTACTGATTTTCTGAGAGAGAGCCACCTACTAATGTGTTGAGATCATGCCATTCCATTCCAAACATATGAATCTTGATCTCTAGCCTCCCCAACTTGATTGCCACCCAATCAATATCTTCCACCAAAGCCAAATCTGTGAGAGAGTGATTGTGTGCTGATGAGTCTATCATCTTGAAGCACAAGAGCAAGGAGTTCATCGACATTATCGAGCCTATTACCTTTTGGAGGGTGGTGCCTCCTAGATTAGTTAGGTGTCGCTTGGTAGACTCCTACTTCGTGTTGTGGAGTGAACCAAGAAGTTTGTAAGGACAAGGAGATCACCTACTTCGTGAAGATCTACCACGATTTAAACTAGTCCTCCGTGGACGTAGGCCATCATGGTATAGTCAAGGTTGCTTTTTCGTGGAACCCTCCGTGGATAGAGCCCTCCGTGGACTCTCGCGGCCATTACCCTCCGTGGGTTGAAGACTCCACAAATGTGGACGTACGATAGCACCACCTATCGGAACCACCGGAAAAATCATCGTGTATTCAAATTATGTTTGATCTTCCTACCCTTCCTTTACTTACATGCTTGTCTTTACTTTCTGATGCTATACTCGTAAACATGCATGTGTAGGGTGTACTTGACTTGCTATGAATGCTAAAATCTGCCTACACTTAAAATTGGGAAAAGGTAGATTTTTATTTGGTCAAGTAGTCTAATCACCCCCCCCCCCTATAGCACTACTTTTGGTCCTACAGAAATTAAAATTATTTCCTTTTTCACTAAGAGATAATGCTAAATCTTGGTTTTCATCTTTACCCTGTAATAGTATTGGAACATGAGATATATAAGTGTAAATACTTTTATTGCCAAGTATTTTCCTCTTGCTAAGATCATCTCCCTTAGAAATCAAATAATGAATTTTAAACACCAAGATCAAGTGCATGTTGCACAAGCTTGGGAGAGAATGAAATTGATTATAAGAAATTGTCCAAGTCACGGCTTAAACGTGTGGATGATTATCCAAAAATTCTATGCTAGACTAAACTTTGTGTCTAGAAATCTTCTAGATTCTTCTGCAGGTGGTACCTTTATGGACGTGACCTTAGGAGAGGCCAAAAAACTTCTGGACAACATTATGAAAAATTATTCGCAATGGCATACCGAAAGAGCTCCAACTGGTAAGAAGGTAAATTCTATAGAAGAGATCACTACTTTGAGTGGAAAACTGGATGCTCTTATGAATATGGTTGCTAATAAAAATAAGGTTTTGGAAGTTAGCTCTTGTCGAAACGAAACTCCGAGTGCTCCTCACATAGAGGGTTCAAAAAGTGCTTGCTCAAATTTTGTGATGAAGAACGAGTAGAATTTGAGACGATAAAGCATAGATAGATAAAAGGGAGGTGCTTAGGCATTCTTGTATATCCAATTCACCAAAGAAAATGAAAGCCAAATAACAACAATTGGATATCCTTGAATGATCAAAAATATGCATACCAACATGCTCACCCAATAAAATGTCAAATGAAAGATGGCAAACATGCAAAACCACTCTAGTATCTACCAAGCACTTTGGCGATGATGGAGTCATCTATATATGAGTATATTAACTTACGAGCCAAGTAAGAATACTTGATCATAGGTCATACTCATCGTTTAAGCACAAGTGGGCTTACCACTTTTACATATAGCATTTTAGTATGTTCACATCTTAAGAGATGCTTTAACTCAAGTCTTAGAGTAAAGCTCCCCCTTAATGTGACATCCCCCCTAAGAGGGACAAACTAACCTTGGGTTTTGTCATTGAAGACTTCATGTAGGTGCTGTAATAGTGGATGCTCATAGTTGATGAAGATCATCTTGAGTTGGGAGTCATTCTTGTTGTTTCTTACTATTCTCGCCTACATGAGTTAGTCCCACACAAGTAACAAATACAAGGATATCTTTGGACATGGAGTGAAATGCATATGTGATTATGTCCATAGAGTCATTTATTACCTTGTCCCTTGCTTACCTATGAGGGAATGCGTGACTCCTTGAATTATTGCATGAAGTTGGAGTTGATTGCAAATAGTCCTTGCCAAATATGAATGGGAGTGAATTTTGTTGGCGGAGTCACCCCTCAAAGAATTTCTCTAGTTGTTCTTCTTTGGGACCCACATCAACTTGATGGGATCCTTGGATTTGAAGTAGCACATGTTGAAGTAGAGCTTGTAGTAGCCTTGGGAACCCACTTGACCATGGCTTGGGATTCATCTTCAAATGTGTCAATCTCCCCTTGAAGCTTATCTTTACCCTTGAGCTTGTGGTCTTGTGGTGGAAGGTCATCTTGAGCTTTTGTTCCCTTGGGGAGAGTAGGTTCATACTTCTCCTTTTGGGGAACAAACTTTAGCTTGGGTTATTGACCTTCTTCCCATTCAACTCCATTAGCGTTGAAGTAGTCAATGCCTTGGTTCTTCCGGTATCCTCCATGCTTGCGTACAATCTCCTCAAATTGCTTACATCTGGCAAGACTTTTGTAGACACCTTTTTCTCTAATCCCTTTCAATAAATCGTTTTCTTGCTCAATTGTAACTTGGCTAGGATAATCATTAGTGGAATCAATGGAACTACTTGAAGCAACATCATTTGATTTATCATTTTTATTATTGCTACTAGGTGAAGAACCTTTCTTGCCTTTCTTACTAGTTTGCTTAGGTTTAATTTGTGGAACAAAAGTAGACAAGAGTAGTCGTTTGGCTAGATAAGAGGAAGTCTTCTTTTGAATATCGTCATTGATAGCTTTAAGAAACTCATGTTCTTGCTCTAAATTGAGCTTCTCAAAGCGTAGCTTCTCATGAGTTCTTACAAGCTCTCTATGATCTTCTAGAGTAGATTGATGGGCTAACTTAAGAGTGTTAATTCTTTAGTTAGATGCTCTATTTCCTTATTATCATCATCACATGACTTATCTTGACTAGCATTATCATTATCAAGTTCGGTTTGACTAATATCACTAGCTTTATCAAAGAGCAAGTCATCATCTCCAAGTAAGTCATCCTCATCACTATTAAAGTCAATGTATTTGGGGTGTGATACCTTGGAGACTTTAGACATGAAGTAACTTCCAATCCCTTCATTTGGTGAATCAAATATGCCATAGGAGTTGGAGGAAACGAGTGCAAGTCCGGCAATACCTTCATCTTGACTATAGTCAGAGTCGGAGTGATAGCTTGTCTCGGACTGGTTGTCGGATTCAGAGCCGGAAACCCATTCACCAACGTGAGCTTGATGTCTTCTTCTTGTGTATTTCTTGGTGTACTTGTCCTTCTTCTCTGAGTCCTTGCTTCTCTGGGAGGGTCTTCATTCATAACGATCATCTCTACTCCTTCTATCTCTCCGAGGTGACTCGTCTCTTAAGCTTTTTCTTCTAGGTGACTCTTCATATCTTGAGTTGGAGCTTCTCTCTTTGCCTCTAATATAGAACATGTTGAATTTCTTGACCATGAGGCTTATCTCTTCATTGGTAATAAGGTTGTCACTTGATGTAGCAGGAGTGTCACTTGAAGCTTTGTATGCATCGCTTGGCTTGTTGTGGAGCTCTTTCTTGGCTTTGAGTGACATCTCATGAGAAACAATCCTTCCAATTGTTGGGGAATGTTGCATGGGAAACAAAATAATTCCTATGCTTCAGCAAAATCAATCTAGGAGATTAGCATCTACGAGAGGAGAGATCAGATCCACATACCCTTGTAGATCACTAAGTGGAAGTGTTAAGAAACACGGTTGATGTAGTCGAACGTCTTCGTAATCCAAATCGCAAGTCATCCCACGATCCACTCACGATCTAGCGCCGAACGGATGGCACCTCCATGTTCAACACACTTACATCTTGATGACGCCTTCACCTCCTCGATCCAGCGAGTGATTGTGAAGTAGTAGATGAGTCCCGACAGCACGACAGCGTGGTGACAGTGGTGGTGAATAACAATCTCCACAGGGCTTCGCCAAGCACAACGAAAACTATAATGGAGGATAAACTAGAGGGGACAGGGTTGTCGGCACATGGCTTGGAGAATTCTCGATGTGTTACGGGTGCTAGCCCTACCTCTCTATTTATAAGTTGAGCCATCGGGTCGAAAAACTTGGAGAAAGAGCCTCCTCAAAGTCGGTTTGGCCCTCAAGGCAAGACTCCTCCTCGGAATCCAGGACCAGACGCCATGGTCATCGGTGTCTAGCCCCAGACGCTAGGGTTACTGGCATCTGGCCCCTGGCCTCCACAAAAATCCTTTTGCACATTCCTAAAGCCTCGTGGGCTTTACCCCTTGGCCCAAATAAAGTGTTCTCGTACCCGAACATTTCGGGAAACATCTGAAACCCCTTCCGGTGAATTCTAGAACCCTTTCGGAGACCAAACACTATTATCCCATATATGAATATTTACCTTCGGACTATTCCAGAGCTCCTCGTCATGTCCGGGATCTCATTCGGGACTCCGAACAACCTTCGGTCACCAACATAACAACTCAACTATACTTATATCGTCACCAAATGTTAAGTGTGTAGACACTGCGGGTTCGAGAACTATGTAGACATGACCGAGACACCTCTACGGTCAATAACCAATAGCGGGACCTGGATGCCCATATTGGTTCCTACATATTCTACAAAGATCTTTATCGGTTGAACCTCTATGTCAAGGATTCAGTTAATCTTGTATGATGTTCCCTTTGTTCTTCGGTATGTTACTTGCCCCGGATTCGATCATCGGTACGTCTATACCTAGTTCAATCTCGTTACCGGCAAGTCTCTTTACTCTTTTCGTAATACAAGATCCTGTGGCTAACTCTTTAGTCACTTTGCTTGCAAGGATTATTATGATGTTGTATTACCGAGTGGGCCTTGAGATACCTCTCCGTCACACGGAGTAACAAATCCAAGTCTTGATCCATGTCAACCCAACAGACACCCTCGGAGATACCTATAAAGCACCTTTATAGTCACCCAGTTACGTTGCGACAATTGATACACACAAGGTACTCCTCTAGTGTCAGTGAGTTGCATGATGTCATGGTCATAGGAATAGACACTTTGACATGAAGAAAACTATAGCAATAAACTGACATGGTCATATGCTATGTTTATAGTTTGGGTCTTGTCCATCACATCATTCTCCTAATGATGTAATCCCGTTATCAAATGACATCTCATGTCTATGGCTAGGAAACCATGACCATATTTGATCAACGAGCTAGTTTATTAGAGGCATACTAGGGACATGGTGTTGTCTATGTATCCACACATGTATCTAAGTTTCCGATCAATACAATTCTAACATGGATAATAAACGATTATCATGAACAAGGAAACATGATAATAACTAATTAATAATTGCCTCTAGGGCATATTTCCAACAGTCTCCCACTTGCACTAGAGTCAATAATCTAGCTCACATCATCATGTGATTTACATTGTTATGAATCTCATACCTAATGAGTTATGGGGTTTGATCATGTTTTGCATGTGAAAGAGGTTTTAGTCAACGGGTGAGCGACATTTAGATCCACATGTTCTTTGCAAATCTCTATGTCATATTGTAGACATTGCTACCACGCTCCAATTGGAGCGATTCCAAATGGCTGCTCCACCATACGTATTTGTATTGCTGCTAAGAGTCATCCGGATTGGTGTTAAAGCTTTCATCGACATAACCCTTTGCGATGAACTCTTTATCACCTCCACAATCAAGAAATATTTCCTTAGTCCTCTAGTTACTCAGGATAATTTTGACCGATGTCCAGTGATCCACTCGTGGATCATTCTTGTACCCCTTAACAGACTCATGGCAAGGCACACACAAGTGTGGTACACAGCATAGAATACTATATAGAGCCTATGACTAAGGCATAAGGGATGGCCTTTGTCCTTTCTCTTTCTTCTGTCGTGGTCGAGCTTTGAGTCTTACTCAACTTCACACCTTACAAATCAGGCAAGAACTCCTTTGACTGATCCATTCTGAACCATTTCAAAATCTTGTCAAGGTATGTACTCATTGAAAGTCTCATCAAGTGTCTTGATCTATCTCTATAGATCTTGTTGCCCAACAATTAAGTAGCTTTATCCAGGTCTTCCTTTGAAAAACTCTTTTCAAACAACCGTTTATGCTTTCCAGAAATTCTACATCATTTTGGATCACCAATATGTCAACCACATATACTTATCAGAAATTCTATAGTGCTCCCACTCACTTTCTTGTAAATACAAGTTTCTGATAAACTTTATATAAACCCAAAAAGTTTGATCACCTCATCAAAGCGTATATTCCAACTTCGAGATGCTCGCTCCAGCCCATAGAAGGATTATTGGAGCTTGCACACCTTTTAGCATCCTTAGGACTGACAAAACCTTCTGGTTGTATCACATACAACCTTTCCTCAAGGAAACCGTTAAGGAAACGATGTTTTGACATCCATCTGCCAAATTTCATAATTGAAAAATGTAGCAATTACTAAAATAATTCCAATAGACTTTAGCATCCCTACGGGTGAGAAAGTCTCATTGTTGTCAACTACTTGAACTTGTCAAAAACATCTTTGCGACAAGTCAAGCTTCATAAATGGTGACATTCTCCATCAGCGTCTGTCTTCTTCTTTAAAGTCCATTCGTACTCAACGGCCTACCTTTCAACGGGAAAGTCTACCAAAGTCCATACTTGGTTTTCATACATGGATCCTTTCTCGGATTTCATGGCTCCTAGCCATTTATTGGAATCCAGGCCCACCATTGCTTCTTCATAGCTTGCAGGTTCACTATCGTCTAACAACATGACCTCCAAGACAGGATTGATGTACCACTCAGGAGCGGTACGAGTCCCTGTCAACCTATGAGGTTTGGTAGTAACTTGATCTGAAGCTTCATGATCATCATCATTTGCTTCCTCTTCACTTGGTGTAGGCGTTGCAAAAACCTCTTTCTGCGTCGTGCTACTATCCAACTGAAGTGACGGTTCAATAACTTTATCAAGTTCTACTTTCCTCCCACTCAATTCTTTCGAGAGAAACTCTTGCTTAGGTAAGGACCTGCATTTAGCAACAAACACTTTTCCCTCGGATCTGAGATAGAAGGTATACCCAACTATTTCCTTAGGGTATCCTATGAAGATGCACCCCTCCTCTTTGGGTTCGAGCTTATTAGACACAAGCGTCGCATTCCCAAACTCTGAGAAATGACAACTTAGGTTTCTGCCAAACCATAATTCATATGGTGTCATCTCAATGGATTTAGATGGTGCCCTATTTAAAGTGAATGTAGTTGTCTCTAATGCATAACCTCAAAACAATAGTGGCAAAATGATAAGAGACATCATAGTACGCACCATATCCAATAGAGCATGACTACTACATTCGGACACACCATCACACTATGGTGTTCTAGGTGGCGTGACTTGTGAAATAACTTCCACATTGTCTTAAGTTGTATACCAAACTCGTAACTCAGTTCTTCACCTCCATGATCATATCTTAGACATTTTATCTTCTTGTTACGTTGATCTCAAACTTCACTCTAAATTTGCTTGAACTTTTCAAACGATTCAGACTTGTGTTTCATTAAGTAAATATGCACATATCTACTCAAATCATCAGTGAAGGTAAGAAAATAATGATATCCCCTGCACGCTACAACACTCATTGGACCGCATACATCAACATGTATCATTTCCAATAAGTCACTTGCCCGCTCCATCAAACCGGAAAATGGGGTCTTAGTCATCTTGCCCAAGAGGCATGGTCTGCATGTCTCAACCGACTCAAAATCGAGTGAGTCCAAAGATCCATTAGCATGGAGTTTCTTCATGCGCTTTACACCAATATGACCTTTAGCGGCAGTGCCACAAGTATGTGGTACTATCATTATTAACTTTGCATCTTTTGGCATCAATATTATGAACATGTGTATTACTACGATCGAGATTCAATAAACCATTCACATTGGGTGCATGACCATTGAAGGTATCATTCATATAAACAGAATAACCATTATTATTTAACTTAAATGAATAACCGTATTGCAATAAACACGATCTAATAACGTTTATGCTCAACGCAAACACCAAATAACATTTATTTAGGTTCATCACTGATCCCGAAGGTAGAGAGAGCGTGCGATGGTGATCACATCAACCTTGAAAACACTTACAACACACATCATCACCTCGCCCTTAGTTAGTCTTTGTTTATTTTGAGTTACTAACATTTAGCAACTGAACCGATATCTAATACCCAGGTGCTACTAGGAGTACTAGTAAGGTACACATCAATAACACATATATCAAATATACTTCTGTTGACGTTGCCAGCCTTCTTATCTACCACATATGTAGGGTTGTTCCGCTTCAGCGACCGTTCTCCTCAGATTAGAAGTACTTATTCTCGGGTTTGGGTTCAACCTTGGGTTTCTTCACTAGAGTGGCAACTGACTTGCCATTCATGAAATTTCCCTACTTGCCCTTGCCCTTCTCGAAACTAGTGGTTTTACTAACCATAAACACTTGATGCTCCTTCTTGATTTCTACCTTCGCGGTGTCAAACATCGCGAATAGCTCAGGGGTCATCTTTTTCATCCCTAGCATGTTTATAGTTCATCACAAAGCGCTAGTAGCTTGGTGGCAGTGACTTGGAGAACTATATCAATCACTATCTTATCTGGAAGGTCAACTCCCACTTGATTCAAGCGATTGTAGCACCCAGACAATCTATGCATCGCTTGACTTGTTGTGGAGATCTTCCTTGGATTTGAGTGACAACTCATGAGCAACAATCCTTCCAATTGTTGGGGAACATTGCATGGGAAAAAACATTCCTACGCTTCACCAAGATCAATCTAGGAGATGAAGATCTACGAGAGGAGAGATCGGATCCACATACCCTTGTAGATCGCTAAGCGGAAGCGTTAAGAAATGCGGTTGATGTAGTCAAACGTCTTCACGATCCGAATCGCAAGTCATCCCGCGATCCAATCACGATCTAGCGCTGAACAGACGACACCTCCGTGCTCAACACATGTATAGCTTGATGGCACCTTCACCTCCTCGATCCAGCGAGTGATGGTGAAGTAGTAGATGAGTTTTGGCAACACGATGGCTCGGTGATGTTGGTGGTGAAGAACAATCTCTGCAGGGCTTCTCCAAGCACAACAGAAACTATAACGGAGGAGAAACTAGAGGGGACAGGGTTGCCGGCACACGGCTTGGGGAATTCTTGATGTGTTCCGGGTGCTAGCCCTGTGTCTCTATTTATATGTTGAGCCTTGGGGTCAAAACTTGGACAAAGAGCCTCCTCAAAGTCGGTTTGGCCCGCAAGGCAAGAGTCCTCCGCGGACTCCAGGACCAGACGCCAGGGTCCTCGGCGTCTAGCCCCAAACACTAGGTGAAAGGATGTGGAGGTCGCCTAGAGGGGGGTGAATAGGCGCTTTAAAATAATTATGGTTTAGGCTTGAACAAATGCAGAATAAAACTATCATTTAATTAGTCAAGAACAAAGTCTAAAACAACTAGGCTTACTTGTGTGCACCAACAACATGTGCTAAGTAAGATAGACAACTAAGTGATAGCAAGATATATAACAAGAAACAATATGGCTATCACAAAGTAAAGCGCATAAGTAAAGGGCTCGGGTAAGAGATAACCGAGGCACGTGGAGACGATGATGTATCCCGAAGTTCACACCCTTGCGGATGCTAATCTCCGTTCGGAGCGGTGTGGAGGCACAATGCTCCCCAAGATGCCACTAAGGCCACCGTAATCTCCTCACGCCCTCGTAGAATGCAATATGCCATGATTCCACCAAGGGACCCTTGAGGGTGGTCATCGAACCCATACAAACAAGGTTGGGGCAATCTCCACAACTTAATTGGAGGCTCCCAACGACACCACGAAGCTTCACCACAATGGATTGTGGCTTTGAGGTGACCTCCACAACCTAATTGGAGACCCCGAAGCTTGCCCGGAGCTTTGCATCACAATGATTGAGCTCCGAGGCACCACCATTCGTCTAGCGAGCCAAAGCATCCAAGAGGAACAAGCTCTAGGGTGCCCAAACACCCAAGAGTAATAAGCTTCTCAACTTCTCACTTCCACGTATCACCATGGATAACTCAAACCTATGCACCAAATGCAATGGCAAGGGCACACGGAGTGCCCAAGTCCTTCTCTCCGAAATCCCACCACAACAACTAATGCTATGGAGGAAATTGAGATGAAGAACAAAGAAGAACATGAAGAACTTCAAGATCTAGATCCAAGGGGTTCCCCTCACATAGAGGAGAAAGTGATTGGTGGAAATGTGGATCTAGATCTCCTCTCTCTTTTCCTTCAAGAACTAGCAAGAATCATTGGAGGGACTAAGAGTTAGCAAGCTCAAAGAAGGTCAACAATGGGGGGCAAACTCGAGCTCAAATGATAAGGTTCAATAGGGAAGAAGACCCCCTTATATAGGTGGGGAAAAATACAATCGTTATGATCACAGCCCGCACAGAGCGGTACTATCGCTCATGGGAGCGATACTAACGCTGGGGCGGTGGAAGCCCTTTGAAAAACAACATCGAGGAGGCAAAAGGTTAGTAGAACCACCGGAGCGTTACTACCGCTCATCCTCATGGTACTACCACTATGGATAGTGGTACTACCGCTACGGGTAGCGGTACTACTGCTTGCGAGCGGTACTAAAAAATACATCCATGCTACAACGGCTAGACTACTCCTGAGTGGTACGACAACCCTGTCTTAGAGGTCGTGTTGTTGGACAACGATGAACCTATGAAGTATGGAGAAGCGATGATGGGCCCGGATTCCTACAAATGGTTAGAGGCCATGAAATATGAGAAAGGATCCATGTGTGAAAACCAAGTATGGACTGTGGTAGACTTGCCTGTTGAACGGCAGGTCGTTGAGTACAAATGGACCTTTAAGATGAAGACAGACGCTGATGGTGAATGTCACCATTTATAAAGCTCGACTTGTCGCAAAGAAGTTCCCTCCAAGTTCAAGGTGTTGACTATGCTGAGACTTTCTCACTCGTAGCGATGCTAAAATCTGTTGGAATTATGTTAGCAATTGCTGCGGTTTTCAATTATGAAATCTGGCAAATGGATGTCAAAACATAGTTACCTTAACGGTTTCCATGAGGAAAGGTTGTATGAGATAAAACCAGAAGGTTTTGTCAGTCCTAAGGATGCTAAAAGGTGTGCGAGCTCCAGCAATCCTTCTATGGGCTGGAGCAAGCATCTTGTAGTTGGAATATACGCTTTGATGAGGTGATCAAAGTCTTTGAGTCTATACAAAGTTTATGAGAAACTTGTATTTACAAGAAAGTGAGTGGGAGCACTATAGAATTTCTGATAAGCGTAGGTGTTTGACATATTATTAATCGGAAATGATGTAGAATTTCTCCAAAGCATAAAGGTTTGTTTGAAAAGAGTTTTTCAAAGGAAGACCTGGATAAAGCTACTTAATTGTTGGGCATCGAGATATATAGAGATAGATCAAGACGCCTGATGAGATTTTCAGTGAGTGCATACCTTGACAAGATTTTGAAAAGGGTTCAAAATGGATCAGTCAAAGAAGGAGTTCTTGCCTAATTTGTAAGGTGTGAAGTTGAGTGAGACTCAAAGCTCGACCACGGCAAAAGAAAGAGAAAAGACGAAGGTCGTGCCCTATGCTTTATCCATAGGCTCTATATAGTATGCCATGTTGTGTACCGCACCTGTGTGTGCCTTGCCATGAGTCTTTCAATGGGTACAAGAGTGATCCAGGAGTGGATCACTGGATAGTGGTCAAGATTATCCTTAGTAACTAGAGGACTAAGGAAATATTTCTCGATTATGGAGGTGATAAAGAGTTCGTCGTAAAGGGTTACGTTGATGCAAGCTTTAACACCGATCCAGATGACTCTTAGTAGCAATCCGGATATGTATAGTGGAGTAGCCATTTGGAATAGCTCCAAGTGGAGCATGGTAGCAGTATTTACAGTATGACATAGAGATTTGCAAAGTACACACGAATCTGAATATCATAGACCTGGAGACTAGAAGACCTCTCTCACATGCAAAGCATGATCGAACCCCAGAACTCATTGGGTGTTAGATTCATAACAATGCGAATCACATCGTGATGTGGACTAGATTATTGACTCTAGTGAAAGTGGGAGACTATTGGCAATATGCCCTAGAGGCAATAATAAATTAGTTATAATCATATTTCCTTGTCCATGATAATCATTTATTATCCATGCTAGAATTGTATTGATCGGAAACTCAGATACATGCGTGGATACATAGCCAACACCATGTCCCTAGTATGCCTTTGATGGACTAGCTCGTTGATCAAAGATGGTTAAGGTTTCCTAGCCATGGACATGAGATGTCATTTGATAACGGTATCACATCATTAGGAGAATGATGTGATGGACAAGACCCAAACTATAAACGTAGCGTATGATCATGTCAGTTTATTGCTATAGTTTTCTGCATGTCAAATATCTGTTCCTATGACCATGAGATCATGCAACTCACTGACACCGGAGGAGTGTCATGTGTGTATCAAACATCGCAACGTAATTGGGTGACTATAAAGGTGCTCTGCACGTATCTCCAAGGGTGTCTAATGGGTTGGCATGGATCAAGACTGGGATTTGTTACTTCGTGTGATGGAGAGGTATCTCAGGGCCCACTCGGTAATACAACATCACAACAAGCCTTGCAAGCAATGTGACTAAGTGTTAGCTACATATCTTATATTATGGAATGAGTAAAGAGACTTTCCGTTAATGAGATTGAACTAGGTATAGAGATACCGACGATCGAATCTCGGGCAAGTAACATACCGAAGAACAAAGGGAACATCATACGGGATTAACTGAATCCTTGACATAGAGGTTCAACCGATAAAGATCTCCATAGAATATGTAGGAACCAATATGGCTATCCAGGTCTCGCTATTGGTTCTTGACCGTAGAGGTGTCTCGGTCATGTCTACATAGTTCTCGAACCCGTAGGGGCTGCACACTTAAGATTCAGTGACATTTTGATAGTATAGAGTTATGTATGGTGGTGACCGAAGGTTGCTCAGAGTCCCGAATGAGATCCCAGACATCACGAGGAGCTCCAGAATGGTCCAGAGGTAAAGATTGATATATAGGAAGTCCCGTTTTGGCCACCAGAAAAGTTTCGGGCTCATCGGTAGTGTACCGGGAGTGCCGGGGGACCATCGGGAGGGGTGTCTCGACCCAAAGGGCCTCATGGGCTGTGAGAGGAGGTAGACCAGCCCCTGGTGGGCTCGACGAAGCCTCCCCTAAGGGCCCATGCAGCTGGGATGAAGGAAAAGGCAAAAGGGGCCAAATTAGGAAGGAGTCCTAATAGGATTCCACCTCCCTTGTGGGAGGTGGATTCCTCCCTTCTTGCTTCGGCCAAAGCCCTACTTGGAGTAGGAGCCAAGGCTGACTCCTCTCCCCTTCCTCATATAAATATTGAGGGATTTTGAGGGCATTCCCTAACCCTAATTGCCACGTGCTTCCCTCTTCTTCCTCTAGATGTGTTTCTCCTCTAGATTAGTTCTGCGGTGCTTAGGCGAAGCCTTGCAGGATTAGTTCACCACCACCACCACCAGGCTATTGTGCTGCCAGAGAACTCATCTACCTCTCCACTCCCTCTTCCTGGATCGAGAAGGCGGAGATTGTCATTGAGTTGTACGTGTGCTGAACGCAGAGGTGTCGTCCGTTCGGCACTAGATCGGAAGTACCATGATGGGATCGTGGGACGACTCGTGATGAGATCGCGGGACGGATCCTGATTGGACCGTGAAGACGTTTGACTACATCAACCGTGTTTCTTAACGCTTCCTCTTAGCAATCTACAAGGGTAGTTAGATCCACTCTCCCCCTCGTAGATGCCCATCACCATGGATAGATCTTGCGTGTGCGTAGGAATTTTTTTATTTCCCATGCAACGTTCCCCAACAATGTCATCATTAGCTAGGTCTATGTGTAGATGAGATCTCCAACAAGATTCTTTGCCTGCAAGATGAAGGAGAATAGCTCAATCGTTGAGCATGTGCTTAGATTGTCTGGGTGCTACAATCGCTTGAATCGAGTGGGAGTTGATCTTCCAGATAAGAAAGTGATTGATATAGTTCTCCAAGTCACTGTCACTAAGCTACTAGAGCTTCATGATGAACTATAACATGCCGGGGATGGAAATAATGATCCCTGAGCTATTCGTGATGTTTGACACCGCGAAGGTAGAAGTCAATAAGGAGCATCAAGTGTTGATGGTTAGTAAAACCACTAGTTTTGAGAAGGGCAAGGGCAAGGAGGGAAACTTCATGGATGGCAAGTCAGTTGCTGCTCCAATGAAGCAACCCAAAGTTGAACCCAAACCCAAGACTAAGTGCTTCTATTATGAGGAGAGCGGTTGCTGAAGCGGAACAACTCTAGATACTTGGTAGATAAGAAGGTTGGCAACGTCGAGAAAAGTATATTTGATATACGTGTTATTGATGTGTACCTTTAAAGTACTCCTAGTAGCACCTGGGTATTGGATACCGGTTCGGTTGCTAAATGTTGGTAACGCGAAGTAAAAGCTACAGAATAAACAGAGACTAGCTAAGTGTGAGGTGAGGATGTGTGTTGGAAATGTTTCCAAGGTTTATGTGATCAACATCGCACGCTCTCTCTACCTCCGGGATTAGTGACGAACCTAAATAAATGTTATTTGGTGTTAGCGTTATGCGTGAACATGATTAGATCGTGTTTATTGCAACACGGTTATTCAATTAAGTTAGACAATAATGGTTATTCTGTTTAAATGAATAATACCTTCAATGGTCATGCACCCAAGGACAATGGTTTGTTAAATCTTGATCGTGGTAATACACATGTTCATAACATAGATGCCAAAAGATACAAAGTTAATAGTGATAGTACCACATACTTGTGGCACTGTCGCTAAATGTCATATTGGTGTAAAGCGCATGAAGAAACTCCATGTTAATGGATCTTTGGACTCATTCGATTTTGAATCGGTTGAGACATGCGGACCATGCCTCTTGGGCAAGATGACTAAAACCCCGTTTTTTGGCTTGATGGAACGGGCAAGTGACTTATTGGAAATGATACATATTGATGTATACGGTCCAATGAGTGTTGTAGCATGCGGTGGATATCGTTATTTTCTTACCTTCATTGATCATTTGAGTAGATATAGTGTATATTTACTTAATGAAACACAAGTCTGAAGCATTTGAAAAGTTCAAGCAAAATCAGAGTGAAGTTGGAGATGATCGTAACGAGAAGATAAAATGTCTATGATATGATCGTGGAGGTGAATATCTGAGTTATGCGTTTGGTATACAACTTAAGACAATGTGAAAATTATTTCACAACTCATGCCACCTGGAACACCATAGTGTGATGGTGTGTCCGTACGTCGTAGTCGTGCTCTATTGGATATGGTGCGAATTATGATGTCTCTTATCTTTTGCCACTATCATTTTGGGGTTATGCATTAGAGACAACTACATTCACTTTAAATAGGGCACCATCTAAATCCATTAAGATGAGACCATATGGTTTGGCAGAAACCTAAGCTTTCATTTCTTAGAGTTTGGGAATGCGACACTTATGTTTGATAAGCTCGAACCCAAAGCAGAAAAATGCATCTTCATAGAATACCCTAAGAACAGTTGGGTATATCTTCTATCTCAGATCCGAGTACAAAGTGTTTGTTGCTAAAACTGGGTCTTTTCTCGAGAAAAAGTTTCTCTCGAAAGAATTGAGTGGGTGGAAGATAGAACTTGATGAGGTTGTTGAACCTTTGTTTCAGCCATAGAGTAGCATAGCGCAGAAAGATGTTTCTATGGAGCCTACGTCAGTTGAAGAGGAAGTTAATGATGATGATCATGAAGCTTCGGATCAAGTTACTATCGAACCTCATAGGTCAACAAGGACGCGTACTACTCCTGAGTGGTATGGCAACCCTGTCTTATAGGTCATGTTGTTGGACAACGATGAGCCTACGAAATATGGAGAAGCAATGATGGGCCCGGATTCCAATAAATGGTTAGAGGCCATGAAATCTGAGAAAGGATCCATGTGTGAAAACCAAGTATGGAATTTGGTAGACTTGCCCGTTGAATGGCAGGTCGTTGAGTACAAATGGACCATTAAGACGAAGACAGACGCTGATGGTGAATGTCACCATTTATAAAGCTCGACTTGTCGCAAAGAAGTTCCCTCCAAGTTCAAGGAGTTGACTATGATGATACTTTCTCACTCGTAGCGATGCTAAAATCTGTTGGAATTATGTTAGCAATTGTTGCGGTTTTCAATTATGAAATCTGGCAGATGGATGTCAAAACATAGTTACCTTAACGGTTTCCATGAGGAAAGGTTGTATGAGATACAACCAGAAGGTTTTTCAGTCCTAAGGATGCTAAAAGTTGTGCGAGCTCCAGCAATCCTTCTATGGCGTAGAGAAAACATCTTGTAGTTGGAATATATGCTTGATGAGGTTATCAAAGTCTTTGAGTCTATACAAAGTTTATGAGAAACTTGTATTTACAAGAAAATGAGTGGGAGCACTATAGAATTTATGATAAGCGTATGTGTGTGACATATTATTGATCGGGAATGATGTAGAATTTCTGGAAAGCATAAAGGTTTGTTTGAAAAGAGTTTTTCAAAGGAAGACCTGGATAAAGCTACTTAATTGTTTGGCATCGAGATATATAGAGATAGATCAAGACGCCTGATGAGATTTTCAATGAGTGCATACCTTGACAATATTTTGAAAGGGTTCAAATGGATCAGTCAAAGAAGAAGTTCTTGCCTAATTTGTAAGGTGTGAAATTGAGTGAGTCTCAAGCTCGACCATGGCAGAAGAAAGAGAAAAGACGAAGGTCGTCCCCTATGCTTTATCCATAGGCTCTATATAGTATGCCATGTTGTGTACCGCACATGTGTGTGCCTTCCCATGAGTCTTTCAAGGGGTACAAGAGTGATCCAGGAGTGGATCACTGGACAGCGGGCAAGATTATCCTTAGTAACTAGAGGACTAAGGAAATATTTCTCGATTATGGAGGTGATAAAGAGTTTGTCATAAAGGGTTACATCGATGCAAGCTTTAACACCGATCCAGATGACTCTTAGTAGCAATCCGGATACGTATAGTGGAGAAGCCATTTGGAATAGCTCCAAGTGGAGCGTGGTAGCAGTATTTACAGTATGACATAGAGATTTGCAAAGTACACACGAATCTGAATATCCTAGACCCATTGACTAAAAGACCTATCTCACATGCAAAGCATGATCGAGCCCTAGAACTCATTGGGTGTTAGATTCATAACAATGCGAATCACATGGTGATGTGGACTAGATTATTGACTCTAGTGCAAGTGGGAGACTAATGGAAAGATGCCCTAGAGGCAATAATAAATTAGTTATTATCATATTTCCTTGTTCATGATAATCGTTTATTATCCATGCTAGAATTGTATTTATCAAAAACTCAGATACATGTGTGGATACATAGACAACACCATGTCCCTAGTATGCCTCTGATGGACTAGCTTGTTGATCAAAGATGGTTAAGGTTTCCTAGCCATGGACATGAGATGTCATTTGACAATGGGATCACATAATTAGGAGAATGATGTGATGGACAAGACCCAAACTATAAACGTAGCCCATGATCTTGTCAGTTTATTGCTATAGTTTTCTACATGTCAAGTATCTGTTCTTATGACCATGAGATCATGCAACTCACTGACATCGGAGGAGTACCTTGTGTGTATCAAACTTCACAATGTAATTGGGTGACTATAAAGGTGCTCTACAGGTATCTCCGAGGCTATCTGTTGGGTTGGCATGGATCAAGACTGGGATTTGTTACTCCATGTGACGGAGAGGCATCTTAGGGCCCACTCGGTAATACAACATCACAACAAGCCTTGCAAGAAATGTGACTAATTGTGAGCCACGGGATCTTGTATTACGGAAAGAGTAAAGATACTTTCCGTTAACGAGATTGAACTAGGTATAGAGATACCGACGATCGAATCTCGAGCAAGTAACATACCGAAGAACAAAGGGAACACTATACAGGATTAACTGAATCCTTGACATAGAGGTTCAATCTATAAAGATCTCCATAGAATATGTAGGAACCAATATGGGCATCCAGGTCCCGCTATTGGTTATTGACCGTAGAAGTGTATCGGTCATGTCTACATAGTTCTCGAACCTGCACGGTCTGCACACTTAAGGTTCGGTGACGTTTGGGTAGTATAGAGTCATGTATGGTGGTTACCAAAGGTTCTTCAGAGTCTCAGATGAGATCTCGGACATCACGAGGATCGCTGGAATGGTTCGGAGGTAAAGATTTATATATAGGAAGTCTCGTTTTGGCCACCAGAAAAGTTTTGGGCTCATCGGTAGTGTACCGGGAGTGCCGGGAGTGTGCCGGGGGATCATCGAGAGGGGTGTATCGACCCAAAGGGTCTCATGGGTTGTGAGAGGAGGAAGACCAGCCCCTGGTGGGCTGACCGAAGCCTCCCCTAAGGGCCCATGCGGCTGGGATGAAGGAAAAGGCAAAAGGGGCCAAATTAGGAAGGAGTCCTAATAGGATTCCACCTCCCTTGTGGGAAGTGGATTCCTCCCTTGTTGCTTCGGCCGAAGCCCTAACCCTAATATATTGAGGAGTAGGGGACAAGGCTGCCTCCTCTCCCCTTCCTCCTATATATATTGAGGAGTAGGGGCCAAGGCAGCCCCTAACCCTAATTGCCATGTGCTGCCCTCTTCTTACTCTAGATCTGTTTCTCTTCTAGAATGGTGCTTAGGCGAAGCCCTGCAGGATTAGTTCACCACCGCCGCCACCACGCTATTGTGCTGCCGAAGAACTCATCTACCTCTCCGCTCCCTCTTGCTGGATCGAGAAGGCGGAGATCGTCATCGAGCTGTACGTGTGCTGAACGCGGAGGTGCCGTCCGTTTGGCACTAGATCGGAAGTACCATGATGGGATCGCAGGACAGCTCGTGATCAGATCGCGGGACGGATCATGATTGGATCATGAAGATGTTCGACTGCATCAACCGCGTTTCTTAACGCTTCCGCTTAGCGATCTACAAGGGTATGTAGATCCACTCTCCCCCTCGTAGATGCTCATCACCATGGATAGATCTTGCGTGTGCGTAGGAATTTTTTTGTTTCCCGTGCAACGTTCCCCAACATATGGATGAGTCACTCTTCGGCACACCTTCACAAGTCCATTGTCACCACGATGGACGGCAAGCTACAAGCATGATTTCTTTGTGATGCTTCACTTGAACTTGCACACCGCAACCTTGATGACGATCACCACTTGATGTCATCTTCCATCGGTTGTATGGGATCTTCCTCTCGATGCAATCCCATGGAAATATACCTAACCCTACAAAGAACACTCACGTAGACCATGGGTTAGTACACAAAGTGTAATGTACAGTGCTTACCATACCATGGGATCACTTGACCCTTCTCGGTACATCTTGTACGCTTTGTGTGTTGATCAACTTGGTTCACTCTTTGACTTAGTCTTGATCAGCCTTGTATCTTATATTCTCTCTTCATAAAGATGATGTCTTGAAGGTAAACATGAATGCTCACACAGTCTTCTTCTTCAAGACATGCTTGCAGTAAGCTCAACTCTTACATGACCAATCTTTGGATAACACCTTGAATACCACCTTGCTCACCATATAAACTCCTTGAAACCAACAGATGGACTTCAAGAAGTACCTACGGACAAGTCCTTCGAATATAACTCAAGGCAACCATTAGTCCATAGGGGTGTCATCAATTACCAAAACCACACATGGAGAAATGTACTCTTACAATCTCCCCCATTTTGGTAATTGATGACAACCACTTTCAAGAGAGTTTATATAAGGAAAGAAGCACAACCAAGCACACACACATGCAGAGCAATGCATGGGTGTGAGATGCAACTGCTTAAGCAATAAAAGCAAAACTCTCTAATCTTTCCAAACTAAACTCTCTAAACTTATCCCCCAGTGGCATCGATTGCTAAAATGGTCGAAAAGCTTAGAAATCCAATATAATAGGTGTTCCTCCAAAAGGTTTTTATTTCTCAAAATATGAGTGCAATGAAATACACATATCCAATGATAAGTAGTTGGAGGGGAAAAACTATATTGAGTATCGAAAGATTGCAAAAAGGATTGTATGGCACAAATACATACACCAGAGTGAAGCAAGTAATCAAAAGATACCAATTGGAACAATCAATCACATGGACCTACGAGCCACATGAATAAAAGATATCGTGATATGGGCAAAAGAGTGTTTATAAAGAAACTAGAGGAGCTCCCCATGATTTGCACACAATTAAGAATGTTTTTTGTATTTTACTACAAGTGCACAAAATAGGATCATGACTCCCCCAAAATCAATACAAACACACAACAAGTGCAAGTAAGTAGATAAGACAATGAGCATAGTACTGGCACTAAACATATGGTTGAGTAACAGGTAAAAGAGGGAATTGAAGAATAGGCTAAACCAAAATGATGTATGTGAGTCATGGCAAAGCACTTGATAAGACTAATATATGTATGAGCATTAAGAATCAACATAGTCTTGATGAAATGAGACACAAAGTGCAAGACCCATCCTTCCCACACACAAACCACTAGCAAATGGATTCACAAAGCTTACTAATAATAAAATTAAAAACCAAAGCTTGTGACAACCCCTGGTGAAGATAGGAAATAATAGCATTATCAGGAGGAGGGATACCTATCAAAATGGCAAAACCCTCGTGAAGACAAGCATGAGGAAAATAATCTTCACCACCAAAGAGTGCATCAAGATGCAAGGATATATGATCCACACACAAGATAGATTCTTTCACGAAACCACTAAGTAAATAACAAGGAAATGCAACGGTGGACATGAAAGAAAAGAGGATATCAACTAGAGATGTAAATTCTCTCATGTGTATAAGATTCTAGGTAGAAGGCAATCATGATGATATATCCACAAAGAATGATGTACACACGAAATAGTTACAAGAAGGATCAAACAAGCTTTCCAAAAGGAAGTCATGAATATACCAATAAGATCTTTGCTTGAAAGCATAGCACAAAGCCTAATATTTTCTTATTGTACATAAATGAACTCCCAATACATGAACATCAAAGACATCACAACTAGCAATATGACATCATCGTTGACACGCTTTGAGAAAGGAAACAAGTACCACAAGAATGACTCAAGAAATTCATGCCATGATGCAGCCTATAAACGGTTGAATGCGAGAAATGTATGCACGAAGTAGATACGTGTTACCGAGATAGCATTGGATTGATGTAGTAGACAATGGTTCATCGATCACCCTAGCATGGCTCAAATAAGCACATGGTGTCAACACCTTCCTTGTAAGTGAGCCGAGTATCCAATGTATCTCCAATTGTTCCTAGAACAACACCACAAACAAAGTGGTACCCAAACTTATTAGGACCAAAAAGATAGTGGACCAACAATACATAGGACAAAACTCCACATAAATATGTGCATATAGATATGAAATTGAATTTCATGCACACTTTAGCCAATTTATGTCATAGTGGAGTTTCCCCTATATATTGGGTCAAGGAAAGAGAACATGCCAACGAAAGTACATGTAGTAATTATGCATGCTCAAGGCTTTCAAGAATCAAATCAACACATAGTTGATAAGATACCGAAAGATAAGGTATCAAGTGAAAATAAGATACCAAACGAAAAATTATCATTTGACGGATACCAACTAAAAGATACATCAAGAAATGAGATATCCATTGACACATGACAAATAGAAGGAAACAAGATACCAATTGAAGGAAAACAAGAGGTATCAAGTTCCCAAAAGAGAGCTAGGTTCAAAACAAACCAAACCCTCCGCAAATTTTCATGATGGCACAAAGTACCATAGAGAAATGGCTTGCCTCCCACCAACACACACTTGATGAAGATCAAAAGATTTTATGATGAACACATAAAGAGAGTGTTCTACAGAAAATAGGATATCTCCCCCAAGAGATGTGCATTATATAAAAATTGCATTTGAATAGAAAATGCACTCGATGGGATCATCACTTTCCCTATATCTATGGGAACCCTAGACATGCTCAAAAAGATCCACAAGAGGCAAGGAAGACAAACGATAAATAAAATCTATGTAAAGATGATTAGAAAATTCTACCACCTAAAAGGAATACCAATTGTCAAAGGATAAGAAGTATTTGGAAATAATTCTCATTGGTAGATTGCAAATAGATCCAACATCATCTTTACTCCTAAATCACAAGAAAATGACACTTGTAGAGCTAGCATGCCACCTAGGAATAATATAAATTATAATAGCAAATCTAAGTGGCAATATCTTAAATGTACACATTCTGTGGGCTTGTAATATGCACATAGCATATTACTACCCCATAATATGGTAACCCAACGATAATAACAAGTGGAAAATGAAATCCAAAAAGAGATGATTAATGGACCTTTTAGAATTTGAATTTATCGTGAGAAGACATACCACATAGAAGCTAGATAATCTTGTAATATCAATACTAAGTGATATTCCTCATGTACACACATTTTTAGGATTTTGAAGTGCACAAAGCACATCACTCCCCCAAAATGGGATAATCCATTAATCTCTCAAGAGAGCCAACTAACATAAGACAAGATGCAAAAAGGCTCAACACAAGACTCACACATACATGATGTGCAACCCATCATACATAGTTGATTTCTCAAGATAAACAAATAGGAAGCACAACATATACAAACACATGCAAGGTACAAAACCACAACATGCAAAAGGGCAAGTAACTAACAATGTATTCAATTTAAGTGCAAGTTACCGCAAGGAGGAACATTGGTATATGATAGACACTTGATGATCCACATGACTTGGATTGAGACAATTTGAATGATGAAGAACCCGCAATTCTTCATAATGTAGCCAAGTCACCAATGCCATCCATCAACACCTATTGATCAAGTTTGAGCTTGTTGGTCCCCAACCAAGTTGGGTCCTAAGAGGTTAGTCACAATAGGCTTGGCTACCCAAATGGTTCTTTTCTTGACACCACTTTGAGTACCAACACATTTTTCAAACACATTGCCAAGCTTATCCTTCCCAAGAGAATAGATATCATCAATAATGATTGGGTTGGATAAGTTACCTTTCGTGCAAGAAGAAGCGAAGTGACCCTTCTCACGACATAAGTAGCAACATCTACCCTTTACTTTCTTCTCAATTGATTTCTCAACTTGAGGAGCGATGACTTGGGTCTTCTTGGGAAGAGGCCTTTCTTCAACTTGTGGTTGAGCATGCGATTGAACTTGTGGCCGCTTCCCTTGTTGCTTGTTACTTTGAGGCTTCTTCTTCAGTGGGAAAGATCTTACATGGTGCCCTTCTATTTTGCACTTGAAGCAAATAATCTTGGCCGAATTCTTGACTTGTTCTTGGCCCTTCTTCTTGTACTTCGTGGACATCTTCTTCTTGTTGGAGTTGAATCCAATTCCACCTTTGTCATTTGGGAATTTTTGCACACTCAAGATATTTTTGAGTGTGGACCTCCCTTCATGACTCTTTTCCAAGTATTTCTTCAAAGAAGTGACTTGGGCCTTGAGCTCATTGATTTCCTCTACATGGTTTGAATCAACACAAGTGCTAGAGGAAGTATAAGCTTCATCATTAGAGCAACAAGGCAAGGAAAGTAATTCATCACAAGATGTACCAACATTATGAGTAGATGAACTATGAGGACTAGCACATGTGTCGGTGTCAAAACCGGCGGATCTCGGGTAGGGGGTCTCGACCTGTGAGACTAGGATCGATGGTAACAGGGGACAAAGGGGACACGAGTTTACCCAGGTCCGGGCCCTCTAATGGAGGTAATACCCTATGTCCTGCTTGATTGTATTGATGGTGTAAGGGGTTACGATCTACCTCGAGATCGTATGTCTAACCCTAGATGAGTTGTTCAAGCCCTATGCCCTAACACCCTCCGGCTTATATAGACGCCGGGGGTGCCCTTGGCTTACACATGGTTGGTTACATGCCGAAGAGATAACTTGCCTAACTACAGCTAATAACTTGGAGAACATGTCTTGACTCCATGAAGCTTCCATCCTGGCGCAGGTGGTCCTTGATCCTCTGGTGCCTGCCTTGCGGCCCATACAGTCCGGCCCATCAACAATGGGTCGGCTATCTGAGGACCCCTTAATCTAGGACTCACTCAACATGGAAATAAAGCATTTCTACTAGATGTAGTGCTAATGTCCACATGAGGCTCACTAGATGTTACCTTAGTGGTACTAGCCTCATGAGCTATCTTTAGCACATTATGCGATACTAGAAGATCGCCATGAGAGCTAAAAAGCTTTTCATGACTTTCTTCCAATTTCCCATAATTGCTAGATAGCAACTGAAGTTGATCCCTTAGCTCAATATTCTCCTTTAATATGGATGCTTCACAAGAAATAGAGTTAGTAGCACACGCATCATCATTAACAACAAGAGGAGAAGGAAACTTGGCAAGCTCTTTAGCATATGAAACTTTAAGTTGAGCATGAGACTCGGTGAGTTCAATGAGTGAACTCTTAATGACCCTTGAGCCATTTTCGAGGTGCTCAAAGTCCTCGAGGAGTTTAGAATGTGCAACTTCAAGCTTATCATTTTTAGTTCTAAAATCATTAGCCACCTTGAGAGCTCTTTTATGGGATTCCTTTAATCTAGATAATTCTAGAGCAAAGGTCTCCTCAAGAGATTCCTTGGTGGTTTGTTCATTTTCAAGAGCTTGAGATAACTCCACAATATCATTAGCGTAATCATGTTCATGACCTTCCGTTTTGTCAATGGTGGTCTCATTCTCCTCAAGATGAGATTCCAACTCCTCAATATATTTCCTGCCCTCAATGGCAATAGACATGATTTCCATGAAGTTGGAACGAGCAATTTTATTATTATGAAGAGCTTTAAAAACAATTTCTCCCTTAATTTTTAAGGAAGCAATATTATCACTCTCTTCATCATTATCATCAACATCATCATCGTGAGATATATTGGGATTCAAAGTAGGAGATACCTTTGAAGCCTTAGCCATAAGGCAAAAGTGAGAAACAATAGATGATGATGTAGGATCCCTTGAAGCACCATTCAAGACCACATATTGTTCCATGGAGTGTTGGGTTTCCTCTACATTGTTAGCACAACAACTCGAGGAAACAGATACAGTTTTATCATGGCAACAAGATATAGCAAGCATATCATCATCAGATTTAGTCAAGCAACTTGTACATGATATGCAAGGACTATCAACACCAAGAATGTGAAACATTTAAAGTTCTCAAGGTGTTAAAGTCCAAAGATGAAGCATTGCAATAAGATAGTGAAGAAGAATTATCAACAATAAACCCACTATCATCATTACAATGATCATCACTACTCACCATATAATTACCTTGTGGCAATCCACATGTAGGTGAAGTAGATGAAGTTGAGAAGACAACACGACCGGAGGTGGAGGGAGAACAATCATCCCAACAAATCTTGGACTCACCAAATTTATCTTGAAGCTTTGTCCACAACTCATCAGCATCCCGAAACGACATGAGTTCAAATATAACTATATTGCTCAAAGCATCAAAAAGCACATTGGAAGCTTGAGCATTGAGATAAGAGTTTTTCTCATCCTCCAAAGATAGGTGTTGAGAATCCTCTAGAGGAGAAAAACACATATCTACAATTCGCTCTAAAGACGGGTCCATGACCTAAAGAGATTAAGCATGCAAATTACCCAAACATCAAAATTTGTGCCATTGAAACTAAGAGTGTCAGAGAATCCTAATCCCCTAGTAGACATCCTTACTCTCTAGGTTGTTAAACCTAATAATTAGAGACCTAGCTCTGATACCAACTGAAAGGATGTGGAGGTCGTCTAGAGGGGGTGAATAGGTGCTTTAAAATAATTACGGTTTAGGCTTGAACAAATGCAGAATAAAACTATCGTTTAATTAGTTAAGCACAATGCCTAAAACAACTAGGCTCACCTATGTGCACCAACAACATGTGCTAAGTAAGATAGACAACTAAGTGAGAGCAAGATATATAACAAGAAACAATATGGCTATCACAAAGTAAAGTGCATAAATAAAGGGCTCGGGTAAGAGATAACCGAGGCATGCGGAGATGACGATGTATCCCGAAGTTCACACCCTTGCGGATGCTAATCTCCATTCGGAGTGGTGTGAAGGCACAATGCTCCCCAAGATGCCACTAAGGCCACCGTAATCTCCTCAGCCCTCGCACAATGGAAGATGTCGTGATTCCACTAAGGGACCCTTGAGGGTGGTCACCGAACCCGTACAAACGAGGTTGGGGCAATCTCCACAACTTAATTGGAGGCTCCCAACGACACCATGAAGCTTCACCACAATGGATTGTGGCTCCGAGGTGACCTCAAATGCTTGGGGCAATCTCCACAACCTAATTGGAGACCCTGAAGCTTGCCCGGATCTTTGCACCACAATGATTGAGCTCGGAGGCACCACCAACCGTCTAGGGTGCCAAAGCACCCAAGAGGAACAAGCTCTAGGGTGCTCAAACACCCAAGAGTAATAAGCTTCTCAACTTCTCACTTCCACGTATCACCATGGAGAACTCAAACCTATGCACCAAATGCAATGGCAAGGGCACACCGAGTGCCCAAGTCCTTCTCTCCCAAATCCCACCACAACAATTAATGCTATGGAGGAAAGTGAGATGAAGAACAAAGAAGAACACGAAGAACTCCAAGATCTAGATCCAAGGGGTTCCCCTCACATAGAGGACAAAGTGATTGGTGGAAATGTGGATCTAGATCTCCTCTCTCTTTTCCTTCAAGAACTAGCAAGAATCATTGGAGGGATTGAGAGTTAGCAAGCTCAAAGAATGTCAACAATGGGGGGCAAACTCGAGCTCAAAGGATAAGGTTCAATGGGGAAGAAGGCCCCCTTTTATAGGTGCGAAAAATCCAACTGTTATGCTCACAGCCCGCACAGAGCGGTACTATCGCTCATGGGCGCGGTACTACCGCTGGGGCGGTGAAAGCCCTTTGAAAAACAACACTGAGGAGGCAAAAGTCTAGTAGAACCGTCAGAGCGGTACTATCGCTATGGATAGCGGTACTACCGCTACGGGTAGCGGTACTACTGCTTGCGAGCGGTACTAAAAGAATACATCCATGCCTCGGCTGGACTTAACACAAGATTTTGGTCCGGAGCGGTATTACCGCTCTAGAGCCGCGGTAATATCACTCTGGAGCAATAGTAAAAAATTACATCCGCTCTAGCCGCGGTAGTACCGCTGCAGCCTTTTTAGAACACCAAAACTGCCACGACTTCTGCAAACGGACTCCGAATTCAATGAAACCAAGTTTGTTAGAAAGCTAACAACATGGGGTAATACAATATTGATAAAAATATAAATAAGAAGATAATGATAAAAGGCCCATAATAAAATGGTGAGAACCCTTCCCCGGATAAGACCTGTAAAACCTCCAACACCGAAAACGCAATAGAAGAAGCATATGAATCCATTTTCAATGTACTAGAGCTTGTCATGAAGATATCCACAAGCTCTAAAACCTCAAAAGGATAAAATACAAATAATAATCAAGAAAGATGATGCAAGGATGCAATGGTTTGAGCTATCGACGAACGATACGATCAAGCTACTCACTTGAGAGCCCCCTTGATAGTACGGCTATCGATCCTATAACCCGGTCTCCAAACTATCACCATGATACCGGTAAAATAGAAAACCTATCAAGGGCAAACCTTTGCCTTTCACGAAGTCCACTTGAGCTATATGATGACGATCTTGACTCCCTCAAGTTGGACCACCTTTCGTGATTGCGTTGGCTCTATGAAGGCTAGTTGATTGCTCCCCCATACTCCACTATGGGTGAGTCACTCTTAGGCACACCTTGACAAGTCCATTGTCACCACAATAGATGGCAAGCTAAAAGCATGATTTCTTCGCGATGCTTCACTTGAACTTGCACACCACGACCTTGATGACGATCACCACTTGATCTCATCTTCCATGGGTTGTATTGGATCTTCCTCTTGATGCAATCCCATGGAAATATACCTAACCCTGTAGAGACACTCACGTAGACCATGGGTTAGTACACAGAGCGTAATGGACAATGCTTACCATACAATGGGATCACTTGATCCTTCTCGTTACATCTTGTGCGCTTTGTGTGTTGATCCACTTGGTTCAATGTTTGACTTAGTCTTGATCAACCTTGTATCTTATCTTCTCTCTTCATAAAGATGATGTGTTGAAGGTAAACATGAATGCTCACACAGTCTTGTTCTTCAAGACATGCTTGCAGTAAGCTCAACTCTTACATGACCAATCTTTGGATAACACCTTGAATACCACCTTGGTCACCATATAAACTCCTTGAAACCAACAGATGGCCTTCAAGAAGTACCTACGAACAAGTCCTTCGAATATAACTCAAGGCAAACATTAGTCCATAGGGGTGTCATCAATTACCAAAACCACACATGGAGAAATGTGCTCTTACACTAGGGTTCCTGGCGTCTGGCCCCTGGCCTCGTGGACTTTACCCCTTGGCCCAAATAAAGTGTTCTCGTACCCAAACATTTCAGGAAACATCTGAAACCCCTTCCGGTGAATTCCGAAACCCTTCAGGAGACCAAACACTATTATCCCATATATCAATATTTACCTTCGGACTATTCCGGAGCTCCTCTTTATGTCCGGGATCTCATCTGGGACTCCGAAAAACATTCAGTCACCAACATAACAACTCAACTATACTTATATCGTCACCAAACGTTAAGTGTGTAGACCCTGCGGGTTCGAGAACTATGTAGACATCACCGAGACACCTCTACGGTCAATAACCAATAGTGATACCTAGATGCCCATATTGGTTCCTACATATTCTACGAATATCTTTATCATTTGAACCTCTATGTCAAGGATTCAGTTAATCACGTATGTTGTTCCCTTTGTTCTTCGGTATGTTACTTGCTCAAGATTCGATCGTCGGTATCTATATACCTAGTTCAATATTGTTACCACCAAGTATCTTTACTCGTTTAGTAATACAAGATCCTATGGATAACTCTTTAGTCACTATGCTTGCAAGGCTTATTATGATGTTGTATTACCGAGTGGGCCCTGAGATACCTCTCCGTCACACGGAATAACAAATCCCAGTCTTGATCCATGTCAACGCAACAGACACCCTCAGAGATACCTGTAGAGCACCTTTATAGTCACCCAGTTATATTGCCACGTGTGATACACACAAGGTACTCCTCCGGTGTTAGTGAGTTGCATGATCTCATGGTCATAGGAACAGATACTTTGACATGCAAAAAACTATAGCAATAAACTAACACGATCATATGCTATGTTTATAGTTTGGATCTTGTCCATCACATCATTCTCCTAATGATGTTATCCCGTTATTAAATGACATCTCATGTCTATGGCTAGGAAACCTTGACCATCTTTGATCAACGAGCTAGTCTATTAGAGGCATACTAGGGACACGGTGTTGTCTATGTATCCACACATGTATCTAAGTTTCCCATCAATACAATTCTAGCATGGATAATAAACGATTATCATGAAAAATTAAATATGATAATAACTAATTTATTATTGCCTCTAGGGCATATTTCCAACACCAATGACTTCCGTTGGCTTGAGATCTTTGTAGTTTGGCATCATTTGGAGCAGTGTGCACACAGTGTCGTACTTACCATCCAAGGCTCTAAGTATATTCTTGATGATGAATTTATAGGTCATCTCTTCGCTTCCTAAGCCGGTAATCTTATTGGTGATGAGAGCAAGCCTAGAGTACATTTCCGGGACTCCTTCACCATCCTTCATGAACTTGTCAAGTTGACTTTATAGCACATCCAACTTAGATTCCCTCACAGATTTGGTACCTTCGTTCATATCAACCAAAGTATCCCGAATTTCCTTTGCATTCTCAAGACAGCTAATCTTGTTGAATTCTTCGGGGCATGGGTAGTTGAATAGAATGTCACATGCTTGAGAGTTGTATTGCAACATCTTCAATTCTTCCACGGTCGCGTCACGACCCGATTCTTTTTCATAACCAATGATTTCACCTTGCAAGACAACACGAACAACAGCCCATACGACGGGGTTATGACCAAGAATATGCATTTTCATCTTTTGCTTCCAACTAGCAAAGTTTATACCATCAAAATATGGACCTCTACAGTGATAATTTCCCTCACTAGACGCCATACTCTCCTAGGTTGTGAAACCAATGCAATGAATGCCAAAGGTCTAATACCACTTCTAGGATCGAAAGTAAGTCTAGAGGGGGGGTAGACTACTTGACAAATTAAAACCTAGCCTTTTCAAATTTTAGTTCTAGACAAGATTTAGCAATTGTATCATGTCAAGCACGCCCTACACATGCATGTCTACGAGTATAGAAGCGGAAAGTAAAGACAAGCATATGTAAATAGAGGGTAGGGATAGGAAGATCAAACACAAAGTTGACACGGAGAATTTTGGTGTGGTTCCGATATGTGGTGCTATTGTATGTTGATAGAGACTTCAACCCAGGGAGGGTAACTGTCACAAGAGTCCACGGAGGGCTCCACCCACAAAGGGTCCACGAAGAAGCAACCTTGTATATTCCATCATGGCCTTCGTCCATAGAGGACTAGCCTTACTCGGGGTACATCTTCACGAAGTAGGTGATCTCCTTGCCCTTACAAACGTCTCGGTTCAACTCCACAACATGAAGTAGGAGGCTCCCAAGCGACACCTAACCAATCTAGGAGGCACTACCTTCCAAAAGGTAATAGATATGGTAAGTATGATGAACTCCTTGCTCTTGTGCCTCAAAAGATAGTCTCCTCAACACTCAATCACTCTCTCATAGATTTGGCTTGGGTAGAAGAGATTAATTTTGTGGAAAGAAACTTGGGGACGCTAGAAATCAAGATCCATATGGTTGGAGTGGATGATCTTGATCTCAACACATGAGTAGGTGGCTCTCTCTCAGAAAAATGAATGGGGCAAGTATTTTGTATATTCTGAGTGCTTTCTCTACGAGTGAGAGGTGGTGGAGGGGTATACATAGGCATCTCCAAAAATCAAACCATTGCAACATTATTGCCCAACTCGATGAAATGGAAGTGAAAACTCGGTTGTACCGACTAGTGTAAAATGTGGCAACTTTTGGCGTTTCGGAATGATATATAATTCTCGATGGGACCAAATTGGCCAACATAGGCAGTTTACAAATCCCAGTGTCATCGATTCCTAAAAATCGGAAATTCTGATTTTTAGAAATGGGACAACAGAAGGTTGGTCGCTGCTTTCGGTTTCACCGAAAGTGAAAGTTGGTGTCACCGAGAAGCTAGGGTTTGGCATGGGTTTTGTCTAAGGCAAAACTTGGTAGGGCCAAATGGGATTTGTTGGTGGCACCGATTTTGGACTTTAGGTTTTGGACAGAATATTTTTGTGGGAGAATGGGTGAGTATTTTTGGTGGCTTATCTCTAAGGACTTGAGCAACCAGATCATCATAATTCCTCATCCCCTTTTAATAGTATTGACTTTCCTATGGACTCAAAAGTGATTTCTCACAAAATGTGAAATGTAGAGTCTTCAATCTTGTTGCCAATGGGTATTCCTTGCATCTAGGCAATCTTCTCACAATCCTTTAGCCAACCCATCATTGAACTTTTCCTGAAATATACTTAGCGGAAACATTGGTCTAATGAAATACGTGTTGTTGTTAATTACCAAAACCACCTAAGGATAAATTGTGCTTTCACCGGCACCTCATACAAGTGGGCATCCGAATGCACGCGCTCATATGACACGTCATCTTGCACTATGTTGTCGCTACTACGCCTCCCACTTGGTCCTCTTGATCTCCTCTTTATTCGTTTCCAAGTATATGCTTGATTTCGTCCATGTTTAGCCCCATTTCTTGTGGAAACAAAATAAAAGAAAGGATTGTGCAATCCTTTGCATTCATTAGTCACTAGCAGCAATATCAAAGCGGATATCTCGTTTTTTATGAAATAGCCCGGTCTATTCTTAGGTGTGATGAGCGTAAAAATAACACTCATCAACTCCCCAAGCTTAGACTGGATCGTCCTTGAGCAACATAGATACAAATCCAAACCATGAGAACTCAGTTGTTAAAAACGAAATAACGAGAAGGTTTTGTTCACTTACGATCAGTTCGCCTAGATAGCCCTCTGATTGTTGACCTGAAAACTTAGTATAGTTGTAGTGGTGACATGGTTATTATGTAAATGTGGGTGAAGCAAAGATAATCAACACAAAGTTCTTGCTCAACTAGATAAAATAACATATTAGCTTTTATTATATTCACTCTAGTTAACAATTGCTTGCCTGGAACGCACGCAAGAGCTTTTATTTCTTGAGCAATGAAAACAAAAATTAGGGAGCGAAAGGTATGTAAAAATAACATGATTCTAGAGTAACTCGCTAATACACCCACGAGTGTCTCCTCTTCAAGGCTCTCAAGAACTTTATTTCGATCGTTTCTTGTTGAAACCCACGACGGAATCGATTTCGGTAGATCTCGGTGAGAGGGTCTCGATCTAGTAGCCTTGACACGATGCTAACAGAAACACGAGGTTTTACCTAGGTTTGGGCTCTCTAAGGAGATAAAACCATACACCATGCTTGTGTTGTATTGATTTGGGGAGAAGTACAAAGTCCATGTTGATCTACCACGAGATCGATGATGCCGTCTATGAGCCCTACCCCCTCATTTATATAGGTATCGGGGGATATAGGGTTACAGGAAGGTCGGCTACGTATAAGGTAATTGTGTTTTAGACGACACCTAAATCTTGGAGTGTGCGCCAAGTATTCAAAAATTCCTTCTATGCATCATGGGCCGCCTTGCTGTAGCCCGTTGGTGAACCAACTTGGGGTCCTCAACCCGGCTAGGGCCGGGAGATGATGTGGTGAGTGACCCCTAATCCAGGACACTCCTTGTTCGGGAGGTCCACCGTGTTTAACTCCGTCCACTCGCTGAGGGAATCGGTCGAGCATCAGGCATGACGACCACGACCTCTCATGTTCGCCTAAGGTTCACAAACGCCATGACATGAAGAAACTGAGGTAGGGATCAGTTTATGCCGCAATTGTCACGCGCCTCCACCCATGCACCCCTCCTTTTCCACATTTTAGTCGTCACATGCCTCCATACCCGTGGACACCACGCACCTCCATCCCCGTGGGCTGGACATACCACCTTTCGGCACCAGACGACGGGTGCCGCCTCCTCCCCGTCGGCCACGATGTGTGACGACCTTGGTGGCCACAAGTCGATGAGGGAGAGACCTAGCGACCGCAGGAAGAAGAAAAGGACATGACGGCCAAACTAACGTCACCAATTTCTGTTGGCATGTGAACCTGGCGAGCGTGTCCTCCCTATCATAAACCGGATAAGACATAATTGTTCGGTCACTAGTGTTTTGTGAAACAGCGAATCAAAGTTGTGGTATAGGTTTTTGGAAATTTTAAATGACAGGTAGTTTTTTGGAACCCTAAGCCAAAATGTGATAATTTTATGCTTTTTACTCCGATTTTCTTAGAGGCCCCAACATAAAAAATACTTTGGGAGCGTCTAAATATCGGTTAACTGGAAAATGATTGGCATTAGTCACTTCGTTTCTATCCGTTGGATTCAAATCCAACCGTCCGCACTTTATCTTCCTCCTCGTATCCGATCCACCTCCTGCGCAACCGCCGGCCCTACCCCGTCCCATCCGCCTACCTCCACCACCGCGGCCAGACTGTGACGAAGTAATTTCCAGGTACGTTTCTTGTTTTCCAGGCCACACAAAAACCTTAGCCTTGCCCGCTGCCCATCATTCATGCCCTTGCTAGTTGCTACGCGCGTCGGCTGCTCGTAACCGTCCACGCGCGCGTGCGTGTCGCTCCACGTACAACACCCGTGCACGGCTGGGGAACTCACAACGCAAAGCCATAGCGAGGCGACAGCGAGCGAAAGCGTCACTGTTGGATCCGGAAGACGTCGTTGACCTCCAGCCGGCGAAGGGACGACACCGGTGCCGGCACGGCACCTCGGGCTCCTCCGGGTCACTGTTGCCGGCGCCAACCTCCTCCAGCTGGGCGCACGCGCCGCTGTTGCGTTGCGTACTGCATGCCCGCGACCTCGGCCGCCCGCCGGCTCGGGCGGTCGGTCGGTCGCTCGTGACTTCACACCCAGAAGAAAGAAGACTCCGAGAACGCCATGGCCCATGAGCACTGCTGCTCTTCTTGACTCGAGAGAGCTGCGCTGTTCCTGCATGTCGTTAATGTCCAAAGACTTTCGTGGAGACGCCGTTCACACTCCAAGGAAAAAATGTCCCTGCGACGAAGCGCACCAGTACGTCCGTCCTGCTCCCGTGGATGTATCGACATCGCCAGCGTTGCAGGCAGCATAGACGCCAGAGCGAGCACGCGGCGCCGCTGCAGACTGGCAGTGGCTTTGCGCTTGCGCGGGCAGGGCACATCGTCAATCTTTCACGTGCCGATTTCGTTTCGCAAACGAACGGAGAGAGTACAAGCCCGGGGGCAGTCGGGACAGGCATGCATGCAGGAGGCAGGCCTGCTGTGATCACGAGCGAGATCGCTGGAAAGCGACGACAGGTGTGCGTGCAGCGCGCAGGGCTGCCGGATGGACCGTTCCGCCGTACTTGCAGAGGCCGGCGACGCGGAAATGCATGCAAACTCAGTTGCATGTGCCGGCCAAATCGCATGAAGAGCCGGGGATCAGCTCCACGGACGAGGAAAGTACTTTCTTTGTGATGAGTGCTCACTTCGTTTTCTAAATATAAGTCTTTTAAGAAGTTTCATTAAAAAAAACTATGTATGGATATATAGAGATATATATTTAGAATGTAGATTCCCCCATTTTGCTTCGTATCTAGTCTCATAATAAAATCATTAAATATACATATATTTAGAAACATGAGGAGTAGAAAATAAACACTCCATACAAGATTCTAAAACACACCGAGCCATGATATTTATTAACGAGGTTTCATAGGCATGGCTACATTCTTAAAAAATTGACTACGAACGGCCTTTTTAAAAGATATTGCAACACAGGCCGTCCAGGGGTTGGTACATACTGTCGACATCCCGTATATCTATTGCCATTAAATTGTCATGGGTTCCAATGTGACACCCTCTCACTATATAAGAGGTTTAAGAGACATCGTGTCCAACTTAAATACAACTTGTATCCATTCACACCAATCACAACTTTTAAGTCCATGTAACTTTTTGTGTACAAATATTCGACACCAATATAACAAACTTTATCTTGATAAATATTCTTCACCACAGATAAATTGTACATGTGTCAGTCTGAACTTGAGTTGTCTTTCTTATAGTTTTACTGAGAGTTGCCCACCCATCACCATCGTGGAACTCCACCGCTAGTCCTTCGACTCCACTCTCCATGGCGCCACCTATAATAGTGTCCCCTTGTAAGGCTGGCCATAGTGAGGGTATCTTAACTAGTATCATGCATTTGGGATTAACAAACATGCTCATGTGACAGATAATTAAAGAAAAAAAAGAGGACTAGAGTAACATAGGTACCGTATCATCTATCATGTTAAGAGCATGGTTAATAGTAGAGCCAACTGCTGGTTATAAGCCATTATCATGTCATCTATAGCTCATCTTATAGCCAACGTGTAAAATAGTTGATTAAAAGAATGTACTACTTTTTTATTATATGGTCCATCTTTTACTCTCACAAAATGCCTAGGAGCACGTTCTAGAACTGGCTTTTCACCATGAGTCCGCTTACCTTCGCTCTCTTCTTCTCTTTCCTACAACTAAGCAAGAATATACTAGTTTATTTCTTATAGTCCGCTAACTTGGCTTTATTGTACTTGTTTTAAATGTTATATTACCATGTGTCTTGCATGTCAATAAATGAGGTCACCTATGATACTACTTTATGATACTAATGAAGATAGTATCATACAATAGTATCATATGCATGATATTCCCTCCATTCCATAATATAGTGCGTCATCGGTTTTCGAGCTTTAAGTTTGATCATGAATTTAACCAACAAGACCGATTGCGGCGGGAGTAAAAAATGTATCATCAAAAACTTGATTCGAATACGAATTCAATGATATAATTTTTACTCCCGTCGCAATCGGTCTCGTTGGTTAAAATTGTGATCATACTTAGATTTGAGAAAGTGCGGCCGCATTACATTATGGAATGAAGGAAGTATTATCATATGATACTTAAGAATAGCCTAACTTGTAAAGAGGAAATGTTCATCACTAAGGATGGGGCAAGTACTAATGCATTTACTCATGATGATGGCTCAGACAGTAAGAGTGAGGTTCAAGCGATTAACAACAAATAAAACATAGATGTTGGATTCAACAAACTCTGATACTACTTGTTAGAATAAACATGCCATGCAAATATCGTGTCTCGGTGTTGTATATGATCTTGCATGGCGTATTTAACAGTATTCTTGACTTCCAGGCGGCCAGGGCCTTTCCATATTGGTCCACATAGCTCTGTTACCCATGATCATTGTGATCGGTTCTAAGAAGAAAAGGTTAGAATCGGATTAGAAGAAAACTTAAATTAATTCATGTTGGCTCTTTCTTCTTGGGACTGCTACACATCCGCCGGCTGATCTTTTTAAAAGTTCGGCCGGCTCGCCGAGTGTTGAATTTTATGCATAGATGCCTTTCATCTTTGCAACATAGGTCTTGTTACAAAAAAATTCTGCAACAAAGGTCTTGTTGTACATTTTTTTCAGCTAGAGTTTTATTGCAGATCTGTTTTTGCAACAAAGATTTTGTTATAGATTTTTTTTCCGTCTTCAATTTTATTCATTTTTTTGCAACGAAGGTTTTGTTGTGGTTTTATTTTTACAATAGAGGCTTTGTTGCAAAATTATTTTTTCATCTCGTATTTTTGCAACAAAGCTAATATTACGGAAGAAACTTGCAACACTGATGGTGTTGCAGAAGTTGAAAAAAAACACCAAGAACAAAACGACATGTCACGTGGGACACGTGTTGTGCGAGCGAGGCGGCGGATGGGATCCAAGAAATCTATCGGTAGAAAAGAATCATTTCCCTTCTTAGAGTCCCTTGAGAAACACTCTCTCTCAGAATTCACCCTTGAAACAACAGCATGGATTTCATTTTAAAAGCAGTAGCATGTGTTACTTAGGTGTGCCAACAGAGCAGATATTGTAATTGGTTGACGAGTTATTGTGCTGTTGCGTTCTTCATGGCTGTTATTGCTGACCTAGGTGCTGTATCAACAACTTCACTGTAATTGGCATCCTCCATCCTGAGGCAAGGGCGACCGCGACAGCGGCACACACTTAGGAGGAATCATTAACAAAAAAAAATTGGTACCTTTTTTTAACACAGGCGTTACTGACTTGGCAAAAAAAAGTGGTATCTCGACACACTTCAAGTGCAGCATACCGTCAATAGATCGGTATAACTTTGGATGAGTCCAAAACCTTGGGAATATTTATCCTGACTTTGTGTACACTCCTTCAGTCCGAAAATACTTACCAAAAAATAGATAAAAATAAATGTATTTAAAATTAAAATACATCTAGATACATTCATTCTTTCAACAAGTATTGAGAGTAATCAAAGTTGTGGTGGGTGGGGCAATTCGAATAGGAGCCGGGTTTACAAAAAACATGGATTATCCCCAAATCACAAAAAGTATGAAAATTTCATGGGATGTTTAGTTTAAGACTAAGTTTGTCTAAGGTTGCCACATCTAAGGTTTAGAAAATTTAACCAACTTAGGTGGGTATTTGGTTCAAATCACACCTTAGACAAGTCACACTAGGATCACACATCACATACACTTAAAAAGTGTGGCAAGATTCTCTTAGGCTTGTCAGCTTGTGGCTTTTATTTTGAATAACTAAACTTGCGCAAATATGGCAATATTGTGTGGCAAAGTGTGACATTGCTAAGCCTAGAACAAAACAGCCCTCAATGACAGCCTTCATCTGTCTTTTCCTGGATTTGTTTTCTACAGATAATCATGCTACAGACCTTACTGCTTTCCTGAATGCATCGCAAGGCAGGGGGTCTTGTTGGTGCAGCACCTAGGCCAGAAGGACGAGCCGACTGAGACGAGACAGTTGATCTATGGAGCAGACAACATCTAGAATTCCGAGGAAGACTTTGGAATACTCTCTCTCTCTCTCTCTCTCTCTTCTTTTTTTAGGAGGTCTTTGGAATATACTCATGCCCGGCGAAGCACCTCACCGCTTGATCTTGACGGCTATTGGGCCAAGAGGTTCAACACCTGGGACAAGCCGGTGTTACCGTCCGTTTTATACCTCCATTCTTCTCTGAGAAGAAAAAAACTGGTGAGATAGTCTGGTGTAAAATGCAGCGGCAACTTCGACCTTGTGCAACCTAACACCGATGCCGATTGCAGGAGATTTGAATCGACCAAAGATTCCTGAGCACCACAATGACGCCATTTAGCTGTGGCGCATTCGACATCAAATTCTTCAAGATCTTGACTGACCCTGGGGCAAGCATTAGAGTCAGTCTCCTTCACCTTCCCACAAATCAAGGCCTGCGCATCACAAGAATTTGCATTCATTTCACAACTGAACAGGCAACCCAGCACTCCCAGGTGAGATGAGCCGTAACAGTCAGGGGTTTAGTGATTACACACCTAATATCAATTAATAGCCTCCAATGACGGATTTGCCTGAGCCAAACACGGCCCTGGATCCCAACCCACCTACAGTAATTGGGAAGGCTTGACAGCAATGGCAATTAATCTCGACCGTACCGGACAGAAAATTAGCACACTTTATTAATCAGAGAAATCGAAAGCTTTTGCAATGCCACCAACCTGTAGGCCAAGAAAATCAAGCTAATGCAGGCAGCATTCAATGAGATTATCTCCAGATCTACCAAATATGCAGCCTACAACATATGACACCCCTCTTTGCTGTGGATCATGCAGGAAGCATGACATGTTAGAAGAAACCAATTAGATACCAGGGAATATATATATATATGTATATGTATATATGACTTTGGCACGTAAAAGTGAAGCCAACCGTAGTGCTTTCCCCCAAACAAGTAAAGACAGAAAGGATTGAAGGCGAAATAGAGGGCAGATGAGTCCAGAACTGAAAGCAAAGTTGGTAGAAATGCTTAATTGTCAAGGATCTGGACTGGCCGCGAGTGACCTGTGTGTGTCAGTTGGATAGCACCCATCTTGTACATTTCAGTCTTCTGCGGCACTTTCACATCATAAATGCGGATTGAGCTTGATTGATGTACAATGTGGTGCACTTGAACCCCATGCTGCCTGCCATCGGTACATGATAGAGATATAGATCATTAACTACAAAGCATCTAACAACACTAGCAAACAAACAGATTTTCAGAAAGAAAGAAAGAAAAAAAGACAGAGAAGTAGATGGCAAGCACAAGCAGAATTAATAAGCTCCATCACACGAGAAGGACAAGTGAAAGCTGACAAAGCACTCTCTGATGATACATGCAAAACAATATTATTATCATTACTAGAGGATCAGACACTTACTATTTGGAAGGAAGGGCTGACAGTCTCAAGTGGCAAGCTGACATCAAGTCAGTTCAGACTTCAGAACTCGGATCAAACCGTATAAAACCGGGAGCTGTTCCATGCTCAAACAGTGGCGCTGGTGCAAAACCATGAAAGTAGACCCGGTCAACAATACAAAAAATCCAAAACTGGACAGCCATTAGTTAGGAAGTTAAAACATCTGCAGGGCAGCACAGAGTAACCAAAATACGACGACATCTTTTTCAGACAATGTCAGACATTGTAACTGCAGATGATATCGAGTAACAACTAGTGGCTCTGCAATACTTTGTAAATTGCACTTCAAAGCATTCAACTGATATTCAGATGAACAGATCCTAGACAGGGTCAGTTATTAAGCTCAGCACGTTCACCTGTTCAGTGTATAGTGCGCATGCACGACAGTGACAGCACAAGACATATATCACAGCCCAATCACCTGCCATGGCCGAATAAGTCTGATTACAGCGCTACAAGAACCTTGGTCATTCTGTTCTAGACTGAAAGAAGAACCCATCATGGTATATAGCTGTTCCGTATTTTCAACAGTGCCTTTTGCACTGTCTGTTGATGTACAACATTGGCTCATTGCATCGACATGGAGACTAGAGAGCAGTAATGCCCCATACACATATGCTGATATGCACACTTGCTATTTTGCACTCTTTCTGAACAGGAAATTAAATCAATCATTTTTCTTAGTCCCAGGATTGTAGATATTCAAAAGTTGAGCTATGTTCTGAAAGATCGGTTAAGCTCATATAGTTGCTCTGCAGTCGCAGAGTGCAATTTAGCAGAAACACTCCTACATCAGCCAGTTTCTGCTTTTTGACCGCTTTTTGACAAGCCCGAAGGCCGAAGCTACAAACTGCAGTTGAATTATCACTGCATATGTAACTAATGGTATCCTCCATTGGCTGATTTGACAGAAAGAAAATAAAACATCTGGCATAAGTAGCTAATGACCAACTAATCACCCAAGGCAGTAGTCTTCCTGTTGGTGAATCTAATACTAGAGTTAGAGCTGCTTGGGATTATGTAGCAATAGCAAATAGGTCAGGTATGATGCTAAACTACTAAAATTACATGGTTCAATGGGTTGTCGCTCCTATTCTAGAGTCAGCTATCCCTCTGGACTTGGAATAAACAGATGGATGCCAGATAATTAAAGAATGTTAGCCAGATAAACGTTGCAGAACCTCAGTATTTTCGGTAACCATTTAAGGCCTAATCTAACAGTCCAATCCCTGACACACGGACAAGCCATAAACCATAAGTACACACATGAAAGGATCCAAAGAGTCGAGAGTCCCCTTAATAGAATAAGAGCCTGTTCGGATGCACTCCGCTCCCGGAGCGGGCGGAGTGGCGCCGAACGCTACCGCTCCTCGGAGTAGAAAGAGTGGAGCGGAGCTGGATGTAGTTCAATCCGGCGGAGTGGCTAATACCGAGCTCCGCGGGTGACTCCCTGTGCCCGCTCGATCAAAATTTCTTTCTCTCTCGCAGCGACTCCCCGACGACCATTGAACCCAAGCGCCACGCCGCCGCCACCCACTAACGCTGTTCCCAGGCATGCTCGCCGTCCACACCACGACGCGTCCCCGGCCGCCAGGAGCTCCTGCTTGGCCTATTCCTTGAGCGCCGCGAGTGACTCCGCCGAGAAGTGCAGCACGCGCCCGCGCAGCGGCATCCACGCCGGCCTCTCGATGAGCTCCGATGGATCCGCGCACGGCAGCACGACCGGCGCCGGTGCCATGCCGCCGTCCGGCGACTGGCGCTGGAACAAGGACCGATGGCGCGACGATGGAGCTTTCGGAGGCGCCGGCCTAGCGCGCGTGACCTCGCCTAGCGCGTTGAGAAATCCCCGTGACGTGCACGGCGAAGAGCGGGAGCTGGTGGCCGCATAGTTGACGGCGTCGTTGACCAGGAAGAAGGCCTCGAAGACCTTCTGGACGTCCATGCCGGGAGTGACAACGTGAGCGACCGCGACGCGGCCGGCGACGGCGTGGAGGAGCTCGACGGCCCCTGCACCCTTCTGATCGATCGTGTATATGGACTATGGAGTGGAGTCAGTTGCCGAACATCTTATCAACTCTCGATTTGGTGGGAGGAGCCATCATTACATGAGCTTGGAGTGGAGTCAAAGATTTGAAGGAGCGGGGTGCATCCGAACAGGCTCTAAATATGGTTATTGGGATAAATCATGTACAACACTAGACCCTTAAAATAGATATTTTAAGGGAATGTCTATATGACGTTCGTCTAAAATTCAAATGGCTTTCAGTCAATTTTTTCAGTCAGTTGGAAGCTGACATGTGTATGGATGTTTGCCAGAATGTGTGTTTGTTGCATGAATGTATATGCTCTCCACGTTAGCTTAACCACCCCGCAGAAAAAACGGGTTTTACAGTAACCCGGTTTTCAACCCATTTAGAAAACCAGGACAGGAAAATCAAGTGTCGCCCTTATAACAACTGCATGGATCATCAGTTCCAACAAAACAAAATCGAAGTCCATATGCAGAAACAGAACAAAGACTACAGTAAAAGTGAACACCTGAACTAAACTCATGATGCAGGCTAACAGAAAAGAAGGATAGCTAACAAATCTCATCTAACCACAGGGAATGAACACGAGGGATTAGCATGCTCATGCAAATTAACATATCCTACTTATTTGCTGACGGTCCTATTTCACCTTTTTATTTGAATCTGAAAGTGTGAACTGATAACCTATTCTTCATACCCACTACAGCATAGCTACCAGATAGTTGTGTTGCTCCAATGATGCTAGCATGTATTTGTGATACCATTACCTGTTTGTTCTTTGCAATGGGCAGGTAAAGTTAAGTTTGTTTCAGTTATGTCGCAAGTTCTATTGTAATAGTGACATAAACACATTATATTTGCTGTGAGTAACTCGCATGCTGGATGTACTTTACTGATTCAAAGTGGCAAATTCTTCAGAAAATGGGATTGAACCCACATTTCCAGACTCAGGGTGCTTAAAAATGGTTATTCAGAAGACGGTTGTAATAAAATGGTTATACATAGGCGCTGACCGCAGCTACACCACCCCTATCATTACAAGGGCTACAGGGGTCCTCAACGGTGAAACCACCGGGAAAAGACAAAGTCGCATACGACGAACCGTGAGCTCCAAGGCGGCGCCTTCAAGAAGGTTACGACACCAAAGCACCACCACCGCCCGATCCGACGATCAGGGTTTCCCTTGGAGCAACACGACGGGCAATGAGGACCGCAGCGACGCCTTCAACAAGGGGACGAATTCGCCGCCGCCGGCCTGCCCAAAGACAGCACAGGTTTTCACCCTGGCCAATTCACCGGCCCCGGCAAATGCACGAACGTCAGACCACGCCACTGATCGACGCACCTCGGCCGCCACGCCGTCACCAGGCAGCACCTAAGCCACGGGCTCCGCCCACGAGCACCGTGCCCCCACCACCAGAGCCGCCGCTCTGGAATCCAAGACCGCCCCACCCCCTTCAACCTGGCTAACCAACGCTGCGCCAGAAAGTGAGCCCTTTTGGCAAGTACGGAGCCTAGCCCGCCAGAGCAGGGTAGGGGGAACCATCGGCGACTGCCTGCCATGCCGCAGCCACCACGCCATTTCTCGAACCGGAGCCAGGTCACCGTTGCCACTCCCGGACACAGCAAGACCCGGAGCGCCCCTGCCACTATGGTTAGCCAAAGATGAGAAGCGTCGAGCCACCGTGCACCACCCGTCGAATGCGCCTTCACCCACAGCTCCGAGCACCCCATGAATCAAGAGAAGGGGGGCCGAACCACCGCTACTGCACCGCCACCCCGACCAGCCTAAGTGGCCCCGGTCGGGAAAGCCGCCCGCAGCCCACGCCACTGCGAGGCCAGACCTAGCCGAGCTGCCGCCGCGCCATCCCTAACCTCCAGCACGCCCATCACCTCCCGCCTCCACCAGCCGAGATAGTAGCGGCAGAGGTGGCCGCCCACTAGTCGCGCCGTCGAAGGGCCAGATCCGGCCTACGGTGCCGCATCCGGACCCAAGGCGTGCCCCACCTTCCACCAGCCCACCATGCCCGAAGCAGACCACACCGCCTCCCGTAGAGCCGCCACCGTGTCCCGCGCTCCGCGAGGCCCTGGCCTGACAGCGCCGGCCCTCGCTGGCCCTTGCCACCCGAGGGGGTGAGAAAGCCCCACTGCCGCCGCCGGCAGCCGGGCTTCGCCCAGGCGTGCCCTCTAGCGGCCAGTGGCTAGGGTTCCTCCTCTGCAGCCCACGGGAGCGCCAGAGGAGGAGAGGAGGAGGGTTGGTCCCAGACCTGCCCGAGTGATTGGATCTCAATCCCCACATTCGATTGTTGAAGTAGCAACATGGCTGTTGACATAAGTTTATAAGCCTATATGCCCATACCTCTCTATGCTCAGTTGCTCTTCATCGTATCAGCTCGATTCCCAAGTATTGTTCTCCAACTCTGCTCAAATCACTGTACAACATTCTGTTCCTGCCCATCACCATTATTTGTGTGTTTTGTCCCGCCACACTGGTGCTTGCATGCCCGGCTATTTGGCAGCTGCAGACCTGCAGCTCTGCTAGAATTCTTTTTCAGCAAATCTGTTGACAGCATGGTTGACTACTGTGTTACTCCGCAGTTATGCATGAATGCATCTTCATCATCCATCCAACTTAAGGATGGCAATGAGCTGGTGCTAAATTTGGGACTACCAGTTACCAGTTTATATAGCTGTACCATCATTTTTCTATACATCTCCATCATAGCCAATGTGGTGTACACTACAGTTTCAGTAAATTGATTTACCTGTTGGATTTTCTGGACAGGTGTATCGCGAGACAGTGGAACCCATTATTACCAATAATAGTCCGGAGAACAAAAGCAACATGTTTTGCTTATGGACAAACAGGTTGGGCAACACTGTTTTTGCCGAAAGCTATACATGCATATTTCATTTCTTCAAGCACAAAGGGTCGTGGTTTCTGTGATTTCAATAGTGTGTTAAGTATTGTTTCTCTTCCAAATGCTGAAATCACAGTAAGGTCAGACAGGACTGTTTTTATAATCTTTTGTCGATTTTCAGTAGGCTCACGTAAAAGTGCTCAACAGGGCCAATCACGAGTCAAAGGCCCAATGGGCAGAAGCAGCAGCAATTTTCTCTGAACCATGGGCTGGTTAATTTCTGTGTTTCTATATATATATTGCTAAAAGAAATAGTGTATATATATACCTGGGTCGGGGCCCCTGGGATTTGGGGGGCCCGTGCCAGCGCACCGGCTGCACATGCCCAGGACCGGGCCTGGTGCTCAATTCTTGTGCAACTAATTGTAGTGTTCAGAACTGGGGATCCCAAACTTCTGAAATAGTTCACCGCCTACTATTTTCCCTTTAGTTGACTTCTATATTGTAACTCTGATATGATTACCAAGGAAACTAAATGCTTATTCATATCCCAAATTTAGCCGTCTAGATTGTGTACTAACTCCCCTTGTGATATTCTTAATCATTCAGGTTTATGAGCAGGTAGTGGCAAGACATACACAATGCAACCTTTGCCTCTAAGAGCTGCTCAAGACATGATTCGTCTTTTGCATCAACCTGTCTATCGCGATCAAAAATTTAAGCTGTGGCTCAGCTACTTTGAGATATACGGTGGGAAACTCTATGATCTTCTATCACACAGAAGGTTGCTTGTTGTGCACTTGCCTATTACCCTTTTCTTTCCTGGGTTTGGTGATGAATGCATGCACATGCTAACATTAAGCATTCCATTGACCAAATCCATATTTAGGAATGCTTAGTCCAAATGTTGGGTAGTGGTTTTCTGAAGTTGCATTTGTTGTGTTCTATAATTATTTGCCACTTCTGAAATGATGGCAGTACCTTTTGGTTTAAAAATTGAACCTCAGAGCCACATTTCTGTTTGAAGTTTGGAACATTTATCATATGAGATTTACTGCTGCTCTGTGGACATCTGGCCTGGACTTGGATTTTGTGATCAAGACAAACTTTTGAAGGATTTAGTTGAACTGAAATTTCTCACCATTTTTCTTTTTTAGACACTTACTGATGAGGGGGGATGGCAAGAAAAAAGTTTACATAGTCGGTTTGCAGGAATTTGAGGTTTCTGATGTCCAGATTGTCAGGGAATATACTAAGAGGGGAAATGCAGCAAGGAGCACAGGGTCAACAGGGCAGGGGGCAATGAAGAGCCATCAAGGTCACATGCCATTCTGCAACTGGCTGTGAAGAAGCATATTATAGTAACTGATACTAGGAGACAAAGGGACAGGGATGCTAATGAAGCTAAAATCACCAGGGAAACAGGAAAGAGAGATGGACGAGGGTGAAGAGCTAGACAAATTGCTGCAAGATCCCCTCCTGAAACAAGATTGGTGGGACAACCCTGGAACAGAGCATGATGGAAATATCAGACCTGGAACAGAGCATGATGGAAATATCAGACCTGGAACAGAGCATGATGGAAATATCAGCAGATATAGGGAAGGTCCTCATGAGAGAGGCGTTTTGGAGGCCGAGCTCCATGGAGGCCTTTATTTTTGAAAATTTCAAATTCAATTTTTTATGGTTCAAAAAATTCTGAAAAAAAATATGCATGTATGTAAGGATGTAACCCACATGTGTGTAAAAATTCATGATGAAATACCTTGAGTTGCGACCTGTACAAAAAAGACAAATTCATGGCCTGAGAGGATGAATAGTATCATGTGTTAAACAACCCCAGATTTGTCTTTTTTGCATAGCCCTCATTTCAATGTATTTTGAACTGAAAATTTACCCACATGTGTGTTATGTCTTCATGTATATCTGTATTTTTTTCAGAATTTTTTGAAACTTAAAAAATATGAATTTCGATTAAATTTCAAATTTGAATTTGGAGGCCGAGCTCCAAAAGGGATTTCCGAGGTCCTCATGCACAACATGCAGCAATACTTAAGAACACAAAATGGCGTGGAAGGATTGACTCACCATCGTCATGTAGATACCAAAGTGACCATTGTTATCATATACCGTACTGGATGCTGAAAATGCTTGGACGTCGAGATATTTAGCCTGGACTCTCAGGTCTGCAAAGAAACAACAGTGAACTTATTACTGAAACGGCCACAATCTAATTTGTTTACACTATGGAAGAATCACAGGTCAGGCCCCCTCCCCAGATCACCAATCTCCCTGATGCTTCTGTCAAGTACATCAGTCCAACTCTTTAATTTCTATCACAATTTGCAAAAAAGGAGAACATAAAATAGTAGACTGCAGCTGGTAGATATTAGAAGCACTTCTAACAGCTAATAGACACCAGAAGCAGACCTAGATCAGAATTGCACTGAACATTACAGAAAAAATGAGTACTGTATTACCATATCTGGCCATGTATATGTGCCTACCAGTTTCTGTATCTCATGCAAAGGGCTATAGTAACAAACAATAACCTGGTTAATGAAGCAAGATGAGAAGACATGGAATGCTTCTCCAAAAGAAAATGGAGACAAATGTACATCAGGAAACAGATTACGCTAAGATTACAAGGAAAAATAGAACTAGTGAAAAACTGTAAATCATATACATTAGAACTTCCAAAAAGGAATGAAGAAGCAGAATTAATACTGATAAATGCAACAGAAACATAAGACCTCAGTACATGAAACTAAGACATAGTTGGAACTGAAACAGTAAATCATATGATTCCAGTAAACAATTACCTGAACAATATTTATAGTAAAATTTGAAGATACTCACACAATTAAGTCACTCTGAAGCCATACATCTCCTAATATGAGAGGGAAGACAAGTGGAGTACCAAACATACAAAACACAAGAGCTTGCAAACTAAACTATCAGATTTGTTCCCACTAGTCATCTACGCAAATCAATTCAGATAGACTAAAGATTACAACACACAGAAGTTACACTGGACTTTTGTAGCGAAGCAACAATAAACTGAAAACTCAAATGAAGTACATGATCACTGTAATAGAAGGAAACCTACAAACTGTAATTCATAATAGATGCCACATGGTAAATGAACTAGGAATCGAAATATTACAAGATAACCAAGTTATAATTACACTGCATAATCACTAGCAATAACAATGCAGATATACAAAAACTATATAAAGTTTGAACTGTAAAAATAAGAGAAGATAAATTTACAGTAATAAAAAAAGATACAAGACATAAGATCTAAAGATCGGAAATTACACCGACTCTAAATCAAAATTACACGCTGTGGATTCTGTAGCTTACAAACACTGGAACTGTAAAAAGAAAAACTATAACAATAAGTCAAGAAGGTTATTAAGAACTTATCAAATTTTAGTTTAAACCTAAGAGCACAGAAATTGCACTCAGTTTCCAAGTCAAATACAACTCCTAAAATGTTGTAAATCGTGTACATATCAATAGTAAAAAAAACTAACACCACAAGAGGAACTCACGAAAGAAAGAACTAAGATATGAAATGATCGATAAAAAATCAGAGAAAAGAAAAAAATAACAAGAAATCGAACACTACAAAATTATAGTGCATTTTCTTCATTTATTAATTTAAAAACAACTTTGACTGCCCGCACAAAAAGTGGATACAAATGACAGCAATTTTATTTGCAGGTCATCTTACCAATTACAGTATCAACTGTTTGGTTACAATATGTCGTAAAGCATAAAAATGAGTGACATAATGTTGATATGGTGACATTCCATCCGTAAGACAAACAGTTTTCCATGGGACAAATGAAGGAAACCGATCCACTCCTTGTGTTAGAGTACTCACAAGTCAAAAGACACTGATAAAATTAGCTTGGGAGCAGAAAGGAGTTCTCCTGCTCTGTGTCTTTGTTGCATAATGCTAAGCAAATGAAGATTCCATCGACCACTCTAGTGGCAGATGCATGGCAGCATTGAGGGAGATCACTTCTCCAATTCATAGTGTCCGCAAGTTTAGAATGGGACCTCTCACTCAAATTTTCACCTCAGAATATAACACTCTCTTATCAATCAAGATCACAACACCATGGCGTAGATGCTAACATGAGGAATCAATCCTCCAATATGGTTCCCTGCTAATTTCAGAAGTCAAGCTTCACTATATGACATTCACTGTCGTTGTATGATTCTGTTCCTCCTCATTCGATGTAGAGTGATTCAACTCCTGAGTCCTCCCCACTATCAGCACCATCATCATCATCGTCAGCACCAACTTTCCTCTTTCTGCCACCTGCATCCCCAAGAAACTTCTCCCTCAATTCTGCTCCTCCACGACGACCACCACCAAGCTCATCCCATCCACGACCCATGCTGGTGAACATACGATCCAAATTCGCCTTCTCTCGGCTCATCAAGAGCAGCTCCTCCAGCTTCCGCCTTGCATCATGTATCTCATTGGAATCTACGAGCTCCCCTTTATAGTATGCCTCCCGGAGGAACACAGTGTGAAGCTTCCCCTGGTTTCCTCTTGTTGATATGTAAAATATACCCTGATACTTAAGCAAGAACTCTTTAATCTTCTTTGGCACACCAAGGGCGTCGCGGAAGAGCGCGAGACGCTCTAGCGTGGTACGCTTCTCGACGGTGAGAGAGAGCAGCTCATGGACAGCAGCGACAGCACGCTTCTCCATGCGGCGTTGTGCCTCAAGTGACCGCAGGTCGTGGCCAGAGACGTCCGCATACGGGGAAGCGTAGGGGAGGCGCTGCCACTTCCAAACTGCAATGCGGAAATACTTGCCAATCTTAAAGCCCGGCGGAAAGCGGGTGGGGAACGCGAAGCGCGCGTCCTCCTCCCCGGCGCCGGGAGCACGGTGCTCACGGTAGTGGCGCTCCCGGGAGCGCTCGACGGCGGCGACGGTGAGGTCGGGTGGGTCGTCAGGGGAGGGCACAAACTCGACGAACTCGTCAGGCGTGAGGCGGAACAGAGCGGGATTGGACAGGATGATGGATTCAGCGAAGTCGTCGGGGAGGCCGAAGTCGCGGCGGAGGAGACGGATGTGCTCTAGCCGGAGGCGGTGGTGCGGGGGCGCGAGGAGGAGCAGCTTGCGGAGGCGGAGGACGGCGCCGGGGCGCAAGGAGGCGATGGCGTCGGCCTCGAGGCGCAGCGCGGCGGAGGCGCGCGGGGTGAGGCGCGCGTGGAGGATGCGGTGGACGGGGTGGAGGAAGAGGTGGAAGGCGTGCGGGTGGCGCAGCATGAAGTTGCCGGCGTCGAGGGGCGCGAGGCGGAGCTGGCGGCGCGAGAGGGCGCCGAGGCGGGAGAAGGCCACGGAGACCGCGCCGCTTCCCCCGGCGGAGAAAGCGCCCGAGGGCGCCGTGGGGGATGAGGCGTAGAGGAGCAGCGCGTGGAGCGCGAGGAAGCGGCGGACGCGCTTCTGCACCTCCATGATGCCGTCGAAGGCGTGGTCGCGGACGCGCTGCTGCTTCTGGGGGAGGGAGGTGGACTTGGAGGAGTAGCCTGCGTCGGCCCCGCCGACGAGCGCCGCCGCCACCGCGCGCGGCGGCGGCGGCCGTAGCAAGGCTATGCGACGGAGCATCGTTGTTTGGGTGGATGGTTGCGACGGAAGTGTTGGGCCGATCTTCTTCGTCGTCTCGTCTGGTTGTTTCTTCGTCCGACTGGGCCAAGCCCATTGCCGTTTTTCTTCTGATCTATTCTCGTGTTTGCTTTCTTCTTCCTGGTTACTTTTTTTTAGTAAAATGCAAATGCGGTCCTAATTCTTTCCCAAAAATGATGATTGGGTCCTAATTCTTTCAAAACGTATATCTATGTCCTAGTTCTTTTTAATTTGTTCATCCCAAGTCCCAATCCCGTCTGACTAGCTTGTGTGGCGCTTTGACCAGGGCCACGTCGACTTTAGGGCCCACACGGGATAATGACCGGGCGTGAATATTTGCAGAATAACCCTTTAACCCTAACTCTCTTCCATTTGTGATACGTTCCTCTTCCCCACCCCTCTCTGGCGAAAACAGGGCGATCGACGGCGGCGCGGCTGCTCCGGTGAGAAGAGGGGGTCGTTGTCGGCTGTTGTCCGATGACGGCGGCGGCAGGATGGCGCCACATTTGCGGTGACCCGGGAGATCCTCCTCCGCGATAGTGTAAGTGCTCGTAACCCTAACCCAAATCCTATTGTTTCGTTCCCCTTCTTCTCATTTAGGCTGAATCAATGACCGAATTCCTTGCAATCTAGGACCACAAGAGGAGCTTTTCAGTGTGGAAATGAACTATGCTGTTTTTGCGGATTTGGACAGTCCAAGTCATATTTTGATGGCAAAGATGTTGTGTTCGATGGATGTGAAGTAGATACATGGTCTCCTCTCTGGCTCACTGGTTTTATGCAACAATTAGGATATAATGACCAATCCAACTTCACTTTGTATTGGTTTCTCTTTAGAAAGAATCTAGCTGATGGTCTCCAGATTGTGGATGCGACACTGACACATTGCACATGACAGTGGTTGTCCCAAAATTTCAGTATTTTCAGTTGTTTGTCGACCACAAAGATATGACATTCGACAATGCAATTGATGACATTCGTGTCAGTGGTACACCTGATCTGCCTCGTGTATTAAGCTCTAGGAGCCCTAGGTTTAAGGTTAAAGCTTAGAAAGGCAATCTCAACCAGTGTCATGCAGCATCAGCAATGTAGGCAGTAGCAGTGTTCCACCAATGGCACAAAGTGTTGGCCATGAGCTTAGAAGAAGCAGGAGAAAACTTGTGGTGGAAGAAGAAATTCCCAATGAAAAAGACAGTGACAGTGATGACAACGAGTGGGATTCAGATTGGGTTGACTCTGACAATGGAGTAGGTAAAGATGATGATGATCTTTATGAAGAATGGGTGGATGACTAATTTGAGTAGAAGAAAAAGAAGAAATCCAAATGGGAGCAGGATAACGACTATGAATCTGATGAGTTGCAAGAGTTGCAAGATTCAGAGCTTGAAGAGAGTGATTCAACAGAGGAAGTGGAAGTAGTTGATGCTTAAGGCAGGAAAAATAAGAAGAAGAAAGAGAAGCTCAAAAGGCGGAGGCCAGAGAACATGAAAGAAGTGAAATTTCACATAGGCATGGTGTTCTTGACTGTGACCGAATTGAGGCCAGCAACTCAGGAGTATATTGTGAAACAAAGAGTGCAAATACAATAAATTTAGGACAGTAAAATTGAATCTAATCCCAGCTCTCTCACGACCTAGGCATTTCTGATCGTCTGTTTGCTTGATTTAGGTGACCTTGGCCGTTCGATCTGCTCTTTATTTTGACCACCACCACACTTTGTATTTTCTGACCCTACTGTCCTAATGGGTTGCTGCTCAAGGAGAAAAATCTAAGATATGTGGTTAATTGGGCCTCTTATCCCAGCCCAATGAGCTAACTGACCACAGCCCACGAGCAGGCTTAGGCGAGACCAAGAGAGACAAAAGATCCACTCTCTCGACACCTCATATTTCCCTGACCTCTCCTCTTTCTGAATTGTCGGCGTCTCGCAGCCGTTCCCCTCCCCTTCCTTCAACCTCTCTCCCACGAGCAATGGAGACAATGTGGTACTGGCGGCCACCCCTCCAGCAACCAGGCCTTCTTCCCTACAGCGGTCAGGTGCAGCTGTCATCGACCCAGCGATCTCTTCCACCTGGTCACACCGGCCATGGTGCTTAACCGGCATTGACCTCAACTGACAGTGACCACCATGATTAGCCATCACGTACAGCGGCAATGCCACAAGAATCAGCGTCCCCATGTGTGCTAGTAAAAAATGATAAGTCGAGGGTAAGGGCAGGTTGTGTTGGTGATTGTCCCTGGTTCTTGTTTGCTGCACCTGGTAGCAGGACGAAATCTTGGGTTGTGAAGAAGTATGTGAGAGAACATACATGTGAAAGAGAGTGGGCACTGAAGCAGTTCACAACAAGATATCTGGCTGGCAGGTATGTGGAGACATTCAGAGCAAATGAGAAGATGTCCTTACAAAACTTTGCCAGGCTTGTTTTGTTGGACTACAATATGCTTCCTACTAGAAGCAAACTAGCAAGACAAAGAGGAATTGTAATTTACTTTGCAACTTTGCCGCTGAAGTTAGAAGGTCAAATCCTAAAAGTACAATGTTTGTGAATGCAACAGATGGAGTTTTTGAGAACTGTTACATGTCATTGGATGCATGCAAGAGAGGTTTCTTACACGACGATTACTCAACAAGAATCTTACATGGTGATTGGGGAATTTATAGAAAACCCTTCCAGGATTTGCTTCTGATTTGGAAACTGGACAGATGGTCGACCGGATTTTGCAGCAAGGGCACAACACCAATAACAGCATCCCCGACGACGGTTGCATTGAATGAACTAACGCCCGCGGTGGAGACCGTGCCACCAAGGCCATGGATGGAGCAAACGAGTTCCTCCCGTGGCGCTTCATCGCAGAGGAGCTAGTGGTGGCGGACATGGCGTTGGACCGACAATGAAACAAAGAGACCAAGGGGGAGAAGACCTGGGGATGGGGGAATGAGAAGGATAGATGATTCAGAGGCAAGATTGCATATATGCCCAACCGCCAACCGCGGGAAAATTCCCGCTTGGGACCCACCGTCGATGTGGCGGTAGTCAGCGGCTGGTCAGACTGGATTAGGACCTAGGTTGAACAACTTAAAAAGATCTGAGACTTAGATATGCATTTTGAAAGAATTAGGACCCAATTGACACTTTTGACAAAGAATTAGGACTGCGCTTGCCTTACTCTTCCTTTTTCATCGGGGAGGACAAATCCATTGGGCGTTCCTGCGGGCGGCGAAAGAGGAGGCTAGCCGATCCAGCGACCCGCTAGGCATTCCTGCGGATAGTGAAAGAGGAGGATGGCCGATCCAGCGACCCGCTGGGCATTCGTACCATCTCTGATCTCGCTCGCCCCTCATTTCTACACGGTTTGAAGTTCACGAAGATGGTCCTTGGTGATGACCTGAGCTCTGTAAGTTATAAACAGTCACATCCCTACCTTGGTTGAGGGAAATTCTTATCGACGATCTAGTCTAAAATTAGATGGTTCCTGATGATCTACTAGCATGAATTCCTTAGTCTAAAAACGAAAGACATGTAAGGTGATACTGATACATGTCGTAGAAGATTTGTTAGTTATCTGTACGAAAGACATATAAGGTGCTAACCACTTTCAAGGGGACGAATCCACATGTAGTGAAATCTTACTCTTTAATCAGTTCCTTTGAGAAAAGATGCCGCTCGAAAATCATGCCCTCCCCCCCCCCCCGAGGGAGGTGATCTCCTGGCGATCGACCGCCGGCGCGTCCCTACCACCACCGGAGCCCTACACCACCCCCAACCAAGAGAAAGAGAGCCTACAACCCTGAGGCACCGCGATCTCATCGAGGAGGACCCGCTGGGTCTCTATGAGATCCGGAATAAGTTGGGAGTAGCGATCCGCTCGCTGGTTCAGCGAAAGAAGGCGGGGATGGCATCCCCGAAAGGATCGAAGGGATATGGAGAAGTATGATCCAATGAGGTTTTGGGGCGGGTGCGCGAAGGGATGAATCGATTCTGCAGATCCTTGGAAGAAAACAAAATTGAAGCAGATGTCGTTAATGGCTGGTTGGATTGGAGCCCAAATGGATGAGATCTGGTATGTAAAAGCGCAATCCCATCGACTGAGGCCCCCACGATGGCTCCGGGAGACACACATGCTTGTAATTACTTGGTTTTAGGGAGAGGATTGGGCACAAAAGGGAAGTATGAGGGTGATCCAGGGCAAGTATGGATTTTTGAGTCTATGTTTCCTGTACTGACCCAAAAGTGCACAAAGGATCAGAGGATGATCCTAATTGATCATGGGGGAGGTGAGAGAAAGGAAGAAGATCAAGAGGCTGGGGGAAAGAATCAGATGGAGCCATGAAGGGGATTCTGGAGGGTCAAGACGCTTGTTAATTCAGAAACGCATCATCCTCTCTCAAACTGGGAATCCTCCCGACATACGTGTAAGGTCCGAATCAATCAAGAGATTTTCAATGCCTTCTGTGGACTACGACTGTGTGTATATAATGTCCTGCACAAAAAGGGGAGTCTTCACATTGCGATCGCAAGAACACCACACATCTTCGTTTGAGCATACTATGAGAGCGCCATCGATCACAAGATGAAGAATGTGGCCACGGAGAGCAAGCTTGAGCTCGTCCCCTCGTTCGGTGGCGAGCACGGGGACAGGAAGGTGGAGCATGGAGACTCCTCAAAGTCGGTAGGGGGGTAGTGCTCTGTCAGCTCACCTCCCAGGACCGATAGTGGCGCCGGATGAACGGTACGACGCCCCAATGACCGAACTCGATCTGACAAGGGCTAGCGCTGCCATGAGCACTCGCTGGCTCGTTGTGGGGTACTTCTTCTCCGTACTCCCCTTCAGCATGGTGGGCCTGTTCGGCAAACTGAAGAGCAAGTGGGGGCTGTGCGGATGACTCAGCTACACGCCCCTACGCAACAACCGCTTCATGCTTGAATTCGAGCGTGAGGGCGATCGCCGACACGTCCTGGAGAACGGCCCGTGGACACACTGTAAGGATGCATTCCTCATTGTTCCCTTTGATGGATAGGGCAAGGCATCGGACGTGCCAGCGAATGTCATGCCAATCTGGGCACGCATCTACGACGTACCTCTGCTCATGCTCTCGGAGGAGATTAGATGGAAGCTGGGTGGCCTCTTGGGGAAAGTTCTAATGGTAGATGATGATAAGTTTGGAAATATTTTCTCTGAATTCCTTCGTGTATGGGTTGAACATAATGTAAACACTCCTCTCCTATGTGAGATCGGACCTAGAGAGGTAGGTGAGGATGAACAAATGGACCTGGAGGTCAAGTATGTGAGAGCCCCCCGGTTTTGTATGTACTTTGGACATATTGGCCAAGGAGAGAGAGACTGTAGGCTGCCAGTAGATGATCAAGCAGTGAGGTTCATTGATGCGATGAGAGCGTCGCCCTACAAATCAAGCAAGAACAAGGGAGGCTTCGTGGCACCGGACGCGTGCAGTGCCAGACGCTTCCTGCATTTTGGGTCCGAGATGGATGGGGAGGCATGGACAGCCCCGACCAAGTTGGCCAGGGAGAAGCTTGGCAGGGGACAAGAAGGTGATGCAGGCTTGAATGTAGGAGATGGTAAGGTACAGGGATATACCTGATGATGTCTTCCTTGACCCGGGAGTACAAGCGACGATCGCCGCCATGAGCGCGCTCAGGGTGAGCAAAGGTCCCAGTCCGGACAACGCAAGGAAGATGAGCATCGGCGAGAACACGACGGTGACTCCAGCAAAACCCGCGCTGACCACGGCTTCTACTCCAACCTTAGACGTGGTTGATGCGAGTTTCATTGGTGGGAGGGGGTGGGGGACGACATCGACAAAACCCTATCTCTCCACTCCATAGCCGGTGCAGTTACCCCACCATACCCCCCAGGTTTCGGGCTGGATGTGACCTTCAAGGCTTCCCCTCCCGCTGTCTCCACCCCAACACCAGCAGCGGTGGAGGTGAAAACAGGAGATAAACCCACCATGGTTACAGGCCCTAAGGGGTCGATGGATAAGATTAGGTCCAGGGCGTGCTACAACATGCTGAGCAAAGGGGGGCTACTCTAGAGCTTGAGTCAGTTCTCGAGAAAAGAGAGGCTGGAAAATACATTGTTTTGAGTGATGTAGTAACATATAACAGTGAGGAGATCAGGGAGGGGCATAAGAAACAGAAAGGATAAGAGGGGAGAGAGCCTGAGGGGGACACTGGTGAGACAGGAGGACAGGAGGTAACCGGCAAAGGTGTTGGAAATATGCCCTAGAGGCAATAATAAATTAGTTATTATCATATTTCCTTGTTCATGATAATCGTTTATTATCCATGCTATAATTGTATTGATCGGAAACTCAGATACATGTGTGGATACATAGACAACACCATGTCCCTAGTATGCCTCTAATAGACTAGCTCGTTGATCAAAGATGGCTAAGGTTTCCTAGCCATTGACATGAGATGCCATTTGATAACGGGATCACATCATTAGGAGAATGATGGGATGGACAAGACCCAAACTACAAACGTAGCATATGATCGTGTCAGTTTATTGCTATTGTTTTCTGCATGTCAAGTATATGTTCCTATGACCATGAGATCATGCAACTCACTAACACCGGAGGAGTGCCTTGTGTGTATCAAACGTCACAACGTAACTGGGTGACTATAAAGTTACTCTATAGGTATCTTCGAGGGTGTCTGTTGGGTTGGCATGGATCAATACTGGGATTTGTTACTCTGTGTGACGGAGAGGTATCTTAGGGCCCACTCGGTAATACAACATCACAACAAGCCTTGCAAGAAATGTGACTAAGTGTTAGTCACGGTATCTTGTATTATGGAATGAGTAAAGAGACTTGCCGGTAACAAGGTTGAACTAGATATGGAGATACCGACGATCGAATCTCGGGCAAGTAACATACCGGAGAAAAAAAGGAACATCATACGGGATTAACTGAATCCTTGACATAGAGGTTCGACCGATAAAGATCTTCATAGAATATGTAGGAACCAATATGGGCATCCAGGTCCCGCTATTGGTTATTAACCGTAGAGGTGTCTTGGTCATGTCTACATAGTTCTCGAACCCGCAGGGTCTGCACACTTAAGGTTCGATGATGTTTCGGTAGTATAGAGTTATGTATGGTGGTTACTGAAGGTTGTTCGGAGTCCCAGATGATATCCCGGACGTCACGAGGAGCTCTGGAAATGGTCTGGAGGTAAAGATTGATATATAGAAGTCCTATTTTGGTCGCCGGAAAAGTTTCGGGCTCATCGGTAGTGTACCGGGAGTGCGTGTAGTGTACCGAGAGACCATCGGGAGGGGTATTTCGACCCAAGAGGCTACATGGGCTGTGGGAGAGTTAATGCCAGCCCTTAGTGGGCTGGTGGAAGTCCCACAGAAGGCCCCTGCGGCTGGGAGAGAAAAGCCCAAAGAGAAAAGGTGGAAAAAGGCAAAAAAGGCAAAAAAGGAAGGAGTCCTAGTCCTACTAGGATTGGAGGAGGATTCCTGCTCTCCTCCTTGGTTTAGCCGAAGCCTAGGGCTGGCCCCTTGAGGGCCAAGCCTCCTCCTATCTTGCTCTTATATATATACTAGAGGTTTTAGGGTTTTTGCACTAGATTTTCTGCCACGTGCTACCCTCTCCTCTAGTGCATAGTTTCTCCTCTAGATCGGTTTTCTGCAGTGCTTAGGCGAAGCCCTGCCGAAATAGCTCCACCACCATCGCCGCAGCACCGTCGCGCCGCCGAAGAACTCTTCTACCTCTCTGCTCCCTCTTGCTGGATCAAGAAGGCGAAGATCGTCATCGAGTTGTACGTGTGCTAAACGCGGAGGTGCCTTCCGTTCGGCGCTAGATTAGAAGGACCGTGATCAAGATCGCGAGAGTGGAGAGGGAGAGTGGATCAAGATCTTGCGTGTGTGTAGGAAATTTTTTGTTTCCCATGCAACGTTCCCCAACAGTGGCATCATGAGCTAGTTCTATGTGTAGATGAGATCTCGAGTAGAACAAAAAGAGTTTGTGGGCGTTGATGCTTAGATTGCTTCCTCCCTTGGTCGTGTTTTGGTTCGGCGGTATTGTGGGATGAATCGGACCGGACCAACCTTACTCGTACGCTTACGAGAGACCGGTTCCATCAACTCACGTGTAACCTCGTTGCACAAAGATGGCTGACGGGTAACTGTTTCTCTTACTTTAGTTGGATCGGATTCGACAAAGGCAGTCCTTGAGAAGGTTGAAAAGCAACTTATGTATCACCGTTGTGGTTTATGCATAGGTGAGAATTGTTCTTGCTAGATACACGTAGCAGCCACGTAAAACATGCAACAACAATTAGAGGACATCTAACTTGTTTTTGCAGGGTATGTTGTGATATGATATGGCCAATTACATGATGTGATATATGTGATGTATGAGATGATCATGTGATGTATAGATTATCACGACTTGCATGTCGATGAGTACGGCAACCGGAAGGAGCCATAGGGTTGTCTTTAATTATTGTATGACCTGCGTGTCAATCATTGAGCGTTATGTAATGCTTTACTTTATCACTAAATGGTAGCAATAGTAGTAGAAGCATGTTGGGCGCGACAACCCCGATGGCGACACGTTGATGGAGATCATCGTGTCTTGCTGGTGACGATGGAGATCATGTCGGTGCTTTCAAGATGGAGATCAAAAGCACAAGTTCATGGCCATATCATGTCACTTATGATTTGCATGTGATGTTAATCCTTTTATGCACCTTGTTTTGCTTAGGACAACGGTAGCATTATAAGGTGATCCCTCACTTAAATTTCAAGATGAATTGTGTTCTCCCCGAGTGTGCATCGTTGCGAAAGTTCGTCGTGTTGAGACACCACGTGATGATCGGGTGTGAAAGACTCTACGTTCACATACAATGGGTGCAAGCCAGTGTTGCACATGCAGAACACTCGGGTTAAACTTGACGAGCCTAGCATGTACAGACATGGCCTCGGAACACAAGAGACCAAAAGGTCGAACATGAGTCATATAGTAGATATGATCAACATGATGATGTTCACCATTGAAACCACCTCAACTCACGTGATGATCGGACTTGAGTTGGTGAATTTGAATCATGTATCACTCGAATGACTGGAGGGATGTCATTTTGAGTGGGAGTTCTTCAGTAATATGATTAATTGAACTCATTATCATGAACATAGTCAGTAATGTGTTTGCAAATTATGTTGTAGATTACTTGCTTGCGCTGTAGCTCCCTTGAATATTTATATGTTCCTAGAGAAATAGAGTTGAAATATGATGGTAGCAATATTGAGGACTAGGTCCGTGATCTGAGGATTGTCCTCATTCTGCACAGAAGGCTTATGTACTTAATGCACCATTCGGTGCGCCAACCCCTCTAGCGTCGTCTGTAGATATTGTGAACATCTGACAGGCACGTTCTGATGACTATCTGATAGTTTAGTGCATCATGCATTGCGGCTTAGAATTGAGGCTCCGAAACATTTTGAACGTCACGGAACATATGAGATGTTCTAAGAGCTAAAATTAGGATCTCAGGCTCAAGCCCGTGTTGTGAGATATGAGATCTCCAACAAGATTCTTTGCCCGCAAGATGAAAGAGAATAGCTCAATCATTGAGCATGTGCTCAGATTGTCTGGGTGCTACAATCGCTTGAATCGAGTGGGAGTTGATCTTCCAGATAAGATAGTGATTGATATAGTTCTCCAAGTCACTGTCACTAAGATACTAGAACTTGGTGATGAACTATAAAATGCTAGGGATAGAAATAATTATCCCTAAGATGTTCGCGATGTTTGACCCCGCAAAGGTAGAAATCAAGAAGGAGCGTCAGGTGTTGATGGTTAGTAAAATCACTAGTTTCAAGAAGGGCAAGGGCAAGGAGGGAAACTTCATGGATGGCAAGTCAGTTGCTGCTCCAGTGAAGCAACCCAAAGTTGAACCCAAACTCGAGACTAAGTGCTTCGATTATGAGGAGAGCGGACACTGAAGCGTAACAACCCTAGATACTTGGTAGATAAGAAGGCTGTCAACGTCGATAGAAGTATATTTGATATACGTGTTATTGATGTGTACCTTGCTAGTACTCCTAGTAGCACCTGGGTATTGGATACCGGTTCGGTTGCTAATTGTTAGTAACTCGAAATAAAAGCTACGGAATAAACGGAGAACCAGCTAAGGGTGTGGTGACGATGTGTGTTGGAAATGTTTCCAAGGTTGATGTGATCAACATCGCACGCTCTCTCTACCTTCGGGATTAGTGACGAACTTAAATAAATGTTATTTGGTGTTTTGCGTTGAGCATGAACGTGATTAGATCGTGTTTATTGCAACACGATTATTCATTTAAGTTAGAGAATAATGGTTATTCTGTTTACATGAATAATACCTTCAATGGTCAAGCACCCAGTGAGAATGGTTTGTTGAATCTTGATCGTAGTAATACACATTTTCATAACATTGATGCCAAAAGATACAAAGTTAATAATGATAGTACCACATACTTGTGGCACTGCCGCTAAATGTCATATTAGTATAAAGCGCATGAAGAAACTCCATGCTGATGGATCTTTGGACTCATTCGATTTCGAATCGGTTGAGACATGCGAACTATGCCTCTTAGGCAAGATGAATAAGGACCCCGTTTTCCGGATTGATGGAGCGGGAAAGTGATTTATTGGAAATGATACATGTTGATGTATGCAATCCACTGAGTTTTGTAGCGTGCGGTGGATATCATTATTTTCTTACCTTCACTGCTGATTTGAGTAGATATAGTGTATATTTACTTAATGAAACACAAGTCTGAATCGTTTGAAAGGTTCAAGCAAATTCAGAGTGAAGTTTAAAGATCATCATGACAAGAAGATAAAAATGTCTGCGATATGATCATGGAGGTGAATATCTGAGTTACGAGTTTGGCATACAACTTTAGACAATGTGAAAGTTGTTTAAAACTCACGCCACCTGGAACACCATAGTGTGATGGTGTGTCCGAACGTCATAGTCGTGCTCTATTGGATATGGTGCGTGCTATGATGTCTCTTATCATTTTGCTACTATAATTTCGGTGTTATGCATTAGAGACAACTACATTCACTTTAAATAGGGCACCATCTAAATCCGTTGAGATGACACCATATGGTTTGATAGAAACCTAAGCTGTCATTTCTTAATGTTTGGGGCTGCAACACTTATGTGAAAAAGGTTTTCACCTAATGAGCTCAAACCCAAAGCGGACAAATGCATCTTCATAGAATACCCTAAGAATAGTTGGGTAAACCTTCTATCTCAGATCAAGCATAAAGTGTTTGTTGCTAAAACTGGGTCCTTTCTCGAGAAAGAGTTTCTCTCGAAAGAATTGAGTGGGAGGAAGATAGAACTTGATGAGGTTGTTGAACCTTTGTTTCAATGAGAGAGTAGCACAGCGCAGGAAGATGTTTCCGTGAAGTCTACGTTAGTTAAGAGGAAGTTAATGATGATGATCATGAAGCTTTGGATCAAGTTACTATCGAACCTCGTAGGTCGACAAGGACGTGTACTGCTCCTGAGTGGTACGACAACCCTGTCTTAGAGGTCATGTTGTTGGACAACGATGAACCTACGAACTATGGAGAAGCGATGATGGGCCTGGATTCCGACAAATGGTTAGAGGCCATGAAATCTGAGATAGGATCCATGTATGAAAACCAAGTATAGACTTTGGTAGACTTTCTCGTTGGACGGCAGGTCGTCGAGTACAAGTGGACCTGTGAGATGAAGACATACGCTGATGGTAAATGTTACCATTTATAAAGCTCGATTTGTCACAAAGAAGTTTCCGACAAGTTCAAAGAGTTGACTACGATGAGACTTTCTCACTCATAGCGATGCTAAAGTCTGTTGGAATTATGTTAGCTGTTGCTGCATTTTTCAATTATGAAATCTGGCACATGGATGACAAAACATTGTTTCCTTAACAGTTTACTTGAGGAAAGGTTGTATGTGATATAACCAGAAGGTTTTGTCAGTCCTAAGGATGCTAAAAGGTGTGCGAGCTCCAACAATCCATCTAAGGGCTAGAGCAAGCATCTCGGAGTTGGAATACACACTTTGATGAGGTGATCAAAGTTTTGTAGTTTATACAAAGTTTACGAGAAACTTGTATTTACAATAAAGTGAGTAGGAGGACTATAGAATTTCTGATAAGTATATGTGGATGACATATTGTTGATCGAAAATAATGTAGAATTTCTTGAAAGCATGAATGGTTGTTTGAAAAGTGATTTTCAAAGGAAGACCTGGATAAAGCTACCTAATTACTGAGCATCAAGATCTATAGAGATTGATCAAAATGCTTGATGAGACTTTCAGTGAGTACATACCTTGACAAGATTTTGAAAGAGTTCAAAATGGATCAGTCAGAAAAAGAGTTCTCACCTGATTTGTAAGGTGTGAAGTTGAGTGAGACTAAAATATCGACAACGACAGAAGAAGGAGAAAGGATGAATGTCGTCCCCTATGCCTTAGCCATAGGCTCTGTATAGTATGGCATGTTGTGTACCGCACCTGTGTGTGCCTTGCCATGAGTCCGTCAAGGGGTACAAGAGTGATCCAGAAGTGGATCACTGGACAGCGGACAATATTATCCTTAGTGACTAAAAGACTAAGGAAATGTTTCTCGATTATGGAGGTGATAAAGGGTTCGTCGTAAAGAGTTACGTCGATGCAAGCTTTAACACTAATCCGAATGACTGTTAGTAGCAATCCGGATACGTATAGTGGAGCAGCCATTTGGAATAGTACCAAATTGAGTGTGGTAGTAGTGTTTACAGTTTGACATAGAGATTTGCAAAGTACACACAGATCGGAATGTCGCAGACCCATTGAGTATAAGACCTCTCTCACATGCAAAGCATGATCAAGCCCCAGAACTCATTGGGTGTTAGATTCATAATAATGCGAATCAATGTGAACTAGATTATTGACTCTAGTGCAAGTGGGAGACTGTTGGAAATATGACCTAGAGGCAATAATAAATTAGTTATTATCATATTTCCTTGTTCATGATAATCGTTTATTATCAATGCTATAATTGTATTGATCGGAAACTCAGATACATGTGTGGATACATAGACAACACCATGTCCCTAGTATGCCTCTAATAGAATAGCTTGTTGATCAAAGATGGCTAAGGTTTCCTAGCCATTGACATGAGATGTCATTTGATAAGAGGATCACATCAGTAGGAGAATGATGGGATGGACAAGACCCAAACTACAAACGTAGCATATGATCGTGTCAGTTTATTGCTACTGTTTTTTGCATGTCAAGTATCTGTTCCTATGACCATGTGATCATGCAACTCACTGACACCGGAGGAGTGCCTTGTGTGTATCAAAGGTCGCAACATAACTGGGTGACTATAAGGGTACTCTATAGGTATCTCCGAGGGTGTCTGTTGGGTTGGCATGGATCAAGAATGGGATTTGTTACTCCGTGTGATGGAGAGGTATCTCAGGGCCCACTCGGTAATACAACATCACAACAAGCCTTGCAAGCAATGTGACTAAGTGTTAGTCACAGGATCTTGTATTACGGAATGAGTAAAGAGACTTTCCGGTAATGAGGTTGAACTAGGTATGGAGATACTGACGATCGAATCTCGGGCAAGTAACATACCGAAGAACAAAAGGAACATCATACAGGATTAACTGAATCCTTGACATAGAGGTTCGATCGATAAAGATCTTCATAGAATATGTAGGAACCAATATGGGCATCTAGGTACCACTATTGGTTATTGACTGTAGAGGTGTCTCGGTCATGTCTACATAGTTCTCAAACCCATAGGGTCTGCACACTTAAGGTTCGGTGACGTTTCGGTAGTATAGAGTTATGTATGGTGGTTACCAAAGGTTGTTTGGAGTCTCGGATGAGATCCCGGATGTCATGGGGAGCTCCGGAATGGTCCGGAGGTAAATATTGATATATAGGAAGTCCTATTTTGGTCGCAGGAAAAGTTTCGGACTCATCGGTAGTGTACCGGGAGTGCCGGTACTATACCGGGAGACCATCGGGAGGGGTATTTCGACCCAAGAGGCTACATGGGCTGTGGGAGAGTGAATGCCATCCCTTAGTGGGATGGTGGAAGTCCCACACAAGGCCCATGCGGCTGGGAGAGAAAAGCCCAAAGAGAAAAGGTGGAAAAAGGCAAAAAAGGCAAAAAAAGGAAGGAGTCCTAGTCCTACTAGGATCGAAGGAGGATTCCTCCTCTCCTCCTTGGTTCGGCTGAAGCCTAGGGATGTCCCCTTGAGGGCCAAGCCTCCTCCTCTCTTCCTCTTATATATACTAGAGGTTTTAGGGTTTTTGCACTAGATTTTCTACCACGTGCTACCCTCTCCTCTAGTGCATAGTTTCTCCTCTAGATCGGTTTTCTGCAGTGCTTAGGCGAGGCCCTGCCGGAATAGCTCCACCACCATCGCCGCAGCGCCGTCGCGCTGCCGGAGAACTCTTCTACCTCTCTGCTCCCTCTTGCTGGATCAATAATGTGGAGATCGTCATCGAGCTGTACGTGTGCTGAACGCGAAGGTGTTGTCCGTTCGACGCTAGATCGGAAGGACCGTGATCAAGATCGCGAGACGGATCGTGACGAGATCACGAGACGGATCATTATGAGTTCGCGGGACGGATCGTGATTGGATCGCGGGACGGATTGTGATGAGATCGCGGGACGCTCGGCGATTTGGATCGCGAAGACGTTTAACTACACCAACCGCGTTTCTTAATGCTTCCTGCTTAGCGATCTACAAGGGTATGTAGATCCACTCTCCCTCTCGTAGATACTCATCACCATGGATAGATCTTGTGTGTGCGTAGGAATTTTTTGTTTCCCATGCAATGTTCCCAACAAAAGGGGCCGTCGGGGAACTGACGGGTGCCAAGGAGGGGGCCCATCAGGAAGAATGATAGCGCTATGCTGGAACTATCTGGGCCTGGGCCACCCCGGAACAGTATGAGAGCTCGTGTGCCTCATGCGCACCTACAACCCCACTGTCGTGTTCATCTCAGAGACAAGGCAGTGTGAAGAGAGTGTGAGAAGAATAAGAGTGAGGATATGATTAAAAAATTGCATCACCCATGACGGGGGAGGCAAAGGTGCCGACATCGCCCTATTTTGGGACGATAGCGTTGAAATAAATCTGGTCTCTTATGGACCGTGTTATATTGATGTTCATGTTCGAAATGAGCCAAATGGCCCTCTGTGGCGTGGCACCTCTGTCGATGGAGAACCAAAGGTGCATGAGAGATATCACATGTGGAACTTGATTAAAAGAGGCCTAAGACAAGGTGACCCCCTTAGCCCATATTTGTTTCTCTTTGTTGCTGATGGGTTCGCCACAATTTTCAACATGGAGGTCCAAGGTGGGAGTATATCACCTGCCAAAGTGGCACGCAATAGTTTGGGCATTTCAAACCTGTTGTTCGTGGATGATAGCTTTGTATTTTAAGGCATCTTGTGATCTGGCCAAGGTGGTTAAAAAGGCGCTCATCATGTTCCAAGAATGCACAGGCCAGCTATTGAGCAACAACAAATGTTCCATCATGTCTAGTGAGCACTGTCCAAGCACACTACAGGAGGAAATAAAGGATATTCTAGCCCGCGAATCCTCTACCTTTGAAAGTAAGTACCTTGGACTGCCCACACCGGAAGGTAGAATGAAAGATGTGCATTTTCAACCTATTATGGACAAATTTATGAAAAGATGCACATATTGGAATGGTCGCCACATGTCCTTTGCTGGAAAGGAGGTCCATGTCAAATCAATAGTTCAAGCTCTACCAACATTTGCTATGGTGCTTTTCAAAATTTCAGTTGGTTTTTGTGATAAATATGAGTGGCTCATTAGAGAATTTTGGTGGGGAGAAGATGAAGGAAAACGGAAAGTACATTGGATGTCCTGGGAACGTATGATCAAACCGAAGAGGGTGGGAGGTATTGGCTTTCGTGATATGCAGATCTTCAATCAAGCTCTCCTAGCGAGACAAAGTTGGCGCCTACTTCAGAATCCAAACAACCTTTGTGTGAGGGTGCTCAAGTCTAAATATTACCCCAAAGGAGACCTCCTTGATACTGTTTTTGCTTTGGATGCCTCCCAAGCTTGCAGGGGCATCGAACATGGCCTCGAAGTGCTGAAAAAAGGTCTGATATGGAGAATGGGAAATGGAAAGAAAATTCAGATTCAAAGAGACCAGTGGGGTCCAAGAAAATGTGGGCTGAAAGTAGCAAAATTCAAGAGACGACCGAGGTTAAGATGGGTGAACCAACTAATGAAATCAGAAAGTAAAGAATGGGACGAGGCACTGATCCATCAACTCTTTCACAACTATGATGTTGAAGAGATTTGTGGGATTAAAATCCATGGACGCGGAGTGGAGGACTGCATCGCTTGGCATGAAGAGAAGTCAGGTGTGTTTACCATCCGAAGTGCATACATGCTCGGAGCAAAGCTAAAACAGCAAAGCAATGCACCAGCGGCAAGCTCGACAATAGATGCAGAAAATAGAAGCATCGGGGATCTCATATGGAAAGCGAATATACCAGAAAAGGTGCGGATTTTCGCGTGGAGAGTGGCAACAAAAACACTCCCCACTAAGGAAAATAAATGGAAAAGATCACTCGAGCTAGATTACATTTTTAACATGTACAGAAGGGAGCCAAAGGATGAATTCCATGCAACTATTAGTTGTACTAAGGCCCGTGCGCTGCGTGAGGAAATGAGATCCCACTAGGACATACCAAGTGAGGATCAGTTCCGTTTCACGGGCGTTGACTGGCTCTAGAATCTGTTGGGCAAATGTGATTCAGAGCTAAGGAGGAAGCGACTACTGTTGCTATGGCGGGCATGGTGGCTGCGTGATGAATGCATCCATGCAAACGGGAAGGCTATGATTTTCCAATCAGTTGGCTTCTTGACTAGATATGTTGAGGAAACAAGCTCGGGTGGAAATGAGATATCTGAACATGAGGAGGATGCACACCTGATCGGCTGTCAGCTATCTGGATCTATGGAGCAGCGGCGCGCGGAGATTAAAAAGGGGAAGATGACCCAGGAACAGCTCATGGGAAGCTCACGGATGAAGGCAGTAGGCGTTGGGACGCAGGCAGGCCAATCAGCCTTAAGAGCAACGAGGACCATGCTTCCAATGAGTAAGTGGGAACCACCACCTAAAGGCTTCCTGAAATTTAATTTTGACGCTTCGTTCCTTCCTAGATCACGCTACACTATGGCGGGATTCATTGTGAGATCAAACCAAGGAGTGTCTTCTTTAGCTTGTGGGCAACGCCTACAAGCTTGCATTTTTTTCGATAAAGGGCACTTTATTATCTCAAAATGTAGCATCAAGCAGATACAAAAACATTATGAGTAACACCCGGCCTCTGCATAACTAGGATGCACACAGCCAAACATTAAAAGTCTGACAAAGAAAAAGTAACAAAAGATAAATCGGCAATAGTAGAGTCCTATAGACCGACACTATGCCTAGTCGAAGATGAAGGTGGATCGATCCGAAGATTATGCTTCCACCCATGTTGAGAAAAAACCTTTGTAGCCGCCTTCTCCAACCGCGTACACACCACCTTGAACAGCGGTTGGTGCTCCGGTCGTTGTAGCGTAGACCATATATGGAGCAAGTGCGTACATCAGAAAATAACCTGCAGAGGAGAAGATTTTTTGTCATTAAAAATTAAGTCGTTTCTACATAGCCAAAGCGATCAAAGTAAGGCATACGCTCCCACCCTTAATAGTGTTTTGAACCTATCTGGGATACCGTCTAACCAATGACCAAATATATTGGCAACACTTGTGGGCAGATATAAACTTGACGCTATTTGGATGACTGACCATGTAGAACATGCAAACTTGCATTGGAAAAAAAGGTGTTTGATTGTCTCATCATGAGAACAAAAGCAACACTGCTTACTTCTTGGCTAGTCACGCCATGCAAGGTTGTCTTTGGTTAGCACAACTCCCCTCCGAAGATACCACATGAATATTTTAACTTTTAGTGGAATCTTCGACTTCCAAATTTTCTTGTTATTACTCACCGATACCTCAGAATGCATTAATGCACGATACATAGAGTCTACTGTGAAGGACCCTGATGTAGTAAGGTTCCAGCGAAAAACATCCCGACCTTGTGTCAGATTAATCGAATCCAGACGGGATAAAAGATTATGCCATGATAAAAGTCGGGGGCCAATCAAAACCCGCCTGAAAGAAATAATCGGCGGTGATGAACTAAGCACATGCGCAATAGTATTATTTTTATCGCGAGCAATGGCGTATAAGGCTGGGTATTGTTCTCGAAGACTGGCATTGCCTAGCCATATGTCTTACCAAAAACGAATTTCTGACCCGTACTTTATCATGAAAGACCCAAAGCGAAAGAGATATTTCTTTGCCGCCATTAGGCCAGCCCAAAAGTGTGAGTCACCAGGTTTCCAATAGGCCCGAGCCACTGCCTTTTGGTCTAGATACTTGTTGCGCAACATGGTTTGCCAAACACCATCCTCAGTAAGAAGTTTGAACAACCATTTACTAAGTAGGGCCACATTCTTGACCTCCAGGTCATGAATTCCAAGGCCGCCTTGGTCTTTTGGCCTACAAACCATGCTCCATTTGGCCAACCTATATTTTTTCTTTTCACCATCTCCTTGCCAAAAGAATCTGGATCTAAAATAATCCAGTCTTTGCATCACCCCTTTTGGGAGTTGGAACAGAGAACCATATTGGTGAGGACAGAGTTAATCAAAACCAGTCATCCTCCAACTGAGAGCATCTTGCCTTTCCAGCTGCTCAATCGTTTCTCTAAATGCTCCTCTACATGCTTCCACTCCGCAATAGTGAGACGCCGATAGTGAATCAGTATTCCCGGATATTTAATAGGGAATTGGCCATGTGCACAACCAAACAGGTCAGCATAATCGGCAGCTGCCTCAGCAGCATCTCCAAAGCAGAAAATTTCACTTTTATGGAAGTTGATTTTGAGACCCGACATTTGCTCAAACGCTGAAAGTAAGAGTTTCAGGTTTCGAGCCTTGTCCAAGTCATGTTCCATAAAAATAATTGTGTCATCGGCATACTGCAGAATAGAGAGGCCACCATCCACAAGGTGTGGCACTACTCCTGCAATTTGGCCGTCCTGCTTGGCGTGCTGAATTAGAATAGCCAACATGTCAACGACAATATTAAATAGCATTGGGGATATGGAGTCACCCTGTCGTAATCCTTTTTTGTCTAAAAGTAATGGCCTACTTCATCATTGACTTTGATGGCCACACTACCTCCAGTTACAAAATTTTGGATCCACTGGCACCATTTATCGGAGAAACCTTTCATTCTAAGGGCCTGTTGGAGGAAAGACCATTTGACTTTGTCATAGGCTTTTTCAAAATCGATCTTGAATACTACCCCACTCATGTTTTTCCGATGCATCTTGTGAATAGTCTCATGCAAAATTACTACCCCGTCAAGTATATTTCCTCCTTGCATGAATGTCGTTTGAGATGGATGGACAACATGGTCAGCTACCGAGTTTAACCTATTCGTAGCTACTTTGGTGAAAATCTTGAAGCTAGCATTAAGGAGGCATATAGGTCTGAACTGTTGGATCCGTTCGGCCTCCTTAATCTTTGGCAACAAGACAATCTCACCAAAATTAAGTCTGAATAGGTCTAGTCGGTCGACATGAAAACAATTGAACAACTCCAAAATGTCAGTCTTGATGATATCCCAGAAATTCTGATAGAATTCTACGGGGAAACCATCAGGGCCTGGAGCTTTGTTATGTTCCATTTGGAACACCGCCACTCTCACCTCCTCTTTCGAGAATGGTGCTGTTAGGATATCATTTTCTTCTGCCGTGACTTGTGGAATATCATCTGTTCGGGTCTCGTCTAGAGATAAGTTCCCTTTAGTCGGCGCCCCGAATAGAGATTTGTAGTATTTCATGATATACTTTTTGAGCTCCTCCTGACCTTTGATCCGTCCCTCATCTTGTTGGAGACTGTAAATACATTTCTTCCTATGCTACTCGTTGGCAACCAATTGGAAGTATCTTGTATTACTATCGCCCATCAAAATAAAATCAGCTTTGGATCTCTGGTAGTATTTGATCTCCTCTTCTCACAAAAGACGGGCAACCTTCTCATTAGATTGATTTTTCAATTCAATCTCGTGAAGCGATAAGGTTCGCATCTCTGCAATTTTGTCGAGATCATCAATAATGGTACAAAGTCGTTGTTTTTCTTTTTTATATATTCCGTTGGTGTATTTCGCCCATCCAGTGAGGTGTTGCCTCATGGTTCTTATTTTACAGTTCCATCTCTGAATAGGCGTAGGACCAATGACAGGCTTTTCCCAAACATTCTTGATTATGTCTATAAATCCATCCTGATGCAGCCATCCCAACTCAAATTTGAAAGGATGACGTGGAGGTGGGTTCATAGAATTAGAATCTAGAATGATGGGTGCATGATCCAATAACGCCTTGATACGCTCTAGGGCTTGCACGGTTACGAGAGGATATTTTACTTCCCATTTGGTATCCATGAGTACCCTATCGAGCTTCTCGTATGTTGGCATAGATCGATTATTAGCCCACGTGAACTGCCGCCCTGACATAATGGCCTCCCGAAGATCTAAATTGTCTATGACAGCATTGAATAGGAAAGGCCAATGAGTGTTGAAGCGGTCATTATTTTTCTCTTACTGGTACCTAAGGATATTAAAGTCCCCTGCAATAAGCATTGGATACAGGTTATCCTTAGCCAGATTCACCAATTCGCGAAGGAAAACCAGTTTAAGCTCATCTTGGCCAGCCCCATAGACTACGACCAGGCTCCATGTAAAATTATCAGCTCTGTTTCGTAAGTGAAATTTGATATGAAATTCACCAATCGAAAAAGCCAACAAGTCCATGGTTGTGGTATGTATGCGAAGAAGGATTCCTCCAGACCTTCCACGAGCTAGTAGACTATTCCATGTGTAGTCAAAACCACCTGATAGGTGATCGAGGACATGTTGGTGGAAATCACATTTACCAGCCTTAGAAATTGCCACAAAGTCCAACCCATGTTCGCGCACACAGTCACCGACGTGTTTATGTTTAGCCAAGTCTGATAGACCTCTATGTTGGAAATATGCCCTAGAGGCAATAAATAAAGTGTTTATTATTATATTTCCTTGTTCATGATAATCGTTTATTATCCATGCTATAATTTATTGATTGGAAACGCATTACATGTGTGGGTAAATAGACAACAGTATGTCCCTAGTATGCTTCTAGTGAACTAGCTCGTTGATCAAAGATGGTCAAGGTTTCCTAGCCATTGACATGTGATGTCATTTGATAACGGGATCACATCATTAGGAGAATGATGTGATGGACAAGACCCAAACTACAAACGTAGCATATGATCATGTCAGTTTATTGCTACTGTTTTCTGTATGTCAAGTATATGTTCCTATGACCATGAGATCATGCAACTCACGGATACCGAAGGAGTGCGTTGTGTGTATCAAACATCGCAACGTAACTCGGTGACTATAAAGGTGCTCTACAGGTATCTCCAAGGGTGTTTGTTGAGTTGGCATGGATCAAGACTGGGATTTGTTACTCTGTATGATGGAGAGGTATCTCAGGGCCCACTCGATAATACAACATCACAATAAGCCTTGCAAGCAATGTGACTAAGTGTTAGTCACATGCTCTTGTATTACAGAACGAGTAAAGAGACTTGCCGGTAATGATGTTGAACTAGGTATGGAGATACTGACGATCGAATCTCGGGCAAGTAACATACCGAGGAACAAAGGGAACATCATACGGGATTAACTGAGTCCTTGACATAGAGGTTCGACCAATAAAGATCTTCATAGAATATGTAGGAACCAATTTTTGGGGAACGTTGCATGGGAAACAAAAAATTTCCTACGCACACGCAAGATCTATCCATGGTGATGAGCATCTACGAGAGGGAGAGTGGATCTACATACCCTTGTAGATCGCTAAGCGGGAAGCGTTAAGAAACGCGGTTGGTGTAGTCGAACGTCTTCGCGATCCAAATCGCCGAGCATCCCGCGATCTCATCACGATCCGTCCCGCGATCCAATCATGATCCATCCCGTGAACTCATCACGATCTGTCCCATGAACTCATCACGATCCGTCTCGCGATCTTGATCACGGTCCTTTCGATCTAGCGCCAAACGGACGGCACCTCCGTGTTCAGCACACGTACAGCTCAATGACGATCTCCGCCTTCTTGATCCAGCAAGAGGGAGAGGAGAGGTAGAAGATTTCTTTGGCAGAACGACAGCGCTCCGGAGATGGTGGTGGAGCTATTCCGGCAGGGCTTCGCCTAAGCACTACAGAAATCTGATCTAGAGGAGAAACTATGCATTGGAGGAATGGGCAGCACGTTGCTAAAAATTCTGTGAAAAACCTCTAAAACCTCCAGTATATATAAGAGGAAGAGAGGAGGAGGCTTGGCATAAGGGCCAAGCCTCCAAGGATTCGGCCGAACCAGGTGGAGGAGGTGGAGTCCACCTCCAATCCTAGTAGGACTAGGATTCACCCTATTTTTGCCTTTTTCCACTTTTTCTCTTTGGGCCTTTTTCCCAAACCGCATGGGCCTTGTGTGGGACTTCCACCAGCCCACTAAGGGCTGGTAAACACTCTCCCACAGCCCATGGAGCCTCTTGGGTCTAAATACCCCTCCCGATGGTCTCCCGGTACACTACCGATGAGCCTGAAACTTTTCCGGCGACCAAAACAGGACTTCCTATATATGAATCTTTACCTCCGGACCATTCCGGAGCTCCTTGTGACGTCCGGGATCTCATCCAGGACTACGAACCACCTTCGGTCACCACCATGCATAACTCTATACTACCGAAACGTCACCCAACCTTAAGTGTGTAGACCCTGCGGGTTCGAGAACTATGTAGACATGACCGAGACACCTCTACAGTCAATAACCAATAGCGGGACCTGGATGCCCATATTGGTTCCTACATATTCTACAAAGATCTTTATTGGTCGAACCTCTATGTCAAGGATTCAGTTAATCCCATATGATGTTCCCTTTGTTCTTCGGTATGCTACTTGCCCGAGATTCGATCGTCGGTATCTCCATACCTAGTCGAACCTCGTTACTGGAAAGTCTCTTTACTCGTTCTGTAATACAAGATCCCGTGACTAACACTTAGTCACATTGCTTGCAAGGCTTGTTGTGATGTTGTATTACCGAGTGGGCCCTGAGATACCTCTCTGTCACACGAAGTAACAAATTCCAGTCTTGATCCATGCCAACTCAATAGACACCCTCGGAGATACCTGTAGAGCACCTTTGTTGTCACCCAGTTACGTTGCAACGTTTGATACACACAAGGCACTCCTCTGGTATCCGTGAGTTGCATGATCTCATGGTCATAGGAACATATAATTGACATGCAGAAAACAGTAGCAATAAACTAACACGATCATATGCTACGTTTGTAGTTTGGGTCTTGTCCATCACACCATTCTCCTAATGATGTGATCCCGTTTATCAAATGACATCTCATGTCCATGAATAGGAGACCATAGCCATCTTTGATCAACGAGCTAGTCTATTAGAGGCATACTAGGGACATGGTGTTGTCTATGTATCCACACATGTATCTGAGTTTCCGATCAACACAATTATAGCATGGATAATAAACGATTATCATGAACAAGGAAATATGATAATAACTAATTTATTATTGCCTCTAGAGCATATTTCCAACAGTCTCCCACTTGCACTAGAGTCAATAATCTAGTTCACATCACCATGTGATTCGCATTGTTATGAATCTAACACCCACTGAGTTCGGGGGCTCGATCATGCTTTGCATGTGAGAGAGGTCTTATAGTCAACGGGTCTGCGACATTCAGATCCCTATGTACTTTGCAAATCTCTATGTCAAACTGTAAACAGTGCTACCACACTCCACTTGGTACTATTCCAAATGGCTGCTCCACTATACGTATCCGGATTGCTACTATGAGTCATCCGGATTTGTGTTAAAGATTGCATCGACGTAACTCTTTACGACGAACCCTTTATCACCTTCATAATCGAGAAAATTTTCCTTAGTCTTTTAGTCACTAAGGATAATATTGACCGCTGTCCAGTGATCCACTTTTGGCTCACTCTTGTACCCCTTGACAGACTCATGGAAAGGCACACACAGGTGCGGTACATAGCATGGCATACTATACAGAGCCTATGGCTAAGGCATAGGGGACGACATTCGTCCTTTCTCTTTCTTCTGCCGTGGTCGAGCTTTGAGTCTTACTCAACTTCACACCTTACAAAGTAGGAGAGAACACTTCTCTCTGACTAATCCATTTTGAACTCTTTCAAAATCTTGTCAAGGTATGTACTCATTGAAAGTCTTATCAAACATCTTGATCTATCTCTATAGATCTTGATGCTCAACAATTAGGTAGTTTTATTCAGGTCTTCCTTTGATAATCACTTTTCAAACAACCGTTTATGCTTTCTAGAAATTCCACATTATTTCCGAATAGCAATATGTCATCCACATATACTTATCAGAAACTCTATAGTGCTCCCACTCACTTTATTGCAAATACAAGTTTCTCATAAACTTTGTATAGACCCAAAAAATTTGATCACCTCATCAAAGTGTACATTCCTACTCCGAGAAGCTTGCTTCAGTCTATAAAAGGATCACTGAAGCTTGCACACCTTTTAGCATCCTTAGGACTGACAAAACCTTCTGGTTGTATCACATACAACCTTTCCTCAAGTAAACCGTTAAGGAAACGATGTTTTGACATCCATCTGCCAGATTTCATAATTGAAAGTGCAACAACTGCTAACATAATTTCAACAGACTTTAGCATCACTACGAGTGAGAAAGTCTCATCGCAGTCAACTCCTTGAACTTGTTGTAAACTTCTTTGCAACAAGTTGAGCTTTACAAATGGTGACATTTACCATCAGCGTCTATCTTCATTTTAAAGATCCATTTTTACCTAACGACCTGCCAGCCAACGAGCAAGTCCACCAAAGTCTATACTTGGTTTTCATACATGGATCCTTTCTCGGATTTCATGGCCTCTAACCATTTGTTGGTTTTCGGGCCCATCATCGCTTCTTCATAGTTCGTAGGCTCATCGTTGTCCAACCACATGACCTCCAAGACAGGGTTGTCGTACCACTCAGGAGCAGTACATATCCTTGTCGACCTACGAGGTTCGATAGTAACTTGATCTGAAGCTTCATGATGATCATCATTAACTTCCTCTTCAACTAATGCAGGCTTCACAGAAACATCTTCCTGCGCTGCGCTATTCTCTGATTGAACAAAGGTTCAACAACCTCATCAAGTTCTATCTTCCTCCCACTCAATTATTTCGAGAGAAACTCTTTCTCGAGAAAGGACCCAGTTTTAGCAACAAACATTTTATGCTTGGATCTGAGATAGAAGGTTCACCCAACTGTTCTTAGGGTATTCTATGAAGATGCATTTATCCGCTTTGGGTTCGAGCTCATTAGGTGAAAACATTTTCCACACAAGTGTCGCAGCCCCAAACATTAAGAAATGAAAGCTTAGGTTTCTATCAAACCATAATTCACACGGTGTCCTCTCAACAGATTTAGATGGTGCCCTATTTAAAGTGAATGTAGTTGTCTCTAATGCATAACACAAAATTATAGTAACAAAACGATAAGAGACATCATAGCATGCACCATATCCAATAGAGCACGATTATGACGTTTGGACACACCATCACACTATGGCGTTCCAGGTGGCGTGAGTTGTGAAACAATTTTCACATTGTCTAAAGTTATATGCCAAACTCGCAACTCAGATATTCATCTCGACGATCATATCATAGACATTTTTATCTTCTTGTGATGATGATCTTAAACTTCACTCTGAATTTGCTTGAACCTTTCAAACGATTCAGACTTGTGTTTCATTAAGCAAATATACACTATATCTACTCAAATCATCAGTGAAGGTGAGAAAACAACGATATCCACCACACGCTATAAGACTCATTGGATTGCATACATCAACATGTATCATTTCCAATAAGTCACTTGCCCACTCCATCAAACCAGAAAACGGGGTCCTTAGTCATCTTGACCAAGAGGCATGGTTCGCATGTATCAACCGATTCGAAATCGAATGAGTCCAAAGATCCATCAGCATGGAATTTCTTCATGCGTTTTATACCAATATGACATTTAGCGGCAGTGCCACAAGTATGTGGTACTATTATTATTAACTTTGTATCTTTTGGCATCAATGTTATGAACATGTGTATTACTACGATCAAGATTCAACAAACCATTCTCACTGGGTGCTTGACCATTGAAGGTATTATTCGTGTAAACAGAATAACCATTATTCTCTAACTTAAATGAATAACCGTGTTGCAATAAACACGATCCAATCACGTTCATGCTCAACACAAAACACCAAATAACATTTATTTAGGTTTGTCACTAATCCCGAAGGTAGAGAGAGTGTGCGATGTTGATCACATCAACCTTGGAAACATTTCCAACACACATCGTCACCTCACCCTTAGCTAGTTCTCCGTTTATTCCGTAGCTTTTATTTCGAGTTACTAACATTTAGCAACCGAACCGGTATCCAATACCCAGGTGCTACTAGGAGTACTATCAAGGTACACATCAATAACACGTATATAAAATATACCTCTGTCGACGTTGCCAGCCTTCTTATCTACCAAGTATCTAGGGTTGTTCTGCTTCAGCGATAGCTCTCCTCATAATCAAAGCACTTAGTCTTGGGTTTGGGTTCAACTTTGGATTGGTTCACTAGAGCAGCAACTGACTTGCTATTCATGAAGTTTCCCTCCTTGCCCTTGCCCTTCTCGAAACTAGTGGTTTTACTAACCATCAACACTTGATGCTCCTTCTTGATTTCTACCTTCGCGGTGTCAAACATCACGAACAACTCAAGGATTATTATTTCGATCCCTGGCATTTTATAGTTCATCACCAAGTTCTAGTCGCTTAGTGACATTGACTTGGAGAACTATATCAATCACTATCTTATTTGGAAGATCAACTCCCACTCGATTCAAGAGATTGTAGCACCCAGACAATCTGAGCACATGCTCAACGATTGAGCTATTCTCTTTCATATTACAGGCAAAGAATCTTGTTGGAGATATCATATCTCGCAACATGGGCATGAGCCTGAGATCCTAATTTCAGCTCTTTAGAACATCTCATATGTTCCGCGACTTTCAAAACGTTTCTAAGCCTCAATTCTAAGCCGTAATGCATGACGCACTAAACTATCAAGTAGTTATCAGAACATGCCTGTCAGATGTTCGCAACATCTACAAACAATGGTAGAGGGGTTGGCGCACCGAGCGGTGCATTAAGGACATAAGCCTTCTGTGCAGCAATGAGGACAATCCTCAGATCACGGAGCCAGTCCGCAATATTGCTACCATCATCTTTCAACTCAATTTCTCTAGGAACATATAAAAAATCAAGGGACCTACAGCGTGAGCCAGTAATCTACAACAAAGTTTGCAAAGACACTACTGACTATGTTCACGATAACGAGTTCAAGTAATCATATTACTTAAGAACTCCCACTCAAATTGACATCCCTCCAGTCATTCGAGTGATACATGATCCAAATTCACCAACTCAAGTCCGATCATCACGTGAGTTGAGGTGGTTTCAATGGTGAACATCATCATGTTGATCATATCTACTATATGACTCATGTTCGACGTTTCGGTCTCTTGTGTTCCGAGGCCATGTCTATACATGCTAGGCTTGTCAAGTTTAACCCGAGTGTTCTGCATGTGCAACACTGGCTTGCACCCATTGTATGTGAACGTAGAGTCTATCACACCCGATCATCACGTGGTGTCTCAACACGACGAACTTTCGCAACGGTGCACACCCGGGGAGAACACAATTCATCTTGAAATTTAAGTGAGGGATCACCTTATAATGCTACCGTTGTCCTAAGCAAAACAAGGTGCATAAAAGGATTAACATCACATGCAAATCATAAGTGACATGATATGGCCATGAACTTGTGCTTTTGATCTCCATCTTGAAAGCACCGACATGATCTCCATCGTCACCACAAGACATGATGATCTCCATCAACGTGTCGCCATCGGGGTTGTCGCGCCCAACATGCTTCTACTACTATTGCTACCGTTTAGCGATAAAGTAAAGCATTACATAACGCTCAATGATTGACACGCAGGTCATACAATAATTAAAGACAGCCCTATGGCTCCTTCCGGTTGCCGTACTCATCGACATGCAAGTCGTGATAATCTATACATCACATGATCATCTCATACATCACATATATCACATCATGTAATTGGCCATATCATATCACAACATACCCTGCAAAAACAAGGTAAACGCCCTCTAATTGTTGTTGCATGTTTTACGTGGCTGCTACGGTATCTAGCAAGAACAATTATCATCTACGCAAAAACCACAATGGTGATACACTAGTTGCTTTTCAACCTTCTGAAGGACCGCCTTTGTCGAATCCGATCCAACTAAAGTGAGAGAAACTGGCACCCGCAAGCCATCTATGCAACAAGTTGCGGTTGAGGAAACCGGTCTCTCATAAGCATACGGGTAATGTTGGTCCAGGCCGCTTCATCTCACAATACCGCTGAACCAAAACACGACCAAGGGAGGAAGTAATCTAAGCATCAACGCCCACAAACTCTTTGTGTTCTACTCGAGATCTCATCAACACATAGACCTAGCTCATGATGCCATTGTTGGGGAACGTTGCATGGGAAACAAAAAATTTCCTATGCACACGCAAGATCTATCCATGGTGATGAGCATCTACGAGAGGGAGAGTGGATCTACATACCCTTGTAGATCGCTAAGTGGGAAGCGTTAAGAAACGCGGTTGGTGTAGTCGAACGTCTTCGCGATCCAAATCGCCGAGCGTCCCGCAATGTCATCGCAGAATGGATCGTGATGAGATCGCGGGACGCTCGGTGATTTGGATCGCGAAGACGTTCGACTACACCAACCGCGTTTCTTAACGCTTCCCGCTTAGCGATCTACAAGGGTACGTAGATCCACTCTCCCTCTCGTAGATGCTCATCACCATGGATAGATCTGCGTGTGCGTAGGAATTTTTTTGTTTCCCATGCAACGTTCCCCAACAGTGGCATCATGAGCTAGATCTATGTGTAGATGAGATCTCGAGTAGAACACAAAGAGTTTGTGGGCATTGATGCTTAGATTGCTTCCTCCCTTGGTCATGTTTTGGTTCAGCGGTATTGTGAGATGAAGCAGCCCGGACCAACATTACTCGTACGCTTATGAGAGACCGGTTCCCTCAACTGTAACTTGTTGCATAGATGGCTTGCGGGTGCCAGTTTCTCTCACTTTAGTTGGATCGGATTCAACAAAGGCGGTCCTTGAGAAGGTTGAAAAGCAACTAGTGTATCACCGTTGTGGTTTTTGCGTAGATGAGAATTGTTCTTGCTAGATACCCGTAGCAGCCACGTAAAACATGCAACAACAATTAGATGACGTCTAACTTGTTTTTGCAGGGTATGTTGTGATGTGATATGGCCAATTACATGATGTGATATATGTGATGTATGAGATGATCATGTGATGTATACATTATCACGACTTGCATGTCGTTGAGTACGGCAACCAGCAGGAGCCATAGGGTTGTCTTTAATTATTGTATGACCTGTGTGTCAATCATTAAGCGCTATGTAATGCTTTACTTTATCGCTAAACGGTAGCAATAGTAGTAGAAGCATGTTGGGCGCGACAACCCCGATGGCGACACATTGATGGAGATCAAGATGACGGAGATCATGGTGTCTTGCCGGTGACGATGGAGATCATGCCGGTGCTTTCTAGATGGAGATCAAAAGCACAAGTTCATGGCCATATCATGTCACTTATGATTTGCATGTGATGTTAATCCTTTTTATGCACCTTGTTTTGCTTAGGATGACGATAGCATTATAAGGTGATCCCTCACTTAATTTCAAGATAAATTGTGTTCTCCCTGAGTGTGCACCGTTGCGAAAGTTCATCGTGTTGCGACACCACGTGATGATCGGGTGTGATAGACTCTACGTTCACATACAATGGGTGCAAGCCAGTGTAGCACCTGCAGAACACTCGGGTTAAACTTGATGAGCCTAGCATGTATAGACATGGCCTCGAAACACAAGAGACCGAAAGTTCGAACATGAGTCATATAGTAGATATGATCAACATAATGATGTTCACCATTGAAGCCACCTCAACTCACGTGATGATCGGACTTGAGTTGGTGAATTTGGATCATGTGACACTCAGATGACCTAAGGGATGCCAATTTGAGTGGGAGCTTTAGTAATTTTATTAACTAAACTCATTATCTTGAACAATAGTGTAAGTAAACTTTGCATATTTATGTTGTAGATCAATGGCTCGCGCAGTAGCACCCCTGAATTTTAATGCGTTCCTAGAGAAAGCTAAGTTGAAAGATGATGGAAGTAACTTTGTTGACTAGGCCCGTAATCTGAGGATTATCCTCACGGCTTCCCAGAAATCATATGTCCTTGATGCACCGGTTGGTGACCAACCAGAAGACATGACCTCCGAAGACGTTAAGAGCGCTTGGGAGGCACATACTGGAGATTACTCAATAGTTTAGTGTGCAATATTGTATGGCTTAGAACCGGGACTTCCAAGACGTTTTGAACGTCATGGAGCATATGAGATGTTCCAGGAGTTGAAGTTTATCTTTCAAAAGAATGCCCGGATCGAGAGGTATGAAACCACCGATAAGTTCTATGCTTGCAAGATCGAGGAGAACGGGTCTATCAGTGAACATATACTCAGAATGTCTGGGTATTCAACTCGTCTAGCGGAGTTGGGAATTGCCCTTCCGCCAGAGGCGATCACTGACAGAGTTCTTCAATCACTGCCACCTAGTTACAAGAGCTTTGTGATGAACTATAACATGCATGAGATGAACAAGTCAGTCGCCGAGCTGTTTGCGATGCTAAAAGTCACTGAGTCTGAAATCCAGAAAGAACATCAAGTGTTGATGGTCAATAAAACCGCTAGTTTCAAGAAAAATGGCAAGGTCAAGGGCAAGGGCAAGAAGGGTAAAACCAAGAAGGATGACAAAGCAGTTGCTACTCCTGTAAAGAAGCCCAAGCATGGACCCAAGCCAGAAACTGAGTGCTTTCATTGCAAGGGAACTGGTCACTGGAAGCGGAACTGCCCCAAGTACCTGGCTGACAAGAAGGCGGCCAACGACAAACAAGGTATATATGATATACATGTTATTGATGTGTACCTTACTATCTCTCGTAGTAGTGCCTGGGTATTTGATACCGGTTTGGTTGCTCACATTTGCAACTCAAAACAGGAACTACGGAATAGACGAAGGCTGGCAAAGGATGAAGTGACGATGCGTGTGGGAAATGGTTCCAAGGTTGATGTGACCGCTGTCGGCACGCTCTCTCTTCGATTACCCTCAGGATTAGTGATGAACCTGAATAATTGTTATTTAGTGCCTGCGTGAAGCATGAACATTATATCTGGATCTTGTTTATTGCGAGATGGTTACTCATTTAAATCAGAGAATAAAGGTTGTTCTATTTATATGAGTAATATCTTTTATGGTCATGCACCCAATGTGAGGGGTCTATTCATATTGAATCTTGATAGTGATGACACACATGTTCATAACATTGATGCCAAAATATGTAGAGTTGATAATGATAGTACCACTTTCTCGTGGCACTGCCGTTTAGGTCATATTGGTGTAGAACGCATGAGGAAGCTCCATGCTGATGGACTTTTGGATTCACTTGATTTTGAATCACTTGACACATGTGAACCATGCCTCATGGGCAAGATGACTAAAACGTTGTTCTCTGGAACAATGGAACGGGTGAGTGACTTATTGGAAATCATACATACTGATGTGTGTGGTCCAATGAATGTTACATCGCGTGGTGGATATCGTTATTTTCTCACCTTCACTGATGACATAAGTAGATATGGGTATATTTACTTAATGAAACACAAGTCTGAAACGTTTGAAAAGTTCAAGCAATTTTAGAGTGAAGTTGAGAATCATCGTAACAAGAAGATTAAATTCCTGCGATCTGATCGAGGAGGTGAATATCTAAGTTATGAGTTTGGCAGTCACTTAAGACAGTGTGGAATTGTTTCACAGTTGACACCGCCTGGAACACCACAGCGTAATGGTGCGTCCGAACGTCATAATCAAACCTTATTAGATATGGTGCGTTCTATGATGTCTCTTGCTGATTTGCCACTATCGTTTTGGGGTTATGCATTAGAGACAGCTGCATTCACTTTAAATAGGGCACCATCGAAATCCATTGAGACGACGCCATATGAACTGTGGTTTGGCACGAGGCCAAAGTTGTCGTTTCTTAAAGTTTGGGGATGTGATGCTTATGTCAAAAAGCTTCAGCCTGAAAAGGTGGAACCCAAAGCGGAGAAATGCGTCTTCTTAGGATACCCGAAAGAGACAGCCGGGTATACCTTCTATCTCAGATCCGAAGGCAAAGTGTTTGTCGCTAAGAATGGAAGATTTCTTGAGAAAGAGTTTCTCTCGAAAGAATTGAGTGGGAGGAAAATAGAGCTTGATGAGGTTATTGAACCTTTACTTCAACCAGAAAGTAGCGCAGCGTAGAAAGATGTTTCTGTGGAACCTACGACGGTAGAAGAGGAAGTTAATTATGATGATCATGAAGCTTCAGATCAAGCTACTATTGAACCTCGTAGGTCGACAAGGGCGCGTACTACTCCTGAGTGGTATGACAACCCTGTCTTGGAAGTCATGTTGTTGGACAACAATGAACCTACGAGCTATGGAGGAGCAGTGATGGGCCCGGATTCTGAGAAATGGTTAGAGGCCATGAAATCCGAGATGGGATCCATGTATGAAAACAAAGTATGGACTTTGGAAGTATTACCTGAAGGGCAAAAGGCCATTCAGAAAAAATGGATCTTTAAGAAGAAGACAGACACGGACGGTAATGTCACCGTCTATAAAGCTCGACTTGTGGCAAAGGGTTTTTCACAAGTTCAAGGAGTTGACTACGATGAGACATTCTCACCCGTAGCGATGCTTAAGTCTGTCAGAATCATGTTAGCAATAGTTGCTTATTTCGATTATGAAATTTGGCAGATGGATGTCAAAATGGTGTTCCTCAACGGTTTCCTTGAGGAAGAGTTGTATATGATGCAACCAGAAGGTTTTATCGATCTAGAGAATGCTAACAAAGTTTGCAAACTCCAGCTATCCATTTATGGACTGGTGCAAGCATCTTGGAGTTGGAATAAGCGCTTTGATGAGGTGATCAAAGCGTTTGGGTTTATACAAGTTTATGGTGAAGCTTGTATTTACAAGAAAGTGAGTGGGAGCTCTATATCGTTTCTAATATTATATGTGGATGACATATTGCTGATTGCAAACAATATAGAAATGCTGGAAAGCATGAAGGAATATTTGAACGAGATTTTCAATGAAGGACCTAGGAGAAGCTGCTTTCATATTAGGCATTAAGATCTATAGAGATAGATCAAGACGCTTAATAGCACTTTCACAGAGCACATATGTTGATAAAGTTTTGAAGAAGTTCAAAATGGATTAGTCCAAGGAGGGGTTCTTGCCTATGTTACAAGGTGTGAAGTTGAGTAAGACTCAATGCCCAGTGACTGCAGAAGATAGAGAAAAGATGAGTGTCATCCCCTATGCTTCAGCCATAGGCTCTATCATGTATGCAATGCTGTGTACAAGACCGGATGTCAGCCTTGCATAAGTATGGCTAGAAGGTTTCAAAGTGATCCTAGAATGGAACACTGGGCAACGGTCAAGAATATCCTTAAGTACCTGAAAAGGCTAAGGAGATGTTTCTCGTTTATGGAGGTGATGAAGAGCTCGTCGTAAAGGGTTACGTCGATGCAAGCTTTGACACTGATCCGGATGACTCTAAGTCGCAAACCGGATACGTATTTATTCTCAATGGGGGAGCGGTAAGCTGGTGCTGTTCCAAGCAAAGCGTGGTAGCCGATTCTACATGTGAAGCAGAGTACATCGCAGCCTCAAAGGCGGCAAAGGAAGGTGTCTGCATGAAGCAGTTCATGACAGATCTTGGAGTAGTGCCCAGTGCAATGAATCCAATGAACCTGTTCTGTGACAACACTGGTGCCATTGCTTTGGCCAAGGAACCAAGGTTTCACAAGAGGACCAGACACATAAAGCGACGCTTCAACTCCATCCGCGATTACATCGAGGAGAAGGACATAAATATTTGCAAAGTGCACACGGATCTGAATGTTGCAGACCCATTGACTAAACCTCTTCCAAGGGCTAAACATGATCAACAGCAGAACTGCATGGGTGTTCGATTCATTACAATGTAAATCACATAGTGATGTGAACTAGATTATTGACTCTAGTGCAAGTGGGAGACTGTTGGAAATATGCCCTAGAGGCAATAAATAAAGTGTTTATTATTATCTTTCCTTGTTCATGATAATCGTTTATTATCCATGCTATAATTGTATTGATTGGAAACACATTACATGTGTGGGTAAATAGCCAACACTATGTCCCTAGTATGCTTCTAGTGAACTAGCTCGTTGATCAAAGATGGTCAAGGTTTCCTAGCCATTGACATGTGATGTCATTTGATAACGGGATCACATCATTAGGAGAATGATGTGATGGACAAGAACCAAACTACAAACGTAGCATATGATCGTGTCAGTTTATTGCTACTGTTTTCTGTATGTCAAGTATATATTCCTATGACCATGAGATCATGCAACTCATGGATACCGGAGGAGTGCCTTGTGTGTATCAAACGTTGCAATGTAACTGGGCGACTATAAAGGTGCTCTACAGGTATCTTCGAGGGTGTCTGTTGAGTTGGGATGGATCAAGAGTGGGATTTGTTACTCCGTATGATGGAGAGGTATCGCAGGGCCCACTCGATTATACAACATCACAATAAGCCTTGCAAGCAATGTGACTAAGTGTTATTCACGGGATCTTGTATTACAAAACGAGTAAAGAGACTTGCCGGTAACGAGGTTGAACTAGGTACACCGAAGAACAAAGGGAACATCATACGGGATTAACTGAATCCTTGACATAGAGGTTCGACCGATAAAGATCTTTGTAGAATATGTAGGAACCAATATGGGCATCCAGGCCCCGCTATTATTTATTGACCGTAGAGGTGTCTCGGTCATGTCTACATAGTTCTCGAACCCCCAGGGTCTGCAGACTTAAGGTTTGGTGATGTTTTGGTAGTATAGAGTTATGTATGGTGGTGATGGAAGGTTGTTCAGAGTCCTGAATGAGATCCCGGACATCACGAGGAGCTCTGGAATGGTCCATAGGTAAAGATTCATATATAGGAAGTACTGTTTTGGTCGCCGGAAAAGTTTCGGGCTAATCGGTAGTGTACCGGGAGATCATCGGGAGGGGTATTTCGACCCAAGAGGCTACATGGGCTGTGGGAGAATAATTACCAGCCTTTTGTGGGCTGGTGGAAGTCCCACACAAAGCCCATACGGCTAGGGAATGAAATCCCAAAGAGAAAAAGTGGAAAAAGGCAAAAATAGGACGAATCCTAGTCCTAAGAGGATTGGAGGTGGATTCCACCTCTCCCACCTGGTTCGGCCTCCTCCTTGGAGGCTTGGCCCTTGGGCCAAGCCTCCTCCTCTCTTCCTCCTAGATATACTGGTGGTTTTAGGGTTTTTGCACAGAATTTTAGCCACGTGCTGCCCATTCCTCCAGTGCATAGTTTCTCCTCTAGATTGGATTTCTGCAGTGCTTAGGCGAAGCCCTGCCGGAATAGCTCCACCACCATCGCCGTAGCACTGTCACGCTGCCGGATAAATCTTCTACCTCTCCGCTCCCTCTTGCTGGATCAACAAGGCGGAGATCGTCATCGAGCTATACGTGTGCTGAACGCGGAGGTGTCGTCCATTCGGCACTATATCGGAAGGACCATGATCAAGTTCGCGGGACGGATCGTGATCAAGTTCGCGAGACGGATCGTGATTGGATCGCGGGACGGATCATGATTGGATCGCGGGCCGCTCGGCAATTTGGATCGCGAAGACGTTCGACTACACCAACCGCGTTTCTTAACGCTTCCCGCTTAGCGATCTACAAGGGTACATAGATCCACTCTCCCTCTCGTAGATGCTCATGACCATGGATAGATCTGCGTGTGCGTAGGAATTTTTTTGTTTCCCATGCAACGTTCCCCAACACTTTGCTATTCCAAAACATGCCTCTCATGTGGAAACTCAGGTTGGTGTGGAGCGTTTCGCCTTCTTGGACGTTTTTCTTTTCTTTTCAGAGGAATGCGATTTAGATTTTCGTGAAGACGTTGTGAAGTCACAAAACATGGACCCAGGTCTTGCGTCAGCCAATCCAACCTCAGTAACCTCTCCAATCAAGTGTTAAATAAGCAAACCATCATATTTGGCATCTGCTTCATCCTCGTCCTTGGTTTTGGGGTTCGGTATGGAGGTATTACACTTTGGAGAAACCTTTAAATGGTCAATCTCCATATGTTTAAGTACCCCAATCGATAGATTGACTTCACTATCGTTCTTTCCCATAGATACACCAACATTTTTTAAGCTAGTAGAAATGCGAGTATCTAAAAAAGAAAGAAAAGTTTGATCGGGCGATGTACCTATCGTGGGGTCCAGATTCCTCGAAGCCTGGCGTCGCATCGCCTTCGTCAGAGAGTGCTCATCGGTCGAAGAAGAACCATCAGCGGCAAGGGAGTGACGGTTACTACATCGGAGGGGCATGGCCGGCCCTCTAGATATAGTACACATCAACGTCGACAGCGTAGCCGTTGGTAGAGTCTTCAGCGAGGGCGACGATGACCGTGCAACCCGAGAGGTCGGTGAAGAAGGACATGTCGAAGGGCCTACAAGCTTGCATAAACCCAGAAGAAGTTGAAATCGCTGTTGTTGCATATGGACTTTCAGTTTTGAGCAAATACTATAGCGGCCCAGAGTGCGTAGAGTCGGACCGCGCCGCCATTGTCAGTCTGCTGAATAACAGCGAGAGCAACTAGTCGGCTCTATTTGCCCTGGTCACGGACGTATGGCAATTTAAGACAGTCTTCAAGGAAGTGACCTTCGGAAGCGTGAAAAGATCCAGCAACAAAATGGCCCATGAGCTAGCTGCCCTAGCAAGGAGACAGGGAGACTATCTCATATTAGGCGACGTACCTCCTTCTTTAAAAAATACCCTATTGGAGGACTATAATAGCTCTACCAATTCTTGCTAAGTTGTAGCTGGGTCGATCCTCAAAAAAAAGAACCTATTCTGAATTTATTTTTGCGTTGGTCTGAATTCAGAGAGCAAGGCAAAAGCAAAGGAACAAAAAAACTCATTTGTCTTGAGAACCATTGCTACATACTCCCTTCGTATCAAAATATATGACGTTTCTGCACTTCAATTTAAACTGTAAAAACATCTTATATTTCAATATAGAGGTACTAGTACTACCTGTGATGCATTAGTGAACAAAAGATTAGTGCCCCTGCCGTCAGGTTGACATGGCACCACCTGATAACATCTTCAGTCATGAAAAATCATATAGTGAATTAAGCTGTGAAATTAAGTGTTGAGTTTATGTTATATGGGTCGACAATGATTTGCGGTCCCGATGGGTGCTCCGATATGACGACTGGATGAAGTGGCAGCGTCAACGTACGGTAAGGCCGAATTTTCCCGGCATGGGGATGATTTTGTTAAGATTGCAAGAGTGTCGCTACACGTATGGTATCCCTTGTAAAATTTTGGTGCGACACTGTTTCACAGCTGTTTGATACGTCTCCAACGTATCTATAATTTATGAAGTATTCATGCCATGCTTACAATAATTCTATATGATTTTGGTATGATTTTATTGGAACTAACCCGGACTGACGGTGTTTTCAGTAGAACTACCGTGGTGTTGTTTTTGTGAAGAAATAAAAGTTCTCGGAATGAGCTGAAAATTTACGGAGAATATTTTTGGAAAATAAAAAAATACTGGAGCGAAGAGTCATCGGAGAGGAAGGCCGAGGAAGCCACAAGCCACAGGGGCGTGCCCACCCCCCTAGGGCACGTCCCCTGGCTTGTGACTTCCTTGTGGACCCCCTACTCTTGTTTCCGCTGCCACAAACTCTTATAAATACAAACCCCCCCTCAAAAACCTAGATCGGGAGTTCCGCCACCGTAAACATCCAAAGCCACGAAAAACCAATCGGGAGCCCGTTTCGGCACCCTGACGGAGGGGGAAACCATCATCGGAGGCCATCTTCATCATCCTGGCGCCCTCCATGACGAGGAGGGAGTAGTTCACCCTCGGGGCTGAGGGTATGTACGAGTAGCTATGTGTTTGATCTCTCTCTCTCTCTCGTGTTCTTGAGATGGCATGATCTTGATCTACCATGAGATTTATTGATATAGATTGAATCATATGGAGTTTTCCCCTCTCTATATGTTGGAAATATGCCATAGAGGCAATAATAAATTGGTTATTATCATATTTCCTTGTTCATGATAATCGTTTATTATCCATGCTAGAATTGTATTGATCGGAAACTCAGATACATGGGTGGATACATAGACAACACCATGTCCGTAGTATGACTCTAATTGACTAGCTCGTTGATCAAAGATGGTTAGGTTTCCTAGCCATGGACATGATATGTCATTTGATAACGGTATCACATCATTAGGATAATGATGTGATGGACAAGACCCAACTATAACCGTAGCATATGATCGTGTCAGTTTATTACTACTGTTTTCTGCATGTCAAACATCTGTTCCTATGACCATGAGATCATGCAACTCACTGATACCGGAGGAGTGCCTTGTGTGTATCAAACGTCGCAACGTAACTGGGTGACTATAAAGGTGCTCTACAGGTATCTCCGAGGGTGTCTGTTGGGTTGGCATGGATCAAGACTGGGATTTGTTATTCCGTGTGACGGAGAGGTATCTTAGGGCCCACTCAGTAATACAACATCACAATAAGCCTTGCAAGCAATGTGACTAAGTGTTAGCCACGGGATCTTGTATTACAGAACGAGTAAAGAGACTTGCCGGTAACGAGGTTGAACTAGGTATATAGATATCGACGATCGAATCTTGGGCAAGTAACATACCGAAGAACAAAGGGAACAACATACGGGATTAACTAAATCCTTGACATAGAGCTTCAACCGATAGAGGTCTTCGTAGAATATGTAGGAACCAATATGGGCATCCAGGTCCCGCTATTGGTTATTGACCGTAGAGGTGTCTCGGTCATGTCTACATAGTTCTCGAACCCGTAGGGTCTGCACACTTAAGGTTCAGTGACGGTTGGGTAGTATAGAGTTATGTATGGTGGTGACTGAAGGTTGTTCGGAGTCCCATATGAGATCCCGGACGTCACGAGGATCTCTGGAATGGTCTGGAGGTAAATATTGATATATAGGAAGTCTTGTTTTGGTCGCCGAAAAAGTTTCGGGCTCATTGGTAGTGTACCGGAAGTGCCGGGAGGGTACCGGGGGACCATCGGGAGGGGTGTATCGACCCAAGAGGCTACATGGGCTGTCGGAGGAGGTAAACCATCCGCTGGTGGGCTGGCCTAAGTCTCCTCTAAGGGCCCATGCGGCTGGAGGTGTTTGGGAAGGAAAAAACACAAGGTGGAAAGAGTTTCCAAGTGGGAAGGAGGAGTCCTTATCCTACTAGGATTGGAGGAGGACTCCTCCTATCCTCCTTGTGCCAAGGATAAGGGCTGGTCCCTTGTGCGCCAAGGCTCACCCCTCCCTCCTCCTATATATACTAGAGGTTTTGAGGGTTTTGAGGCACAGAAAATAGCCACGTGCTGCCTCTCCTCTAGATCGTAGTTTCTCCTCTAGATTGGTTTCAGCGGTGCTTAGGCGAAGCCCTGCTGGAATAGCTCCACCACCGTCGCCGCAACGCGGTCGTGCTGCCGGAGAACTCTTCTACCTCTCCGCTCCCTCTTGTTGGATCAAGAAGGTGGAGATCGTCATCGATCTGTACGTGTGCTGAACGTGGAGGTGCCGTCTGTTCGGCGCTAGATCGGAAGGATCGTGATCAAGATCACGAGATGATTCGTGATTGGATCACGGGACGTATCATGATGAGATCACGAGACGGATCATGATTAGATTGTGGGACAGATCGTGATGGGATCGCGGGATGCTTGGCGATTTGGATCGCGAAGACGTTCATATCAACCGCGTTTCTTAACGCTTCCCGCTTAGCGATCTACAAGGGTATGTAGATCCACTCTCCCTCTCGTAGATGCTCATCACCATGGATAGATCTTGTGTGTGCGTAGGAAATTTTTTGTTTCCCATGCAACATTCCCCAATAGTGGTATCAGAGCCAGGTTTATGTGTAGATGAGATCTTGAGTAGAACACAAAGAGTTTGTGTGCATTGATGCTTAGATTGCTTCCTCCCTTGGTCGTGTTTTGGTTCAGCGGTATTGTGGGATGAAGCGGCCTGGACCAACCTTACTCGTATGCTTACGAGAGACCGGTTCCATCGACTGACGTGTAACTTCATTGCACAAAGATGGCTAGTGGGTGTCTGTTTCTCCTACTTTAGTTGGATCGGATTTGACAAAGGCGGTCCTTGAGAAGGCTGACAAGCAATTTATGTATCACCATTGTGGTTTTGTGTAGGTGAGAATTGTTCTTGCTAGGTGCTCGTAGCAGCCACATAAAACTTGCAACAACAATTAGAGTACGTCTAACTTGTTTTTGCAGGGTATGTTGTGATGTGATATGGCCAATTACATGATGATATATATGTGATGTATGAGATGATCATGTGTTGTATAGAATATCACGACTTGCATGTCGATGAGTATGGCAACCGGCAGGAGCCATAGGTTTGTCTTTAATTATTGTATGACCTGCGTGTCAATCATTAAGCGCTATGTAATGCTTTACTTTATCGCTAAATGGTAGCTATAGTAGTATGAGCATGGTGGGAGCGACAACCCCGATGGCGACACAATGATGGATATCATGATGATGGAGATCATGGTGTTATGCCGGTGACGATCGAGATCATGCCGGTGCTTTTAAGATGGAGATCAAAAGCACAAGTTCATGGCCATATCATGTCACTTATGATTTGCATGTTATGTTAATCCTTTTATGCACCTTGTTTTGCTTAGGACAACGGTAGCAGTATAAGGTGATCCCTCACTTAAATTTCAAGGTAAAATTGTGTTCTCCCCGAGTGTGCACTGTTGCGAAAGTTCGTCGTGTCGAGACACCACGTGATGATCGGGTGTGATAGACTCTACGTTCACATACAACGGGTGAAAACCACTATTACACGTGTAGAACACTCAGGTTAAACTTGACGAGCCTAGAATGTATAGACATTGCCTCGAAACACAAGAGACCGAAAGGTCGAACATGAGTCATATAGTAGATATGATCAACATGATGATGTTCACCATCGAAACCACGTCAACTCACGTGATGATCGGACTTGAGTTGGTGAATTTGGATCATGTATCACTCAAATGACCGCAGGGATGTCAGTTTGAGTGGGAGTTCTTAAGTAATATGATTAATTGAACTCATTATCATGAACATAGTCAGTAATGTTTTTGCATATTATGTTGTAGATTACTAGCTCACGCTGTAGCTCCCTTGAATTTTTATATGTTCCTAGAGAAATAGAGTTGAAAGATGATGGTAGCAATATTGCAGACTGTGTCCATGATCTAAGGATTGTCCTCATTGCTGTACAGAAGGCTTATGTCGTTAATGCACCGCTCGGTGCGCCACCCCCTCTAGCGTCGTCTTTAGATGTTGTGAACATCTGACAGGCACGTTCTGATGACTACTTGATAGTTTAGTGCGTCATGCATTATGGCTTTGAATTGAGGCTCCAAAAACATTTTGAACGTCACGGAACATATGAGATGTTCTAAGAGCTGGAATTGGGATCTCAGGCTCGTGCCCATATTGTGAGATATGAGATCTCCAACAAGATTCTTTGCCTGCATATTGAAGGAGAATAGTTCAATCGTTGAGCATGTGCTCAGATTGTGTGGGTGCTACAATCACTTGAATCCAGTGGTAGTTGGTCTTCCAGATAAGATAGTGATTGAAATAGTTCTCTGAGTCACTATCACTAAGCTACTAGAACTTCATGATGAACTATAATTATGCTAGGGATGGAAATGATGATCCCTGAGCTGTTCGCGATGTTTGACACCGCAAACGTAGAAATCAAGAAGGAGCATCAAGTGTTGATGGTTAGTAAAACCACTAGTTTCGAGAAGGGCAAGGGCAAGGAGGGAAACTTCATGGATGACAAGTCAGTTGCTGCTCCATTGAAGCAACCCAAAGTAGAACCCAAACCTGATACTAAGTGCTTCTATTATGAGGAGAGCGGTCGCTGAAGCGGAACAACCCTAGATACTTGGTAGATAAGAAGGCTGGCAACGTCGACGGAAGTATATTTGATATACGTGTTATTGATGTGTACCTTGATAGTACTCCTAGTAGCACCTGGGTATTGAATACCAGTTCAGTTGCTAAATGATAGTAACTCAAAGTAAAAGCTACGGAATAAACGGAGACTATCTAAGTGTGAGGTGATGATGTGTGTTGGAAAATGTTTCCAAGGTTGATGTGATCAACATCGCATGCTCTCTCTACCTTCGGGATTAGTGACAAACCTAAATAAATGTTATTTGGTCTTTGCGTTAAGCATGAACATGATTAGATCGTGTTTATTGCAACACGGTTATTCATTTAAGTTAGAGAATAATGGTTATTCTGTTTACATGAATAATAACTTCAATGGTCATGCACCCAATGAAAATGGTTTATTGAATCTTGACCGTAGTAATACACATGTTAATAACATTGAGGCCAAAAGATGCAAAGTTAATAATGATAGTACCACATACTTGGCACTGCCGCTAAATGTCATATTGGTATAAATCGCATGAAGAACCTCCATGCTGATGGATCTTTGGACTCATTCGATTTTGAATCGGTTGAGACATGCATACCATGCCTCTTGGGCAAGATGACTAAGGACCCCATTTTCCGGTTTGATGGAGTGGGCAAGTGATTTTATTGGAAATGATACATGTTGATGTATGCAATCCAATGAGTCTTGTAGCGTGCGGTGGATATCTTTATTTTCTTACCTTCACTAATGATTTGAGTAGATATAGTGTATATTTACTTAATGAAACACAAGTTTGAATCATTTGAAAAGTTCAAGCAAATTCAGAGTGAAGTTTAAGATCATCGTGACAAGAAGATAAAAATGTCTGCGATATGATCGTGGAGGTGAATATCTGAGTTACGAGTTTGGCATACAACTTTAGACAATGTGAAAGTTGTTTCACAACTCACTCGACTTGGAACACCATAGTTTGATGGTGTGTTCGAACATCATAGTCATGCTCTATTGGATATGGTGCATACTATGATGTCTCTTATCGATTTACCACTATTGTTTTGGGGTTATGCATTAGAGACAACTAGATTCACTTTAAATGGGGCACCATCTAAATCCGTTGAAATGACACCGTATGAATTATGGTTTGATAGAAACCTAAGCTGCCATTTCTTAATGTTTGGGACTGACGCTGTTTTCACAGAACTACCGTGGTGGTGTTTTTGTGCAGAAATAAAAGTTCTCGGAATGAGCTAAAAATTTACGGAGAATATTTTTGGAAAATATAAAAAATACTGGAGAGACGAGTCATCGGAGAGGAAGGCCGAGGAAGCCACAAGCCACAAGGCTACGCCCACCCCCTAGGGCGCGCCCCCTTGCTTGTGACTTCCTCGTGGACCCCCTCGACTTGTTTCCGTCATCACAAACTCTTATAAATACATAAACCCCCCGAAAATAAACCTAGATTGGGAGTTCCGCCACCGCAAACCTCCAGAGCCACGAAAAACCAATCGGGAGCCCGTTCCAGCACCCTGCCGAAGGGGGAAACCATCACCGAAGGCCATCTTCATCATCTCGGTGCCCTCCATGACGAGGAGGGAGTAGTTCACCCTCAGGGCTGAGGGTATGTAGCAGTAGCTATGTGTTTGATCTCTCTCTCTCTCTCTCTCTCGTGTTCTTGAGATGGCACGATCTTGATGTACCGCGAGCTTTATTGATATGGATTAAATCATATGGACCTCTCTATCTTCTTGTGATGAATTGAGTTTTCCCTTGAAGTTTTCTTATCGGATTGAGTCTTTAAGAATTTGAGAACACTTGATGTATGTCTTGTGATGGGATATCCGTGGTGACAATGGGATGTTCTATTGATCCACTTGATGTATGTTTTGGTGATCAACTTGCGGGTTCCGTGACCTTGGGAATCTATGCATAGGGGTTGGCACACGTTTTTGTCTTGACTTTCCGGTAAAAACTTTGGGGCACTCTTTGAAGTTCTTTGTGTTTGATTGAACATGATGAATCTGAAATTATGTGATGCATATCGTATAATCAAGCCCATGGGTACTTGTGGTGACAATGGAGTATCTAGGTGACATTAGGGTTTTGGTTGATGTGTATATTAAGGTGTTATTTTAGTACAAACTCTAGGGCTGTTTGTGACACTTATAGGGATAGCTCATAAGATTGATCGGAAAAAGATAACTTTGAGGTGGTTTCGTACCCTATGATAATTTCTTTGTTTGTTCTCCGCTATTTGTGACTTTGGAGTGAACTCTTTGTCATGCGTGAGACATTTACATATGATTCAACTATGTTAGTATTGTTGAGAGAACTTGCACTAGTGAAAGTATGGACCCTAGGCCTTGTTTCCAAGCATTTATACAACGTTTTGCTCGCTGTTTACTATTTGTTACCTTGCTGTTTTTATATTTTCAGATTCCAAAAAACTATATCTACCATCCATATTGCACTTGTATCACCATCTCTTCGCCGAACTAGTGCATCTATACAATTTAACATTGTATTGGGTGTGTTGGGGACACAAGAGACTCTTTGCTATTTGATTGCAGGGTTGTTTGAGAGAGACCATCTTCATCCTACACCTCCTGCAGATTGATAAACCTTAGGTCATCCACTTGAGGGGAAATTTCCATTGTCCTACAGAACTCTGCGCTTGGAGGTCCAACATGATTCTACAAGAAGAAGGTTGTGTAGTAGACATCAATGTTCATCATATTGCTTTGTATTAGCCACAACCCTTGATCATGCTGTCATACATGAGTCTCCCATACTTCTTATTTTCTTGTTCCTTCGTATGAATAACAAGAATCCCGGTTCGGATGGTAGACCAACATTATGATTGTGTATGAACTAGGGCTTTGGATCAACACCTGCTGTCTTTCTTGCCCATCCTTTTGTGGTATCGAATCTGTTCATTGAGATCCATAGGTTCACGTTACAACCCACCAATAGCCGATTCCAGAGTGGAAGGCGAAAAAGATAGGACGGGGACCCTTCGGAAGAAGGTATATGCAAGTATCAAGAATATATTCATGGTTGCAAGAGCGAGGTTAGTCATCCTCACCATCACCATCATATACCGGTACTTGCTTTTTCTACAAGCTTGATTTACGAACTCGACCTTTCGTAGGAAGTTCTTGGTAAAATCCCTTTCGCAGATTCCTTTGGTTCCATGTTCAGATCCATATATCTTCTCTCCCTTTCTCGGATTCGGATTCGGGCCAGACGAAGGAGGTCTTTATAAGAGCTTGTCGTGGAAGAATACGCATAAGTATTAGTTCTTGCCCGTCCAGTGTAAGTGGCAGATCAAACTTGATCTAGTTCCACACATTGCCTTTTCCCTTATATGTCGTGGATGGAAAACAGTCATTCGCAGAGCTATTTCGAGATTCCAGTGACATGTCACGAAAATAGAAGCTAGAAATGTTTGCATTGGTTACTTCTTGATGCAAGAGTAACATAAATTAAGGGGACATGTGGTTTCTCAAACGAGTTCATGACATGCATACAAGCAACAAAGAGGGGTATCCACTATAGTAGCTATTTGATTGGAGATTGGGTATTGACTGGTTTCGAGTTCTATGTTTCTAAGTATAAATATTAGCGAGACAACAAGAATGGGAGTGTAAGGGCATTCTCTTACTCTAGTGTTTTGGCAATGATGACAAATCACTATAATCTAACCGTGTGTCAAGTTATACAAGTATTGTGTGTGGGACACAAGACGGTTAGGTAGTCCCTCCAAACGGAAAAGATCGAAGACGGTGTTCTCTACGTGTTTATTCTCTTTAGTCGTAGGGATCCCGTACTATTAAGAGGGAATCCACATTGGAAGGTCTTAGGTGAATCAGTTCTCTCGAACATCCTTTTACACCCAACTCATTCTTCCACATCATAGAGAGAGACGCCCCTCTTTCCTTCCATGCTTGCCGGTTGTACCGCTGTCCCGACCTGATGCACTCCTCGCTCCGGACATCCGGTTTGACCATCACTTCAGGGGTGATACCCTGGAGGTGCTACCACTTAGAAGTCCCCAATGGTTGTACCGTTGCCTCCGGGCGGTTGTACCGCCCACAGCTGGGTGACCCAGGGTGGCAGCTCTGGGCGATTGAACCGGCCCAACATCGGGCTACAACCGGACTCTGTCCTGTTGGGCTCCGATTGTTGGGTGGACTTGGACCGGTTGTACCGCTATATTGCATAGCCCGGTATTACCGGTGTCCCAAGCGGTTGTATCGCTTGGGACTTTGCCTGGTCCAGTGCTCTGGCCGGGCTGCTGCATCCTGGCCATCTTTCTATTGTGGCCCGATGGTTGGGCGGTAGTCAAGAGGTTGTACTGGTCATGCCAGTTGTACCGCTCGCAACTCCAGTTGTACCGCTGAGGGAGTCCTGGATTAAGGGGGTCCTCAGGAGGCCAACCTATTTCTATGGGCCAGACTGTATGGGCCACTTACCGAACACATGATTCATTGAAGACCTTATCCCCAAGATGGAAGCTTCGGGAAGTACGGCTTGTGCTCCACATTTGATGTAGCGAATATGCATGTTTATCTCTTCGGCATGTAACCAACCATGTGTAAACCCTAGATACCCTCGGCGTCTATATAAGCCGGAGGGTTTTAGGTTGTAGGGAGATGGAACAACTCATATAGGGTTTGCTCTTCGATCTCGAGGAAGATCAACTCTGTAACCCCATATCATCAATACATCCAAGCAGGACGTAGGCTATTACCTCCATAGGAGGGACCGAATCTGGGTAAATCTGTGTCCCCTTCGTCTCCTATTACCATCGGTTCTAGTCTCACAGTTTGGGACCCCCTACCCAAGATCCGCCGGTTTTGACACCGACATTCATGGTTTCATTGATAGTTCCTCTGTGAGCGCTTAAGGGATCGATGTCTCGCCTTGTCATCAATGAAGAGGTCCCCAACGTGGACACTTTCGTCCCCGGATAGATCTTCGCCTTCGGCAGCATTGTGTTGCACGCCGACCCGACCGACCATCAGGGCCGTGTCGAGAGCTTCGCCCCTGAGCAACATGTCTGATTCGGGAACCTAGAGTTCTCCGTGGACTCTCGGGGCGACTTGTCACTCATCGGGCTTGTGGCTTCACTGGCCGCGCTTGAAAACTCTGAGGCTCTAACCTCGAGTTACTTCTTCACTCACACCAACGGGGTTTGCTACTGTGGTGTTCCTGCCCTGGTTTGGAACCTGGCATAACATCGGAAGGCCAAACCCTCGTTCTTGCCGAACATCCTTCTCGTTCGGACACATCGGAGGTCAACTCCGAAAGTTCCGAACAATATGATCCAATCGAGCCCTTGGCATTCGACAAAGCCCTAGATCAGATGTTGCCGATGGAAATTTCCAATGATTCAGCCCCGATCTACGCTCAGATCAGCTATAGTATGGGTCAGGATGAATTTTTCGACCCACCCACCACCCACTTGATAGCCATAGTCGAAGATTTAACCGACATGCTGGACTATGCCTTTGTGGAGGCAGAATACATGGATGAAGAGGATTGCGCCCCCACTACTGTTAACACTGGGCAATGGGCTGCCACTTCAACATATGACTTCTACATGGTGGACACTCCTAATGGCGACAAAATGCCTAATAATGACAACGACAAGTCGGGCGACCCACCGTCAAGGCGCCGAAAACCGCATAAGCGGTCCAAAGGCAAAAAGGGAAGGAAAGCCATTATCGACACGGGGACGGAGTTACCCCCGAGGACCGTGGCGACCCTGATATTCCCGAATCCCATTAGAGGGTCAGGAAAGGCCTAAGGACCAGAGCAACCCCGACAATTTTGACGGTTCTGAGGATGTAACTACCTCCCCCTGTCGAGGAGGAGGATATCCCGACAGCCGATGACCTGGACATCCCTGATAACCATGAAGATCAAGAACTGTTCAGACAACAACTCATAGCGAAGTCACGAAGCCTGAAAGCTAAGGAACGATAGCTTAAAGCCGAACAAGATGACCTCAACGATCTATGGAGAAGAGTCCTCTCAGGTGAGCAAGGACATGGTACCGGTCTGTCGGACCAGCCCAAGAGCTATCCACGAAGAAGGCTATTGACGCAATTTGACGACGAGCTCACCAATACTCCGTCTTTGAAACATAATCCATATGACAAGCCAGACCGCCCTCCTCGCGGGCGTGATCGGACGGCTGACGACATCGGTTATAGACCAACAATACCCCGAAGACGGGGAAAGGAGCCATTAGAGCCCAATGACAGGTTCAACATGTGATATGACCTAGATCACAGAGCAGGCCGCACAAGATCCATCTATGGATCTAGAGGCTACTCACCCGATAGACAGGATGGATACATACCATGGCTCGACCGAAGTAATAACAAAGACCAGGAATGCAACCGAGCAAGAACAGACGCCGATTACAGGCGCGACATAGCTCGGGTTTGAGGCGCCGCTCACCTGTTGTGTTTCACAGATGAGGTGATGCCGCATCAGTTCCTAGAGGGGTTTAAACCCATGAATATCGAACAGTACGATGGGACAACTGACCCAACTGTATGGATCGAGGACTTCCTCCTCCACATCCACATGGCTCAAGGAGATAATCTCCATGCCATCAAATACCTCCCCCTTAAACTCAAGGGGCCATCCGGCACTCGCTAAATAGCCTCCCTGAGAACTCCATCGAATGCTGGGAAGACCTGGAGGATGCATTCCACTCCAACTTCCAGGGAACCTATGTTCAGCCGCTGGATTCCTCAGACCTAAGTAACGTCATTCAGAATCTCAGAGAGTCTGCTCGGTAATTCTGGAATCGTATTTGGACCAAGAAGAACCAGATCATCAACTGCCCGAATGTTGAGGCAATAGCCTCCTTCCGGCACAATATTCGGGATGAATGGCTGGCTCGCCAACTCGGCCAGGATAAACCTTGGATTATGTGCGCCCTTACTTCCCTGATGACCCGCTTTTGCGCAGGCGAAGACAATTGGTTAGCAAGACGCAACCACAATTTCGAAGAGCTCGGAACCTCTGAAATACGGGATGGCAACGGGAAGCCCAAGCGCAACAAGAACGAGCACCGTCACAATAATAGTGATGCTGATGATACGACCGTTAACGCCGGCTTCTGCAACTCCCGTCCTGAGAAGCGGAAGAAGCCTCCTAAAGGTAATCACAACAGACCCACTGTGCTGGAAAAAAAATCATGGAAAGGCCTTGCCAAATCCACGGGACTCAAGAGAAGCCCGCCAACCACACACACTACAATTGTTGGGTGTTTAAATAGGTCGGCAAGCTCCCACCCAAGGATCAAAGCAAGAGCCCTCATAGCGAGGATGAGAATGAGCCTTGGGGTCCAATTTGTGGCAATCAAAAGAAATTTCCTCCGGAAGTCAAGACAATAAACATGATATACGCCACCCATATACCCAAGAAGAAGAGGAAGTGGGCCCGTGGCCCCGAAGTACAACCCATGGTCGGCATATCCGATCACCTTTGATCGACACAATCACCCGACCAGTATCCGTCATGGGGGTTTGGCCGCACTTGTCCTCGACCCCATTATCGATGGGTATCACCTCACAAAAGTCCTAATCGACAGAGGAAGTAGCCTCAACCTGATTTACTCAGACATGGTGTCAGTGTCAAAACCGGCGGATCTCGGGTAGGGGGTCCCGAACTATGAGACTAGGATCGACGGTAACAGGAGACGAAGGGGATACGAGTTTACCCAGGTCCGGGCCCTCCTATGAAGGTAATACCCTACGTCCTGCTTGGTTGTATTGATGTTGTGAGGGGTTACGGAGTTGATCTACCTCGAGATCGTACAACTAACCCTAGATGAGTTATCCTCCTTATACCCCTAAACCCCTCGGCTTATACAGACGCTGAGGGTGTCTTGGGTTTACACATGGTCGGTTACATGCCGAATAGATAAACATGCCTAACTACAGCTAATAACTTGGAGAATACGTCATGGTTCCTCAAAGCTTCCATCTGGCGTAGGCAGTACTTCATCGTCCAATGCTCGCCCTGCGGCCCATACAGTCTGGCCCATTGACAATACGTCGGCTATCCGAGGTCCCCTAATCCAGGACTCCCTTAGTAGCCCCCGGACTAGCCTTCAACGCCGATTTATATCCGGTCGATCTCCTCATGTCGTCGTCTTCGGCTTACGAGGCAAGTCCCTCATCCTTCTTTGTTCGGCTACCGACCAGTCTTCGGTAAGATCCCAAGCGTTGCGGGCGCAGGTCCATTATAATAACTGTGCATATTCCTTGATTCTCTCGCGGTCTGATGAGGCGAGTGGTCAGTGATTTTCACAATCTTACCCCTCCATAATAGAGGCACCAACCCATTTAATCAAACAAAATTGTGGCTCAAACCACACTCTCTTCCTCCTCATCAAAAGGAACTCCTCGCGGAAGCTCCACGCAAAACATGGCCAACGTTCCTTGCTCCTCCGCACGTCCCTATGGCTCATGCCCTAGGGACTGGACCAGCTGTTCCGTTGCGCTCCTGTGGCTCCGTAACCTGGAGACCCAAGGATATCTTCCATCACCAGATCTGGCGGTGACCCACGCATGTTGTCTATTTCTCACGGGGGGTCACGCTGGACGGCATATGCCATGGGGTGGCTTATTGAGGTGAGGGCAAGGCTGCCGTGGATGATTCGGGACGGGTATGCGAATGGCAGGCAGTGGTTTACCTAGGTTCGGGGCTCTCCGGAGAGATAACACCCCTACTCCTGCATGTCTGTATATCTATGGAATATCTGGTACATGGTTGCTCTTGGAGCTGTTTGGGGAGGAGAGCCATGAGGCTTCTTACCTCATACATGAGTGTGAGAGGAGCTAATCCCCCTTGAGAGAGTGAGAGGGGGCCTTTATATAGGCATGGATGGGTAGCTTGGGATGTAAGCCATAGTGGGTAGCTTACATCCCAAGCAGCTTGAGGTGTAAGCTACCTTGGGTTGCTTACAAGTCAAGCCACAAGTAGCTTGTAGACTAAGCTATGTCTGTCCCCTGGTGCACTTTATAAATCAGTGTCCAGGGGGCAGGTTACACTGTAGAGAGTACTACATGACGCGCATACAGTGTGCTCCTACTTGCCAGTAGCACGCCGCCATGAGATGTGGCCGTCTGGTCCGCGTGTGTCCGATGTGACGTAAGGAGCTGACTTCGTCAGGCCACAGCCAGACAGGAGGAGCCGGACGGGAGGATCCGGACGGGGGGAGACTGTTAGGTGGAGGCTGTCGAGCCGGACGGGAGGCTGCCGAGCCGGACAGATGGAGGCTGCCAAGCCAGACGGGTGAAGGCCGTCGAGCCGGACGGGTGGAGGCCGTCGAGCCGGATAGGAGGCTACCTAGCCAGACGGATGAAGGCTGCCGAGCCGGACAGGAGGCTGCCGAGCCGGACGGATGAAGGCTGCTGAGCCAGACGGGTGGAGGCTGCCGAGCCGGACGGATGGAGGCTATCGAGCCGGACGGGAGGCTGCCAAGCTGGACAGATGAAGGTTGCCGAGCCGGACGGATGGAGGCTACCGAGCCGGACGGGAGGCTGCCAAGCCGGACAGATGAAGGCTGCCGAGCCGGACGAGAGGCTGCCGAGCTGAACGGATGAAGGCTGCCAAGCCGGATGGGAGGCTGCCGAGCCGGACGGATGAAGGCTGCCGAGCCGGACGGGTGGAGGCTGCCGAGCCGGACGGATGAAGGCTGCCGAGCCGGACGGGTGTAGGCTGCCGAGACGGACGGATGAAGGCTGCCGAGCTGGACGGGTGGAGGCTGTCGAGCCGGACAGCTACAGTGTTGTCAACTACAGTGTTGTCAGCTCACTTCTTTGTTTGTCTTGTTGGGCTTGGCATGCCGGGGGTGGGTCCCCCGACGTTTTAAAATGTTGAGTCGTCTCCTTGAGCCTACCCGGGGGTAATCCCCCCGATAGTAGCCTCTGAGCCTTCAGGCGATTTAGAGAGTCGGGCGGAGGGTTTATGCTGGTGGATTTGTTGTTGCAGAAGTTGTCGATGACGGCTGATTGCGGGTTGGGGACGACATGGCTTGCTTCCAGCGGGGGCGCGCCAGCGCACCCACTGGGTGTAGCCTCCGAGCCTCCGGGCGACTCGACGAGTCGGGCGGAGGGTCTTTGCTATTGCTGAAGTAGACAACGGCGTCGAGGATGCCGGGCGTGGACTCGTGGTCCGACGATTGAAGGACACGAGGCGTGCTAAAGGCGGACGCGGGGTCCACCGGCCGATGGGCGTGGAGCCCTACCGAGGACGGACGCGAGGTCCGCTGGCTGTCGAGCGCGGGGCACTGCCGGGCGCGGATGGAGGTTCCGCCGGCTTGTGGGTGAGGAGCCCTGCCGAAGGTGGACGCGAGGTCTGCCAGCTCTCGAGCGCGGGGTGCCACCGGGCGTGGACGGAGGGTCCACCGGCTTGTGGGCGTGGAGCCATGCCGAAGGCGGACGCAAGGTCCACCGGCTGTCGAGCGCGAGGCGCCACCGGACGCGGACGAAGGGTCCGCCGGCTTGTGGGCGCGGAGCCCTACCAAAGGCGGACGCAGGGTCTGCCGGCTGTCGAGCGCGAGGCGTCGTCGGGCGTGGACGGAGGGTCCACCGGCCGTCGAGCGCGAGGCACCGCCGGGCACGGACGGAGGGTCCACCGGGTTGTGGGCGTGGAGCCCTGCTGAAGGCGGATGCGGGGTCCGTCGGCTGTCGAGCGTGAGGCGCCGCCGGACGCGGACGGAGGGTCCGCCGGCTTGTGGGCGTGGAGCCCTGCCGAAGGTGGATGCGGGTTCTGCCGACTGTCGAGCGTGAGGCGCTGCCGAACGCGGACAGAGGGTCCGCCAGCTTGTGGGCATGGAGCCCTGCCAAGGGCAGACGCGAGGTCCGCCGGCTGTAGAGCACGAGGCGCCGTCGGGCGTGGACGGAGGGTCCGCCTTCTTGTGGGCGTGGAGCCCTGCCGAAGGTGGATGCGGGCTCCGCCGACTGTCGAGCGCGGGGCACTGCCGGGCACGGACGGAGGTTCCGCCAGCTTGTGGGCGTGGAACCCTGCCGAAGGCGGACATGGGTTCCGCCGGCTGTCGAGCACGAGGCGCTGCCGGGCGCGGACGGATGGTCCGCCGGCTTGTGGGCGTGGAGCCCTTCCGAGGGCAGACGCGGGGTCCGCCGGCTGTAGAGCGCGAGGCACTGCCGGGCGTGGACGGAGGGTTCGCCTGCTTGTTGGCGTGGAGCCCTACTGAAGGCGGACGCAGGGTCCGCCGGCTATCGAGGGCGAGGCATCGTCGGGCGTGGACGGAGGGTCCACCAGCTGTAGAGCGCGCGACGTCGTCGGGCATGGATGGAGGGTCCGCCGGCTGTCGAGCGCGCGACGTCGTCGGGCGTGGACGGAGGGTCCGCCGGCTGTCGAGGGTGAGGCGCCGCCGGGCGCGGATGGAGGGTCCGCCGGCTGTTGAGCGCGAGGCGCCGCCGGGCACGGACGGAGGGTCTGCCGCTTGTGGGCATGGAGCCCTGCCGAAGGCGGGCGCGGGGTCTGCCAACTATCGAGCGCGAGGCGCCGCTGGACGCGGACGGAGGGTCTGCCGGCTTGTGGGCATGGAGTCCTGCCGTGGGCGGACACGGGGTCCGCTGGCTGTGGAGCGCGAGGCACCATCGGGCGTCGACGGAGGGTCCGCCGTCTTGTGGGTGTGGAGCCCTACCGAAGGTGGACGCGGGTTCCGCCGACTGTCGAGCGCGAGGCGCTGCCGGGAGCGGACGGAGGGTCCGCTGGCTTGTGGGCGTGGAGCCCTGCTAAGAGCAAACGCGGGGTCCGCCGGCTGTAGAGCGTGAGGCGCCGCCGGCGCGGATGGATGGTCCGCGGCTTGTGGGTGTGGAGCCCTGCCGAAGGTGGACGTGGGTTCCGCCGACTGTCGAGCATGAGGCGCTGCCGGGCGCGGACGGAGGCTCCGCCGGCTCGTGGGCATGGAGCCCTGCCGAAGGTGGATGCGGGTTCCGCCGACTGTCGAGCGTGAGGCGCTGCCGGGAGCGGACGGAGGGTCCGCTAGCTTGTGGGCGTGGAGCCCTGCCGAGGGCAGACACGGGGTCCGCCGGCTGTAGAGTGCGAGGCGCCGCCGGGCGCGGATGGATGGTCCACCGGCTTGTGGGTGTGGAGCCCTGTCGAAGGTGGACGCGGGTTCCGCCGACTGTCGAGCACGAGGCGCTGCCGGGCGCGGACGGAGGCTTCGCCGGCTCGTGGGCATGGAGCCCTGCCGAAGGCGGACGCGGGTTCCGCCGGCTGTCAAGCGCGAGGCGCTGCCGGGCGCGGACAGAGAGTCCGCCGGCTTGTCGGCATGGAGCCCTACCGAGGGCAGACGCGGGGTCCGCCGGCTATAGAGCGCGAGGCGTCGCCGGGCGTGGACGGAGGGTCCACCGACCTGTGGGCATGGAGCCCTGCCGAAGGTGGACGCGGGTTCTGCCGTCTGTCAAGCGTGAGGCGCTACCGGGCGCGGATGGAGGCTCCGCCGGCTCGTGGGCGTGAAGCCCTGCCGAAGGCAGACGCGGGTTCTGCCGGCTGTCGAGCACGAGGCGCTGGCGGACGCGGACAGAGGGTCCGCTGGCTTGTGAGCGTGGAGCCCTGCCGAGGGCAGACGTGGGGTCCACTGGCTGTAGAGCGTGAGGTGCCGCCGGGCACGGACGGAGGGTCCGCGGACTTGTGGGCGTGGAGCCCTGCCGAAGGTGGACGCGGGTTCCGCCGACTGTCGAGCAGGAGGCACTGCCGGGCACGGACGGAGGCTCTGCTGACTCGTGGGCGTGGAGCCCTGTCGAAGGCAGACGCGGATTCCACCGACTATCGAGCGTGAGGCGCTGCCGGACGCGGACGGAGGGTCCGTCGGCCGTCGAGCGCGAGGTGCCGCCCGGCGCGGACAGAGGGTCCGCCGCGTTGTGGGCATGGAGCCCTGCCGGAGGCAGACGCGAGGTCCACCTGCTATCGACCATGGTGCCCTGCCAGTAGTAGCCTCCGAGCCTCCGAGCGAGGAGGTTCCTCATGGAAATGATCGTGCAAAAGACAAGGTTATGTCGGCACAGATATATCGAATATTTGATTTTGGCAGCACAAGTTGGAGCAGAGGGTGCCGACTCGGTTTCGTTCGAGCCCCCCTAAATCTTTTTCATGTTCCCTCCGCTCTTTGGCTTTTGCTCTTGCTAGCCAGACAGCCGGGAGCGGTCTGTAGCTGAGACGAAGAGTGGGCCGCGGAATGGAGCGTACAATACTCGGACTCTGGGAGCAGACTCGACCGAGCAGATACTCATAAATGAAATGGCCGGGTTGCCCAAGCCGTTTTCTCCTTTGACGCTCTTCGCGTGTGGTGACCTCTAGCTTGTTCTCTCGCTAGCCGGATAGTCGCGGTGCGATCTGTAGCTGAGACAAAGAGTTGGCCCTCGGTACCATATACGCTACTAAGCCATCTCGTGGGAACTAACGTATCGAGCCAAGCGTCCAGCCCTGGGCCGAGACTAGCTGGCGCCGGGGTGAATAGTAAGGCAGCAGAATAAATGCCGAGATGGTCCCCGAGGGTCGCTCGGGGTTATTTGTTTTGTGTGTACGATGCAAGGGTATGCGTGTGGAGATCTCACATTGCTTTTGGGTGCCGGCGAGGTGGTTTTGTCGTCGACGTGGTCCTGCTGACGTGCATGAAGCGCTGTCGGGCGCGGACGCGGGGTCCACCGGCTGGTGAGCACAAGGTGCTACCGAGGGCGGACGCGGGGTCCATTGGCTGATTTGCACGAGACGCTACCGAGGGCGGACACGGGGTCCGCCGGTTGGTGTGCGCGAGGCGCTACCGGGGCGGACACGGGGTCCGCCGGCTGGAGTGCGCGAGGCGCTGCCGAGAGCAAACATAGGGTCCGCCGGCTGGAGTGCACGAGGCGCTGCCGAGGGCGGACGCGGGGTCCGCCGGCTAGTGTGCACGAGGCACTGCCGGGGGCGGACGCGGGGTCCTCCTACTGGAGTGCGCGAGGCATTGTGGAGGGTGGACGCGAGGTCTGCTGGCTGGTGTGCGCGAGGCGCTGCCAAGGGCGGACGCGGGGTCCGCCGGCAGGAGTGCGCGAGGCGCTCTGGAGGGCGGACGCGGGGTCTGCCGGCTGGTGTGTGCGAGGCGCTGCCAAGGGCGGACGCGGGGTCCGCCGGCTGCAGTGCATGAGGCGCTGCCGAAGGGTAGCCTCCGAGCCTCCGAACGAGGGGGTTCATTGCTTTTTTGACGTTGCTGAGATGGTTGTTGGCGAAGACAGCTGGCGTGGTTTGTCGCTTGCGGAGCGCACTGGTACACCCGCTGGGTGTATCCTTCGAGCCTCCGGGTGCTCGAAGGGGGTCCTGGCAGGTCGGGTCCGACCGCAGACATCGATGCGGATGAGTGGCCAGGGTGGCTCCTCAGCCGGCCAGGCGACGGAGGCGGCAGACGGACCGAGAGGGCCGCGGCAGGCCGTCCGAGTGGCGAAGCAAGCGGACGGGCAGACAACCATTTTGTTCTTCTTTTTTCTTTCTTTTTTTGGAGCCAGACCACCTCATGATTTTTTTTCTTCCTCGAATAGGCCCGGACAGCTGGCCGTGCCGGACGCAGGAGCCGGCGGGCACGCGGGGGCGGCAGCCAGGGTCTGGGCATGACAGCGGCGGCCGACGGCCGGGCGTGGTGGCGGCAGCCAGCCGACGCGCATGGGCGGGACCGGCTGGCGACGAGCTAGCGACAGGGCCAACGGTGCCGGCCAGCACGGGAGCCGGCCGACGGCGGGGCGAGCAGCGTCGGCACGCGTGGGAGCCGGCTGCTGGCGTGGAGTGGCGCGAGGCGGCGATGGAGGCCGTCGGGAGGCGGCGTGGGCGGTCGGACGAGGCGCAGGAGCGGCGGGGCCAGCCGGACGGCGGGCCGACGCACGCAGGAGGACCCAACGCGGAGAGCGACACAACACATTCGGCAACCGGCCCATGGCGGCATGGGCGCACGGAAGGAGCAGGGCCGGCTGTCGGCATTCCGGACGCGGAGCGAGGGAGGCCAGCAGCGCGGGAGGAGCAGCCGGCGCGGGGAGCGACGCAGCGCAGCCAGCAGCCGTCCTGCGGCGGCACGGGCACGCGGAAGGAGCAGGGTTGGCTCGCGGGCGCGGACACGAGCAGCGCGGCAGCCGACACGGGGATGTGGCCAGCTAGTAGCTGGCTCGCGGGCATGCACGGAGCTGGTGCGGCGCAACCGGCCGGGCGAGGCAGTGAGCGGAGGTGTGGGGGCGAGGTCAGATGGCGTTGGGGACGGGGCCGGCGGCCAGGCGGCCAGGGCGGAGCCAAATTTGGAGCAGGCTGGCGTCCGGCGCGCCCTGCAGCGGAGGTGAGGCCGCGAGGGCGCCCGGGGGCCGGACAGGCAAAGGCCGAGCCTGCCATGGCTCGGGAGGCAGAGGCCAAAACCGCACGGGGCAACGAGGAGAGAGCCGATGCCATGGAGCGGCGTGGGTACGGGTGCGAAGGAGGACCAGCCGGGGGCCGCAGCAGCCGCCGGGAGGACGGCAGCAACAAGCTCGACGGCCAGGGGGCAGCGCCAGTGCAAGGAGGATTCGGCGGCGACCCGCTATGGCCGCGAGTCGTTGGCGGTGGCGCATGCAGGGTTGTGGAAACGGTCAGCGAGGCGTGCGCGCCACGACCAGGCGCGGGCGGAGGACCGCGGGAGCGATGATTCACGGTGATGATGACGAAGGCGGCAGTGAGGTCGTGGCACCACGCGCACTCGCCCCAGGGGCGTGCTGATGTCGAGCCCCCGACTCCCCGAGAGGCGACGGTGGCGACGCCGCGCTGGCGACGACGAAGAGGGTGAAGCCGACGACAAGGTCGCGCCGCCCAGCGCGGCTGCCCCGGGGGCGAGTTGATGTCGAGCCCTCAAGCGCGGCCGGAGAGACGACAGTGATGTCACGACGGAGAGGACGAAGATGGTCCCGCCCGGACAGCGGTTCCAGCAGCAGCTGGCCCCACGGTGGGTGCCAACTGTCATCGTTTTCTCACGGGGGGTCACGTGAGACGGCAGGTGCCATGGGATGGCTTATCGAGGTGAGGGCAAGGCTGTCGTGGATGATCTGGGATGGGTATGCGAATGGCACGCAGTGGTTTACCCAGGTTCGGGGCTCTCCGGAGAGATAACACCCCTACTCCTGCATGTTTATATATCTATGGAATATCTGGTACATGGTTGCTCTTGGAGCTGTTTGGGGAGGAGAGCCATGAGACTTCTTGCCTCATACATGAGTGTGAGAGGAGCTAACCCCCCTTGAGAGAGTGGGAGGGGGCCTTTATATAGGCATGGATGGGTAGCTTGGGATGTAAGACATAGTGGGTAGCTTACATCCCAAGCAGCTTGAGGTGTAAGCTACCTTGGGTAGCTTACAAGTCAAGCCACAAGTAGCTTGTAGAGTAAGTTATGTCTATCCCGTGGTGTACTTTATAAATTAGTGTCCAGGGGGCAGGTTACAGTGTAGAGAGTACTACATGACGCGCATACAGTGTGCTCCTGCTTGCCAGTAGCGCGCCGCCATGAGATGTGGCCGTCTAGTCCGCGTGTGTCCGATGGGACGTCGGGAGTTGACTTCGTCAGGCCACAGCCGGACAGGAGGAGGCTAACAAGCCGGACGGGTGGAGGCTGTCAAGCCGGACGGGAGGCTGCCGAGCCGGATGGATGGAGGCTGCCAAGCCAGACGGGTGGAGGCCGTCAAGTCGGACGGGTGGAGGCCGTCAAGCCGGACGGGAGGCTGCCGAGCTGGAATGATGAAGGCTGCCAAGCCGGACGGGAGGCTGCGGAGCCGGACGGATGAAGGCTGCCGAGCCGGACGGGTGGAGGCTGCCGAGCCGGACGGATGGAGGCTACCGAGCCGGATGGGAGGCTGCCGAGCCGGACATGAGGCTGCCGAGCTGGACGGATGAAGTCTGCCGAGCCGGACGGGAGGCTGCCGAGCCAGACGGATGAAGGCTGCCGAGCCGGATGGGTGGAGGCTATCGAGCCGGACGGATGAAGGCTGCCGAGCCGGACGGGTGGAGGCTGCCGAGCCGGACAGCTACAGTGTCGTCAACTACAGTGTTGTCAGCTCACTTCTTCGTTTGTCTTGTTGGGCTTGGCATGCCGGGGGTGGGTCCCCTGACGTTTTAAAATGCTGAGTCGTCTCCTTGAGCCTACCCAGAGGTAATCCCCCCGATAACGCAGGTCTGCTCTCTTACGATGACGAGGTTTTCGACGAGCGCTTCCCCAATCCTAACAAGGGGAGTGTGTATGCTTTGTCCCCTTCCTCCTCCGGGGCCTTGGGTTTCCAATCCATCCGTTCCTGAAGGGGTTGCTGGAGTTCCATGGTATCCAACTCCACCATCTCACTCCAGGGTCAATTTTACACATCTCGGGCTTCGTTGCTCTCTGCGAGATGTTCTTGGGGTGCAAAGCACACTTCGATTTGTGGAGGAAATATTTGTATCTCGTCCCCCGAACTCAGGACAAGACCATTTTGGAGGTCGGCGGAGCCGAAGTGTGCCGCATAGCGAGGACGGGGTATCCGGCAGCCACACCAAAGAAGTTCGAAGGATGGACCTCGAAGTGGTTTTATATTGAAGATGTACCCCTGTTTGAACCAACTCGGATAGGTCTTCCCGAATACTCCGACATCCTCCTGAAGAAGAGGTACAACTGGCGGCCAAGAAGCTCGTCCCAGGAGGAAAGCGTCGAAGTGTGGTGCCTAGTCACGCAGGTGCGGATGCTTGTCCACCATCAACGAACCATGATCGACGTCATGGCTGCTGCCATCTCCCCGTGTGTGCAGCCCCTCCAACAGAGGGTACACCCCCTATGGCGATACAACGGGACAAGCAACACTACGCGCTCATAAAAGCAAGGGCCCGCCAATCCGACGGCGTTGGCTGCCGCACTTGCCGACCTGTACAAAGGAGAGCAAGAAAACTTTGTTCAGCGGGCAACTAAGGAAGGATATTCGGCCCACACTCCTATCAAATGGGTAAGCCTTTCTCTTTCAAACACGATAATAGTTCGTGTTTTCTATTCCGCACTTTTTCTAACCGAATCCTAACGTGAACAGGAATGGAGGAGTTTCGTCGAGACAGTCAACTGTCCGGCTCCTCAGCTCGAGAACCATTCATGCGACAATGATCCGGGTTTCAACGAGGACCCGGATCTTCTTCTTGACTTTGAAACGGAGTCTACTTCCAAGGCAGCATCGTCCAAACCCCAATGTCTATCATAGTCGATTACCACGGGTCATTCTCCATCCCTGTTGCGGACAAGAAGAAAAACACCTCCCGCAAGAGGCCAGGAGCACCCCGGACAGGCCGGTCCCGAGTCCCAAGCGCCTCCGATCCGCGCTCCACACATCGGCAGCCGAAGCTACGCCCGAGTCGGAGGCCAATAGGGATCCTTTGAAGGAGCCAAACATGGGGACGAATCCACCTGCCCGCTCATCCTGAAGGTACATTATTCGGTTTAACCGCTAATCGCTCCGATCAATAGAGTCTTACAATAGTTTATTGAAATATTTAGGCAAAAGGCCCAATCCTCTCCTACTGAAGGGGTTACCCGGGTGTCTGGGGGCGCCCGAAGTTCCCAAGCCATGACCCATGCGGCTTTTGCTACAGAAGCCCCCATGGACAATCCAGCGCCTGCGATTCTGGTGACGGTGTATCTGTCACCAAATCGGAGGTGGACAGTGCCATGCATCATCGACAATGATGGGAAGCCATGTGGCACCCAATTTTTTCCGAACAGGAGTTCGGCGCCCTTCGCTCGGCGGATGCGCACCTTGGTGCTGCCCGAGCTGGGTTCGGCGAGGCTATGAAGTTGATAACAACCAGCATACAAGTAAGTGATGGTTTTTTATAGAATCCGAACATTTGTGTAAGCCTAGTAGCCCCCGAGCCTTAATTTGTTTTGGAACAAATGAATTAAGGGTCTCCGCATTGTTTGACTACTGACGCGGGCCACAAAGCAACAATTTGAGCAATCTGCCAAGGAGCTCGAGGAGAGCCGCACGGAAGTACAATCTGTGAAGGCCGAACTAGCACAAGTGAAGAGCTTCACAAGAGAGGCCCACGGTGAGTATGCATTTACTGCTAATCTTTATACATCATCGTGCCTAACATACGCATTTCGTGTAGCAGCCGAATCAATAGGACACATGGAAAGGCAGCTGGAAGAAGCCCGGGACTCTCAGAGGTACGCGGAGTCCCAGCACCAGGCTGGATGCCTTGTTATACAAAAGCAGGCCGAATTGGTCCAAGCTCAAGAAGAGAACCGAAAGTAGAGGGGCGTGTTCGGTAAGCACAATTCCACTATCAGCAAATATTTTTGATGTAGGAAATAATAGTAAGCATGTTCTTGTCTTATGTGCAGGCCTCCTGTCCGGGCATCCTGAAGAGGAGATCGAATCATACCAGGGGGGCCTGTTGAAGGAGATGACCTCTCTCCATAAGCACGTGCAGAAAGCAATGAAAGGAATGGTGAAGGCACCATGGCCTACCGAACACACACTTGAAGGGATAGCCGCACTCGTGGATCGATTCAAGGGGGATCGAAATAGGTTCGAGCTGTGGAAGAATTCGGCTTGCCGTGAGGGAGCACGGGAGGCGTGGGCAATGATCAAGACCCATTTCACCAGACTTAACCCCGAGCATATGGCGCACATTGGTCCCGTGGGATCGTATGGAAAAGAAGTGCCACTCCGCCTGGTGTATGACCAGGTGCTGCTTGTCGCCCGTCTTTCGCAAGTGGACTGCCCCCTTAACACAATAATTGATAATCTCGATCAGCAGCCACACCTGTAATTTATATTTATATTTGTAAAACAATCTGTGTTGTAAACTTTGTCTTAACCGGCCATCAGCTTCTCTCCCCCCCGTGCGAAGAGCTCGGGAGTGTTCCTCCTTTATTTGTCCCTCCAAAAGAGCAAACTATATTCGGGGAAACAGGCAATCCAGCCATGTGGTACGAACAGACAGAAATCACACAGAAAGATATGTTATATTACTAATTAGCATAAGAAACATCTTCCGAGGAAAATGATAACGACCGGAGCCATATAAGGTGTTTCCATCAAAGCCGACCAATAGTCTACATAAGATAGCTAGCTTTCAGCTTCACCCGTCTGAGGTACGTGTATGGATTACCGCAGGAGAAAAAAGGAAAAAAAATAACAAGAGGAAAAAAAGAAAAAATGTATGATTTCTCTATCGATACATTTCATCGGGGCTCTACGAAGATCATAGATAGAATGCCGCATACTTGCAGTATGCGACTAATTGTTTTTTGGGAAGAAAAGGAAAAAATAGCACCTCTATCGATACCTTTCATCGGGGCTCTACGAAAATCATAGATAGAATGCCGCATACTTGCAGTATGCGGCTAATTGTTTTTTGGGAAGAAAAGGCAAAAATAGTACCTCTATCGATACCTTTCATCGGGGCTCTACGAAGATCATAGATAGAATGCCGCATACTTGCAGTATGCGGCTAATTGTTTTTTGGGAAGAAAAGGCCCAAGCAACAGTGATAATGACCGGAGCTGTATAAGGTGTTTCCATCAAAGCCGACCAATTGTCTACATAAGATAGCTAGCTTTCAGCTTCACCCGTCTGAGGTACGTGTGTGGATTACCATAGGAGAAAAAGGCAAAAAAATAACAAGAGGAAAAAAGAAAAAATGTGGGGGAGTTTAGACGACACCGGTTTATCCATAGAAGCGCCGAAGACGAGCTGAGTTCCATGGGTTCGGTTCAAGGCGATTATAGGATGGACTCCGCAGACGGTAGGCACCTCCTGCGAGTACTTCGTCAATGATGAAAGAGCCCTCCCGTTTGGGGTTAAGTTTATGTTTCTGTTTCTCCAGGAGCCATAGGACGAGTTCGCCTATGTTGTATGCTTTTGCCCTGACCTCCCTACTTTGGTAACGTCGAGCTTGCTGTTGGTAAAGAGTGAAACGAACCAGAGCTATGTCACGCTCTCCCTCCAAGGCATCTAAGTCGTCTTTACGATCTAACTCGGCCTCCTTTTCCTCATACATGCGCACTCTTGGTGCGTCGTGGATAATATTGCAAGGGAGAACTGCCTCCGCCCCATAGACCATAAAGAACGATGTGTAACCCGTTGATCTATTCGGGGTAGTACGCAGGCCCCATAGAACGGAGTCGAGTTCCTCCACCCAATGACATTCCGACTCATCAAGAGACCGGACCAAACGTGGCTTGATGCCGCTCATGATAAGACCGTTTTCTCGCTCGACCTGTCCGTTGGTCTGCGGATGATAGACCGACGCATAATCAAGCTTTATGCCCATTTTGCGCACCAGTCCTTGACCTCTTGGGCCATGAAGTTGGATCCATTATCCGTTATTATATTATGCGGGACACCGTAACGGTATACTATGCTAGATATAAAGTTGATCACTCGTCCGGATTTAGTCGACTTAACGGGCTTCGCTTCTATCCATTTCGTGAACTTGTCCACCATCACCAGTAGGTATTTATTTTTCTTGGATCCCCCTTTAAGGGGTCCAACCATGTCCAGCCCCCAGACCCCAAAAGGCCAGGTGTTCGGAATAGTTTGAAGAGCTGTTGGGGGCATGTGACTTTGGTTTGCGAAGAGTTGACACCCAACGCAATGTTGAACAAGTGACTCGGCGTCCATCCGAGCTATAGGCCAAAAGAAACCAGCTCGGAAGGCCTTGCTGCCAAGGGATCTTGCCATGGCGTGATGCCCGCCCATGCCTGCATGGATTTCGGCAAGGAGCTCCTGCCCTTCTTCCATGGATATACACCTCTGTAATATTCCGGTGGTGCTTTTCTTGTATAACTCACCCTCGTGTACTTTGTAGGCCTTGGATCGCCGAACTATGCGTCATGCCTCAGTTTGATCGTCGGGGAGTTCCTTGTGAAGAAGGTAAGTGCGGAAGGGCTCTGTCCATGGTGCAATTACTGCCATTACCTCATTAGCCGAGGGCGTCTCATTCGTTGTGGAGCCGCTGATAATGCCATCGTCTGGCTCATTTATAGGGGAACAACTTCGTCAGTCGTATTCGGACCGACGTCGTTGTTGTCGTCCTGCCACACTATAGAGGGCTTAAAGAGCTGCTCCAAGAAGGTGTTTCTTGAGATGGGTTCGCGCTTGGCTCCCATATGGGCCAGTATGTCGGCGGCTTGGTTGTTGTCGCGAGCGACGTGGTGGAATTCCAACCCCTCGAACCGAGCCGATATCTTGAGGACGGCGTTTCTATATGCCACCATCTTCGGATTTTTGGCATCGAACTCGCCGTTAATTTGGGATATGACCAAGTTTGAGTCTCCTCGTACCTTTAGCCGTCGTATGCCCATTGAAACTGCCATCCGAAGACCATGGAGAAGAGCTTCATATTCGGCTGCATTATTGGAGTCAGCATACATGATTTGCAACATGTATCGCACATTGTCGCCTGTGGGGGATGTGAGAATAACTCCAGCCCCCAGACCGGCCAAGGTCTTGGATCCATCAAAGTACACTGTCCAATGGGAGTATGCAGTGTATTCCTTGGGGAGCTCGGCCTCTGTCCATTCAGCTAGGAAGTCTGCTAGTACCTGAGATTTAATGGCACGACGTGGCTTGTAGGTTATTTCAAAGGGAAGAAGCTCAATGGCCCATTTGGCTATGCGGCCGGTGGCATCTGTGTTGTTGATTATATCATTCAGGGGGACTTCCGATCCCACTGTTACCACACACTCCTGGAAGTAGTGTCTGAGTTTCCTCGACGCCATGAATACTGTATAGGATATTTTTTTGGTAATGTGGGTATCTGGACTTGCACTGCAGTAGCACTTCTGACACATAATATACCGGTTTGTGAGTCCGGAATTTATGTCCCTCCTCATCTCGTTCAATGATGAGTACCGAATTAACGACTTTGTTGGTGGCTGATATGTATAACAACATGGGCTCACTAGAGCCCGGTGTCGTGAGTATGGGATTGGTTGCCAGCAGTGTTTTGATTTCTTCTGACGCAGCCACTGCCTCATCGGTCCATTCAAAATTGTTGGTCCGTTTCGGTAGTTTATAGAGCGGCAAAGCCTTTTCTCTGTGGTGAGAGATAAAGCGGCTTAACGCCGCTATGCACCCGGCTAGCCTCTGGACATGCTTCAGCTCTGTGAGGATTGCAAGTTCTGATAGAGCATGGATTTTAGCCGGATTTGCCTCTATTCCTCTATGGGAGATGATGAATCCAAGTAGCTTACTAGAGGGAACTCCGAATACACATTTTTCCGGATTGAGCCGTATATCATATTCACGTAGACTAGTGAAGGTTTGCCGTAAGTCGACGATCAACTGGCCGACGTGTTTGGTTTTATTACCACATCATCCACGTTTACTTTGACAGTCTTACCGACCTGTGTCGGGAGATAGGTTTGGATCATGCGTTGGTATGTGGCCCCATCGTTTTTTAGCCCAAAAGGCATCGTGTTGAAACAGAATGGCCCGTAGGGGGTGATGAATGCAGTAGCCGCTTGATCAGATTCCTTCATTTTTATTTGATGGTATCTGGAGTAAGTGTTGAGGAAACACAACAAATCATGTCCGACTGTGGCGTCAACGATCTAGTCTATGCGTGGTATGGGGAAAGGGTCCTTCTGGCAGGCCTTGTTGAGGTCTTTGAAGTCGACACACAGCCGCCAGGACTTGTCTTTCTTAGGTACCATCACTAGGTTCGCTAGCCACTCAGGGTGTTTAATATCCCGCATAAATACGGCCTCGAGCAGTTTAGCTAATTCTTCACCCATGGCTTGCCGTTTGGGCTCGGAGAAGTGGCACAGAGTCTGTTTTACGGGCTTAAAGCCCGAGATAATGTTTAATATGTGTTCAGCGAGCTGACGTGGGATTCCAGGCATATCAGAAAGATGCCATGCAAAAATGTCCCAATTCTTGTGGTGGAAATTCCGCAGCGCTTCATCCACAAGGGTATCGAGCTGGGCTCCAAAGGATGCTGTCTTATTGGGGTCCGTTGGATGTACCTGAAATTTAACGATTTCCTTTGCGGGTTTAAAGGACGTGGACTTGGGCCTTTTGCTAAGGATCGCATCATCCTTTTTAACTGTCGACCGTAAGGCGTTCAACTCTTCGGCGGTGCAAGTTTCCGCTAATGCCTCGAGAGCGAGCGCTGTCGTTTTGTTTTCGGCCCAAAGGGCTATGTTTGGATCACTGGAGATCGTGATCACTCCATTTGGTCCTGGCATTTTGAGTTTCATGTACCCGTAATGGGGTATAGCCTGGAAATTTGCAAAGGTGTCGCGTCCCAATATGGCGTGATAGCCGCATGGGAATGGGACAATGTGGAAGAGAAGTTCTGAGGATCGGTACTTTTCGGGCATGCCGAACACAATGTCCAGGATGATACATCCAGAACAACGTGCCTCTCTCCCTGGGATAATTCCCCGGAAGGTTGTGTTGCTATGTTCGATGCGGGATCGGTCGGACTGTATTTTTTCCAGAGTGGCCTCATATATGAGGTTAAGACCACGGCCACCGTCCATTAGCACTTTATGTAGCCTATATCCATCAATGATGGGATTCAAGACTAGAGCGGCCGGTGAGTGACCGGGAAGAATGGGCGGCTGATCAGTGTCCCCGAAAGTAATCAGTATGTCTGCCCATGGGCTAGTGGATGCCACATGGTAGACTTGCTCATACTCCCTAAGAGCTCTTTTACGCCTGTTCCTCGAGGGGAAGGTCTCATAGACCGTCAGGACTTCGGCATTGAATTCGGGCAGCGAAGAGGAACGCCTACTCGACAAAGGTGTTTTGAGGATGGCCTCACCACTTTTTGTGACTTGCCTGACGACCCAGCAAGCTCTAAGGCTGTGAGTTGGGTTTGTGTTTAACAATAGTGAGTGTGTGGGGCAAGGTTTATCCAATAGTCCGTCTAGGACAGTGTCGGTCCCTAAAAAAGGCTTGTTTATTTTTTTGATGGATTCATACCTGGCTAGCCGATTTGGAGGTATCCTATTTCTCCGAGGTCCTCTAGGGTGTTTGGGGAGAATTGGTTCCAAGTACAATTGTTTGGATTGCCATACGCTCTCCATGGCACATTATTTTTGTACCAATTGAGATAACTCCGAAAAGTTATTTATGAGTCGGTGGGCCAGGGTATTAAGAATCCCTTCATCATGGCAATTGCGAATGAAAATCCCTTCATCAGGGTATTAAGAATCCCTTCATTCGCAATTCTTGAGCCGACACATGAGCACGCCATCCAAACTTCTGACATCCATCGCACTTAAGAACCAAGTCTTCCACGTCCTTATGAGCTGTTAGCCAGAAAAAACCATGCCGAAACGCTTTGGCCACCAGAGACTTTGAGCCGGCGTGATGACCGCAATTGCCAACGTGAATCTCGTTCAAAATTTCCTTACCTTCTTCAGGTGAAACACAACGTTAAAAACCTCCGGTAACGCTGCACTTATGTAGCTCGCCATTAATGATTGTCATAGACTTAGATCACCTGATGATCTATCTTGCCAAGGTCTCATCCTCAGGTAACTTGCCGCGAGTCAAGTACGCTAGATAAGGTAGCTTCCAGTCAGGGATAGCATGCAGAGTCGCCACCAGCTGCCCCTCCGGGTCAGGTATAGCCATATCTTCCTCTGAAGGTAGCTTGAGTGACAGGTGATGTAGCACCTCTAAGAACACGTTAGGTGGCACCGGCTTTTGCTGGGAGCCCAGCCTTGACAATGCATCAACCGCCTCTATTTTACGACGATCAATATGATCTACCTGATACCCCTTGAAGTGACCAGCGATGATACCTACCAGCTGACAATAAGCCGCCATCCGCGGGTCCTTGGAATCCCACGTGCCTGAAACTTACTGGGCCACGAGGTCTGAGTCGCCGAGACATCTAACCCGGCTCAGGTTCATCTCCTTAGCCACCCGAAGGCCATGAAGTAAAGCTTGATACTCAGTTGCATTGTTAGTACAAGGAAACATCAACCTTAGCACATAACAGAACTTGTCACCTTTAGGGGAGGTTAAGACAACCCAGCCCCTGATCCTTCCAACTGCCTGGATCCGTCAAAGTGAATCATCTAGTACGTGTTATCTGGCTTCTCCTCGGGCGCCTGACACTCTGTCTAGTCATTTATGAAATCTACCAAGGCTTGAGACTTGACTGCCGTGCGAGGCACATATTTCAGATTAAGAGGTCCAAGCTCCAATGCCCACTTAGCAATCCTGCCGGTGGCTTCTCTGTTTTGAATTATGTCTCCCAAGGGGGCAGAGCTAACCAATGTGATTTGGTGTCCGAGGAAGTAAATCTTTAGCCTACGATTCGCCATGAACACCACATATATTAGCTTCTGCCAATGCGGGTACCTCTGCTTGGACTTTGTTAGGACTTTATTGATGTAGTAAACCGGCCTCTGAACCGGATATTCTTTCCCTGCCTCTTTACGCTCAACAACAATCATGGCGATGACTGCCCTGTTATTAGCCACCACGTATAAGAGCAAAGGTTCCTTCTCAACCGGAGCAGCTAAGATTGGTGGCTCTGTGAGTTGCTTCTTGAGTGCCTCAAACGCCTTACCCGCTGCCGTACTCCAGACAAAGTTGTCTGTCTTCTTCATCATCTGGTATAAAGGAATATCCTTCTCACCAAGGCGGCTTATGAACCGGCTTAACGTAGCGATTCAACCATCTAGGCGCTGAACATCATTGATGCATATCGGCTCAGATAGGGATGTAATAGCCTTTATTTTGTCCGTATTAGCCTCAGTGCCACGTTCGGAGACCAGAAAACCCAAAAGCTTGCCTATAGGAACTCCAAAAACACACTTAGCCGGGTTAAGCATCATCTTGTAAACCCGTAAGTTATCGAAAGTTTCCTTTAGGTCGTCAAGTAGAGTCTCCTTCTTCCTTGACTTGACCACAATATCATCCACATATGCATGAACATTGCATCCAATTTGACTGTGAAGATAGTTTTGCACACAACGCTGGTAAGTCGCCTAGGCACTCTTGTTACTGAAAGGCATGGACACATAGCAGAAAGCACCAAAAGGCATGATGAAAGTCGTCTTCTCTTGGTCCTTGACTGCCATGTTGATCCGATGATAACCGGAATAAGCGTCCAGGAAGCATAAGCTCTCACAACCCGTCGTTGCATCAATAATCTGGTCGATACGGGGGAGACCAAACGGGTCAACCGGACAGGCCTTGTTAAGATCCGTGTAATCCACACACATACGCCACGCGCCGTTCTTCCTAAGCACTAGCACCGGGTTAGCAAGCCACTCTGGGTGAAACACTTCAACGATGAACCCCGCCACCAGAAGTCGGGACACGTCTTCCCCAATAGACTTGTGTCTTTGTTCATTGAACCGCCGGAGAAACTGCTTAACCGACTTAAACTTAGGATCCACATTAAGGTGGTGCTCAGCGAACTCCCTCGGTACACCCGGCATGTCAGAAGGTTTCCATGCGAAGATGTCCCAATTCTCACAGATGAATTCGATTAGCGCGCTTTCCTATTTGGGATCCATATTGGCCCCAATAGTGAACTGTTGTGGTGAGTCGCCCAGAGAGAAATCCACCAACTTGGTATCATCCGCCGCAAACTTGAGGGGCAGCTCAGATTCTGTGGTAGGCTTTTTGAGTGGAGTCATGTCCTCTGGGTCAACATTTTCCTTGTAGAACTTGAGCTCTGCTTCAGCACAACTTGACTTTGTGTAAGCTGCATCTCCTTCCTCACACTCAATGGATGTCTTCTGATCACCATGCACGGTAATCGTTCCATTCAACTCGGGCATCTTGAGCTGTAAGTAGACATAGCAAGGCCTAGCCATGAACTTGGCATAAGTCGGGTGTCCAAACAGAGCATGATATGGACTTTTGATTTTTACCACCTCAAACCACAAAGACTCCACTCTCTAGTTGTATTCATAACCAAAGGCAACTTCCAAAGAGATCTTACCCACTGGGTAAGCTGACTTTTCGGGCACCACACCATGAAAGACTGTCGAAGAAGGACTAAGATCCTTATCAAGCAATTTCATCCGGAGGAAGGTGTCATAATATAGGATATTGATGCTGCTACCGCCATCCATAAGCACCTTAGTGAACACATATCCTCCCACTTGGGGGGAAACCACCAAAGCCAGCTGCCCCGGGTTGTCAACACGCGGCGGGTGATCCTCTCTACTCCAAGTTATGTCATACTCAGACCAATTCAAATATTGCGGGAGAGCCGGTGTGACTGCATTAAACGCCTGCTTGTGCACCTTCTGGTCTCGCTTGTCAAGGCAGGCTGTAAAAACGTGATATTGACCCGTGCTGAGTTGCTTCGGATCACTCTGATACCCAGATTGGTTATTCTGCTGCTGATTACTGCCACCAGATTGTTGATGATGACTTCCTTGATTGCTCTGACCCTGATACCCGGATCCTGAGCCGCCGGCGCCAAGACCAGCTCCTGGCATGTGTGGCCTTGAGCCGCCTGGTGGGCCACCATCGTTGTTATGATGCTACTGCAAGCTATAATCCCGAAACTGCCGCATAATGTGGCAATTCCTCCATGTATGGCCCGTCGCCCTATCAGGCCGGCTGTGCTCCAGACAAGGTTTATTGAGCATCTCCTCCAAGTTGAAAGGAGTTTTACCTTATTGAAGGGCTGCCTGAAGTTCCCGTTGCCCTTAGCACGATTGTTCCCGGCGCTGGTGTTTGCCACCAATTTTTGATGAACTTCACCTTTAGATTGGCCCAGGAATTAATGGTGTTGGGTGGCAATCCCTTCAACCACGTGCGATCTGGACCTTCCAGCATCATGATGAAATATTTGGCACATACTGCATCGTTGACGTCTAACATCTCCATGGCCAGCTCATAGCTTTCAATCCAAGCCTCTGGAGGTAGGTCAGCAGTATAATTTGGGACCTTGCGAGGGCCCTTGAAATCTTTCGGTAGATGCTCGTTCCACAAAGCCGGCCCTAAGCACGGCACTCCCACGGCCCTGGAGGTTTCTCCTGCTCCTACTGAGGCTGAGGGTGCAGGCTCTCGATGAGCCACCGCCGCCGCCAGAGCCGCCGCCTCTTGGTGTGCTCTCGCTCGATCCACCAGCGCTGAGCATCCAGAGCCGCCCGGTAACCTTGCAGAGGGTCCCGATGTCGGTCACTGCTAGAAACTGCCGACGACTCATAACGCCGGTTGTAGCTACGGCTGGGGATGGGGGTGGAATGCACCCGACTCCGGCTGTAAGTATACTTCTCCTGCTGGGCCACCGCTGTCTGCAGGTATCCAATAGCATTCCACACCGCCACCATGTTCTCCGTTGGGTTTGAATAGTGACCCATTAGCGTTGGGAAAGCCACTGGTGAGGTCTGGTTTCGTCGGGGCGGGTTAAGCTGCTGACGCTGAACCGCCAGCCGGCTTCCAGGTGTTTCCGCTGTCTGTCCCGTTCCTGGCGTGTTGAAAAGGTTCCTGACCTCATACTGATCCGGTAAGCGGGACTGATGCCTCATACGCTGATCCGCCTCTACAGACTGCTGCTCTAGCTCAAGGCGGAAAGCATCCGCCCTAAGGCTCTCCGCCTCCGCCTCCATCTAATCCTTCAGTGCATTGATCTCCTATTGGACCTCGGCCATCTGGTCCTTCAGCCTTGCGATCTCCGTGTTCTGGGCCGCTTGATTTTTAGCTATGACCTCGATAGCCATCAGGGTTGTAAGCTCGTTAATTACATCCAAAAGAACCTGAGTCGGCGGCCTATCAGCCACCGATCCAGCTGCGTCGGCGGCTGTACTGCCCGGGGCGGGTGCTGAACCTGCCATGAGATGGCAGCCCGGCTCGGCAGCTCATAATCCTCCGGCTCGCGATATTCTGACTCGGTGTAAGGCTCGACGTACCCCTGAGCTTGCCATTGTGAAGCTCGTAAATTGATTCTGTCTATTCGCTCGAAGATCCGTCCTCTGAGCAGATGAGAGTTTCCTGTGACATAGAACCTTCAAGATCCATGCCGTGAGTAAAGCCGACAAAGACATGCTTCCTGGCCGGGTCAGCACGGGCGGATTGCACATGTCGGGTGGGTTGCGCGCGCCGGGCCAGCTCGACGATGTCGGTGCAGACATCCGACCCGGGTTCAGATCCGCTGATCTTGTAGATGAAGACGTGGATTCCACCAAAGGGGATCCGGAAACCATACTCGATTGAGTCAGCCTCGGGGCCCCAGCCGGCGTCATCGATGTAGAGCCGTCCACGACGATTCTTGTTCATCCTGCCAACAGCGTACCCCATTGATCCCTAGGAGAGAGCCCTTTGAGAACTCAACACCACCAAGCGCTAGCCCCACGGTGGGCGCCAACTATCGTGGTTTTGTCACGGCAGATGTCTGAAGACTTGGGTTCAAGGCCATCGCTACGGTGGTGGACTCGAAGGGGTTGGTTGAGACGAGGGGCATGAGTTTACCCAGGTTCGTCCCCTCAAGAAGAGGTAAAAGCCTACGTCCTGCTTGTGTTGTATTGATTAGAGTATCGATTACAAGGGAGCGGATTCGCTTGACCTAGCTCTCGATTGATTGTTTTTTGTCTAAGCCACCCCGGGGTCTCGCCTTTATATAAGAGGCCGAGGCCCTGGGTTACACGAGTCCTATATCGACTCTTACAACATAGACCATCCTGCCTCTAAGTCGCCTTGCCATCTTGGGCAAACCATCTCTGGGCGGCTTAACCGCTCGGGTCTTCACACCATCTTCTGTCTGGGCCTTCGTCTTGGCCCATCTTGGTGAGCCGCCATACAGCCAGGCCTACGTCTTTCGGCCCGCCTCACTGGCCTGGATTGTGAGCCGCTAGGTATGACCCAGCCCCGCCTGGGAGGGTCTTACCACGGGGTTATATCCCCAACAGTATGAATATTCTACGAAACAAAAAACATGCAACAAACAGGAACTAGCTGTAGGCACTGGATCAATATGTTAGTCCCAAAAATAGTATATAAAGTTGCCAAAAGTATATGAAAGTTGTAGAATATTGGCATGAAATAATCAAAAATTATAGATACGACGGAGACGTACCGGTGACATTGGAGTATCTAGGAGACATTAGGGTTCTGGTTGATGTGTATCTTAAGGTGTTGTTTTAGTATGAACTCTAGGGCTGTCCGTGACACCTATAGGGATAGCTCATAAGATTGATCAGAAAATATAAATTTGAGGTGGTTTCATACCCTACAATAATTTCTTTGTTAGTTCTCCGCTATTTGTGACTTTGGAGTGAACTCTTTGTCGCACGAGAGGTACTTACATATGATTGAACTATGCCAATATTGTTGAGAGAAATTGCACTAGTGAAAGTATGAACTCTAGGCCTTGTTTCCAAGCATTTATACAATGTTTTGCTCGTTGTTTACTATTTGTTATCTTGCTTTTTTTATATTTTCAGATTACAAAAACCTATATCTACCATCCATATTGCACTTGTATCACCATCTCTTTGCCGAACTAGTGCACCTATACAATTTACCATTGTATTGAGTGTGTTGGGGACACAAGAGACTCTTTGTTATTTAAAATTGCCGTTGTCCTACAAAACTCTGCGCTTGGAGGCCCAACACGAGTCTACAAGAAGAAGGTTGTGTAGTAGACATCAAGCTCTTTTCTGGCGCTGTTGCAGGGGAGGTGAGTGCTTGAAGGTATATCTTTAGATCTTGCAATTAAATATTTTAGTATTTTGTTTTTCACTAGTTTGGTTTTATAAAAGAAAACTACAAAAAAATATGAAATTGCGGTTGCCTCATATGCTTCATCTTTTTAATGTCTTTCGTGAAAATGATGGAAAGGAAAATTGTGCTCAAGTGTTAGAAGAAGAAGTTATTAAAATGTTTGGCACTAAATCTTTGAGTGATGAGCATGATTTCAATATTTTTAGTATGAATTCTCTGAATATTCATGATGCTAATGATATTCAAAGCAACAATCTTGGGGATGCTATGTTTGATTAAGAAGATATTTTTAGTCCCTCATGTTTTGATGAGCAAAACTATTATGATTATGACATGCCTCCTATCTATGATGATTATTGTGATGACATGTATGTTATAAATAGTAATGACAACCATGAAACTTTTCATCATGATTTTAATATTCAAAGTGGTTATGTCAATCAAGTATCTCATGATAGTTATTGTCGGGACCCTGATCCTAAGCCATAAGAATCAAGCATGTAACACATCACATCACTTTGCGGCCTCACGCATGGTTAACTCCATGGCTGCCACCTTACCTGGGCCGGGACCGTTTGCGTCTTTTGGCTCACGTATGTAATATGTCGCTAGCATTCAAACGTCAAAGAACCCGGGTCGACATGACTAGTCGTAGAACCCAAGTGGCACATCCATACAGGAACATGCATATGTAACCCGGCAATGCAGGTGTCGGCCTCTAGCGTGTGTAGACGAGTCATAGCAAGCTACAAGGACTCCATTACGTCGTGGGACATAAATGTCATCACTGCACGTAGACGAGTTGTAGCAGGCTACAGGGACTCCATTACACAGCGAGACATTCCCCCGAAGGGACAGACACATCAGCAAAGAAGGATACATGCCGGTCAATTAATGTGTCCGGAGCAGTAGCAAGCTACCAAGGCTCGGTGGAAGCACAAAGAGGCAGTTCCCTATAAAGAGTACTACTAAAGGCACACAACTAGGTGTCGAATCCCGTACATATTGTTGCACGTCACACGTACGCATGACATGCTCGATATGCATAGATACAACTATGGCATCACAACATAACCATGCAACAACACAACATTTATTTAGGAGGATCATAAGAGCCAACATAGTGTGATATTACAAGCAGGGGTCACATGACCCAACACACAAATCATACAAACAACAAGCGGAAGCTTAACATGTCTGAGTATAGACATCTAGAAAACAAGAAGGTTGAGGAAGCCTGTCTATCTACAAGGCCCTCCACAGGAACTAGACCTCTGGCTGGGATTCCCAAGCTAAATGACCAACATCGATCTTATCGTAGAAACCACTAGCGAGGCTGGAGTCTCCTCTGCAAAAACATAATTAAGCAACCGTGAGTACTGAGTACTCAGCAAGTCTTACATCAGAACTAAATACATATGCATCGGTATCAACAAGGAAATTGTGGGGTTCAATGCAGCAAGCCAACTTTGACTCGGTGGCTATCTTGTACTACGACTTTCATAACTTTGAAAAGTTTTGTGAAGCATACACGAGTCCACTAACACCACAACAATACACCACCATGGATCCGCTCCCGTCTTCCTACGAGAGTGCCATCCACGGTACTCACACTTGTCTTGAAGCATTTATGAGTAACCCTTTAAATTGTCTATGAACCATATAAGTATCCAAGTAGCCCATATCCGCGGACGTGGCTATTCGGATAGATTGATTACCCTGCAGGGGTGTACTTCGTCACACATGCTCTCGCCACTTACTGCCATGTGCTCATAAAAAAGGCACCTTGGCAACCTTCAAGCGAAAGCCCAGCAAGGGAGTCGGCCACGACCTGACTAACCACACAAGACTCTAGTCCAGGTTTATCGCCTATTTGAGACTAAACCCGCAAGGAAGTACGGCCGAAGTTTCCTCAACGGCCCCAAACGATGTGTACAAGGTTCCTAAGCCCACCTCGACGGATGGTACTACGCTTGGTACACCGGGCCACAATGCCTAGTCTGTCTGAAGCCCACCTGTACGGGGTGCCACTCGGTAGACTACTAGCATAACCTACAAACACCATAAACTAGTTGCAACTCCTGGACAGAGATGAAGTAGGTTAATAAGTCTACAGAGTCAATTAAGGATCCCAATGTGCAGTAGTAGCCAGTCTTGGACAACATACACAGGACTCAGTTCTTAAGGACGGCCCCAATGAGACAACCCTCAATGTACTCCTACATGTCCTCTCATCGCTACCTTTACCAAATCGTGTTCACAACTTAACTCTCATCATCAGAACAAGTTCAGTTCACTCCGGTTCATCACCTAGATGAATCAGACCTGATACAACTCTAAGCATAGCAAGCATAGCAGGTTAAAGGCACAACATGGCTCAAGCATCTACCAGGTATGCTAGGTTGCATGGTTCAGCTATTTACTGTGGCAATGACAGGTCATGCAGAGGAATGGGTTCAACTACTGGAACATGTAAAAGTTGAAACATTTTGTCCTAATGCAATAAGGTTGAGCAAAAGAGAGAGAGTGGGATTGTATCGAATATGTTCAAGGGGGTTGCTTGCCTAATAAGACGATCACATGTTACTGCTCCTCAGATGGATACTCGACTGTATCCTCCGGAACAGTGCCTAACACGAAGAACAACCATCGAAGGGGGAACAAATCAATACACATCAAATGCAACAATATGATGCATGAATATAACATGGCAATATGATGTGTTTGAGCTAATTCATCTAGCAACAGATTTAAATGACGTAGGTTTGAACTCAAGGTTCAAATTGAACTTCATATATGATGTTTCATAATGCATTTGAACCAAAATGTCCAAGTTTACCTATTTAGGTTGCTCTAACATGCATGCAAATAGTACAGATGGATTCATTGAATTTTTCTGATCAATTTTCATACATTAATTATTTTCATCTGATTTACAGATTAATTCATATGAATTTTCTAAGTTTTTAGTATTTTCTGGAATTTATTTAAATACAAAAATGCATTATTGCGCCAGCCTGACGTCACTGTGATGTCAGCCTGGTCAAATGACCAGTCTAGGTCAAACTGACCAGCGGGACCCACTGGTGAGCGACCCACAGCTAAGCAGGGTCAAATCCTGCGCTGACTGGTGTTTGACCCGCTTGCGGGGCCCACTATCAATGACTGCGGGGGTTAATTAGTCGCGGATGTTAGCGCTAATGGACGCCACGTCGGCCCCGCCAGAGTTTGGCCGGCGGTGACCAAACCGACGGTGGAGGCTTGCCGGAATCGCGCTGCAGGGGGTCTCCGGGCGGGCTGAGACCATTGGGGCATAGCCTGAGCTCGCCCACATCGCGTGGAACACGCGGGAAGGCAAGGGGCGGCCGGAGCTGACGGCGGCGAGCTCGCTCGCGATGGCTAGAGCTCAGGCAAGGGCAGTAGCGGCGCTACAGGCTACGGAAGGAGGAGCTGGTGGTCGAGGCGGCATCTACAGGTCCGCGCAAACTCGCCGGAGTGCTCAACTGAGCACGGCATGTGCTCTGGCCACGGTGGCCATGACGCCGACGGTGAGATGCTCGGCCACTACAGGGAAACGGTCGCTACGACGGCTAGATAGCAAGGAAAAGAGGGGGAGATGGACGGAGAAGCTCACGGTGCATCGGACGACGGCTCGACAGGCTCGGGGAGGCACCACGGGCGGCGAATCGATGACGGCTTCAGTCCGGCGATGGGAGAGAGAGTAGAGGAGAGGGAGAGAGCAGCAGGGAGAGAGAGGGGAAGAAGGTCACGATGAGGGGGGTCGCGCTAGCGCTCTCTCTGGCCTCTAGAGGCAAGCAGCCAGGCAGGAGGTGGCCGACGCATGGCGGCGTGCCCCAGTCACACGCCCCAATCCTCCTGGCGGGAGGTTGGGGGTGACTGGCAGTTAGGCCGCTGGGCCAGCCTCTCCTGGGCCTCTTTTTTTATTTAATTTTGTTCTTCTTTTTCTATTTTCTGTTATTTCATTTGTTTTATTTTAGGCACTAAAATATTTTATAAAAATATGAAACTTTTTCTGGGCACGAAAGGAAATATTCCAAAGGCCCTGGCCAAATTTCATATTTATTGGAGCTATCAAATTATTTATAATATTAAAATCCCCAATCTGAATAATTATTGATTTAATTCAATAGACCAAATAACATTTGTGAAATGTGCACCACCCCTGGTTTATGTTGCCACATTATTCCAGAGAAGATGAACATTTTTGAGAGCCACGTTGGATCATTGAAAAATATTTTGGTTGAGCCTATTTGAATTCAAATTGTTCTAGGGTTTTGATCATCCCCATTTCAAGTTTAAAGAAATTTTAAACATGATGCAAACACAACCATGGAACCTAATGCATGCTAAACCTAGGGATGTGACAGTTATTTTGTTGAGTTTGCTCTCACTATTATGAATGTGAAGAAAATTGCTTATGAGGAGAGTAGTAAAATTTCTATGCTTGTAGATCATGAAAAGAATGCTTTATGTTCTGGTTATATTGTGGATTTCGTTCATGATGCTACTGAAAATTATTATGAGGGAGGAACATATGCTTGTAGGAATTGCAATAATATCAAGTTTCCTCTCTATGTGTTCAAAGTTTTGAAGTTGTGCTTGTTTTGCTTTCCTATGCAAGTTGATTCTTGTTCCCATGATTTGTTTGCTCACAAAATACCTATGCATAGGAAGTGGGTTAGACTTAAATGTGCTTGTCATGATATTCATGATGCTCTTTTGCATGTTTCAAATATTATTCCTATACGAGCATCATTGAAATCATCATGCCTAGGTAGAAGGCATTAAAGAAAAGCGCTTGTTGGGAGACAAACCAACACTTTTACTTTCTGTTTTGATGTGTTCACATGATTAAGATACTGTAGTAATCATGTTTTGTGTCTTTTATTTCAATAAAGTTCCAAGTAAAGCCTTTGGGATAGTGTTGATACTTGCTTGTTTGATTCTATGCAAAAACAGAAAGTTTTGCGTACAGTAATATGAATTATCTGATTTCACTTGAGCGTTAAAAAATTCTGAAATTTTTACACAACATTTATATTCAAATTCCTTGAGTTTACTAGTTTCCATAATTTTAAGATTTAGGTAACTAAGGTTATCATTCAGATCTTTACGGACTGTTCTGTTTTTCACAGATTCTGTTTTGCATGCATAGTTTGCTTGTTTCAAGTGTTCCTATAGCTTATATTGGGTAATATAAAATTGTGAGAATGATGTAATACAGTAGGTATTATGTGAGAACAATTATGAATCTTGTCTTGACAGTACCTAAGTGAATGATCTATCTTTATTACACTAAACCTTCTCACAAAGTTCCGATAAGTTTTGTGTGATTGAAGTTTTCATGTTTTGGGTGAGACACCGATATAAGGAGAATAAGAAGTGACAAGAACCTAAGATTGGGGATTCCCAAGGCACCCCCAGGGTAATATCCAAGAAAGACTCAAGCGCCTAAGCTTGGGGATGCCCCGGAAGGCATCCCCTCTTTCGTCTTCGACACTATTGGTATATCTTACTTGGAGCTATATTTTTATTCATCACATAATATGAGTTTAGCTTGGAGCATCATTTTATTTTGTTGTTTTCTGTTAGGTGTTATTTATAATCTTGTTTTTCAATAAAAACTTCCAAGAATTGCCTTTAGAATGCTTTAATTGCATGTTTGATGTGTGCTGCGTAAAAACAGAAACTTCTTCTGTAATGTTTGAATTTTCATATTTTACTGGGACGTGGAAAGTTTCTGAAATTTTTACGAAGTGTTTTCATATAAATTTTATAGCATGTTCTAAATTTTCATAATGTTTTGAGTTAAATAAGTACACCGTTTCCATAAATTTCTACAAACTGTTCTGTTTGGACATATTGTTGTCATAGTTTTGTTATCTACTTGTCCTATAGTTTCCATAGCCTATATTGGTACATATAAATTGTGGAAATGATATTATATAGTACCTAATGTTTGAAAATTATTGTGCAACTTTTCTTGGCAGTACATAAAGAGTTGATTTATTATTATGTGTACTAACCTATCTCACAAGTTCTTTTCGAGTTTTGTGTGGATGAAGCTTTTGAGAATAGGTGAAACCGGGATATGAGAGGATTGAAAAAGATACAAAAGTTCAAGCTTGGGGATGCCCAATGCAACCGAAGTAAGTACTTCAAGAAGTCTCAAGCATCTAAGCTTGGGGATGCTACGCATCCCACCTCTCTTCGTCAACTATCGGTTAGCCTATGTTGAGCCTAAATTTTTATTCGTTCACATGATGTGTGCTATTCTTGGAGTGATATTTTTGTTTTGCTTGCTGTTTAAACAATATAATCAGATCTGAAAATCTTTATTGAGAGAGAGAGAGAAAGTCCTCACATAGCTACTTAATTGTTTGACTACTCATTGATCTTCACTTATATGTTTTGGAGTAGTTTTATCATTTACTCTCGTGCTTCACTTATATCCTATGAGTAAATGGTTGAATGAATTGAATATCATAAATCTGACATTATATATGTTTTATATGCTTATCCCATGGGGAGTAATGACTTCACATATAGGAAGTATAGGTGGTAAAATTTATTGAAAGTTAGCAAACACCGCATTGGTCACTTGATCAATTCATGAAAGAATATTGACGAAAGAGAGATTTCACATATAAATATACTATCTTGGACATATTCTATGATTGTGAATGCCCATTAATTATTTTCAAACTTGAGCAAATTAGTTGAAGTTGGACAAGGAAGACAACGTAATGAGTTATGCTTGGGTATATTTGTATAGAAGTTATATTGTTATGGATCCTCCAACATGTGTTGCTTGCTTCCACCACATTTTAGCCAAAACTTCCGCACCAAGTAGAAATACTACTTGTGCATCCAAACACCCTTAAATACAAAGTTGTTCCATATGAGTCCACCATACCTACCTATATACGGTATTTACCTGCCGTTCCAAGTAAATTTGCATGTGCCAAACTCTAAACCTTCAAATAATATTCTATTTTGTATGCCCGAATTGCTCATATAATGACTAGGGGCTGTTAGTATCTTCCATGCTAGGTGGGTTATTCTCACAATATGTGTTGATTCACTATCATTCACGAGAAAGTGGCTGGTAATAGGGATTCCCAGTCCCAAAATAAAAGAAAAAATGCAAATAATAAAAATCCCCTAGGAATGTTGTTGCTATGGACGGTACCCGTGGATTCGGCTCGCCGTGGAGTATGATTGGTGGAGGGGGAGTAAAAAATTTACCATTCTATTTGGGAACCGCCTATAATGTATCTAGCATGTAAGATAACGAGATCTCTCGGTTGTTATGGTGACAATGAAAGCATATTGCCCAAAATTATTATTCATCTCTGTTTTAAAAGCTCGAGCTTTGGCACCTCTGCAAATCAATGCTTCCCTCTATGAAGGGCCTATATTTTACTTTCATGTACTTACCTTTATGCAAGAGTCATGGTGATCTTCACCACTTCCTATATTTCACTTTTTTCTCTTGGCAAGCGTCATATGTTGGAGAAAGATCCAAGCATATATGGCCATTCAAATATATTTGATCATGAATTATTATTGTTGACAACTATCTATATGATAAATAAGTTGGGAGGTGAAACTTTAAGCCCCTATCTTTCTCTGTGTTCGAAGGATGCCATTTGCTCTAAAAATATGCTTTGAGAGTTAGCAATCATGGAAGATTATATGATAGTTGAGTATGTGGAATTTGCTAAATCAAAGCTCTTACATAGACCCTTCCTGAAAATAGGATGAATTGCAATTGTTTGGTGACTGAAAGCATAGTTGAGTATGTGGAATTTTCTAAATCAAAGCTCTTACATAGACCCTTCCTGAAAATAGGATGAATTGCAATTGTTTGGTGACTGGAAGCATAGTTTGTTAGTTTTCAAGAAATTTTATGGTCTATACTTTAACATGTGAATAGCTTGTTACGTCATCATGAGAAGGTTTATGGGATGAGCTAGTGTTTATGATATATAATGACGCTTGAAAAAGTGTTTGGAATTATCATTGATCAAACTTGTGCACTTGCTAGCATTCACACTTCATAAATTATTTCTTTTATCATTTACGTACTCGAGGACGAGCAGGAATTAAGCTTGACGATGCTGATACGTCCCCAACGTATCTATAATTTATGAAGTATTCATGCCATGTTTACAATAATTCTATATGATTTTGGTATGATTTTATTAGAACTAACCCGGACTAACGATGCTTTCAACAAAACTTCCGTGGTGTCGTTTTTTGTGCAGAAAAAAAGTTCTCAGAACGGGCTGAAAATTTAGTATGATTTTTTGTGGACCAAAAGAGACCCCTGAAGCATTGGAGCTGGGCCAGAAGAGTCATGAGGAATCGGCAAGCCTGCTAGGCACAACCACCGCCTAGCCCACTAGCAGCAGGCTTGCCACCGCCTCATGACACCCCTTGACATGAGATCGATACCAAAAATTCCTATAAATATAGAAACCTACGAAAAGAAACCTAGATCGGGAGTTCCACCGTCGCAAGCCTCTAGAGCCATGAAAAACCAATCAGGAGCCCGTTCCAACACCCTGCAGGAGGGGGAAACCATCACCGGAGGCCATCTTCATCATCCCGGCAGCCTCCATGACGAGGAGGGAGTAGTTCACCCTCGGGGCTGAGGGTATATACCAGTAGCTATGTGTTTGATCTCTCTCTGTCTTTCATGTTCTAGAGATGGCACAATCTTGATGTACCGCGAGCCTTATTGATATAGATGAATCATATGGAGTTTTCCCCTCTCCATCTTGTTGTGATGAATTGAGTCTTCTCTTTGAAGTTTTCTTATTGGATTGTGTCTTTAAGGATTTGAGAACACTTGATGTATGTCTTGCGATGAGATGTCCGTGGTGACAATGGGATGTTCTATTGATCCACTTGATACCATTGTATTGGGTGTGTTGGGGACACAAGAGACTCTTTGTTATTTGGTTGTAGGGTTGTTTGAGAGAGATCATCTTCATCCTACACCTCCCACGGATTGATAAACCTTAGGTCATCCACTTGAGGGGAAATTGCCATTGTCCTACAAAATCTACGCTTGGAGGCCCAACACGATTCTACAAGAAGAAGGTTGTGTAGTAGACATCAATGTTCATCATATTGCTTTATATTAGCCATAACCCTTGATCATGCTGTCGTACATGAGTCTCCCATACTTCTTATTTTCTTGTTCCTTCGTATGAATAACAAGAATACCGGTTCGGATGGTTGACCAATATTATGATTGTGTATGAACTAGGGCTTTGGATCAACACCTGCTGTCTTTCTTGCCCATCCTTTTGTGGTTTTGAAGCTGTTCATTCAGATCCATACGTTCATGTTACAACCCACCAATAGCCGATTCCAGAGCGTAAGGCAAAAAAGATAGGACTCGGACCCTTCGGAAGAAGGTATATGCGAGTATCAAGAAAATATTCATGGTTGCAAGAGCGAGGTTAGTCATCCTCACCATCACCATCAAATACCAATACTCGCTTTTTCTACAAGCTTGATTTACGAACTCGACCTTTCGCAGGAAATTCTTGGTAAAATCCCTTCCACAGATTCTTTTGGTTCCATGTTTAGATCCATATATCTTCTCTCCCTTTCTTGGATTCGGATTTGGGCCAGACGAAGGAAGTCTTTATAAGAGCTTGTCGTGGAAGAATATGCATAAGTATTAGTTCTTGCCCTTCCAGTGTAAGTGGCTGATCAAACTTGATCTAGTTCCACACATTGCGTTTTCCCTTATATGTCGTGGATGGAAAAGAGTCATTCGTACAGCTATTTCGAGATTCCAATGATGTGTCATGAAAATAGAAGCTAGAAATGTTTGCATTGGTTACTTCATGATGCAAGAGTAACATAAATTAAGGGGACATGTGGTTTCTCAAACAAGTTCAAGACATGCGTACAAGCAACAAAGAGGGGTATCCAGTATAGTAGCTATTTGATTGGAGATTGGGGATTGACCGGTTTCCGAGTTCTGTGTTTCTAAGTATAAATATTAGCGAGATACCAAGAATGGGAGTGTAAGGGCATTCTCTTACCCTAGTGTTTTGGCGATGATGACAACTCACTATGATCTAACCGTGTGTCGAGTTATACAAGTATTCTGTGTGGGCCACAAGACGGTTAGGTAGTCCCTCCAAACGGAAAAGATCGAAGATGGTGTTCTCTACGTGTTTATTCTCTTTGGTCGTAGGGATCCCGTACTATTAAGAGGGAATCCACATTGGAAGGTCTTAGATGAATCAGTTCTCTCGCACATCCTTTTACACTTAACTCATTCTTCCACATCAAAGGGAGAGAGGCCCCTCTTTCCTTCCATGCTTGTCGATTGTACCACTGTCCCGACCTGATGCCCTGCTCGCTCTGAACATCCGGTTTGACCACCACTTCAGGGGTGATACCCTAGAGGTGCTGCCACTTAGAATTCCCCAGCGGTTGTACCATTGCCTCCGGGCGGTTGTACCGCCCACAGTTGGGTGACCCAGAGTGGCAGCTCTGGGCGGTTGAACCAGCCCAGCACCGGGCTACAACTGGACTCTGTCCTGTTGGGCTCCGGTTGCTGGGCGGACCTGGACTGGTTGTATCTCTATATTGCATAGCCCTGTACTACCGGTGTCCCGAGTAGTTGTATCGCTTGGGACTTTGCCTGGTCCAGTGCTCTGGCCGGGCTGCTGCATCCTGGCCACCTTTTTGTTGTGGCCCTATGGTTGGGTGGTAGTCGGGCGGTTGTACCGGTCATGCCGGTTGTACCGCCCGCAACTCCGGCTGTACCGCTGAGGGAGTCCTGGATTCAGGGGGTCCTCGGGAGGCCAACCTATTTTTATGGGCCGGACTGTATGGGCCACTTACCGACCACAGGATTCATTGAAGACCTTATCTCCAAGATGGAACCTTCGGGAAGTATGGCTTGTGATCCACATTTGATGTAGTGAATAAGCATGTTTATCTCTTCGGCGTGTAACCAACCATGTGTAAACCATAGATACCCTCGGCGTCTATATAAGCCGGAGGGTTTTAGGTTGTAGGAGATGGAACAACTCATATAGGGTTAGCTCTTCGATCTCGAGGTAGATCAACTCTGTAACCCCATATCATCAATACATCCAAGCAAAACTTAGGGTATTACCTCCATAGGAGGGCCCAAACCTGGGTAAATCTGTGTCCCCTTCGTCTCCTATTACCATCGGTTCTAGCCTCATAGTCCGGCACCCCCTACCCGAGATCCGCCGGTTTTGACACCAACATTGGTGCTTTCAATGAGAGTTCCTCTGTGAGTGCTTAAGGGATCGATGTCTCGCCTTGTCATCGATGAAGAGGTCAAGAACATGGACACTTTCGTCCCCGGATAGATCTTCGCCTTCGGCAGCATTGTGTTGCACGCCGACCCGACCAACTATCAGCGCCGTGTCGGGAGCTTCACCCCTGAGCAACATGTCCGATTCGGGAACCTAGAGTTCTCCAAGAACTCTCGGGGCGACTTGTCACTGACCGGGCTTGCGACTTCACTGGCCACGCTCGAAAACTCTCAGGCTCTAACCTCGAGTTACTTCTTTGGTCACACCAACGGGGTTAGCCATGGTGGTGTTCCCGCCCCTGGTCTGGAACCTGCCATAACGTCGAAAGGCCGGACCCTCGTTCTTGCCGAACATCCTTCTTGTTCGGACACATCGGAGGTCAACTCCGAAAGTTCCGAACAGTATGATCCAATCGAGCCCTTTGCATTCGATGAAGCCCTAGATCGAATATCGTCGATGGAAATTTCCAACGATCCAGCCCTGATCTACGCTCAGATCGGTTACAATACGGGTCGGGATGAATTTTTCGACCCACCCACCACCCACTTGATAGCTACAGTCGAAGATTTAATCGACATGCTGGACTATTCCTCCGTGGAGGCAGAATACACGGATGAAGAGGATTGCGCCCCCACTGCTGTTAACAATGGGCAATGGGCTGCCACTTCAACATATGACATCTACATGGTGGACACCCCTAATGGAGACAAAATGCCTAATAATGACAGCGACAAGTCGGGTGACCCACCGTCAAGGCGCCGAAAACCGCATAAGCGGTCCAAAGGCAAAAAGGGAAGGAAAGCCATTATTGTCACGGGGACGGAGTTACCCCTGAGGACCGCGGCGACCCTGATATTCCCGAATACCCGTTAGAGGGTCAGGAAAGGCCTAAGGACCAGAGCAACCCCGACGACTTTGATGGTTCCGAGGATGATAACTACCTTCCCCTTGTCGAGGAGGAGGATATCCCGGTAGCCGATGACCTGGACATCCCTGATAACCATGAAGATCAGGAACTATTCAGACGGCAACTCATAGCAATGTCACGAAGCCTGAAAGCTAAGGAATGATAGCTTAAAGCCGAACAAGATGACCTTAGCGATCGATAGACCAGAGTCCTCTCCGGTGAGGAAGGACATGGTACCGGTCTGTCGAACCAGCCCAACAGCTATCCACGAAGAAGGCTGCTGCCGCAATTCGACGACGAGCTCACCAATACTCCGTCTCCGAAACACACTCCATATGACAAGCGCGACCGCCCTCCTCGCGGGTGTAATCGGATGGCTGACGACACCGGTTATAGACCGCCAATACCCCAAAGACAGGGAAAGTAGCCATTAGAGCCCAATGACAGGTGCGACCTATGATATAACCTAGATCACAGAGCAGGCCGCACAAGATCCATCTATGGATCCAGAGGCTACTCATCCGATAGACGGGATGGCTACAGACCATGGCTCGACTGAAGTAATAACAAAGAACGGGAACGCAACCGAGCCAGAACAGACGCCGATCACAGGCGCGACATAACTCGGGTTTGAGGCGCCGCTCACCCGCTGTGTTTCACGGATGAGGTGATGTCGCATCAGTTCCTAGAGGGGTTTAAACCCGTGAACATTGAAAAGTACGGTGGGACAACTCACCCAACCGTATGGATCGAGGACTTCCTCCTCCACATCCACATGGCTCGAGGAGATAATCTCCACGCCATCAAATACCTCCCCCTTAAACTCACGGGGCCATCTCGGCACTGGCTAAACAGCCTCCATGAGAACTCCATCGGATGCTGGGAAGACCTGGAGGATGCATTCCGCTCCAACTTCTAGGGAACCTATGTTTGGCCGCTGGATTCCTTAGACCTAAGTAACGTTGTTCAGAAGCCCGGAGAGTCTGCTCGGTAATTCCGGAATCGATTTTTGACCAAGAAGAACCAGATCGTCAACTTCCCGGACGCTGAGGCGATAGCCTCCTTCCAACGCAATATTCAGGATGAATGGTTGGCTCGCCAGCTCGACCAGGATAAACCTCAAATTATGTGCGCCCTTACTTCCCTGATGATCCGCTTTTTCGTGGGCGAAGACAATTGGTTAGCAAGACGCAGCCACAATTCCGAAGAGCTCGGAACCTCTGAAATATGGGATGGCAACGGGAAGCCCAAGCGCAACAAGAACGAGCGCCGTCACAATAATAGTGATGCGGATGATACGACTGTTAACACCGGCTTCTGCAACTCCCATCCTGGGCAGTGGAATAAGCCTCCTAAAGGCAATCGGGATAGACCAACTCCGCTAGAAAAAATCGTGGAAAGGCCTTGCCAAATCCACGAGACTCAAGAGAAGCCCGCCAACCACACACACTGCAATTGTTGGGTGTTTAAACAGGTCAGCAAGGTCCCACCCAAGGTTCAAAGCAAGAGCCCTCATAGCAAGGATGAGGATGAGCCTCAGGGTCCAATTGGTGGCAATCAAAAGAAATTTCCTCCGGAAGTCAAGACAGTAAACATTATATACGCCACCCATATACCCAAGAAGTAGAGGAAGCACGCCCTTCAGGAGGTCTACGTTGTAGAGCCCGTGGCCCCGAAGTACAACCCATGGTCGGCATATCCGATCACCTTTGATCAGCGCGATCACCCGACCAGTATCCGTCACGGGGGTTTGGCCACAGTTGTCCTCGACCCCATTATCGATGGGTATCACCTCATAAAAGTCCTAATGTATGGAGGAAGTAGCCTTTACCTGATTTACTCAGACACGGTGTCAGCGTCAAAACCGGCGGATTCGGGTAGGGGGTCCCGAACTGTGAGACTAGGATCGACGGTAACATGAGACGAAGAGGACATGAGCTTACCCAGGTTCGGGCCCTCCTACGAAGGTAATACCCTACATCTTGGTTGGTTGTATTGATGTTGTGAGGGGTTACGGAGTTGATCTACCTTGAGATCATAAGCTAACCCTAGATGAGTTATCCTCCCTATACCCCTAAACCCTCCGGCTTATATAGAGGCCGAGGGTGTCCTGGGTTTACACATGGTTGGATAAATGCCAAAGAGATAAACATGCCTAACTATAGCTAATAACTTGGAGAATACGTCATGGCTCCTCGAAGCTTCCATCTGGCGTAGGCAGTCCTTCATCGTCCGATGCTCGCCCTGCGGCCCATACAGTCTGACCCATTAACAATAGGTCGGCTATCCGAGGATCCCCTAATCTAGGACTCCCTTAGTAGCCCCCGGACTAGCCTTCAATGCCGATTTATATTCGGTCGATCTCCTCATGTCGTCTTCTTCGGCTTATGAGGTGAGTCCCTCATTCTTCTTTGTTTGGCTACTGACCAGTCTTTGGTAAGATCCCAAGCGTTGCGGGTGTAGGTCCATTATAATAACTGCGCATGTTCCTCGATTCTCGCGCGTCGTGATGAGGTGCGTGGTTAGTGATTTTTACAATCTTACCCCTCCGTAATAGAGGCACCAACCCATTTAATCAAACAAAATCGTGGCTCATAGCACACTCTCTTCCTCCTCATCAAAAGGAACTCCTAGCGGAAGCTCCACGCAAAACATGGCCAACGTTCCGAGCTCCTCCGCACGTCCCTATGGCTCACGCCCAGGGGACTGGACCAGCTGTTCCGTTATGCTCCCGCGGCTCCGTAACCTAGAGACCTAGGGATATCTTCCATCATCATATCTGGCGGCGACCCATGCAGGTCTGCTCTCTTACGGCGACGAGGTTTTCGACAAGCGCTTCCCCAATGCTAACAAGGGGGAGCATGTATTCTTCGTCCCCTTCCTCCTCCGAGGCCTTGGGTTTCCAATCCATCTATTCCTGAGGGGGTTGTTGGAGTTCTACGGGATCCAACTCCACCATCTCACTCGAGGGTCAATTTTACACATCTCGGGCTTCGTCGCTATTTGCGAGATGTTCTTGGGGTGCAAAGCACACTTCGATTTGTGGAGGAAATATTTCTGTCTCGTCCCCCGAACTCGGGACAAGACCATTTTGGAGGTCGGGGGAGCCAAAGTGTGCCGCATAGCAGGGACGGGGTATCCGGCAGGCACACCGAAGAAGTTCGAAGGATGGACCTCCGAGTGGTTTTATATTGAAGATGTACCCCTGTTCGAACCAACTCGGACAGGTCTTCCCGAATACTCCGACGTCCTCCCAAAGAAGAGGTACAACTGGAGGCCAAGGAGCTCGTCCCAGGAGGAAAGCATCGAAGTGCGGCGCCTAGCCGCGCAGGTGCGGATGCTTGTCCACCTTCAACTAACCATGATCGACGTCATGGCTGCCGCCAGCTCCCGGTGTGTGCAGCCCCTCCAACAGAGGGTACACCCCCTATGGCGATACAACGGGACAAGCAACACAACACGCTCCCGAAAGCAAGGGCCCACCAATCCGACGGCGTTGGCTGCCTCAATTGCCGACCTGCACAAAGGAGAGCAAGAAGACTTTTTTTAGTGGACAACCAAGGAAGGATATTTGGCCCACACTCCTATCGAATGGGAAAGCCTTTCTCTTTCAAACACGATAATATTTCGGGTTTTCTATTCTGCACTTTGTCTGACCAAAGCCAGACATGAACAGGAATGGAGGAGTTTCGTCGAGACAGTCAACTGTCCGGCTCCTTAGACCAAGAACCATTCACACGACAATGATCCAAGTGTCAATGAGGACCTGGATCTTCTTCTTGACTTCGAAAACGAAGTCTACTTCCAAGACAGCATCGTCCAAACCCCGGTGGCTATCATAGTTGATTACCTTGGGTCATTCTCCATCCTTGCTATGAGCAAGAAGAAAAACTCCTCCCGCAAGAGGTCAGCTGCCAAGAGCACCCCGGACACGCTGGTCCCGAGTCCCAAGAACCTGCAATCCGTGTGCCACACATCGGCAGCCGAAGCTGCGGCCGAGTTGGAGGCCAACAAGGATCCTTTGAAGGAGCCGGACATGGGCACGAATCCACCTGCCCGCTCATCCCGAAGGTACATTATTAGGTTTATCCACTAATCGCTGCGATCAATAGAGTCTTACAACAGTTTATTGAAATATTTAGGCGAAAGGCCAAGCCTCTCCTACTGAAGGGGTTACCCTGGTGTTTGGGGACGCCCGAAGTTCCCGAGCCATGACCCATGCGGCTTCTGCTACAGAAGCCCCCATGGCCAATCCGGTGCCCGCCAATTCTGGTGATGGTGTATCTGTCACCAAATCGGAGATGGAGAGTGCCATGCATCATCGACAACAATGGGAAGCCATGCGGCACCCTATTTTCTCCGAACAGGAGTTCGGCGCCCTTCGCTCGGCGGATGCGCACCTTGGTGCTGCCCGAGCTGGGTTCGGCGAGGCTATGAAGTCTATATTGTTTGGTCTAGAATCCGAATGTAAGTGATCGGTTTTTATAGAATCCGAACAAAATCGATAAGCACCTGCGTGTTAAGAAACTCTAATCCTGTTAAAGCACGAACAAGGGGTCTTCCAATCCTAACCTTCGAGCTGGGGGCTTGACCCTGAGGTTCCTTCGTGGAACCACCTCGAGGTCATCGGACTCAGTGTGTGAGTCCGAGCTGTCGTCGAACAGGATCACCCGTGCCCGACGCGTTCTCTTCTAGGAAGGAGGGGGTACCTCCTCCAGGGCACTCGATGACGCCGCCCTCTTTCTTGCGAGGGGGAATTGCCTTCCCCCTCGACTTAGTCCTCCTCTTACTCCTCCTCCTCCTCCTCTTCCTCTTCCTCCTCATGCTCCTCTTGATTCGAGGAGGCATGAGTTCCCCAGACACAGTCTCTGACTGGTCCCCGATGCGAAGGCCACCCCGACCTGGTTTCTTCTTCTCCTTCTTCGTGGGGGCCTCATAAGGCTTCGCCACGAGCATTCCCGCCAACAGCCCGGACCTGGCGTCTTTGGGCTAAGCTGCCGGGCTGTTGATGTTAACGGATTTCCTTAGCCATTTCTGCAAGGGGATGATCGGAAGAAATGTTATGGATCCTCTTTGAGAAAACTAAAAGCCGATCAAGTAGAAGTTTACCGAACCTCGGTGTCGGGCTTGAAGGCATGCAGGCCCTGTCTTCCTCCTCGGATGGCCATCTCTCCTATGACTTGAAGAGCGCCTTCCATAGATTCTCCAGCATAGTGTGGAAGAGGTTCCATATTGTGGGCGCATCATCAAGCTGACAAGCCCACAAGGGAGTATCCCGGCGCTGGCAGGGGAGGATGCGTCTCCGGAGCATCACCTGGACCACATTGGTCAGCTTGATGTCCTTCTCGACCATGGAGCCGATGCGCTTCTTTAGGTCGCTTAGCTCCTTGCTCGGTCCCCAGCTAAGGCCCTTTTTGAGCCATGAAGCTAATCTGGTGGGGGGACTGGATCTGAATTCGGCAGGGGAAATCTATCCTTCTTCTCATGGTTCTGTGATGTAGAACCACTCCTTTTGTCGCGCCTTGATGGTGTCGATGAAGGTGCCCGATGGACACACGCCGCGGGTGAGCTTGCCGATGACAGCTCCGCCATAGTCTGCGTGCTTTCTCGCTGACGCATTGCGGCTTGATGTTGAACACTTTGATCCATATCCCAAAGTGCGGCTTGGCTCGCAGGAAAGCCTCACAGACAAGGATGAACGCCGAGATATGCACGAAAGAGTTCGGCGGCAGATCATGGAAGTCAAGGTCGTAGAAAAACATCAACCCCCTGACGAAGGGGAGGAGCGGGAAGCTCAACCCCCTGATGAAGTGGGGGAGGAAGACCACCCTTTCTCCCGGCCGGGGAGTGGGGATCACTTGGACCTCCTCTGATGCGCAATGAGGTATGTCAGCGGAGAGGTAGTCGGCCTTCATGAGGTCGAGGATGTCCCGGTCAGTGACCGTGGAGGCCTCCCACTGGCCGTTGGAGCCTGCCATTGGTGAGATTGGAGGTGGGAGGCGGAAGACCTAGATCTGTGCTTTGGAGGCGCAGAGGAATGGAAGGCAGAGTAGGCAACTCGGAAGCATGAATAGGCTTTGGGGTTTTCTTCCCCTTTATTAGGCTTATCAATTCGATCTCCCCACGCTTTGCCGTGAATCCCTCCAGTTCCCAAGAAGTGCGAGCCGTTGCACACGCATGATTAAACATATCCCATGTAAAACAGGGCACGATCAGCACATTGGTAGGTCGTGTTGATTAAAACGGCCTCTAATCGCGAATCGAGCTTTTGTGACTGGCCTGGCGGCCGTGATGGGTCGTGACCTTTCGTCAGAAAGGTTGTCAGGAGTACATTATTTTACCCCTTGACATTTGGCCTTCAAGGCCGGCCTATTTACAGTGCTTGGACGCGCCACTATGTGGAAGGCTACTTGTCATCGGAGGCCGAACTAAGTTCGGCAGGAAGAACTCACCTTGCAAGACGAAGACTCTGACCGTGTGAAGCAATTGAAGCTGAGACCCTTGGTGTTGAAGGCAAGTTCGGGGGCTACTGAGGGAGTCCTGGATTATGGGGTCCTCGGGAGGCCGACCTATTTCTATGGGCCAAATTGTATGGGCCACTTATCGAACACAAGATTCATTGAAGACCTTATCTCCAAGATGGAAGATTCGGGAAGTACGGCTTGTGCTCCACGTATGGTGTGGTGAATAGGCATGTTTATCTCATCGGCGTGTAACCGACCATGTGCAAACCCTAGATACCCTCCGCGTCTATATAATTCGAAGGGTTTTAAGTTGTAGGGAGATAGAACAACTCATATAGGGTTAGCTCTTCGATCTCGAGGTAGATCAACTCTGTAACCCCATATCATCAATACGTCCAAGCAGGACGTAGCGTATTACCTCCATAGGAGGGCCTTAACCTGGGTAAATCTGTGTCCCCTTCATCTCCTGTTACCATTGGTTCTAGTCTCACAGTTTGGGACCCCCTACCCAAGATCTACCAGTTTTGACACTGACAACTACTGCCATGTATTTCTTGCTGTGACCGGTTGGAAAATGGGGGACCTATATAAAGAGGTGGTTCTTCCACCTCTATCTTATCTCTTACCTCTCTCTCTCTCTCCACCATTGATGTCCATTGACCTTTCTTGCTCGATCTCTCTCTCTAGCCACCCAAACTTGTTGTCTTGCTAGGGATTGAAGGAGCAGATCTAGATCTACACTTCCACCAAAGGAAAATTGATTCCCCATATTTTCTTGTGGGGATATTGTTACTCTTCAGTGTTTGAGCACCCTAGACGGAAGAGGTCACCTCGAAGCCATATTCCATTGCGGTGAAGCTTCGTGGTTTCGTTGGGATCCTCCAATTAAGTTGTGGAGAGAGCCCAACCTTGTTTGTAAAGGTACGGTTGCCGCCTTCCAGGGCACCACTAGTGGAATCACGACATCTGCATTGTGTTAGGGAATGAGGATAATACGGTGGCCCTAGTGGATTCTTGGGGAGAATTGTGCCTCCACACCGCTCTAACGGAGACGTACTTCCCTTTATCGAGAAGGAACTCCGGTAACACATCCTCGTCTCTGTTGGTTCCACGTGTGGTTACTTCTTACCTTTACTTTGTTCAAGCTATTTGTATTGTTTATCTCCTTGCTTGTATTGTTATTGTAGTTAGCGTCATATAGGTTGCTCACTGATACATCTCCAACGTATCTATAATTTTTGATGATGGCATGCTATTATATTATCTGTTTTGGATGTTTTATATGCATTAATATGCTATTTTATATTATTTTTGGGACTAAGCTATTAATCAAGAGATTAGTACCAGTTTTTTTCCTTGTTTTTGACTATTGCAGATATGGAATATTAAATGGAGTCCAAATGGAATAAAATCTTCGGAATGATTTTTTCTGGAAGGAAAGAGATCTACCAGATTTGGAGTGCACGGCAGGGCCTCTGCCAGGAGGTCACAATCCAGGGAGGCGTGGCCACCCCCCTGGCCGTGCCTGGTAGGCTTGCCACCTCCTGGCAGGTCTCCTAACCCTATTCTTCGTCCTATAAATACCCAAATGTTCCCTCAAAACCAAAAAGAGCCACGAAAATATTTTTCCTTTGATAGAAGCCTCCATTCACGAGAAATCCAATCTTGGAGCCTTTTCCGGTAATATGCCGGAGGGGTATCCGATCACGGAGGGCATCTACATCAACTCCATTGACCCTCTGATGTTGCGTGAGTAGTCTGCCACAGACCTATGGGTCCATAGCTAGTAGCTAGATGGCTTCTTCTATCTCTTTGATCTTCAATACCATGTTCTTCATGATCTTCATGGAGATCTATCCGATATAATACTCTTTTGCGGTATGTTTGTCAAGATCCAATGAATTGTGGGTCTGTGTTCAGATTATCCATGAATCTTATTTGGGTCTTTTTTGAATTCTTATATGCATGATTTCATATCTTTGCAAATCTCCTCAAGTTATTGGTTTAGTTTGGCCAACTAGACTGGTAATTCTTGCAATGGGAGAAGTGCTTAGTTTTGGGTTCAATCTTGCGGTGTCCTCACCCAGTGACAAAGTAGGGTAGCGAGGCACATATTGTATTGTTGCCATCAAGGGTAACAAGATGGGGGTTTCATCATATTGCTTGACTTTATCCCTCTACATCATGTCATCTTACCTAATGTGTTGCTCTGTTCTTCATGAACTTAATACTCTAGATGCAGGCAAGAGTCGGTCGATGTGTGGAATAATAGTAATAGATGCAGAATTGTTTCGGTCTACTTGACACGGATGTGATGACTATATGCACAATCATTTCCTTGGATATCTACATGATTATTCGCTTTTCTATCAATTGCTTGACAGTAATTCGTTTACCCACCGTGACACTTACCTTCAAGAGAGAAGCCTCTAGTGAAATCTATGGCCCCCGGGTCTACTTTCCATAATATATTTTTAGATCTATAAACCAAAAATACCTTGCTACAATTTATTTATATTTTACTTTCAGCACTCGTTTACATCTATCGCTTTCAGATCTAATCCTTGCAAATAACCGTGAAGGGATTGACAACCCCTTTTTAGCGTTGGGTGCAAGAGTTTGATTGTTTGTGTAGGTGCATCCATTGATGACTTGCTTGTTCCTCCTACTGGATTGATACCTTGGTTCTCAACAATTGAGGGAAATACTTATCTACTTTTTTGTATCACCCTTTCCTCTTCAAGGGAAACCAACGCATGCTCAAGAGGTAGCAAGAAGGATTTCTGGCGCCATTGTCAGGGAGGATACACATCAAGCCTACCAAGTACCCATCACAAACTCATCTCTTATATTTACATTATTTGCCATTTTCCTCTCGTTTTCCTCTCCCTCACTTCTTAAACAATTTTTAGAAAATACCAGAAAGATTTGCCTTTTTATTCGCCCTTCTTCCGTTCGCTCTTTCGTTTGCCATTTGCTTGCTTGTGTGCTTGATTGCTTGCTTTGTCACGATGTCTGAAATACCAAGTTGTGTGACTTTTCCAATACTAATAATAATCTTTTTTTAGTACTCCGATTACTCCCGCCACTAGTGCAGAATCTTATAAAATCAATGTTGCCTTGCTTAATCTTGTTATGAAAGAACAATTTTCTAGCCTTCCTAGTGAAGATGTCGCATCCCATCTAAATACTTTGATTGAGTTGCGTGATATGCAAAAGAAGAAAGATGTGGATAATGATATTGTTAAATTGAAGCTATTTCCGTTCTCACTATGAGATCATGCTAAAACTTGGTTTTCATCTTTGCCTAAAAATAGTATTGATTCCTGGAATAAGTGTAAAGATGCTTTTATTTCCAAGTACTTTCTGCTCGCTAAGATCATCTCCCTTAGGGACGATATAATGAATTTTAAGCAACTTGATCATGATCATGTTGCACAATCTTAGGAGATCATGAAATTAATGATTAGGAATTGCCCCGCACATGGTTTGAGTTTATGGATGCTTATACAATTGTTTATGCGAGATTGAATTTTGCATCTAGGAATCTTTTAGATTCAGCCGCGGGTGGTACTTTTATAGAAATTACATTAGGAGAGGCTACTAAACTCCTAGATAATATTATGACAAACTACTCTCAATGGCATACCGAAAGATCTCCTACTAGTAAAAAGGTGCATGCTATTGAAGAAATAAATACTTTGAGTGATAAGATGGATGAATTGATGAATTTTTTTGCTAGTAAGAATTCTCCTATTGATCCCAATGATATGCCTTTGTCTTCTTTGATTGGAAAAAATAATCAATCTAAGGATGTGATTTTTGTTGCTAGGAACAATTTTGGTAATAACGCGTATAGAGGTAATTTCAACCCTAGGCCGTTTCCTAGTAATTCCTCTGATAATTATCGTAATTCCTACAACATTTCTTACGGACATTATAATAATATGACCTCTGATCTTTATAATATTGATAAATAATTTATTGGTTAACAAAAGGTTTTTAATGCTATGATTGAAGAAAAAGTTCTCAAGATTGATGATTTGGCTAGGAGCGTCGATAGAATTTTGCTTGAGATTGATTCTTTGAAAGTTCGATCTACTCCATCCAATCATGGTATTAATTAGTCTTTAAAATATATGAGAATTTCTATTGATGAAAGTAAGGAAAGAACCGCTAGAATTCGTGCTAAATGTGAATGGCTTTAAAAAGTGTGCTCACATGATAATAATGATGAAGACCTTAAAGTGATTGATGTGAATCCTATTGAATATTTGTTTTCCAATATAAATCTTGACAAGTACAGTATTGGAGATAAGTCAACTTTAGTTAAAGAGCGTCCCAATGATTTGGAGTCTATAGATCTTTATGCTAAGATTGATAAAAGTGGGGTGGAAGAGGTCAAAACTTTAAATAGTAATGAACCCACTCTTTTGGATTTCATGGACTTTAATTACGATAGTTTCTCTTTGATTGATTGTATTTCCTTGTTACAATCCATGATGAATTCTCCACATGCTTATAGTCAAAATAAAGCTTTTACTCAACATATCGTTGATGCTATGATGAAATCTTTTGAAGAAAAGCTTCAATTAGAAGTTTCTATCCCTAGGAAGCTCCATGATGAGTGGGAAACTACTATTAAGATTAAAAATTAAATATTATGAGTTCCATGCTTTGTGTGATTTAGGTGCTAGTGTTTCCACGATTCAAAAAACTTTATGTGATGTGCTAGGATTCCATGATCTTAATGATTGCTCTTTAAATTTGCATCATGCGGATTCCACTATTAAGAAACCTATGGGAAGAATTAATGATGTTATTATTGTTTCAAGTACTAATTATGTGCCCATATATTTTATTGTTCTTGATATAGATTGCAATTCGACATGTCCTATTATTCTTGGTAGACCTTTCCTTAGAACGATTGGTGCAATTATTGACATGAAAGAAGGAAACATTAGATTTCAATTTCCATTAAGGAAAGGCATGGAACAATTTCCTAGAAACAAAATAAGATTGCCTTATGAATCTATTATGATAGCTACTTTTGGATTGCATACCAAAGATGACAATACCTAGATCTATTGCGTTTTGCCTAGCTAGGGGCGTTAAACAATAGCGCTTGTTGGGAGGCAACCCAATTTTATTTTTGTGTTCTACTTTTTTGCTTCTGTTTTTGAGTATTTCCCACATTATTACTTATTTATTAATTGCGTTTTGGTGTTTAAATTAGTGCTTGAACCAAGTAAAACCTTTGGGTGATCTATGGTGGTTGCTGATTTGATCTTGCTGAAAAACAAAAACTTTTGCGCTCAGTGTAGGAATTTTATAAAATTTTCAGAGCGTACAATGAGTCTGAAATTTTTACCAAAGATTTATATATAAATTTACTATTTAAGCAGTTTTTTAGTTACATAAGTATATGAAGTTTTCAGATTGCTACAGACTGTTCTGTTTTGACAGATTCTCTTTTCTTTGAGTTGTTTACCTCTTTTGATGAATCTATGGATTGTATCATGAGGTATGAACCATGGAGAAGTTATAATACAGTAGGTATTACACCAATATAAATAAATAATTAGTTCACAAAAGTACCTAAAGTGGTGATTTGTTTTCTTATACTAACGGATCCCATGAGTTCTCCGTTAAGTTTTGTGTTGTGAAGTTTTCAAGTTTTGGGTAAAGATTTTATGGAATATGGAATAAGGAGTGGCAAAAGCCTAAGATTGGGGATGCCTAAGGCACCCCAAGTCATATTCAAGTATGCCAAAGAGTCTAACCTTGGGGATTCCCCAGAAGGCATCCCCTCTTTCGTCTTCAATCCATCGGTAAATTTACTTGAGGCTATATTTTTATTCACCACACGATATGTGTTTTGCTTGGAGCGTCTTGTATGATATGAGTCTTTGCTTTTTAGTTTGTCACAATCATCCTTTATGCATACATATTTTGGGAGATACGCGCGTTAATCATGAATTTATTAGAATACTCTATGTGCTTCACTTATATCTTCTGAGATAGGAAATTTTACTCTATATGCTTCACTTATAATTTTTAGAGCATGGTGGTGTTTGTGTTTTATAGAAATAACTGAACTCTCGTACCTCACTTATATTATTTTTAGAGTCTTTAAACATCATGGTAATTGGTCTAGGTTATGAATTTAGTCCTAATATGATAGGCATCCAAGAGGGATATAATAAAAACTTCCATATTAAGTGCATTGAGTATTTTTGAGAAGTTTGATTCCTTGCATAAAGTTTTGAGGTGTAAAGATGGTAATGTTAAGAGTCATGTTAGGAAGTAATTGTGATTTGGTAAAAATATCTATGTAAAGGTTTGTGATTCCCGTAGCATGCACGTATGGTGAACCGTTATCTAAGGAAGTTGGAGCATGATTTGTTTATAGATTGTCAACATTTGTTTCAGGGTCGGGAGTGCGCGATGGTTAACTCCTACCAACCTCTCCCCTAGGAGCATGCGTCTAATACTTTGCTTCGATAAATAATAGACTTTTGCAATAAGTATGTGAGTTATTTATGACTAATGTTGAGTCCATGGATTATACGCACTCTCACCCATCCACCTTTGCTAGCATCTCTAGTACCGTGTAACTTTTGCCGGTACAATAATCCCACCTTCCTCAAAAGAGACACCAAACACCTTCCTCCAAACAGCCACCAAATATCTTTCCTCAAAACATCCACCATACCTACCTATTATGGCATTTCCATAGCCATTCCAAGATATATTGCCATGCAACTTCCACCGTTTCCTTTTATGATGACATGCACCATCACTTCCATATTGCATATAGAGTCATATTTTGTTCTAGGTATCGAGTAGTAATTTTCTTTTGAGTTTTAAGTAAATAAAAGCGTGATGATTTTCATTATAGAGCATGTCCCATGTGAGGAAAGGATGATGGAAGCTATGATTCCCTCACAAGTGGGGATGAGATTCTGGACTTTATGAAAAATAAGAGAGGCCAGCGAAGCCCAAATAAAAAATAAAAAATAAAAGAGGCCTTAGATGCCCACCCCAAAAAATGAGAGAAAAGAGAGAAGGGACATTGCTACTATCTTTTCCCACAATTGTGCTTCAAAGTAGCACCATGATCTTCATGATAGAGAGTCTCCTATTTTTTCACTTTCATATAACTTGTGGAATTTTTCTTCATGATGCACGTCCACTTAGTTCATTTTTGAGCTTTCATACACTTATAGCTCTAGTGCATCCATTGCATGGAAATCCCTACTCACTCACAATGATATCTATTAATGGGCCTCTCCATAGCCCGTTGATACGCCTAGTTGATGTGAGACTATCTTCTCCTTTTCCTTGACAACCTCCACCATATTCTATTCCACCTATAGTGATATATCCATGGATCACGCTCATGTATTGCATGAGAGTTGAAAAGGTTTGAGAACATAATAAGTGTGAAACAATTTCTTGACTTGTCATCGGGGTTGTGCATGATATAAATACTTTGTGTGGGGAAGATGGAGCATAGCCAGACCATATGATATTGTAGGGATAACTTTCTTTTGCCATTATATTTTGAAGAGATACAATTGCTTTGCTAGTATGCTTGAATTATTACTGATTTTATGTCAATATTGGAATTTTGTTTTCAGTCTTATGGGTCTGAATATTCATGCCACAATAGAGAATATTACATGGATAAATATGTTAGGTAGAACTCCACATCAAAAATCTTGTTTTTATCATTTACCTACTCGAGGACAAGCAGGAATTAAGCTTGGGGATGCTAATACGTCTCCAACGTATCTATAATTTTTGATGATGGCATGCTATTATATTATCTGTTTTGGATGTTTTATATGCATTAATATGCTATTTTATATTATGTTTGGGACTAACCTATTAATCTAGAGCCTAGTACCAGTTTCTGTTTTTTGTTGTTTTGGAGTATTGCAGATATGGAATATTAAACGGACTCCAAATGGAATAAAATCTTCGTAATGATTTTTTCTGGAAGGAAAGAGATCTACCAGACTTGGAGTGCACGGCAGGGCCTCTGCCACGAGGTCACAAGCCAGGGAGGCATGACCACCCCCCTCGCTGCGCCTAGCAGGCTTGCCACCTCCTTGCAGGTCTCCTAACCCTATTCTTCGTCCTATAAATACCCAAATATTCTCCCAACACCAAAAAGAGCCACGAAAATACTTTTCGGCAGACAGAAGCCTCCGTTCCCGAGAGATCCAATCTTGGAGCATTTTCCGGTAATCTGCCAGAGGGGTATCCGATCACGAATGGCATCTACATCAACTCCATTGCCCCTCTGATGATGCATGAGTAGTCCACAACATACCTACGGGTCCATAGCTAGTAGATATATGGCTTATTCTCCCTCTTGATCTTCAATACCATGTTCTTCATGATCTTCATGGAGATCTATCTGATGTAATACTCTTTTGCGGCGTGTTTGTCAAGATCCGATGAATTGTGGGTTTATGTTCATATTATCCATGAATCTTATTTGAGTCTTTTCTGAATTCTTATATGCATGATTTCATATCTTTGTAAATCTCTTTGAGCTATTGGTTTGGTTTGGCCAACTAGATTGGTAATTCTTGCAATGTGAGAAGTGCTTAGTTTTGGGTTCCATCTTGCGGTGTCCTCACCCAGTGACAAAGTAGAGGTAGCAAGGCACGTATTGTATTGTTGCCATCAAGCGTAACAAGATGGGGTTTTCATCATATTGCTTGAGTTTATCCCTCTAGATCATGTCATCTTACCGAATGCGTTACTCTGTTCTTCATGAACTTAATACTCTAGATGCAGGCAGGAGTCGGTCGATGTGTGGAGTAATAGTAGTAGATGTAGAATCGTTTCGGTCTACTTGACACGGACGTGATGCCTATATGCATAATCATTGCCTTGGATATCTACATGATTATTCGCTTTTCTATCAATTGCCTGCCATTTGTGTACCCATCGTGATACTTTCCTTTAAGAGAGAAGACTCTAGTGAAATCTATGGCCCTCGGGTCTACTTTCCATAATATATTTTTAGATCTATAAACCAAAAATACCAAAAATACCTTTCTGCAATATATTTATCTTTTACTTTCCGCACTCGTTTACATCTATCTCTTTCAGATCTAATCCTTGCAAATAACCCTGAAGGGATTGACAACCCCTTTTTAGCGTTGGGTGCAAGAGTTTGATTGTTTGTGTAGGTGCATCCATTGGTGACCTTTTGTTCCTCCTACTGGATTGATACCTTGGTTCTCAAAAACTGAGGGAAATACATATCTACTTCACTGCATAATCCTTTCCTCTTCAAGGGAAACCAATGCATACTCAAGAGGTAGGACTCACCTAGTTGCATATCTAGCCAACATTTATGTTGTTAAGCCTTACTTGTTAAAGAAATATTAAAAAGTGTTAATTGCCTATTCACCCCACCCCCCTCTAGTCAACCATATCGATCCTTTCAATTGGTATCAGAGCATCATCTCCTTATTAAGGGTTTCACCACCCGAAGAGTATGGCTGGCGATGAGGTGCTGCCGGTTGAACTACCCGAGCTCGTGGGTGTGAACACGGTGTCACGTGAGGATTTGAATTAGGCCATGTTCCTACTCAAATCCTCCATGACTACCGAGGTCAAATCCATGTTTAAAGAATTTCTTGAGGGCCTCAAACTTACTACCGATCCGTTGTTAGTGGAAATCCCACTAACTCGTCATCAGATGTCTACTCCGAAAAGGAGGGGGCTAGCACTGAGAAGAATAAGCAACCTCAAAGAACTAGTGGAGCTGGTACCTTTGCCTCGGTACCCCCTCCCTTGGTCTATGGAGGACCGGTGCACCCACCTCATATAGTTAATCTCGGTCCTCCTCCTAAACTTGTTAATAATGATTTTGCTAATTGTTTTTTTTCGTATCAAGTATCATTTGGATCACATCTCAATTCAACTCATGCGAGTCATTGAAGAAGGATACCGTCCTCGTGATCCACGCAACCTCACTCCAAGAGAAGAGGTGGACAAACAGCTAAATTCCTCCACCTTGTTCATACTCCAAGCTGTAGTTCCTACTGAAGACCTGGCTCACCTGCGTCCCTTCACTGTTGCTAAAGAGTGTTGGGAACACATTATCACCAAGTCCAAAGGCAGCTCAAGCATTCAACGGTTGAACTATGAGGTAGTGCTTGATCAGTCAGATGAGTTTGTAATGATAGAAGATGAGGAACCGTGTGAGCTTTATAGGAGGGTGACTACTCTTGCCGTTGCCCTCCAAGATCATGGCAGCAAGGATGTGGATGACACCTGGGTCAAGCGTAAGTTTCTGAAGGCCATCATGCCCTTCAACAAGGCCATGTCCACCGTCATCCGCCAAAGACCAGACTTTCACACCTTGTCCTCTAGTGATGTGTTGGATGAGTTTATTGCAATGAACATCTTGAACACGACCACAGACAATGTTCTTGTTCATGTGCAACGGTCAAAGAAATCATCTCCCAACCTTGCTTTGAAGGCCAAGGTGAGTCAAGATGAAGTAGAAGAAGAGGTTGCCCTGAGGACACCAAATATGATTACCATGAGCATATGGCTCTAATGTCCATGCAATTTTGAGGCAACAAGAGAAACACAAGGCCTGACTTCTCCAAGAACAACTCAAGCGGGTCAAAGGGCAAGCAACGTGTGAGGACCTACTACAATTGTGGTAATGTGAGTCACTTTTTGGTGGATTATCCATATGAGAAGAGGGAAGACAGTGGTGGCAAGCTCATTCGCAAAGTTAGTGCCAAGTCTTTCCCCAATCAGACCAACTTCACCAAGAAGACTCCTCACAAAGTGTTGGTGGCTCAAGAAGAGTATGTTTCTAATTATGATGTTGATGATGAAGACACGAGTGCTGAAGGAATGGCAATGGAACCTATGGCAATTGCATCCTCTACCCCAACAAAGGTGTCACTCTTCGACGCCCCCAACGAGAACCGCATCACTAGGTGCTTCATAGAAAAAGGTATCACCAAGGTAACCTCCAACGCCAAAACCTCAAACATTAAAACTTCTATGTCTCCCACTCTGTCTTTGTTAGATTTGTGGATGAACATGAGGAGGCGAAAGAGGGTGAGAATGAGTTTGACAAGTTCCTGTGTAAACTCAAGGGAGAATCCAAGAAGAACTTTGTTGCTCTCTTGGAACAACTTGGTGAGGCCCATGACACTATTGAGTCTTAAGAAGAATTCCTTGAGGTGTTGAGAGACCATAGTCATGATTATGCCAACGAGATAGCAGATCTTTCTATTTCTCATGAAGAAGAGCGAGGTATTCGTATGAATATTAAGGATTCACAAAATGATGACCTTGCTAAATTATGCAAATATTATGATCGTGTTATCGTTCTTAACCATGTGCTCAAATTTGAAAAGGTTGCACCTGGGGTTGGCCATGATCGAGTCAAGGATGAGCTTGACTCACTTGACAATGCTCACAAGGAATTAAAGAGCGTTCATGCTTCTCTTAAGGAGTCGCATGATCAACTCCAAGTAAAACTCACTAATGAAATTGCCATGTTTTCTCCGTTTGTTTTAATTGTTAATGCCTCTGCTACTAACCCGTGTTGTGAGCATGCAAATCTTGTGAAGGAAAATGCTAAGCTGAAAGAGCAGCTTGAGAAAGGCCTAGTGACATGTATCAAAGGTGACAAGACTCTCAATGATCTTTTGAGAAATCAAAGGGAAGTGGTAGCAAAGAAAGGAATCGGGTTTGCACCCAAGTCCAAAAAGAAGAAGAAGGTGAAGACCAAGCAAGCTCCCCCGCTCATGGAAACTTTTGTCAAAGAAGGGGACCTACTCATGAGAAGAAGAAGGACAAGGTTGTGGGTGGTAGTACCAAGAAGGGCAAGACCACTCCCTCTAACAGGGTCGGGAACTTTAACCCCTCTTATATCTTATGTCGTGCTAGCGATGGGCATGTTTATGCCAAATATGTTGGGTCTTCTTATGAGTACATTGAGTGGTCTATTTGGATTCCTAAGACCCTTGTCAATAACATTAAAGGACCCATTAAAGAATGGGTACCTAAAATCAAGCATTGATCTATTGTAGGAGTTTGCTTTCGGAGGAGTCCCATGGTTGCTCGATAGTGGAGCAACAAATCATATGACCGGAAGCAAGGACTTGGTGGTGGATGTTCGACCTGATAAATCCGTTGCCACTCAAGTCTTCTTTGGCGATGATACAATCTCAAAGGTATTGGGTCTTGGCAAGGTGGTTATCTCTCCAACCTTAACCATTAAAAATGTCATGCTTGTCGAGACCCTTGCATATAATTTACTTTCCGTTCGTCAACTTGCACCTATGGGTTTTAGTACTTTCTTTGGCATTGACACCGTGACCCTTTTGTGGAGCAAGACTCTTAAAGTAGCCTTTGTTGGGCATGTAGAAAACGGTCTCTATGTGTTTAACTTCTCGGAGTGACCCACCAAGACCGCGACATGCCTAATGGCTAAAGTTGATGTGGGGTGGCTTTGGCATCGCTGACTAGCCCATGTCAATATGATATCTTTGCAAAGTATCCTCAAAGGGGGTCACATTCCTGGAGTAACAAATGTGAGTTTTTCTAGAGATCATGCTTGCAGTGCTTATATCGAAGGAAATGTACATGAAAAGGCTCATCGTCCTACCACTATGATATACTCGAAAAGGACCCTAGAGCTTCTTCACATGGACCTCTTTGGTCCTCCATCTTTTGATAGTCTTGGAGGGAGAAAGTATTGCTTTGTGATTGTGGATGATTACTCAAGATACACATGTGTATATTTCTTCAAGAAGAAGAGTGAGACCCAATAGACCGTCATCAACTTTGCAAATGAAGTCCAACATCAACATGAAGCAAAGATCCTGATGATCAGAAGTGACAACGACATTGAGTTCTAGAACTACACCCTGAATGAGTTTCTCAGTGATGAGGGGATAAAACACCAATACTCTACTCCTTAAACTCCTAAAAAATGGTGTTGCGGAGAGAAAGAATCGGACGTTGATGGATGTAGCAAGAACCATGATGGAAGAGTTTAAATCACCTTACAACTTTTGGGCCGAAGCCATCAACACCGCGTGTCATGCATCAAATTGTCTCTATCTCCGTAAAGGCTTGAACAAGACTCCTTATTAGATTCTTACCGGGAACAAGCCCAACCTCAAGAACTTCCGGGTGTTCGGTTGTAAGTGTTTCATTCTCAAGAAAAGTGTTCGTTTGTCAAAATTTGAATCCGGAGCTCATGAGGGCATGTTTGTTGGTTATGCTGTAAACTCCCATGCTTACCGTGTCCTCAACAACTCCACGGGACTCACTGAGGAGACGGGTAACGTAGAGTTTGATGAAAATAATGGCTCCCAAGTGGAGCAAAGTGATCTTTGTTATGTAGGTGATGAAATTCCTCCCCAAGCCGTAAGAATAATGGGAGTGGGATACTTCCTACCCGTTGAGGAACCCCTTGTGGATGAAGGAGAAGGACAATGTTCTACTCAAGTCGAACCATCACCGACGCATGACCCACAAGCTTCTGAAGAACAAAGTGAAGGCCCTCAACCATATGATCAAGATCAAGACCAATATCAACTTAATGATGATGATTATTCACCACATGATGCTCAAGATCTTGCTCACACCCCCGTGCAAGCTCAAGATCAAGATGAAGCTCTAGACCCTCAACTCTCCATGGAGGGAATTCTTGAAAGACGAGCTGCCAAGATTGCTTCCAAACTAAGAGTCAAGCAACACCTATTAAAGAACGTTTATGGAAGCTTGAAGAGAGGGGTAACTACTCGTCGTCAATTAACAAACTTTTGTGCACATCATGCATTTGTTTCTTGATTTGAACCCCTCAAGGTACAAGCTGCGCTCAAAGACAAGGAATGGTTTGAAGACATGCATGAAGAAATCCATAGCTTCGAGCGCAACAAGGTGTGGCGATTGGTGCCAAGGCCAAAGGAGAAGCACAATGTCATTGGAACCAAATGGATCTTTACGAAAAAGCAAGATGCACATGGTATCATTGTTCGTAACAAGGCAATACTGGTGGCTCAAGGCTACTCCCAAGTCAAGGGTATCGACTACGGTGAAACCTTTGCCCTTATTGCTCGCCTTAAATCTGTTCGCATGTTGCTTGCTTATGACTCTCATCATGATTTCATATTATATCAAAAGGATGTGAAGAGTGCTCTCCTTAATGGTCCACTTAAGGAGTTGGTATATGTCAATCAACCTCCGGGGTTTGAAGATCCCAAGTTCCCCAATCATGTATGTGTTCTTGACAAGCCCCACATGCATGGTATGAGCTCTTACCGAGATGTTGCAAGATCGTGGGTTTGAAATTGGGAAAATTGATCCCACTCTTTTTACTAAGAGGGTTAACGGGAACTTGTTCGTATGCCAACTATATGTAGATGGTATTATCTTTGGTTCTTCTAACAAAGATTTTAATGATGAGTTTGCCGCACTAATGACCAAAGAGTTTGAGATGTCTATGATGGGACAGTTGAAGTTATTCCTTGGATTCGAAGTCAAGCAATGAAGCCAAGGAACCTTCATCAACCAAGCTAAATACACTGAAGACATACTCAAGAGGTTCAAGATGGATGAGATTAATCCTCCCAAGGCCAACACTCCTATGCAACTCAAATGCCAACTTGACGGTGATCCCAATGGTAAAGTTTTGGATCAAAAGTTATATCGCTCCATGATTGGATCCTTGCTTTTACCTTTGTGCATCTAGACCGGATATCATGTTGAGTGTGGGAATTTGTGTACGATTTCAATCCGCACCTAAGGAGAGTCACTATGTGGCTGTCAAGTGAATCTTTTGTTATTTGGCTCATACCCCAAACTTTGGCTTATGGTATCCCAAGGGCGCTTCATTTGATCTCATTGGATATACTGACTCAGATTGGGCGGGAGACCGTGTGGAAAGGAAGTCCACTTCCAAAGCCTGCCAATTTCTTGGTCGTTCTTTGGTAAGTTGGTCTTCAAAGAAACAAAACTCTGTTTCTCTCTCATCCACCAAGGCCGAGTATGTAGCCATCGCAAGCTGTTGTGCTAAAATTCTTTGGATGAGCCAAACCTTAAAGTATTATGGTGTCAACTGTGACAAAGTGCCTCTTTACCGTGGCAATGAAAGCACGATCAAGATCTCCAACAACACGGTTCAACACTGCAAGACAAAGCATATTGAGATTCGTCATCACTTCATCTAGGATCACATCAAGCATGAAGACATTGATCTTATTCATCTATATACTGAGGAGCAACTTGCAGATATATTCACGAAGCCATTGGATGAAGCAAGATTTCCCTAGTTAAGGCATGAGCTAAATATAATTGATTTGAGCAATCTGGCTTGGCTTAGTGCACACCCCAACACACTCATCATCATGTCTTGTTTAGGTGTAGGCATGGACATAGGGAGGGTCTAGTTCTCTCAATGAACTATCCCTCCTCCTATTATGTATAAATTGGTCAAGCCTTTCACATTAGTCATTTTTATGACACTTGTGCTTCAAAGACGAGTTTTGGTCATGGGCCCAAGGTTAAAATCTTCGCGGTGCCATACCAAGTGACTCAAACATAGGTGGCTTGGCCACCACCCCCTTCGAGAGAGGCATTTGACCTTATTTCTGTCTTAAGTTTGCGTTCTTTGATTTCTACTTGATCTTGCTCATGTTTTGGGGTCCTAGGTGTGGGTATTCCCCATGGTATTTCTATTTGCGTATTGTTTTCTTCTAACCATAGAGTTTTACCCACCATACTCCTATGCATTTTTCTCTATCCCAAGCTCTTCTCATCTCGGAACCCCTCTTTTCCAATTGTACGTGTTGATCTCTTAGTGGTGGTGCCTATGGCCGGGCGGTACAACCGGTGTGAAAGCGGTTCAATCGCTAATCCTATAGTTGTCTCGCTCCAGCGATATAACCGGGGGTGCCTATGGTTCAATCGCTAATCCTCTAGTTGTCCCGCCCCAGCGGTACAACCGGGGGTGCCTGCGGTTCAACCACTAATCCTCCAGTTGTCCCGCCCTAGCGGTACAACCGGGGGTGCCTGCGGTTGAACCGCTAATCCCCAGGCACTGTACCTTGACCGGTACAACCGCTCTTCGGAGCGATACAACCTGTTGCGTCAACCGGTACTTAAACAGGGAGGGCCAGGCCAAAGAGGTATTGAGTTATCCCCTTCGTGCCTGACTCCTCCCTGGTGCCCTAGCCGCCGGCAGTCGACACCACCGCCCCGGAGTGCCTCCGGCGCCCTGGATCCATGGCCTCCTCTCAGATTGCTTCGTGGAGGCCCTTCCTTCCCCCGATCTCCTCCGATGGATGTCAGTAATGCCTAGTTCCTCCTCGTTCTTGGATTTCCTTTGAATCCTCCATTGTTAGGCATTGCTCGGTTCCCGTGTTTTCTAGTCAAAACTATTGGTGGGATGGGATCGTGTATTATATTTTCAATTAGCTGTTATGCTTAGAGACCTCAAAGAGGGATGCATTTCTCAGATCCGGATCCATAGGTTCCCCAGCAGTGGTACAACCACTCTAATTAGCAGTACAACTGCTTGGGTGACCGGTTCAACCGGACTCTCTGATTCCTGCCCCCTGTTTCTTGTTTCTGATCCTCACACCTAATTTATTCCTACTTTTGCATACAATCCCCTCAACTTTTCTGGGTTTATCTTCTGCGTTCCTTCTGTGCGTGTCTGCAGGTGGTTCCAGATCTCGTTCTGCTCCTAGGAAGAAGTCCAAGAAACGTGCTCGCAGGTGCAGGATAGTTGAAGAGTCTAACAATGAGGAAGTTGTGATCCGCACCAATCCCATTCGCCACGAGAAGTCTTTGGCCGCCAAGCAAAAAAATGCCAAGCCAGTGCACTCCTAGAAGCATGTTGACTGGGAGCGGGTTCGGTTTGAAAATCCTTATGAGGTCCCCGTTGCTCCCAGGTGGACCACTCCTCAGTTCCAGAATGAGCTACAATTGTGGACTGTGCACGAGCTCTATGACCATCACAAGAACAAGTTTGCCAAGCAATGGACTATTGACATTGAGCACTAGAGGAACAACATGGATTACTTTGGAGAGGTGTTAGCACTATGTGAGGAGTTTGACTTGATCAAGCTCATGACTATCAACTATCCCTTTGATGTGCAGCTCATTCACCATTTTTATTCCATTGCTCACTTTGGAACTGATGAGGCTCATACCCTTTCCTTCATGTGTCGTGATGAGACTTTCCAAGTCCCTGGCGTGCCTTTTGCAATGCTCTTGGTTATGATGATACTGGACTCACTGGGAATGGAGACATCCGTCCTCATGATTGGGCTACTCCTCTGGATAAGGTATATTTAGCCCCTTTGTACATTCCCGGGCGTGGGGTTCCTAGAGCCACTAAGAACTTGTAGCAGGTCGATATTTTGCATCGTGTTTTCCATAATGTCCTTCTGCCCAAGGTTGGAAATCAAGATGAGATTCATGGATACTTTGTTGGTTGCTTGTTGCCATGAAGAGCAAAGGTGGCTCTAGGGCTGCATTTGATGCCTCCAAATAGATGTGGGAGGAGATGTACTCCACGGTCTTCTACAGAAAATTTCCCACCTATGCACCTTTCATCACGTGTTTCCTCAACTCTGTGTGGGCAGTTCGTAGGCCCAGAGAGCCTCTCTCTTCCCCAAACAAACTCATTGAGCATGAGGTCAAGCAACTCCGGAAGAAGAAGCATCTTGCACTGCGCTTCCCAGATGACAACCTTGAGGATGTTTTTGCTACTTCCATTGACAGTGATTTTGAGCTTCCTGCCAGCGCCATGCCATCTTGGGTCTCCAAGCTCTCGGACAAGTTAAAGAAGACCTTCTGCCTCCACACTCATGTTCAGAAGAAGATCTACGAAGCCATGTCAACGAGAAGCTTGCCATACGCAGACAGATTTAGATTATGCGGGCACTCCATCTTGAGGTCGTCAGTGGTTCTGAGAAGACCATCTCTCCTGAGGAGCAGTGGATCTATGCACATATCACTTGGACTGATGATGAGACCTAGGGTCAGCCTGCTGCCTCCTCCTCTGTTGCTGCTACTATTGCTAATGATGATGATGGTGGTGGTGGTGATGATGGGGATGGATCTGATGATGATGATTCCGAGGAGTATGATGTGTTTTAGGAGGTCTACTAAGTTCTGGGGCGTTAGCATCACTCTTTTCCTGTTTGGTGTCTTGATGCAAAGGGGGAGAAAGTTACATTATGATGGTATTTTCATGGGTGTTGCGTGGTTGTCTATTGTTTTCTCTGTTGTGTCTTCCATTTGAACTCTTATTTGCTCTTAGTTGGTTATGAACAACCTATCTTGTGTGAACACTATTTGCGTTTCAGTAGAGTCTGAGATTAATCGTGCCCTTGCTATTAAGCTCTACTTATTACCTCATTCAATTGATCCTTAATGTTTCATTATATATATTTACCCATTGGTTGCTCAAGAAAATCAAGGGGGGCTTCAATTCTTGCACCACTTTTATTTTATAAATCATCAATGGAAATCGTGTTGTTGTTATCATCCACCAAAAAGGGGGAGATTGTAAGGGCATTCTCTTACCCCTAGTGTTTTGGCGATGATGACAACTCACTATGATCTAACCGCGTGTCAAGTTATACAGGTATTGTGTGTGGAACACAAGACGGTTAGGTAGTCCCTCCAAACGGAAAAGTTCAAAGACGGTGTTCTCTACGTGTTTATTCTCTTTGGTCATAGGGATCCCATACTATTAAGAGGGAATCCACATTGGAAGGTATTGGGTTAATCGGTTCTCTCGCACATCCTTTTACACCCAACTCATTCTTCGACATCATGCAGAGAGAGGCCCCTCTTTCTTCCATGCTTGTCGGTTGTACCGTTGTCCCGGCCTGATGCGCCGCTCACTCCGGACATCCGGTTTGACCACCACTTCAGGGGTGATACCCTGGAGGTGCTGCCACTAAGAAGTCCCCAGCGGTTCTACCGCTGCCTCCGGGCGGTTATACCACCCACAGCTGGGTGACCAAGGGTGGTAGCTCTGGGCGTTTAACCGTCCCAACACCGGGCTACAACTGGACACTGTCCTATTGGGCTCCGGTTGTTGGGTGGACCTAGACTGGTTGTACCGCTATATTGCATAGCCCGATACTATCGGTGTCCCAAGCGATTGTACCGCTTGGGACTTTGCCTGGTCCAGTGCTCTGGCCGGGCTGGTGCATCCTGGCTACCTTTCTATTGTGGCCCGGTGGTTGGGCGATAGTCGGGCGGTTGTACATGTCATGCTGGTTGTACCGCCCGCAACTCCGGTTGTACCGCTGCCATGTATTTCTGGTAGTAACGGTTGGAAAATGGGGGACCTATATAAAGAGGTGGTTCTTCCACCTCTATCTTATCTCTTACCTCTCTCTCTCCACCATTTATGTCCATTGCGCTTTCTTGCCCGATATCTCTCTAGCCAACCAAACTTGTTGTCTTGCTAGGGATTGAAAGAGGAGATCTAGATCTACACTTTCACCAAAGGAAAATTGATTCCCCCATACTTTCTTGTGTGGATTTTGTTACTCTTGGGTGTTTGAGCACCCTAGATGGAAGGGGTCACCTCGAATCAATATTCCATTGTGGTGAAGCTTTGTGGTTTCGTTGGGAGCCTCCAATTAAGTTGCGGAGAGAGCCCTGATGTCTACTACACAACCTTCTTCTTGTAGACTCGTGTTGGGCCTCCAAGCATAGAGTTTTGTAGGATAACAACAATTTTCCCTCAAGTGGATGACCTAAGGTTTACCAATCCGTGGGAGGTGTAGGATGAAGATGGTCTCTCTCAAATAACCCTACAACCAAATAACAAAGAGTCTCTTGTGTCCCCAACACACCCAATATAATGGTAAATTGTATAGGAGCACTAGTTCGGCGAAGAGATGGTGATACAAGTGCAATATGGATGGTAGATATAGGATTTTGTAATCTGAAAATATAAAAACAGAAAGGTAACAAATAGTGAACTGCAAGCAAAACATTGTATAAATGCTTGGAAAAAAGGCCTAGGGTCCATATTTTCACTAGTGCAATTTCTCTCAACATATTGGCATAGTTGAATCATATGTAAGTACCTCTCGTGCGACAAAGAGTTCACTCCAAAGTCACAAATAGCGGAGAACTAACGAAGAAATTATTGTAGGGTACAAAACCACCTCAAAGTTATCTTTTCTAATCAATCTTATGAGCTATCCCTATAAGTGTCACGGACAACGCTAGAGTTCGTACTAAAATAACACCTTAAGATACACATCAACCAAAACCCTAATGTCACCTACATACTCCAATGTCACCACAAGTACCCCTGGGCTTGATTATACGATATGCATCACATAATTTCAGATTCATCATGTTCAATCCAAAACAAAGAACTTCAAAGAGTGCCCCAAAGTTTCTACCGGAAAGTCGAGACAAAAACGTGTGCCAACCCCTATGCATAGATTCCCAAGGTCACGGAACACGCAAGTTTATCACGAAAACATACATCAAGTGGATCAATAGAACATCCCATTTTCACCACGGACATCCCATCGCAAGACATACATCAAGTGTACTCAAATCCTTAAAGACTGAATCCGATAAGAAAACTTCAAAGGTAAAACTCATTTCATCACAACAAGATAGAGAGGGGAAAACTCCATATGATTCATCTATATCAATAAGGCTCGCGGTACATCAAGATTGTGACATCTCAAGAACATGAGAGAGAGAAAGATCAAACACATAGCTACTGGTACATACCCTCAGCCCCGAGGGTGAACTACTCCCTTCTCATCATGGAGGCCGCCGGGATGATGAAGATAGCCTCCAGTGATGGTTTCCCCCTCCAGCAGGGTGCCAGAACGGTCTCCCGATTGGTTTTTCGTGGCTCTGGAGGCTTGCGGCAGCAGAACTCCCGATATAGGTTTCTTTTCGGAGGTTTCTATATTTATAGGAATTTTTGGCGTCGATCTCACGTCAAGGGGTGCCATGAGGCGGTGGCAAGCCTGCTGCTAGTGGGCTAGGCGGTGGCCATGCCTAGCAGGCTTGCCGCATCCTCATGGCTCTTCTGGCCCAGCTCCAATGCTTCGGGGGTCTCTTTTGGTCCACAAAAAATCATACTAAATTTTCAGCCCATTCCGACAACTTTTTTTCTGCACAAAAAACGGCACCATGGAAGTTTTGTTGAAAACAGCGTCAGTCCGGGTTAGTTCTAATAAAATCATACCAAAATCATATAGAATTATTGTAAACATGGCACAAATACTTCATAAATTATAGATACGTTGGGGACGTATCAGCATCCCCAAGATTAATTCCTGCTCGTCCTTGAGTAGGTAAATGATAAAAGAAATAATTTATAAAGTGTGAATGCCAGCAAGTGCACAAGTTTGATCAATGATAATTCCAAACACTTTTACTAGCGCCATTATATATCATAAACACTAGCTCATCTCATAAACCTTCTCATGATGACGTAACAAGCTATTCACATGTTAAAGTATAGACCATAATGTTTCTTGAAAACTAACAAACTATGCTTTCAGTCACCAAGCAATTGCAATTCATCGTATTTTCAGGAAGGGTCTATGTAAGAGCTTTGATTTAGCAAATTCCACATACTCAACTTTGCTTTCAGTCACCAAACAATTACAATTCATCTTTTTTTCAGGAAGGGTCTATGTAAGAGCTTTGATTTAGCAAATTCCACATACTCAACTATCATATAATCTTCCATGATTGCTAACTCTCAAAGCATATATTTAGAGCAAATGGCATCCATCGAACACAGAGAAAGATAGGGGCATAAAGTTTCGCCTCCCAACTTATTTATCATATAGATAATTGTCAACAATAATAACACATGATGCTTGCCAAGAGAAAAAAGTGAAATATACGAAGTGGTGAATATCACCATGACTCTTGCATAAAGGTAAGTGCATGAAAGTAAAAGATAGGTCCTTCGCAGAGGGAAGCATTGATTTCTAGAGGTGCCAGAGCTCGAGCTTTTAAAATAGAGATGAATAATAATTTTGGGCGGTATGCTTTCATTGTCACCATAACAACCGAGAGATCTCGTATCTTCCATGCTAGATAAATTATAGGTGGTTCCCAAACAGAATGGTAAAGTTTTTACTCCCCCTCCACCAATCAATCACACTCCGCGGCAAGCCGAATCCATGGGTACCGTCCATACCAACAACATTCCTAGGGGATTTTTGTTTAATTATTTACAATTTTTCTTTGATTTTTGGACTGGTAATCCCTATTACCAGCCACTTTCTCGTGAATGATAGTGAATAAACACATATCATGAGAATAACCCACCTAGCATGGAAGATACTAATAGGCCCTAGTCATTATATGAGCGATTTAGGCATACAAAATAGAATATTATTTCAAGGTTTAGAGTTTGGCACATGCAAATTTACTTGGAACTGCAGGTAAATACCGCATATAGGTAGGTATGGTGGACTCATATGGAACAACTTTGGGTTTAAGGGTGTTTGGATGCACAAGTAGTATTTCTACTTGGTGCGGAAGTTTTGGCTAATATGAGGTGGAAGCAAGCACCACATGTTGGAGGGTCCATAACAATATAACTTCTATACAAATATACCCAAGCATAACTCATTATGTTGTCTTCCTTGTCCAACTTCAACTAATTCTCTCAAGTTTTAAAATAATTAATGGGCATTCACAATCATAGAATATGTCCAAGATAGTATATTTATATGTGAAATCTCTCTTTCGTCAATATTATTTCATGAATTGATCAAGTGACCAATGTGGTGTTTGCTAACTTTCAATAAATTTTACCACCTATACTTCCTATATGTGAAGTCATTACTCACCATGGGATAAGCATATAAAACATATATAATTTCAGATTTATGATATTCAATTCATTCAACCATTTACTCATAGGATATAAGTGAAGCACGAGAGTAAATGACAAAACTACTCCAAAACATATAAGTGAAGATCAATGAGTAGTCAAACAATTAAGTAGCTATGTGAGGACTTTCTCTCTCTCTCTCTCAATAAAGATTTTCAGATCCGAGTATATTATTTAAACATCAAGAAAAAACAAAAACAGCACTCCAAGAATACCACACATCATGTGAACGAATAATTTTTTTGGCTCAACATAGGCTAACCGATAGTTGACAAAGAGAGGTGGGATGCGTAGCATCCATCCCCAAGCTTAGATGCTTGAGACTTCTTGAAGTATTTACCTGGGTTTCCTTGGGCATCCCCAAGCTTGAACTTTTGTATCTTGTTCAATCCTCTCATATCCCGGTTTCACCTATTCTCAAAAACTTCATCCACACAAAACTCGAAAAGAACTCCTGAGATAGGTTAGTACACATAATCATAAATAAACTCTTTATGTAATGCCAAGACAAGTTTCACAATAATTTTCAAACATTAGTTACTGTATACTATCATTTCCACAAGTTATATCTACCAATATAGGCTATGGAAACTATAGGACGAGTAGATAACAAAACTATGACAGCAATGTGTCCAAACAGAATAGTTTGTAGAAATTTATGAAAACAGTGTACTTCTGTAACTCAAAAAATTATGAACATTTATCACATGCTATAAAATTTATATGAAAACACTTCGAAAAAATTTCATAAACTTTCCACATTCCAGTAAAATATGAAAATTCAAACATTACAGAAGAAGTTTCTGTTTTTACACAGCACACATCAAACATGCAATTCAAGCATTCTAAAGGCAATTCATGGAACTTTTTATTGAAAAAAAAGATTATAAATAACACATAACAGAAAACAACAAAATAAAATGATGCTCCAAGCAAAACTCATATTATGTGACGAATAAAAATATAGCTCCAAGTAAGATATACCAATAGTGTTGAAGACGAAAGAGGGGATGCCTTCCGGGAACAATTACCTACTGTATTACATAATTACCACAATTTATATTACTCAATATAAGCTATAGGAACACTTGAAACAAGCAAACTATGTATGCAAAACAGAATCTATGAAAAATAGAAAAGTCTGTAAAGATCTGAATGATCACCTTAGTTCCCTAACTCTTAAAATTCTGAAAAACTATTAAAACTCAAGGAATTTGAATATAAATATTGTGTAAAAATTTCAGAATTTTTTAACGCTCAAGTGAAATCAGATAATTCATATATTGTACACAAAACTTTCTGTTTTTGCATAGAATCAAACAAGCAAGTATCAACACTATCCCAAAGGCTTTACTAGGAACTTTATTGAAATAAAAGACAAAAAACATGATTACTACAGTATATTAATCATGTTAACACATGAAAACAGAAAGTAAAAGTGTTGGTTTGTCTCCCAACAAGCACTTTCCTTTAATGCCTTCTAGCTAGGCATGATGATTTCAATGATACCCGTATAGGAATAATATTTGAAGCATGTAAAAGAGCATCATGAATATCATGATAAGCACATTTAAGTCTAACCCACTTCATATGCATAGGGATTTTTTCAGCAAACAAATCATGAGAACAAGAATCAACTTGCATAGGAAGGCAAAACAAGCACAACTTCAAAACTTTGAACACATAGAGAGGAAACCTGATATTATTGCAATTCCTACAAGCATATGTTACTCCCTCATAATAATTTTCAGTATCATCATGAAGGAATTCCACAATATAACCAGAACATAAAGCATTTTTTTTATGATCTACAAGCATAGAAATTTTACTACTCTCCGCATAAGCGATTTTCTTCTCATTCATAATAATGGGAGCAAACTCAACAAAATAACTACCATGAGATACTTGATTGACATAACCACTTTGAATATTAAACTCATGATGACAAGTTTCATGGTTGTCATTACTATTTATAACATACATGTCATCACAATAATCATCATAGATAGGAGGCATGTCATAATCATAATAGTTTTGCTCATCAAAACTTGGGGACTAAAAATATCTTCTTAATCAAACATAGCATCCCCAAGCTTGTGGCTTTGAATATCATTACCTTCATGAATATTCAGAGAATTCATACTAACAATATTTAAATCATGCTCATCACTCAAAGATTTAGTGCCAAACATTTTAATAACTTCTTCTTCTAACACTTGAGCACAATTTTCCTTTCCATGATTTTCACGAAAGACATTAAAAAGATGAAGCATATGAAGCAACCTCAATTCCATATTTTTTTTTGTAGTTTTCTTTTATAAAACCAAACTAGTGAAAAAAATATACTAAAATATTTAATTGTAAGATCTAAACATATGCCTTCAAGCACTCACCTCCCCGGCAACGGCGCCAGAAAAGAGCTTGATGTCTCCTACACAACCTTCTTCTTGTAGACTCGTTTTGGGCCTCCAAGCGCAGAGTTTTGTAGGACAATGACAATTTCCCCTCAAGTGGATGACCTAACATTTATCAATTCGTGGGAGGTGTAGGATGAAGATGGTATCTCTCAAACAACCCTGCAACCAAATAACAAAGAGTCTCTTGTGTCCCCAACACACCCAATACAATGGTAACTTGTATAGGTGCACTAGTTCGGCGAAGAGATGGTGATACAAGTGCAATATGGATGGTAGATATAGGTTTTTATATTCTGAAAATATAAAAAAGCAAGATAACAAATAGTAAACAGCGAGCAAAACATTGTATAAATGCTTGGAAACAAGTCATAGGGTTCATACTTTCACTAGTGCAATTTCTCTCAACAATATTGGCATAGTTGAATCATATGTAAGTACCTCTCATGCGACAAAGATTTCACTCCAAAGTCACAAATAGTGGAGAACTAACGAAGAAATTATTGTAGGGTATGAAACCACCTCAAAGTTATCTTTTCTGATCAATCTTATGAGCTATCCCTATAAGTGTCAGGGACAGCCCTAGAGTTCGTACTCAAATAACATCTTAAGATACACATCAACCAAAACCCTAATGTCTCCTAGATACACCAATGTCACTGATACGTCTCCATCCTATCTATAATTTTCGATTATTTCATGCCAATATTCTACAACTTTCATATACTTTTGGCAACTTTTTATACTATTTTTGGGACTAACATATTAATCCAGTGCCCAGTGCCAGTTCCTGTTTGTTGCATGTTTTTTGTTTCGCAGAATATCCATACTATTGGGGATATAACCCCGTGGTAAGACCCGCCCAGGTTGGGCTGGGTCATACCTGGCGGCTCATAGTCCAAGCCAGTGAGGCAGGCAAAAAGACGTAGGCCTGGCTGTATGGCGGCTCACCAAGATGGGCCAAGACGAAGGCCCAGACAGAAGATGGTACGAAGACCCGGGTGGTTAAGCTGCCCGGAGACGGTTTGCCCAAGATGGCAAGACGACTTAGAGACAGGATAGTCTATGTTGTAAGAGTCGGTATAGGACTCGTGGAACCCAACGCCGCAACCTCTTATATAAAGGCGAGGCCCTAGGGTGGCTTACACAGAAACCAATCAATCGAGAGCTAGGTCAAGTGAATCCTCTCCCTTGTAATCGATACTCTAATCAATACAACACAATCAGGACGAAGGCTTTTACCTCTTCTTGAGGGGCCGAACCTGGGTAAACTCGTGTCCCTCGTCTCAACCGGAGTCCACCACCTTAGCGATGGCCTCGAACGCAAGTCTTCGGACATCTGCCGTGACAAAACTATGACAGTTGGTGCCCACCATGGGGCTAGCGCTTGGTGGTGTTGAGTTCTCAAAGGGCTCTCTCCCAGGAATCGAGGGGTACATTGTTGGCAGGATGAACAAGAGTCACCATGGCCGGCTCTACATCGACGACGCCGGCTGGGGCCCCGAGGCCGACTCAATCGAGTACGGTTTCCAGATCCCCTTTGGTGGAATCCACGTCTTCATTGACAAGATCGGCGGATCTGAACCCGGTCCGGACGTCTACACCGACATCGTCGAGCCGGCCCGGCGCGCGTAACCCGCCCAACATGTGCAATCCGCCCGTGCTGACCCGGCCAGGAAGCATGTCTTCGTTGGCTTTACTCAGGGCATGGATCTTGAAGGTTCTATGTCACAGGAAACTCTCATCTACTGGGAGGATGGATCTTCAAGCAGAGAGCGGAATCTATTTACCAGCTTCACAATGGCGGGCTCGGGGGCTACGTCGAGCCTTACCCCGAGTCAGAAAATCGTGAGCTGGAGGATTATGAGCCGCCGAGCCGAGCTTCTATCTTCATGGCAGGTTTAGCACCTGCCCCGGGCAGTACAGCCGCCAACGCAGCTGGATCGGGGGCTGATAGGCCGTTAGCTCGGGTTCTTTTGGATCTAATGAACGAGCTTACAACCCTGATGGCTACAGAGGTCACAACTGAAAATCAAGCGGCCCGGAACGTGGAGATCGCGAGGCTGAAGGACCAGATGACTGAGGTCCAACAGGAGATCAATGCACTGAAGGATCAGATGGAGGCGGAAGCGGAGCGCCTAGGGCGGATGCTTTCTCACTTGAGCTGGAGCAGTAGTCTGCAGCGAGGTCTCAGCGTATGAGGCATCAATCCCGCTTGCCGGATCAGTATGAGGCCAGGAACCTTTTCAACACGCCATGAACGGGACGGACAGCGGAAACACCTGGAAACTGGCTGGCAGTTTAGCGTCAGCACCTTAACCCGCCCCGACGAAACCAGACCTCACTAGTGGCTTTCCCAATGCTGACGGGTCACTATTGAAACCCGGGGGAGAACATGGTGGCGGCAGCAACCCAGCTTGGTACAATTCCTATCCCGGACGAAGCGCCCTTCATAGAGGAGGTGCGGAATGCTATTGGATACCTGCAGAAAACGGTGGCCCAGCAGGAGAAGTATACTTACAGCCATAGTCGCGTGCATTCCACCCTCATCCCCAGCCACAGCTACAACCAGCGTTATGAGTCGCCGGCGGTTTCTAGCAGTGACCGACACCGAGACCCTCCGTGAGGTGATCGGGCGGCTCTGGATGCTTAGGCATTGGTGGATTGGGCGAGAGCACAGCAAGAGGCGGCGGCTCTAGCGGCAGCGGCGGCTCATCAAGAGCCTGCACCCTTTGCCTCGGTAGGAGTAGGAGTAACCTCCAGGGATGCGGGAGTGCCGTGCTTAATACCGGCTTTGCGGAATGACCGTCTGCCGAAAGATTTCAAGGGCCCTCGTAAGGTCCCAAATTATACTGTTGACCTACCTCCGGAGGCTTGGATTGAAAGCTATGAGCTGGCCATGGAGATTTTAGACGTCAACAATGCAGTATGTGCCAAATATTTCATCATGATGCTAGAAGGGCCGGCTCGCACGTGGTTAAAGGGCTTGCCACCCAACACCATTACTTCTCGGTCCGATCTAATGGTGAAGTTCATGAATAATTTCCAAGGAACGTGCAAGCAGTCCATGACGATTGGGAATTTGGATCACTGTGTACAGCAGGAGGACGAGTCGGCTCATCATTGGGTCTGGCGTGTCTCAACCATCATCCACTCGTCTGAGCAGATTACGGTGGCTCAAGCGGTTCTGATTCTAGAAAAGAATTACCACTTTACGCCTCTGAAGTAGAAGCTTGGCCGGCTCAAGCGCTCGTGTCAAGACATGGGGGAGCTCATGGCGGCCGTCACCAAGTATGCCGACTCTGACAGTACGGAAGTCCCAGGCTCTGACGAGGAGAAATCAGGTCAGGGAAAGAAGAATAACAATGGCAAGGGTGCGGTTGGCATCGGCAACCATGGCAAGAGTAAGAATCCGGACGGCGGGTCAAAATTGGTGGCAAAGTCCAGCGCCGGGAACAATCGTGCTAAGGACAACAGGAACTTCAGGCAGCCCTTTAATAAGGGTAAAACTCCTTTCAACTTGGAGGAGATGCTTAATAAACCTTGTCCGGAGCACAGCCAGCCTGATAGGGCGGCAGGCCATACATGGAGGTATTGCCACATTATGCGGTAGTTTCGGGAGTACAGCTAGCAGCAGCATCATAACAACGATGGTGGCCCGCCAGGCGGCTTAGGGCCAGGAGGGTCAGGAGCCGGTCTTAGTGCCGGCGGCTCAGGATTCGGGTATCAGGGTCAGAGCAATCAAGGAAGTCATCATCAACAATCTGGTGGCAGTAATCAGCAGTAGAATAACCAATCTGGGTATCAGATTAATCCAAAGCATCTCAGCACGGGTCTCCCGCAATATTTGAAGTGGTCTGAGTACGACCAATGCAGTTACGCCAATCTGGGTAGAATAACCAATGCAATTACGCCGGCTCTCCCGCAATATTTGAAGTGGTCTGAGTACGACATAACTTGGAGTAGAGAGGATCACCCGCCACATGTTGACAACCTGGGGCAGCTGGCTTTGGTGGTTGCCCCCCAAGTGGGAGGATATGTGTTCACTAAGGTGCTTATGGATGGTGGCAGTAGCATCAATATCCTGTATTATGACACCTTCCGCCGGATGAAATTGCTTAATAAGGATCTTAGGCCTTCTTCGACAGTCTTTCACGATGTGGTGCCTGGAAAGTCGGCTTACCCAGTGGGTAAGATCTCTTTGGAAGTTGCCTTTGGTGATGAATACAACTACAGGGTGGAGTCCTTGTGGTTTGAGGTGCTCAAAATCAAAAGTCCATATCATGTTCTATTTGGACGTATGGCTTACGCCAAGTTCATGGCTAGGCCTTGTTATGCCTACTTACAACTCAAGATGCCCGGGTTGAACGGAACGATTACCGTGCATGCTGATCGGAAGACGGCCATTGAGTGTGAGGAAGGAGATGCAGCTTACGTGTCGTTGTTTTCTCACGGGGGGTCACGCGAGACGGTAGATGCCATGGGGTGGCATATCGAGGTGAGGGCAAGGCTGTCATGGATGATCCGGGACGGGTATGCGAATAGCATGCAATGGTTTACCCAGGTTCGGGGCTCTCTTGAGAGATAATACCCCTACTCCTGCATATCTGTATATCTGTGGAATATTCGGTACATGGTTGCTCCTGGAGCTGTATGGGAGAGGAGAGCTATGAGGCTTCTTGCCTCATGTGTGTGTGTGTGAGCACGTGAGAGTGGGAGTCCCCGCTTTCTATGTGGTGGGCATGAGGCCTTTATATAGGCATGAGTGGGTAGCTTGGGATGTAAGCTACAGTGGTTAGCTTACATCCCAAGCAGCTTGAGGTGTAAGCTACCATGCGTATCTTACAAGTCAAGCCATATGTAGCTTGTGGACTAAGCTATGTCTGTCCCCTGGTGCTCTTTATAAGTCAGTGCCCAGGGGACAGGTTACACTGTAGATAGTACTGCGCGACACCCGTGCAGTGCGCTACTGCTCGCCATTATTGCACTACCACGGGATACGTCTGTCTGGCCCTTGCGTGTCCGATGGGACATCAGAGTTGGCTCCGGGCTACCGTCTGGTCGGCGCAGCCGGCTGGTCAGAGTAGCCAACCATGGGTGTGAGTCAGAGCAGCTAGCCCAAGCGGGCATGCACCCCATCTGACTCGCCGTCTTTTGGGTACCCAGGGGTCATCCCCTCGACAGTAGCCTCCGAGCCTTTGGGCGACTCGCAGAGTCGGGAGGAGGGTTTTCGTAGTCGTTGTCGTGGTTGTTGTAGAAGTTGTCGATGACGGTCGATCGCTGGGTGTAGCCTCCGAGTCTCCGGGCGACTCGAGGAGTCGGGCGGAGGGTCTTTTCTATTGCTGAAGAAGACAATGGCGTAGAGGATGTCAGGCGTGGATGCGAAGTCCGCCGTCCGAAGGGCGCGAAGCGATGCCGGGGGCGAGCACGGAGTTCACCGGCTCACGGTTTCCAGCGGGGGCGCGCCAGCGCACCCGCTGGGTGTAGCCTCCGAGCCTCCGGGCGACTCAAGGAGTTGGGCGAAGGGTCCTTGTTGTTGCTGAAGTAGATGGTGGCGTCGAAGGTGCCAGGTGTGGACGTGGGGTCCGCTAGCGGATGAGCACGAAACGCTACCGGACGCGGACGGAGGGTCCGCCGGCTGGTTAGCGCGAGATGCTGCCGGGCACGAACGAAGGGTCCGCCGGCAGTCGAGCATGAGGCGCTGCTGGTCATGGACGGAGGGTCCGCCGGCTGGTGGGCGCAAAACCCTGTCGAAGGTGGACGCGGGCTCCGCCGGCTGTCGAGCCCGAGGCGCTACCGGGCGCGGGCAGAGGGTCCGCTGGCCTGTGGGCGTGGATCCCTACCGAAGGCGGACGCAGGGTCCGCCGGCTGTCGAGTGCGAGGCGCTGTCGGGCGCGGACGCAGGGTCCGCTAGCTTCTAGGCGTGGAGGCCTGCCGAAGCCGGACACGGGGTCCGCCAGCTGCCGAGTGCGAGGCGCTGCCGGGCGTGGACGCAGGGTCCGCCGGCTGATCAGCACGAGGCATTGCCAGGTGTGGACGCAGGGTCTACCGGCTTGTGGACGTGGAGCCCTGCCGAAGGTGGACGCGGAGTCCCCCGACTATCGAACGCGAGCCGCTGCCAGGCGTGGATGCATGGTCCGCCGGCCGATGGGCGTGGAGCCCTACCGCAGACAGACGTGGGGTCTACCAGCTTTCGAGCGTGGTGCCCTGCCAAGAGTAGCCTCCGAGCCTCCGAGCGAGGAGGTTCCTCATGGAAATGATTGTGCAAAAGACAAGGTTAGGTCGACACAGATATATCAAATATTTGATGTTGGTAGTGCAAGTTGGAGGAGAGGTTGCCGACTCGGTTTTGTCCGAGCCTCCCTAAGTCTTTTTCATGTTCCCTCCGCTCTTTAGCTTTTGCTCTCGCTAGCAAGACAAACAGGAACCGGTCAGTAGGTGAGACGAAGAATGGGCCGCAGAATGGAGCATACAGTACTCGGACTCTGGGAGAAGACTCGACCGAGCAGATACTCATAAATGAGAACGACCGGGTCACCCAAGCCGTTTTCTCTCTGGACGCTTTTCTCGTGTGGTGACCTCCAGCTTTTGCTGTCGCTAGCCGGACAGCCGCGATACGGTCTGTAGCTGAGACAGAGAGTGGGCCTTTGGTCCCGTGCATGCTACTAAGCCGTCCTGTGGGAACGAACGTATCGGGCCAAGCGGCTAGCGGACCAAGACTAGATGGCGCCAAGACAAATAGTACGGCAGAAGAATAAATGCGGAGATGGCCCCCGAGAGCCAGTCGGGGTTATTTGTTTTGTGTGTACGGTGCAAGGGTATGCGCGTGGAGATCTAACATTGCTTTTGGGTGGCGGCGAGGCGGTATTGTTGTCGATGTGGTCCTACTGACGCGCGCGAGGCGCTACCGGGCACGGTCACGGGGTCCTCCGGCTGATGGGCGCAAGGCGTTGCCAAGGGCGGACACGGGGTCCGTCGGCTGGTTTGCATGAGGTGCTACCGTGGGCGGCCGCGGTGTCTGCTGGCTGATGAGCACGGGGTGCTGCCGAGGGCGGACGCGGGGTTCGCCGGCTGGTGTGCACGAGGCACTGCCGAGGGCGGACGCGGGCATTGCCGGCTGGTGAGCACAGGGTGCTGCCGAGGGCAGACGCGGGGTCCATCGGCTGGTGTGCGCGAGACGCTGCCGAGGGCGGACGCGGGGTCTGCCGGCTGGTGTGCACGAGGCACTACCGAGGGTGGACGCGGGGTTCGCTGGCTGATTTGCGCGAGGCGCTGCCGAGGGCGGACGCGGGATCCACCGGCTGGTTTGCGCTAGGCGCTACCGAGGATGGACACGGGGTCCGCCGGCTGGTGAGCACGGGGTGCTGCCGAGGGCGGACGCGGGGTCTGCCGGCTGGTGTGCGCGAGGCGCTATCGTGGGCGGACGCGGGGTCCGCCGGCTGATGAGTACGGGGTGCTGCCGAGGGCGGACACGGGGTCCACCGGCTGTTGTGCGCGAGGCACTGTCGTGGGCGGACGCGGGGTCCGCCGGCTAATGAGCACGGGGTGCTGCCGAGGGCGGACGCGGGGTCCGCCGGCTATTGTGAGTGAGACGCTGCCGAGGGCGGACGTGGAGTTTGCCGGCTGGTGAGCACGGGGTGGTGCTGAGGGCGGGCGTGGGGTCCGCCGGCTGGTGTGCGCAAGGCGCTGCCGAGGGCAGACGCGGGGTCAGCCGGCTGGTTTGCGCGAGGCGCTGTCGAGGGTGGATGCGGGGTCTGCCGGCTGGTGAGCACGGGATGCTGTCGAGGGTGAACGCAAGGTCCGCCGGCTGGTGTGTGCGAGGCGCTGCCGTGGGCGGACACGGGGTCCGCCAACTGATGAGCATGGGGTGCTGTCAACGGCGGACGCGGGGTCTGCTGGCTGGTGTACGCGAGGCGCTGCCGTAGGCAGACGCGGGGTTCGCCGGCTGATGAGCACGGGGTGCTGCTGAGGGCGGACACGGGGCCTGCTGGCTGGTGTGCGCGAGGCGCTGCCATAGGCAGACGCGGGGTCCGCCAGCTGATGAGCACGGGGTGCTGCCGAGGGCGGACGCAGGGTCCACCGGCTGGTGTGCGCAAGACGATGCCGAGGGCAGACACGGGTCCATCGGCTGGTGAGCACGGGGTGCTGCCGAGGGCGGATGCGCGGTCTGCCGGCTGGTGTGCGCGAGACGCTGCCGAGGGCGGACGTGGGGTCTGCCGGCTGGTGTGCGCGAGGTGTTGCCGAGGGCGGACGCGGGGTCCGCCGGCTGGTTTGCGCGAGGCGTTGCCGAGGGCGGAAGCGGGGTCCTTCGGCTGGTGTGCGCGAGGCGCTGCCGAGGGCGGCCGCGGGGTCCACCAGCCGATGAGCGCGAGGCACTACTGAAAGTAGCCTCCGAGCCTCCAGGCAAGGAGGTCCATTTCTTTTTTGACGTCGCTGAGGTGGTTGTTGACGAAGATAGCTAGCGTGGCATGGCGCTTGCGGGGCGCGCCGGCACACCCGTTGGGTGTAGCCTTCGAGCTTCCGGGTGCTCGAAGGGGGTCCCGGCCGGTCGGAACCGACCGAACGGGCATCGAGGCGGACGGGCAGCCGGGTCGGCTCGCAAGCCAGCCCGGTGTTGAAGCTCGCGGGGAGGCCGGGTCGCGTCTGGCCGTCCGAGTGGCGAAACAGGTGGACGGGCAGGCAGACTTTTTTTAAGCCGGCTGGACTTCTCCCCCATTTTCTTTTCTCTGCTCGGGAGCGGACAGTGTTGGGCAATCAGCAGGAGCCGGCTAGCGCGCAGGGGCGGCAGCCGGGGACCGGGCATGGTAGCGGGAGCCAGCGTCCGGTCGCGGCAGTGACAGCAGGTAGCGGGGCGGGCCCGCCGCTGGCCGTGCGTGAGGAGGAGCCGCAAGTCGGCTGGGTGACGACGTGGGCATCAGCCGGTGGGAGGTGCACGAGACCCGGGACCGTCCCGCGCCGGGTACGCGGAGGCGCGGGAGACCGGCCCCTGCAAGGCATGTGTTGCCGGTGAGGGAGGCGGAGACAACCTGGGTTGGCGAAGCCGGTACCCAAGCAGAAGCTTGAGCTGGCCAGCGCCCGGGAGCGAAGCAGAGTGGAGAAGGCGCCGCACCACGGAGCCGGTACGCGCGGACAGACTGGCGCGATGGGGGACCGGCAGGCGGCAGGCCGGCCGCCCGGCGCGGGCACTGGGGAGGTGGGAGCAAGGGCGGGCAGCGGTTGGGCGAGGCGGGAGTCGGAGCGTGCTGCTGCGAGGCGAGGTGGGAGCCGGCCGGGGAAGGTGCGACCGGTCCACCGACGGAGGCACGGGCCGGCCATCGGTAGCCGGCACGGACGCACGGGCAATGCAGACCGGCAGACGGACGTGCACGGTGCACAGCGTGGCCTGGCGAAGGAGCAACGGAGGCGCGGCCATGCAGGTAGAGGAGCAGCAGGCATGATGCGTGCGGGCGCTCGAGCCGTCGGGACGGCACACCGATGCGGATCCCATAGCTAGCCGGTGCAGGGGCAGAGCCAGAGGCGGGAGCGCGGTGGCGTCGGGGAGCCGAGGAAACAGAGGCGCGGGGCCAAGGCCGGGGGACGAGGCAGAGTCGCCCAAGCGCCAAGAACCGGCGCGCTGCACGGACGAGGCTGCCGCATGGGGCCGGCAGCAATTAGGTGCGCGGCCGCGCGTTCAGGCGGCATAGGTGCGCGGAGGTAGAGCTGATGCATCGGTGTCGACGGCCCGCAGGGGCAGAGCCGACGATGGGCGACGGGGGAGCCCAAACCGACAGGCTCGGTGAGCGGGGCCGTCCAGCACGGCAGCCGGCAGGTGCGAAGAGCGGGAGGCCGGCGCTGGTTTCCAGCACTGGTGCGCGGGTGCGGGCAGCCGTGGCCAGCCATCCAGGTTGCAAACTACCCACCCACGCACATGGAGGGTCAAAGACGGGGAGGTCTGTGGCCGTAGATGCTGCGTACGGACGCTGCAAGGAGCAGGAGCTCGTGTCCGGGGACGGCACAGGAGCAGGGCTTGATGGTCAGCCGTGCGGGAGGTGGCGGCCGATGCCGTTCATGAAGCAAGGTTGACATTGGTTGAGGTTGGAGACGTGCGGGTCTGGCGGCCTGACGGGACGACCAGCTTGTTGGGGAGTCGCCACGACGGAGCCCGCCGACGATAGCTCACGAAGAAAGCCGGACGAAACGGCCGACATGCGACGGTTGACGAGCCGGCCAACGGACGGGACCAGACCCGGTGCAGCGGGGAGCGTGGGCGGCTGCGCTTGGCGGAGGCGCATTGGATCCGGTGCACAGATAGCGCAGCGACGGCGATACCAACGGCCCGGTCGGCGGGACGTGTTCGGCGCCGGCGCGAACGCAATGACCGAGATCAACGTTGATACGGGGAGGAGCCAGCGGCGACCTCCCGTGGCCGGGAGCCGCGGAAGGTGGCACGTGGGGTTGGATAAGCGGCCGGTGATGAGCAGACATGTGGCGAGGACGCGACGTCGCACACACATTCGCCTCGGGGGCATGTTGATGGCGATCCCCCCGAAAGATAGCAGCGACGGCACGATGGCGGTGACGAAACCGGCAGCGAGGACGCGGCGGCGCACGCATTCGTCCCGGGGGTGAGTTGGAGTTGGGCCCTCGGAAAGATAGCGGCGACGTTGTGGTGGTGATGACGAAAAGGATCCCGCCCGAACCGCGGTTCCAACGGCTATGGGCCCCATGGTGGGCGCCAACTATCATCGTTTTCTCACGGGGGGTCACGTGAGACGGCAGATGCCATGGGGTGGCTTATCGAGGTGAGGGCAACACTGTCGTGGATGATCCGGGACGGGTATGCGAATAGCACGCAGTGGTTTATGAAAGTTCGGGGCTCTCTGGAGAGGTAATACCCCTATTCCTGCATATCTGTATATCTGTGGAATATCCGGGACATGGTTGCTCCTGGAGCTGTATGGGAGAGGAGAGCTATGAGGCTTCTTGCCTCATGTGTGTGTGTGTGAGCACGTGAGAGTGGGAGTCCCCGCTTTCTATGTGGTGGGCATGAGGCCTTTATATAGGCATGAGTGGGTAGCTTGTGATGTAAGCTACAGTGGGTAGCTTACATCCCAAGCAGCTTGCGGTGTAAGCTACCATGGGTATCTTACAAGTCAAGCCATATGTAGCTTGTGGACTAAGCTATGTCTGTCCCCTGGTGCTCTTTATAACTCAGTGCCCAGGGGACAGGTTACACTGTAGATAGTACTGCGCGACACCCGTGCAGTGCGCTACTGCTCGCCATTATTGCACTACCATGGGATATGTCCGTCTGGCCCTTGCATGTCCGATGGGACGTCATAGTTGGCTCCGGGCTACCGTCTAGCGGGCGCAGCCGGCTGGTCAGAGCAGCCGGCCATGGGTGTGAGTCGGAGCAGCCGGCCCAAGCGGGCAGGCACCCCATCTAACTCGCCGTCTTTGGGGAACCCGGGGGTCATCCCCCCGACATTACGCAGAGCTCAAGTTCTACAAGGAAAATGTTGACCCGGAGGACATGACTCTACTCAAAAAGCCTACCACAGAATCCAAGCCGCCCCTCAAATTTGCGGCTGATTATACCAAGATGGTGGATTTCGCTCCCGGCGACTCATCACAACAGTTCACTATTGGGGCAATATGGATCCCAAATAGGAAAGCGCGGTAATTGAATTCATCTGTGAGAATCGGGACATCTTCACATGGAAACCTTCTGACATGCCGGGTGTACCGAGGGAGTTCGCTGAGCACCACCTTAATGTGGATCCTAAGTTTAAGTCAGTTAAGCAGTTTCTCCAGCGGTTCAATGAAGAAAGACGCGTGGCTATTGGGGAAGAGGTGGCCCGGCTTCTGGCGGCGGGGTTCATCGTTGAAGTGTTTCACCCAGAGTGGCTTGCTACCCCGGTGCTAGTGCTTAAGAAGAACGACACGTGGCGTATGTGTGTGGATTACATGGATCTTAACAAGGCCTGTCCGGTAGACCCATTTGCTCTCCCCCGTATCGACCAGATTATTGATGCAACGACGGGTTGTGAGAGCTTATGCTTCCTGGACGCTTATTCCGGTTATCATCAGATCAAGATGGCAGTCAAGGACCAAGATAAGATGGATTTCATCATGCCTTTTTGTGCTTTCTGCTATGTGTCTATGCCTTTCAGTGTCAAGAGTGCCCAGGCGACTTACCAGCGTTGTGTGCAGGACTGTCTTCACAGTCAAATTGGACGCAATGTTCATGCATATGTGGATGATATTATGGTCAAGTCAAGGAAGAAGGAGACTCAACTTGACAACCTGAAGGAAACTTCGACAACTTACGGGTTTACAAGATGATGCTTAACCCGGCTAAGTGTGTTTTTGGAATTCCTGCAGGCAAGCTTTTGGGTTTTCTGGTCTCCGAACGTGGCATTGAGGCTAATCCGGACAAAATAAAGGCTATCACTTCCCTATCTGAGCCGGCATGCATCAATGATGTTCAGCGCCTAGCGGGTCGAATCGCTACGTTAAGCTGGTTCATAAGCCGCCTTGGTGAGAAAGCTATTCCTTTATACCAGATGATGAAGAAGACAGACAACTTTGTCTAGAGTATGGCGGCAGGTGAGGCGTTTCAGGCACTCAAGAAGAAACTCACTGAGCCGCCGATCTTAGCTACTCCGGCTGAGAAGGAACCTTTGCTCTTATATGTGGCGGCTAATAATAGGGCAGTCAGCGTCGCGATTGTTGTTGAGCGTAAAGAGGCAGGGAAAGAATATCCAGTTCAGAGGACGGTTTACTAGATCAGTGAAGTCTTGACAGAGTCCAAGCAGAGGTACCCGCATTGGCAGAAGCTAATATATGGGGTGTTCATGGCGAATCGTAAGCCGAAGCATTACTTCCTGGGACACCAGGTCACAGTGTTTAGCTCTGCCCCTTAGGAGACATAATTCAAAACAGAGAAGCCACTGGCAGGATTGCTAAGTGGGCATTGGAGCTTGGACCTCTTAATCTGAAATACGTGCCTCGCACGGTGGTCAAGTCTCAAGCCTTGGTGGATTTCATAAATGACTAGACAGAGTGTTAGGCGCCCGAGGAGAAGCCACATAACACGTACTGGACGATTCACTTTGATGGATCCAGGCAGTTGGAAGGATCAGGGGCTGGGGTTGTCTTAACCTCCCCTAAAGGTGACAAGTTCTGTTATGTGCTAAGGTTGATGTTTCCTTGTACTAACAATGCAGCTGAGTATGAAGCTTTACTTCACGGCCTTCGGGTGGCTAAGGAGATGAACCTGAGCCAGGATAGATGTCTCGGCAACTCAGACCTCATGGCCCAGCAAGTTTCAGGCACGTGGGATTCCAAGGACCCGCGGATGGCGTCTTATCATCAGGTGGTAGATATCATCGCTGGTCACTTCAAGGGGTATCAGGTGGATCATATTGATCGTCATAGAAACGAGGAAAATGATGCATTGTCAAGGCTGGGCTCCCAGCAAAAGCTGGTGCCACCTAACGTGTTCTTAGACGTGCTACATCACCCGTCAGTCAAGCAACCTTCAGAGGAAGATTTGGCTATACCTGACCCGGAGGGGTAGCTGGTGGTGGCTCTGCATGCTATCCCTAACTAGACACTGCCTTATCTAGCATACTTGACTCGGGGCGAGTTACCTGAGGATGAAACCTTGGCAAGACAGATCATCAGGCGACCTAAGTCTATGACAATCATCAATGGTGAGCTACATAAGTGCAGCGTTACCAGCGTTTTTCAACGTTGTGTTTCACCTGAAGAAGGTAAGAAAATTTTGGACGAGATTCACGTTGGCTCAAAGTCTCTGGTGGCCAAAGCGTTTCAGCATGGTTTTTTCTAGCTAACGGTTCATAAGAACCCGGAAGACTTGGTGCTTAAGTGCAATGGATGTCAGAAGTTCGGACGACGTGCTCATGTGCCGGCTCAGGAATTGCGAATGATTCCAATTACCTGGCTATTTGCGGTCTGGGGGATTGATATGGTCGGGCCCTTCAAGAGATCCAAGGATAAGAAGACCCACCTCTTGGTGGCAGTGGACAAGTTTACCAAGTGGGTTGAGGCTGAGCCGGTCAGCAAGTGTGACGCGACTACGGTGGTTCAGTTGGTCAAAAAGCTAATTTACCGTTTTGGTTACCCTCATAGTATCATCACAGATAATGGTACGAACCTATCCAAGGGGGCTATGCAAGCGTTCTATGAAAGTGAGCACATCCGGCTTGCGGTTGCTCATCCACAATCCAATGGTCAGGCAGAGCATGCTAACCAGGAAATCTTGAGAGGCATCAAACCCCGGCTTATGGTTCCTTTACAGGGAATGCCGGGTTGTTGGGTAGAGGAGTTGCCATCAGTCTTGTGGAGCATCAGAACTACTCCCAACAGATCAACAGGCTAAACACCTTTCTTCATGGTTTATGGCGTAGAAGTCCTGTTACCAAGAGATATACGGCATGACTCGCCACGGGTGGCAGCTTACGTTGAGGCGGACAATGATACAGTGCGTCAAGACACGTTGGATGCTTTGGATGAAGAGCGTGATCTGGCGGTGGCTCTATCAGTGATTTATCAACAAGACCTGCATCGCTATCATAGCCGCAGGGTTAAGACCGGACGTTTCAAGAAGGTGACTTGTTGTTGCGTTTGATTCAAGATCAGACAGATGCGCACAAGTTAGCCCCTCCATGGGAAGGACCTTTCGTGGTTAGCAGAAATCTCAACAATGGGTCGTATTATCTCATTGATATACGAGACGAGTCAAGCACTCCTGGGCAGGAGACCCGCCGGCCGTGGAATATAGCTCATCTGCGGCCTTACTATACTTGAGTCATCAACACTCGACATTGTACACCATCATTGTACATATCACACACACATATATATAATAAAGTTGGCATCCCCGCAAGTCGGGGCCTCTGCCGTTTCACGTATCTCAGTTTGTACAAAAGTTGACTCCATTAACAAGTTCATTTGGGGGCTTCCAACCCACCGGGTTAAGCTTCAAACCTCTCGAATCGGCTTTTAAGCCACGGTAAGGCGGGTTATATACCCAATAGTTGACTCCGTCAACAAGGTCATTTGGGGGCTTCTAACACACCGGGTTTAGCTTACACACCCTCTTGATCGGCTTTTAAGCCACAGTAAGGCGGGTTATATACCCAAAAGTTGACTCCGTCAAAAAGGTCATTTGGGGGCTTCCAACCCATCAGGTTTAGCTTACACACCCTCTTGATGGGCTCTTAAGCCACCGCAAGTTTGAGTTAAACCTGCCTGTATGCTGATGCTGCTCCACTATGTAACCCGCCAAACTCTTGCCAGTTAATATCGATTAGAGACCCTGAGCTGTTCAAACAGATTTGGAAGCCACTCTAGCTAGAGACCCTGTACTCGTCAAGGTTAAACCGACAACTCTTGTCACGTGAGGGCCGGCTTATGGAAATCAAGGATAAACTCACCCATCTCCTGCCGACTCTCCGCTATGTGGCCCGTTTCGTACTCTTAAACAGTTACTCTTGTAAGTACCCTGCACTATTTAAGGTTGAAACGACGGATTTATGTCACGTGAGAGGCAGCTTATGGACTATTAGGGTACTTGTCGTGGATTTATCACGGCAGATGTCCGGGTGAACGGACTTGGATTTGAGGCCATCACTAACGTGATGGACTCAAAGGGGTTGATTGGGATGAAGGACACGAGTTTTACCCAGGTTCGGCCCCTCAAGTCGAGGTAATAGCCTACGTCATGCTTGTTCTTGTATTATTTGTTGTATCGATTACAAGGGAGCTAAAGCTTGACCTAGTTCTTGATCACCTCCTCTCTAAATCGCCCCGGGTCTACCTTTATATAGGAGGTCAGGACCACGGGTCTTTACAATTGTCTAACCGAGTCTCATTGTCGATCCGAGTCTTCCTCTATCTTCTTGTCCAAGCTGTCCCCAAGCGGCTTACATGCCCGGGTCTTCTCCGTCCGGGCCACCTTGCGGCCCACACCTTGAGCCGCTTATCTTCCTGGGTCGTAGACTTTACGGCTCACCCTTGGGCTGGCTCACAAGCCATCAATGTGACCCAGAACCTTAATGGCGGGTCATATTGCGGGGTTATATGTAACAGCCCGGGACCGATGCTCCAGAAGATTCCAGAAGATTCCCCTTTTATTTCTGTTCTCGTCATGTGTTCGTCTGGTTGTCGCATTCATCATCGCATCATTCGCATCATCTGCATAACATCGTCACCCGTTTTCGAAAACTTGCATCCGTTCATAGTTGCCGGTTCTCTCCGTTCTTGCCGTTGCCCGTTTTGAGACCAACCACACATACACATGCCCGCGGCATCATTTAAATAAAACCGTTTTTAAGTGCACGCAAAAATATTCTCGGATTGAGTTGAAACTTGGCATGCGGTCTTGTTATATCATAGGTAGACCGCTTGTCGAATTTCGTCGCGATCGGAGTTCGTTTGATCTCCCGTCGGCCAGTCGTAGAAGTGAGGTTATCGGTTATCGTCGGTTGTTTCTCGGTGTTTTAAAACTTCGTGTCACGGGTCACCATTCTCTCTCTCTTCCCCTCCTAGCCCATCTGCACAGAAGTCGTAGCCCCTCTCCGTTTCCAGATGTCGAATCGTCAGCCGACAGTCCGAAAATGGATAGCGCCGCTAACCCTAGCCCCGAAACCTATATATAGCCCCTCCCCCCTTCCTAATGTGGTAGCCAACCTAATCTTCCCGTTCCCCATGCCAAAACCCTAGCTTCTCCCTCCTCCAGCCGCCAGCCAGCCCGAGCCCATCCGGGCCCAACCGAAGCTCATCCCCGAGCTCAGCCATGGAGGAGCTCCTCCTCCCGTCCCTAGCGCCGTCTCGTCGGAGCAAGCCGTCGGAGCCGGTCGCTGGAACCTGGCCGTGCCGCTGCCTCTCCTCTCCTCTCCTCCCCTGTCCTCCCTTCTCCCTCCTCCTCCCGCTCACCTCTCCCTCTCCCTTCCCGCAGGTCGCCGCCGCGCCCCCAAGTCGCCGCCGCCTCCCTCCAGCCAGATCCGGCCCGTCGCCGCCGGATCCGCCATCGCCGCCGCCGGATCTCGCTTGCCCCGCCGCCGGTGCAGCCCGCGCCGCCGCCGCTGTCCTGTTCGGGAGCGAGGACGAGCACACGAGCCTCCCCCGTGCCCGTTGACCCGAGCGGTCGCCCGCGTGGGCCGGCTCCCTCGCCCCGGCCCAGTGCTCCCCCAGATCTGGCCTAGATCTGCCGGCCCATGAGGCTCATGGGTGAGCCAGCCCCAGCCCCTGCGTTTTGTTAGTTATTTATCTTTTTCTGTTTATAGGCCCGATGCAGATTTTAATATGCCATATCCATTTATCCGTCAATCGTATTAGAATAATTTTAATATGAAAGATGCTTAGAATAAAACGTAGTTTAATAATATGCCATTTGCATCCATGCCAAAAATATTTAACATGCCATTTTCTGGTGTTTGGCATTTTTGACATGATTATTGCATTATCATAATTACTTAACCGTGCATCGAAATTAATAAAATCACATATTAAAAATGTTCAACTCATTTGCACCGCATTTTCATGTATGAGTAAATTGTGGGCATGATGTTTGAATGTTATTTGCATTAATGAAGTGATATTAGGTGATTAGGCCTAATATTCGCATATTTAATTGTGATTAATTTTCCACATGAACCTAAGCATATTATATATGTTTTCGGGGTAGAAAAATCCATAGAAATTATCTGTGCATTTTGTTTTGCCATTTGAGAATTATTTATGCATGTCATTTATGCCGTGATGCCCTTTTATCATTTTCGTGTGATTTAATCCATGCATGTTTTGAATTAATTTTCAACATGAAAAATGCTCTTTGATATGTGTCCTAGCCCATGGAAATTTTGCTTGTCATAAAAATGCATGTTTAGGTGTTGTTTTGATGTTGTCAACTTGCTATAAAAATTCTGTTATTTTGAGGGACCAAAATATTTCTAAGTCTGGAATCTGTTATATTTTGTTGCTGTCTTGCCATGTGATTTGCTAGCGATCTAGAACTCTTTTGTGGTAGGTGTAATGGAGTTATTTGTTGTTGATATTGTCCTTTGTACACCGTTAAGTTTCATGCCATAATTTGACCTTTAGCATATAGATTCACTGCTGTCAATATGCCTTCGTGATAAAAACTGCACTGTCAAAACTGCTATTCTCACCAAGTCTGAAACTGTTTTCAAGTAGCTACCTTGTGAGCTTCCTACCATGTGATCCATGCATGTTTTGAATATGATATGTGAATATGAAATGAAGTGGATGTTGTATACTACTACCCCATGCTTAGTTTGTGCATTCTAGGATCTTGTAACTTGTTGTTTTCATGTGTGCAAAATGCTAAGTTGCTGTTTTTGGCAGATTTCTACTAACCCTTGTTTTGTCGATTGTGGTTGAACCGTAGCTCCGTTTTGGACATTCCATATATGAAACTTGCTTAGAATATCATGTAGTTTCTTGATAACTTGTTGCATTCATGAATTGAAATGTTTGTGATTGTATTTTCCATGCATTTGCATTCATGACATGTGCATCTTGTGTTGCTCATATCTTTTAGACCCTAGCTCCGTTTGAGATGTTCTATATATGTAAATCAACTAGAACAACGTGTAAAATAACATGGTATGCTTTATTCTGTTGTTTAACGAATATAAAATATGAATAGTTCAGATCTGGACCAATTTTGATATTAACATATGAGGTCGTTTCGGAAATGCTATAAGTTGTTTCTGGCCTCATTTAAGATGCCTATATATTTAGTTTACTTATGCTTCACCTATTACCATGTTTAACAACATTTAATATTGATGAGTACCTAAACGAGATGAACTTAATAATTCAAAAGTGCAGTTTCGTCAATATGCAACTCGTTGCATATTGAGCTTCACTTTAATGTGTAGAAGTTGATTGTCATGAATTATCATGCATTGCATATTAAACCGGACATGCATCATATTTGTTTGTGCATCATGTTTTGCACATGTTGTGGTGTATCTTGTGTTGATTGTTTGTTTCGGATTGCTTTCCGAAAGCGTTCGGAGTGTGAGGATTCATTCGACTACGTTGGTTCGTCTTCTTCATGGACTCGTTCTTCTTCCGAGCGGGATCTCAGGCAAGATGACACATCTCCTTGGATACCATTGCTATCATTGCTATGCTAGTTGTCTCGGCTTTCTATCGCTCTATTGTGCTACCTACCACTTGTTTGTCAAGCCTCCCAACATTGCCATGAAAAGCCTCTAACCCCTTCACATCCCAGCAAACCTTTGTTTGGCTATGTTACCGCTTGCTCAGCCCTTCTTATAGCGTTTCTAGCTGCAGGTGCAATTGCTTCCATGTGAAAACATGGACATTCTTTGGTTATATCACAATATTGCTGATATTCAATTTAATGAACATATAAACTTGGTAAAAGGTGGAAGGCTTGGGCTTTTGCTCTGTGTTTTGTTCCACTCTTGCCGCTCCTAGTTACTTGTAAACCGGTGTTATGTTCCATAAATGAGCGCTCCTAACATGCTCGGGGTTGTTATGGGGACCCCCTTGATTTTTGGGTGAGAATAAAACTTGTCTGGCAAGGCCCAACATTGGTACTACATTTGCCTAATAATTAATGAACTTCCATAGGGGATTTTCCGGACCCCGTGGATAATTAATCAACCCCCGGGCCAGTGCTCCTCATGAGTGTTGGTCCAAAACAGAGCCACATGCGGGGCCACCCGGGGCAACTCGGGGGATTTCTATCTGGCCACTGTACGTACTGCCCATCTGGTCATGTCCTGAGAACGAGATACGCGGCTCCTATCGGGTTCGTCGACACGCCGAGCAGCCTTGCTGGATTTGTTTTACCTTTCCCAAATGTCTTGAGTGAGGAATTCCGATTATTCTTCGGGCTATCTCGAGGTGTCGGATTTCCTTTGGAATTGCATAGGATGATCACGAGATCCGTGGTTGAGGTTATTCCCACTGCGTGTGGTTAATTTATGATGGATGAGTTGGAGCACCCCTATAGGGTTAAATCTTTTCGAGAAGCCGTGTCCGCGGTTATGTGGCAAACTTGGATAATTTGTTTAATACCCGGACTTAGCAAACTTGAAGTAAACTCTAATAAAATACACCAACTGTGTGCGTAACCGTGACTGTCTCTTCTCGTGAGTTCTTATCCGAAAGAGAACACAACGGGGTTATGTTTGACGTGAGTAGATGTTCAGGATCAGTTAGTGATCCTTGCTAGTTCATGTCCGTTATGTGTAGACCACCATACTTTATTTTCTGTACTCGTAAGTTAGCCACTCAAATAAAAGCTTAGTCGCTTGCTGCAGCCTCACCACTTAGCCATACCTCACCCATTAAGCTTTCATAGTCTTGATACCCTTGGAAATGAGATTGCTGAGTCCCTGTGGCTCACAGATTACTACAACAACAGTTGCAGGTACAGGTAATGCGATGATTGAACGTGAGCGTGTTGCTTGTTTGATTTGGAGTTCTTCTTCTTCATCATCAATCTTGGATGGGTTCTAGGCGGCAACCTGGGATAGCAAGGGTGGATGTCTTTTTATCGTTCGATTTCGTCCGTAGTTGGACCCTGCTCTTCTGTATGATGATTGAGTATGTTGATGTATTGATGTGACTCTGATGTAGCTTGTGGCGAGTGTAAGCCAATTCCATATACTCATCTCTTCTGTACATGTACTTGTAATGATATCCATTCTTGCGAACGCATCGAGATGCGCTTCTATCCCTGTCAAGGCCCTCGTGCCAAAATAAGGATAGGACCGCATCTTGGGCGTCACATTATATCCCCAACATTAGGCCCCAGGTTGAATTGAGCTTGCTCACTTCATCCCTTTCTTCTGTTCTTCGGTGAGTCGCCCGGTGATGACCCGGCGTGACGTCACGTGGTCCCTGCAAGAAAGATCAACTGACGTACGACCGAATCTTTTATTAAATGGTCAGCCCGAAAATCGAGGCGTCCGCCTCGGTCAAATGGTTTCTGTCGCCTAGATTTTTGCGCCCGCCTTGTCTTCTCTTTAAATAAGACTTGTTGTGGGTGGAAACTTTCCTTCTCCTGTTCACCCTTCATCATCTTCCTCTCGTCGTCTCCGATCCAGCAATCCCTGCTCCGGCGCCGTCTTCGCATCATCATCAACCAGGCCGATGCATCAACCTGTGTCGATCCAGAGCTTCTTCCGCGTCCGCCGCTCCATCATCGGTAAGCCCAAGCTCCTCCTTAGATCCATCGTCGCCGTAGTAGGATTTGTGGAAGCTCCGCCACCGCCGCTCGGGCTTCGCCAGCACCATCGTCGGTGTACTCCCGACGTTGTTGACGCCTTTAACGCGTGTCTCTGCCGTGCCGCCGTGTACGGGGTGGCCGTACGCAATGTGTGGATCCATCGCGGCTCTGTTTTCTTTCTTCTGCTTCACCTGTTCATCGCTAGGTCGAAAATAAGAACATTTCTTCCTGCTTTTGTAGATCCTTAATTGCAGCGGTAGTTTGTGAAACCTGTTTTCAGGACTTAGCCGATTTTCACCCTCCTTTCCTTGTTGATCCGCCATGCCTTTCCGACTCTCATCAGCCGGATCATGGCACATTATTCGTAGAGCCCTTAAATTTGTAAGCCATCACAGATATCTCCTTGCTCTTACTCGTCGCATATTTAATTTTTCACAGTCTTTAAGCCGCCAGTATGTCTCGCACCTCCAACTCATGCAACTGGGTCGGGTCTTGCATCACGGAAGAGTACTTAACGGATTTTGTTGGCGCGGGCACTCTTCCTTCCAAGGAGGTCCTTCATTGGCGGGTTCCGGGTGACGAAACACGGCCATCTCCCCAAAAAGGAGAGGTAGTAGTTTTGTTTGACCATATCGAGCGAGGATTCGTGTCACCCGGCTCGAAATTCTTCCGTGATGTTCTCCACTTGTACAAGATTCATCCTCAAGACTTGGCTCCCAACTCCGTTTCAAACATATGCAATTTCCAAGTGCTCTGCGAAGTCTACCTACAAATCAAGCCATCTATGGGTTTGTTTCGAGAGTTCTTCTACGCCAACCGCCAAACCAAAATGAAAGGTGGTCCGAGTCTGGAGCTTGGCGGTATTTCCATTCAACGATGCAGAGACATCATCTTTCTGGCTGCGCAGATGCCGAGTCATCTAAAGGATTGGAACAAGACTTGGTTCTACAGCAAGGACACCTCTCCTTAGAATGAGCACCCATTGCCGGGTTATCGTCCCTCTCGGCTCAGGACAGATTCAGAACTTCCTGGTCAGCTCTCAGCTTCGGAACGTGCCAAGTAAGAGCCGTCTCATGCCAAGATCAAGGCACTCATGGCCAATGGTTTAACTGGATTGGATTTGATCCGCTGCTGGATTTCTTGGCAGATCATGCCCTTAAGCCATAGAAGTCGGCTTATGTGTGAATATGAAGGCAAGTATGACAGCTCCTTATGCTTCAGTCAATCAACCCTGATAGAGGATGACATCACCACTGTCATCCGGAGCCTTGTCCATGAAGCCTGTGGCTCATGCAGCGCCATTGGCCTGACGCCTTTTAGCGTCAACAATCCGGCTCCAGATGTAAGTCAATTTCTTTCCATCCGTCTCTTGGATTTTTGTTTGTACCTTGCTGATCTATTACTCTTCTCTGGTTTATTTTCGCAAGCCAACTCTGATTTCTGGAAGAAGGAATATGTCCCTCTTCCGAAGAAGCTCAAGAAGAAAGCTCCAGCCAAGAAGCCAAAGAGAGACGCCCCGCGAGAGGAATGGTTTGACCCGCCACCGTCATCCAGCTCAGAGGTAAAATTTTAGTTATCTGTTTGATACTTTGCCTTCCTGCTTTACCAATGCTTGTTTTACTCATAGGATGATGTGGAGACCAGTCGTGCCAACGCCCGTGAGGTAAACTATGTTTCTTCTGGCTCAGAGTATTTTGTCCCCCGAAAGCCGCGGCGGGTTATCAGAAAAGTTCCTATTTCTCATCCTCTCACTTATCTGGCTCCCGACTTTCTTTCGAAAAAGCAACAATAGGCTGAACGTTGCCAGACCCGGAGCGCCGGCTCCATTGAGCTTATGTCCGGCTTGCCGAACTCGCCGGCTCCGAAGAAACGGCCCGCAGAGGTATGTGCTCCTGTTTGATTCATTTCTCTTTATAACCTTGGTGTTGTCTCATCTTTCTTAAATTTTATCTCAAAAATCGCCCTCTTCTGGTGACTCTTCGGCGACCGCTCTGCCGCCTCCCAAGATCAACCCATTGTAAGTGTTTTTCCACTATATCATCCGGTTCGTTGTAGGGTAGTAATATCCTTTCGATTCTAATCTTTCTATCTTACAGTGCTCAAGCCAAGTGTCGGAAGACCAACAAGCCCTCCCCCGACCTTGCTGCTCAAGAGCCGGAGCAAGAACAACCGGAGGAGCCACAACCGGATGTAGATCCGCCAATTGCCTCCACTGAGCTGGCTGCTGAAGATATCATCCCGGAGAGCCCTCTAAGGAGTCCTTCGAAAACGCCAAGTCCTGCCAAGACCACTGCAACTCCGGAAGTTGTGATCACCGGTTCTGCTCCTCAGTCTCCTCCGGCTCACGTGTTGACCAGGCATAAAGAGTTGGCCGAGGCCTCCAAGAAGCTGGACTTTGACTCTTCTTTTGAGAAGATGACGGTCGAAGAACTCCATGCCGGGTATACGAACCGGCTTTCCACCAGCCGAGATCTAGAACTTTGACTGGTCAACTTGATGAAGCTAAAATATGAGGTACTCCTCCTCTTGCTATAACCTTACTTAGCCCCCAAGGGCCGGTTCAATTCTAGCTTAAGAGTTGAACCGGGACTTTTCTGATCCTCTGTAGAAAATCCAAATCCATTGCACCCAAGTGCTGACTCAAACTTGATAAAATTGAGTCGGAGCTTTAATGTAGATAGCCTGAAGAACCAATTGTAGCCCCCAAGGGCCGACTCAAACTTGATAACATTGAGTCGGAGCTTTTAGTATAAGTCAATTTGAAGAGCCATATTGTAGCCCCCAAGTTCCGGATTAACTTTGATGAAGATGAGCCGGAACTATATTGATTTGTCAAAGATCAAATATACATTAGCCCCCAAGTGTCAAACATATTGCTTGCAATCTGCTTGAGACTTGTATAACTTTGTCTTTAACCTTCATCATTTGATACGATTTCCATTCTGGCGACTTATTCTGTTTTTTGACATGTCACAGGAAGCCTTAAATGAATCTGGGTCATAGTTGATGGACCTAAAGACCAACCTGGCGGCTCAACAAGAAGCCCGCAGCGTCGCCGATGAAAAGTGTCGGCTTCTCTCTGAAGAGCTGGCCACAATCAAGGCCGATTTTGCTGCTCTTAAGGAGTCAGCTGAATCTGAGAAGACCGCTTTGACCCAACGGGCGGATGACACTGACCAGCGACTGATAGTTGTGGCGGATGAACTCCAAGGCTTGAAGCGTCACATAAGCAAGATGTCAGCCGCCCTCTTTGGTAAGCTTCTGATAACTTTGTGTTTCAAATGGCTTCACCTTTACTTAGACTGGCTACTCATCTGAATTGTCCGGTTTATACAGGTCCTAGGAGCCGGCAGTTGGCTTCTGATAGCCTGCTGCCGTTGAAGGTCATCTATACCTTAACTGAGGAGTTGTACTGTGGTGCAATCTGCACTATCAAGGCCGTGCAATATAAGGATAAAATTCCGGTGACTCTCAGGGGTGTTTTAGAGCTCTTCTCCACCATGCCTAAGCAAATCGCCGAGCTCAAGAAATCAGCCGCCCGCCAAGGGGCCATTGCGGGCATCAGCCGGGCTTGGGCCTTTGCTCCGGGTCTAATAGCCGTCGAGATGATGGAGGGCTTCCCTTCAAGGAAAGATGACGGCTCAGAGTTTACTGACGCTGACTACAGACAGTGCATGAAGGAGTCCTGGGTGTTAGCTTCTGTCTTGGCGGAGGAGGTTGATCTATCAACTTATCAAGCAGCCTATGACCCGGAGCAGAAGAGAGTCTGCGGTCCTTTGTACGAGTGCAAAGACTTGACGCCTGCTCGGAGTAAGGACCTCTTTGCTCCAGATCTTGACCTGTCACCTTATTTTGAAGGTTCTTTTGTGGCTCTAACGAACTGCAATTGGGATTTGGACAACCTCCAGATCAGAGCCACAGAAGAGCCGGCGCAGGATGACCCGTCAGCTAATTAGCTTCCACTTTAAGAACTTGTATTAGCTTAACCCGTCGTGTGACGGCTGAAAAACTTGTCTGAAATTTTGATCTCCTTTAGGAGTGTAATAGCTAGATGAAACTTGTCTGAAACTTGTCATGATATTTCTATAAGATGATCCGGCTTGTGGCTGCCATTTGTCTCTGTATGCTTTGAATCATTTAGACTTGCCTTGTCATCATAGAGGACACCTGCAGCCAAGATTAGGTAAGCTACACCCGAAGGTGGTAACTCCCTTTTTGGTAATTAAGGCTAATCTGGTCAGTCGGAGATGGCGTAACGCCTGGACGATAAGGCGTTTTAGAAGATACACCCAGAGGTAATAATATGGCGTAAACGCCGGCAGATAAGCATTAGAAGTTGTACCCGAAGGTAAGAAGCCTCCCTCGCCGTGGCTAATTTTCCTTAGCCTGATTTTTATAAGAACAGCTAATAGGCGTTAGAAGCTGTACCCAAAGGTAAGAAGCCGCCATTCACCGCAGCTAATTTCCTTAGCTGTTTTTACATGGCCTTACGCCGGCTAATAGGCATTAGAAGCTGTATCCGGAGGTAAGAAACTGCCTTTCGGGGGTCATGAGATGTTAGCTATCTGTCGGTAAAAAACCTCTCATAACCGGAGATGGCATAAAGCCGGCTGATAGGGTGTTAGAAGCGGTACCCATCGGTACGAAGCCCCCCTCAGCAATTACGGCGTGACCCGCCGGCGGATAGGTGTTAGAAGTTGTACCCGGAGGTAAGAAGCCGCCCTTGCCATGACTCATTTTCCTGAGCCGGTTTTTTGTTTTGTAGAATAAAGCCTAGTGCCGCGGCTCATTTTTCCTGAGCCGGGATTTTGTGGCATAACGCCTGGCTGATAGGCATCTACTGTCGTTTGCCAATCTCAGTTGATGCATCAACCGAAATACTGTGTAATATTTTTCCACACGAGGAAGCGTGAAACAGCAGAGGCTTCTTCATTTATACATTTATGATATGTACAATGATAGTGTACAATGGTGGGTCTCGATACCCTTTAAGTGAAATAGGGTCGGAGATGCACGATGTTCCATGGCCGATGGTTCTCCTGACCCGCCGTATCTGAGTCGTTTCGAATATCAATGAGATAATATGACCCATTGTTGAGATTTCTGCTGACCACAAAGGGTCCTTCCCATGGAGGTGACAGCATATGCATATTTGTTTGGTCTTGAATCAGCCGGAGCTCCAAGTCGCCCTCCTGGAATGTCCGGGTCTTAACCCTGCAGCTGTGATAATGGCGCAGGTCTTGTTGATAAATCATCGATCGGGCCGCTGCTAACTCTCATGCCTCTTACAAAGCATCCAATGCATCTTGGCGTACCGTCTCGTTGTCTGTCTCAACGTAAGCCGCTACCCGTGGCGAGTCATGCCGGATGTCACTGGGTAAGACGGCCTTGGCGCCGTACACCATAAAGAAGGGCGTGAAACCCGTGGACCTGTTAGGGGTGGTTCTGATGCTCCATAAGACGGAGGGTAATTCTTTGACCAAACACCCGGGCGTTCGCTGCAAAGGAACCATAAGCCGCGGTTTAATCCCTCTTAGAATTTCCTGATTGGCGCGCTCTGCCTGACCATTGGACTGTGGATGTGCCACGGCTGAAATGTCAAGCCGGATATGCTCTTCGTCATAGAATTTCTTCATAGCCCCCTTGGATAGATTTGTACCATTGTCAGCAACGATGCTGTGCGGGTAACCAAAACGGTAGATCAGCTTCTTAATAAATAGAACCGTTGTAGCCGCATCACATTTGTTGACCGGCTCTGCCTCTACCCCCTTGGTAAATTTGTCAACCGCCACCAGGAGGTGTGTTTTCTTGTCCTCGGATCTCTTGAAGGGCCCGACCATGTCTAGCCCCCAGACCGCAAACGGCCAAGTGATTGGTATCATTCTCAGTTCTTGAGCCGGAACATGAGCATGCCAGCCAAATTTCTGACAGCCGTCACACTTGCGGACTAAATCCTCTGCATCCTTGTGAGCCGTTAACTAGAAGAACCCATGCCGGAAAGCCTTAGCCACCAAAGATTTCGAGCCAGCGTGGTGTCCACAATCACTAGCATGAATTTCATTCAAGATCTGCCGGCCCTCCTCTGGTGAAACACAACGTTGAAAAAACCCTATTACACTGCATTTATGCAAATCACCATTAACTATCGTCATGAACTTAGAGCGCCGGGTGATCTCTCTGGCCCGGTCTTCATCCTCAGGTAACTCGCCCCGGGTCAAATAGGCCAAATAAGGAATCGTCCAATCGGGGATAGCGTGCAAAGCCGCCACCAGTTCTGCCTCCGGGTCAGGAACATCCAAATCTTCCTCTAAAGTTATCATGACAGTCGTATGGTGTAAGACGTCCAGAAAGACATTAGGCGGCACCGTCTTACGTTGGAAACCTAGCCATGATCAAGTATCAGCCGCCTTGTTCTTGCGACGATCAATGTGATCTACCTGATACCCTTTGAAGTGACCCACAATAATATCAACCGCCTGCCTATAAGCCGCCATCCGCGGGTCTTTGGAGTCCCAAGTGCCAGAAACTTGCTGAGCCACAAGATCTGAGTCGCCCAAACACTTGGCCCGGCTCAAATTCATCTCCTTGGCTAATCTAAGACCATGAAGCAAAGCCTCGTACTCAGTCGCATTGTTAGTGCAGGGAAACATCAGCTAGAGCACATAACAAAACTTATCACCCTTGGGGGATGTCAGAACAACCCCCACTCCGGACCCCTCTAACTGCTTGGATCCATCAAAGTGTATAGTCCAGTATGTGTTATCCGGCTTTTCTTCGGGAGCTTGACACTCTGTCCAATCATTTATGAAATCCACCAAAGCTTGGGATTTGATCGCCATGCGAGGAACATACTTTAAATTAAGAGGTCCCAGCTCTAACGCCCATTTAGCAATCCTTCCTGTGTCTTCTTTGTTCTGGATAATATCCCCCAACGGAGCAGAACTAACCACAGTTATCTGGTGCCCTAGAAAGTAGTGTTTTAACTTGCGGTTGGCCATGAAAACTCCGTATACCAGCTTCTGCCAATGTGGATATCTTTGCTTAGATTCTGCTAGGACCTCACTGATATAATAAACCGGCCTTTGCACGGGATACTCCTTCCCAACCTCCTTGCGCTCGACCACAATTGCAACGCTGACTGCCCTGTTGTTAGCCGCCACATAAAGGAGCAACGGTTCTTTCTCAGCCGGAGTAGCTAACACTGGCGCCTCAGTTAGCTGTTTCTTAAGCACCTCAAGTGCTTCACCCGCCGCTTTGCTCCAGACAAACTTGTTTGTCTTCTTCATCATCTGATATAAAGGAATAGCCTTCTCTCCAAGGCGGCTTATGAACCGGCTCAACACAGCAATCCGCCCTGCCAGGCGCTGAACGTCATTAATGTTGGAAATATGCCCTAGAGGCAATAAATAAAGTGTTTATTATTGTATTTCCTTGTTCATGATAATCGTTTATTATCCACGCTATAGTTGTATTAATTGGAAACATGGATACATGTGTGGATACATAGACAAACACAATGTCCCTAGTATGCCTCTAGTGAACTAGCTCGTTGATTGAATGATGGTTAAGGTTTCCTAGCCATGGACATGAGATGTCATTTGATAACGGGGTCACATCATTGGGAGAATGATGTGGTGGACAAGACCCAAACTACAAACGTAGCATATGATCATGTCAGTTTATTGCTACTGTTTTCTGCATGTCAAGTATATGTTCCTATGACCATGAGATCATGCAACTCACAGATATCGGAGGAGTACCTTGTGTGTATCAAACGTCACAACGTAACTGCGTGACTATAAAGGTGCTCCACAGGTATCTCCGAGGGTGTCTGTTGAGTTGGCATGGATCGAGACTGGGATTTGTTACTCCGTGTGACGGAGAGGTATCTCAGGGCCCACTCGGTAATACAACATCACAATGAGCCTTGCAAGCAATGTGACTAATTGTTAGTTGCAGGATCTTGTATTACGGAACGAGTAAAGAGACTTGCTGGTAACGAGATTGAACTAGGTATGGAGATATCAACGATCGAATCTCGGCCAAGTAAAATACCGAAGAACAAAGAGAACATCATACGGGATTAACTGATAAAGATATTCATAAAATATGTAGGAACCAATGTGTAAATCTAGGTCCCGCCATTGGTTATTGACCATAGAGGTGTCTCGGTCATGTCTACATAGTTCTCGAACCCGCAGGGTCTGCACACTTAAGGTTTGGTGACGTTTCGGTAGTGTAGAGTTATGTATGGTGGTGACCAAAGTTTGTTCGGAGTCCTGGATGAGATCCCGGACGTCACGAGGAGCTCTGGAATGGTCCAGAGGTTAAGATTCATATATAGGACGTCCCAGTTTGGTCGTCGGAAAAGTTTCGGGCTCATCGGTAGTGTACCGAGAGACCTCCGGGAAGGGTATTTCGACCCTAGAGGGTCCATGGGCTGTGGGATAATAATAACCAGCCCTTAGTGGGCTGGTGGAACAGCCACAAAAGGCCCATGGCGCCAGGAGGAAAAAGGCCTAAAGTAAAAGGTGGAAAAAAAGGCAAAAAGGGTGAATCCTACTCCTACTAGGATTGGAGGAGGAGTAGGACTCCTCCACCTTGGTCGGCCGACTCCTAAAGGGCCTTGCCCTTGCTCCAAGGCTGCCTCTCCTCTCCTCCTATATATACTGGTGGAATAGAGGGTTTTTGCACAGAATTTACGGCCACGTGCTACCCATTCCACCGGTGCTCCTCTAGATCGGTTTCCGCAGTGCTTAGGCGAAGCCCTGCCGGAATCACTCCACCACCATCGCCGGAGCGCCGTCACACTGCCGGTGAAACCTTCCTACTCTCCACCTCCTCTTGCTGGATCAAGACAGTGGAGATCGTCATCAAGCTCCACGTGTGCTGAACGCGGAGGTGCCGTCCGTTCGGTACTAGATCGGAAGGATCGTGATCAAGGCCACGGGACGTTCGTGATTGGATCGCGGGACGGATCGTGACGAGATCGCGGGACGGTTCGTGATTGGTTCGCGGGACGGTTCATGATTAGATCGTGGGACGCTCGGCGATTTGGATCGCGAAGAAGTTCGACTACACCAACCGCGTTTCTTAACGCTTCCCGCTTAGTGATCTACAAGGGTACGTAGATCCACTCTCCCTCTCGTAGATACTCATCACCATGGATAGGTTTGCGTATGCATAGGAAAATTTTTGTTTCCCATGCGATGTTCCCCAACAGTGGTATCAGAGCTAGGTTGATGGTTCGATGAGATCTCGAGTAGAACACAAAAGGTTTGTGGGCGTTGATGCTTAGATTGCTTAATTCCTTGGTCGGATTTTGGTTCAGCGGTATTGTGAGATGAAGCGGCCTGGACCAACATTACTCGTACGCTTACGAAAGACCGGTTCCCTCGACGCAACTTGTTGCCTAGATGGCTTGCGGGTGGCAGTTTCTCTCACTTTAGTTGGATCAGATTCGACAAAGGCGGTCCTTGAGAAGGTTGAAAAGAAAATTATGTATCATCGTTGTGGTTTATGCGTAGGTGAGAATCGTTCTTTCTAGAAACCCATAGCAGCCACGTAAAACAAGCAACAACAATTAGAGGACGACTAACTTGTTTTTGCAGGGTATGTTGTGACGTGATATGGCCAATTACATGATGTGATATATGTGATGTATGAGATGATCATGTGATGTATAGAATTTCACGACTTGCATGTCGATGAGTACGGCAACCGGCAGGAGCCATAGGGTTGTCTTTAATTATTGTATGACCTGCGTGTCAATCATTAAGCGCTATGTAATGCTTTACTTTATCGCTAAACGGTAGCAATAGTAGTAGAAGCATGCAGGGCGTGACAACCTCGATGGCGACACGTTGATGGAGATCAAGATGATCGAGATCATGGTGTCGTGCCGGTGACGATGAAGATCATGCCGGTGCTTTCAAGATGGAGATCTAAAGCATGAGTTCATGGCCATATCATGTCACTTATGAATTGCATGTGATGTTAATACTTTTATGCACCTTGTTATGCTTAGTACGACGGTAACATTGTAAGGTGATCCCTCACTTAAATTTCAAGATAAAATTGTGTTCTCCCCGAGTGTGCACCGTTGTGAAAGTTCGTCGTGTTGAGACACCACGTGATGATCGGGTGTGATAGACTCTACGTTCACATACAACGGGTGCAAGCCAGTGTTGCACACGCAGAACACTCGGGTTAAACTTGACGAGCCTAGCATGTACAGACATGGCCTCGGAACACAAGAGACCGAAAGGTCGAACATGAGTCATATAGTAGATATGATCAACATAATGATGTTCACCATTGATGCCACCTCAACTCACGTGATGATCGGACTTGAGTTGGTGGACTTGGATCATGTGACACTCAGATGACCTGAGGGATGTCAATTTGAGTGGGAGCTTTAGTAATTTGATTAACTAAACTCATTATCTTGAACAATAGTCTAAGTGAACTTTGCATATTTATGTTGTAGATCAATGGCTCGCGCAGTAGCACCCCTGAATTTTAATGCGTTCCTAGAGAAAGCTAAACTGAAAGATGATGGAAGTAACTTTGTTGACTGGGCCCGTAATCTGAGGATTATCCTCACGGCTTCCCAGAAATCATATGTCCTTGATGCACCGCTTGGTGACCATCCAGAAGACATGACCTCCGAAGACGTTAAGAACACTTGGGAGGCACGTACTGGAGATTACTCAATAGTTCAGTGTGCAATATTGTATGGATTAGAACCGGGACTTCAAAGACGTTTTGAACATCATGGAGCATATGAGATGTTCCAGGAGTTGAAGTTCATTTTTCAGAAGAATGCCCGGATCGAGAGGTATGAAACCTCCGATAAGTTCTATGCTTGCAAGATGGAGGAGAACGGGTCTATCAGTGAACATATACTCAGAATGTCTGGGTATTCAACTCGTCTAGCGGAGTTGGGAATTTCCCTTCCGCCAGAGGCGATCACTGACACAGTTCTTCAATCACTGCCACCTAGTTACAAGAGCTTTGTGATGAACTATAACATGCACGGGATGAACAAGTCAGTCGCCGAGCTGTTTGCGATGCTAAAAGTCGCTGAGTCTGAAATCCAGAAAGAACATAAAGTGTTGATGGTCAATAAAACCACTAGTTTCAAGAAAAATGGCAAAGTCAAAGGCAAGGGCAAGAAGGGTAAAACCAAGAAGGATGGCAAAGCAGCTGTTACTCCTGCAAAGAAGCCCAAGCATGGACCCAAGCCATAAACTGAGTGCTTTCATTGCAAAGGAACTGGTCACTAGAAGCGGAACTGCCCCAAGTACCTGGCTGACAAGAAGGCGGCCAACGACAAACAAGGTATATATGATATACATGTTACTGATGTGTACCTTACTAGCTCTCGTAGTAGTGCCTGGGTATTTGATACCGGTTCGGTTGCTCACATTTGCAACTCAAAGCAGGAACTACGGAATAAACGAAGGCTGGCAAAGGACGAAGTGACGATGCGCGTGGGAAATGGTTCCAAGGTTGATGTGATCGCCGTCGACACGCTCTCTCTTCGATTACCATCGGGATTAGTGATGAACCTGAATAATTTTTATTTAGTGCCTGCGTTAAGCATGAACATTATATCTGGATCTTGTTTATTGTGAGACGGTTACTCATTTAAATCAGAGAATAAAGGTTGTTCTATTTATATGAGTAATATCTTTTATGGTCATGCACCCAATGTTAGGGGTTTATTCATATTGAATCTTGATAGTGATGACACACATGTTCATAACATTGATGCCAAAAGATGTAGAATTGATAATGATAATACCACTTTCTTGTGGCACTGCCGTTTAGGTCATATTGGAGTAAAACGCATGAGGAAGCTCCATGCTGATGGACTTTTGGAGTCACTTGATTTTGAATCACTTGACACATGTGAACCATGCCTCATGGGCAAGATGACTAAAACGCCGTTCTCTGGAACAATGGAACGGGCGACTGACTTATTGGAAATCATACACACTGATGTGTGCGGTCCAATGAATGTTAGAGCGCGTGGTGGATATCGTTATTTTCTCACCTTCACTGATGACTTAAGTAGATATGGGTATATTTACTTAATGAAACACAAGTCTGAAATGTTTGAAAAGTTCAAGCAATTTCAAAGTGAAGTTGAGAATCATCGTAACAAGAAGATTAAGTTCCTATGATATGATCGAGGAGGTGAATATCTGAGTTATGAGTTTGGCAGTCACTTAAGACAGTGTGGAATTGTTTCACGGTTGACACCGCCCGGAATACCACAGCGTAATGGTGTGTCCGAACGTCGTAATCGAACCTTATTAGATATGGTGCGTTCTATGATGTCTCTTGCTGATTTGCCACTATCGTTTTGGGGTTATGCATTAGAGACAGCTGCATTCACTTTAAATATGACACCATCAAAATCCGTCGAGACGAGATTGCGGGACGGTTCGTGATTGGTTCGTGGGATGGTTCGTGATTAGATCGCGGGACGCTCGGCGATCTGGATCGCGAAGAAGTTCGACTACACCAACCACGTTTATTAACGCTTCCCACTTAGCGATCTACAAGGGTACGTAGATCCACTCTCCCTCTCGTAGATACTCATCACCATGGATTGGTTTGCATGTGCGTAGGAAAATTTTTGTTTCCCATGTGACGTTCCCCAACAATTAATGCACGCTGGCTCTCCTAGAGAAGTAAAAGCCTTGATTTTATTTGGGTTAGCCTCGATGCCATGCTCAGAGACCAAGAAACCCAAAAGCTTTCCTACTGGAACCCCAAAGACACACTTGGTCGGGTTAAGCATCATCTTTTATACCCGGAGATTGTCAAAGGTTTCCTTTAGGTCCTCCAAAAGAGTCTCCTTCTTTCTGGATTTGACTACGATGTCATCCACATAAGCATGAACATCACGACCAATTTGACTCTAAAGGCAGTTCTGTACGCACCGTTGATAAGTCACCTGGGCGCTCTTGAGCCCGAAAGGCATAGAGACATAACAGAACGCCCCAATGGATGTAATGAAAGCCGTCTTCTCCTGGTCTTTCAATGCCATCTTGATCTGATGATAACCGGAATAAGCATCCAGGAAGCATAAGCTTTCACATCCTGTTGTAGCATCAATGATCTAATCAATACGTGGGAGGGCAAAGGGATCAGCTGGACAAGACTTGTTAAGATCTGTGTAATCCACACACATACGCCATGTGTCGTTCTTTTTAACCACCAGCACTGGGTTAGCCAACCATTCCGGGTGAAAAACTTCAACAATAAAACCTGCAGCCAAGAGCCGGGCAACTTCTTCCCCGATAGCCTTGCGTCTCTTCTCATTGAACCGCCATAGAAACAATTTGATCGGCTTAAACTTTGGATCCACATTAAGGTTGTGCTCAGCAAATTCTCTCGGTACACCTGGCATGTTAAAGGGATTCCATGCAAAGATGTCCCAATTCTCACGGATGAATTCAATGAGCGTGCTTTCCTATTTGGGATCCATATGAGCTCCAATGATGAACTGCTTAGACGAATCACCCGGATTGAAATCTACTGCCTTGGTATCATCTGCTGAAAACTTGAGGGGCGGCTCAACCTCCATGGTTGGCTTTTTCAGGGGGTTCATATCCTCCAAATCAGCATTCTCCTTATAAAACTTAAGCTCCTCCTGGGCGCAACTGGACTTTGCGTAAGCCGCATCTCCTTCTTCACACTCATAGTCGTGTTTCGGTTACAATGAACGGTGATGGTACCATTTAAGCCGGGCATCTTGAGTTGTAAGTAAACATAGCAGGGCCGAGCCATGAACTTAGCATAAGCCGGTCGTCCAAACAAGGCATGATAAGGGCTCTTGATCTTAACCACCTCAAACCATAAGGACTCCACTCTGTAGTTGTATTCATCGCCAAAAGCCACTTCCAAAGAAATCCTGCCCACCAGATGCGCCGACTTACCCGGCATCACACCATGAAAAACAGTGGACGAAGGTTTTAAGTCCTTGTCGAGCAACTTCATCCGCCGAAAGGTGTCATAATAAAGGATGTTTATGCTGCTCCCGCCATCCATGAGCACCTTGTTCAACATATATCCACGCACTTGGGGGGCTACGACCAAAGCCAGCCGCCCTGGGTCGTCAACACGTGGCGGGTGATCTTCATAGCTCCATGTTATGTCGTATTCAGACCACTTTAGATACTTTGGAAGAGCCGTCGTAACCGCATTGACTACCCATTTTCGCAACTTCTGGTCCCGTCTATTGAGACTAGTCGTGAAGACATGGTACTGCCCGGAGCTGAGCTGCTTCGGGTTACTCTGAAAACTGGACTAATTCCGCCATTGCTGCTGTTGTTGATTATTATTATCGGAGTGCGGCTGTTGTCCCCCGTGATTATCCTGACCCGGATGAGCGGATGCTGAACCGCCAGAACCAAATCCGGCTCCTGACCCGCCATGTCCTGGGCTGCCTGGCGGGCCGCCACCGCGATGGTTAGGTTGTGTGACATACCGCTTGAACTTCTGCATAAAAGAACAACTCTCCCATGTATGATTTGCCGGCCTATCAGGCAAACTATGAGTCGGACAAGGTCGCTTAAGCAACTCTTCCATGTTCGAGGAAAAATCATCCTTGCCCGAGGGCGGTCCAAACCTCCTATTGCCCTTGGGATGATTCTGCTAGGCATTTGTGTTGGCCACCAGCTCTGATCCTGCTTCTAGATTCTTGCACTTACTCTGGCTACCATTGTTTACCGCACCCTTGCCTTGGTTGCCCTTCTTGCCTTGACTAGCCTTTTCCTCATTAGAACCCGGATCCTTCGTGTTGTCTGAGTCGGCGTATTTCGTGAGAGCCGTCATGAGCTCTCCCATATCCTGGCATGTACGCTTGAGCCGGCCAAGTTTCTGCTTTAGAGGAATAAAGTGGCAGTTCTTCTCTAAGATCAACACCGCTTGAGCCATCGTGATCTGCTCTGATGAGTGAATAATTGTCGAGACCCGTCGTACCCAATGATGAGCCGACTTGCTCTCCTGTTGGACACAATGATCAAGACCACAATAGTCATAGGCTGCTTGCACGTCCCTTGAAAGTTTTTAATGAATCGAGCCCTGAGATCTGCCCATGAATTGATGGTATTAGGTGGTAACCCCTTTAGCCATGTACGAGCCGGGCCTTCAAGCATCATGATGAAATACTTGGCACAAACCGCCTCACTAACATCCAACATCTCCATGTCCAGTTCATAGCTTTCCACCCAGGCCTCTGGGGGTAAATCAGCGGTGTAATTTGGGACCTTGTGGGGACCTTTGAAGTCTCTCGGCAACCGCTCGCTCCGGAGGGCCGGCGATAGACACGGCAGCCCTCCCATCCTGGGGGTTACTCCTACCCCTACGGAAACGGTAGGCCCGGGCTCTTGGTAAGCCAGCCTAGCTGGCGCCTCTTGCGGGCTTCCCGCATGGTTTACACATGCCTGTGTATCTCTTCGCGGTCGGTGACCCATTGGAATCTCTCTGTGATGGTTGCTGCTGGAACCTGCTGGTGACTCATAGCATCGGCTAAAACTCCGGCTAGGAAGAGGGGTTGAATGGACATGGCTCCGGCTATGAGCGTATCTCTCCTACTGGGCCATGGTCATCTGCAAGTACCCGATGGCAGTTTGCACATCCTCTGCAAAGGGTGCTTCATCCGGGATAGGGATCGTCTCAAGCCGGGTGGCAGTTGCTACCATATTCCCGGTCGGGTTAGAATAATGACCCTCCGGCATTGGAAAGCCCCCAGGTGAAGCTTGGTTACGTTGGGTCGGATGAGTCGCCGGTCGTTCCGTTGGGCGGCTCTCGGGCGCGCCCGCGGCTCGCCCCGCGCTAGGGGTATTAAAGAGGTTCCTTGCTTCATAACGCTCTGGTAGACGGGATTGATGCCTCCTCCGGTGTATTGCCGCTGCTGAGATTTGCTCTAGCCCTAGACGGAAAGCATCTATCTTGATACATTCCGCCTCTTCTTCCATCTGGTCCTTCAGTTCAGCCATCCTTTGTCGTTCCTCTGCCATCCGGCCCTTGATCCTTGCAATCCCTAGATTCCGAGCTGCTTGATTATATGGTGTGACTTCAGTGGCCATGAGAGCCGCGAGTTCATCCATCAGCTCCACAATAACTTGGGCCGGCGGCGGCGGGTTATCACCCAAAGTGGCAGCCCCCGCGGCTGCGTTACTTGTGGCTGGGGCTGACCCTACCATGAGCACCGCCGCATGAACCGGAGGTTTCATAACATCTGACTCAAAGCCAACCGACTCAGGGTATGCATCGTCGTAGCCCCCAAGGCCACCATTGTGGAGCTGGTACACTGATTCTGTTTCTCCACTTGAAGATTCATCTTCTGAATAAACAAGGGTTTCCTGTGACCCGGATGCTTCCAGATCCATACCTTGAGTGAAGCCTACAAAGACATGCCTCTAACCCGGATTAGCATGGGCAGGCCGCACATTACTTGCATATTGGAGACGCCGAGCCGGCTCGACGATGTTGGTGCAGACATCCGGCCCGGGTGTAGATCCATCAACTCTTCCGATGAAAACATGGATCCTGCCGAACGGAACCCAGAATCCATACTCCACGGACTCGGCGTCAAGCCCCCAGCCAGCATCGTCGATGTAGAACCGGCCGCAGCGACTCTTGCTCATCCTTCCGACCACGTATCCCTCGATCCCTGGGAGAGAGCCCTTTGAGAACTCAACACTACCAAGCGCAAGCCCCACGGTGGGCGCCAACTGTCGTGGATTTATCACGGCAGATGTCCGGGTGTACGGACTTGGATTCGAGGCCATCGCTAATGTGGTGGACTCAAAGGGGTTGATTGGGACGAAGGACACGTGTTTACCCAGGTTCGGCCCCTCAAGTCGAGGTAATAGCCTACGTCCTGCTTGTTCTTGTATTGCTTGTTGTATCGATTACAAGGGAGCTAAAGCTTGACCTAGTTCTCGATCACCTCCTCTCTAAATCACCCCAGATCTGCCTTTATATAGGAGGTCAGGACCACGGGTCTTTACAATTGTCTAACCGAGTCTAATTTTCGATCCGAGCCTTACTCTATCTTGTACAAGTTGTCCCCGAGCAGCTTACACGCCCAGGTCTTCTCTGTCCGGGCCAGCTTGCGGCCCACACCTTGAGCCGCTTATCTTCCTGGGCTGTAGACTTTACGGCTCACCCTTGGGCCGGCTCACGAGCCATCAATGTGACCCGGAACCTTAATGGCGGGTCATATTGCGGGGTTATATCCCCAACAGTACTCATGCCCTGTTGTGTCTCTTTCTGGTTTGTTACACTCTTATCAGTTAATCTCACCTAGAGACCATGAGCCGTCCAAGGAAATTGACGGTCAATCTCGACACAGACCCTGTACTGTGAAAGAGTTCTAGTAGCGAGTCTACCCAGAAGAACCGGCATATGAGTTATTGAAAAAGTAAGGTCAGGAAAGATCTCTGGGTTGTGCTTTTTCAACATGCCCTCACAGTAATGCAGAATATATTTTGCTACTTGTTTTCGCAGGCTTTGTCTCTTAGGATAAGCCGCCATGGAATCTAATATGAGTAAAGCACAAGGCATATAAAAATATATTAAGTTGTGTGGTTCCCTACGTGCACGATGGCACGGTTCATACTTCAGACAATCAATGTTTTTCCTAAACCTATTACAAAGCTCTCCATAGAGCCCAAAAGGCAAGACTTAAAGTTTTTGTACACTGCTCAAATTTCGGCGGGTCAAGGAGCCGGGTTATACCACTGCGGGATAAACTTGCTTCGCTTGATGGCAGGTCATCCTGCGGCGGGTCTTCGACCTCCTTGATCTGCAGATTGTCCATGTCCCAGTTGCAGTTTGTTAATGCTTCAAACTGGGCCTCATTAAAGAGGGGACACGGGTCAATTTCAGGGGCAAAAAAGTGCTTACAGCATGTAGGGGTTAAGTCCCTAGCTTCAAAGGTTGGGCAGCGCACTCGTTTGTTCTCAGCATTGTAAGTTGCCTGGTACATTGACAGATCAACTTCCTCTGCCAGCACTGATGCAAGTATCCTGGAGGCCTTCATACAACAGGCGTAGTCAGCTTCTGTGAATTCTGAGCCATCGTCTTTCTTGGACGGAAAGCCATCCATCATCTCTTCCGCAGTCAGCTCCGGGGCAAAGGCTAAAGCCCGGCTTACCGCAACAATTTCTCCTTTCCAGGCGGCTGATCGTTGGAGCTCGTGGATTTGCTGCAGCAGGGTTGATAAGATCTCTATGAATCCTTTCATGAACTTGGGGATGCTCTCTTTATTCAGCATGGCTTTGATAGTGCAAAGAGACCCGCAGTACAATAGCTCCGACAAGGTGTAGATGGCTTTGAGCTGCAACAGGTTGTCGACACCACGCTGGCGGCTTCTTTGACCTGCAAGGACGAGTTTCATTTTATCAACCGCATGTGCAGTCTTTGAAGCAAGGAAATTGGCTAAGTGTTCATTACTTACCAAATATAGCATCAGACATCTTTGAGATATGGCGCTTCATGGTCTGTAATTCGTCTGATACAAGCTTGAGCCGCTGGTCAGCGTCATCTACGTGTTTGGCCGGGGCAGTTTGCTCCGCTTTGGTGGCCTTCTTGAAAGCAGCAAAGTCAGATTTAATCTTTGCAAGCTCTTTGGCAGCAAGCCGACACTTCTCTTCTGCTTCACCCTGGGCGGTTTGCTGGGAAGCAAGATTGTCCTTTAAGCCGATTAGATCAGACTCGGCCTTGCTCAAAGCTTCCCGTGACATACAAAAGCAAAGGAGGGGTAAGTCACCAGGATAAAATATTACCAGACGATCGGCTAAGGGAATATAATGCAAGTCTCAAGCAGATTGCAAGCAATATACTCGACACTTGGGGGCTAATATCTATTTGCTCTCCAAGTCTACAATGAAGTTCCGGCTCATCTTTATCAAGTTAAGCCGGCACTTGGGGGCTACATCGACGCTTTCCAAGTCTACAATGAAGTTCCGGCTCATCTTTATCAAGTTAAGCCGACACTTGGGGGCTACATCGATGCTCTCTAAGTCTACATTGAAGTTCCGACCCATTATTTTCCATATTGACCCGGACTTGGGGGCTACCATTGATCAACTAATCAACACCGAGTATCGGTTCAACATATGACACGGATTGGAAGACCCGGTTTACCATTCGCAATACTAAACCAGCTCTTGGGGGCTACATAAGGGCATAAGGAAAGGAAAGGGTACCTCATATTTTTGCTTCATCAAACCAACAAGTTTGAGCTCCATATTCCGGCTTGTGGTGAGGCAGTTCAGATAACCAACATGTAATTCATCGGCGGTTAATTTCTCTAGCACGGGGAACTCAAAGTCTAGTTTGTCAGAAGCTTCAGCTATCTCGGTGTGCTTTGTTAGTACACGAGGTTGGGAGATTGAAAACCAGTCCCAGTAATGATGACGTCCCGAAGAACTGGATCTTCGACGGCTGTTGAAGGGCTAGGCGACTTAGAATTGGCCCTTGGAGGACTATCAGTTGCCATCTCATGGGCCGCCGGCTCGGGGGACCGACGAATATCTTCAGGTGCGTCCTTCGTAGCGGTAGCGGGATCAGCATGAGCCGCAGGAGAGTCCGACTTAGTAGTCTCCAGCTCTTGCGCGGTGGGGGCAGAAGTAGACCCGCCAGTCTTCCTTCGTTTTGCTTGAGCCCTGGAAAGCACCAAAGATTATTATGTAAAGGTCAAGGATGACAAAGGATATGATGTAGACATGAAAGCACGTACTCCGGGTTGATCTTCAAAGGCGATAGCTTGGTCACTGTAGAGTCGCCTGACGATGGGGGCGTTTCCTGAAGGTAGTTAAGGCAATGTAAAACAAAGTAAGGTTATGATGCAAGGTTTACAAGGCTAAACTGAGTTAAATAAGTACCTCAGCCGGCCGTTTCCGCTGAGCCGGAGAGTGGGATAACCCGGCCATGAGATCTTCAGAGCCGGCGCTCCGGGTTTGGCATCGGGAAGTGTGTTGTTGCTTTTTCAAAAGAAAATCGGGGTCTAAATAAGCAAGAGGATGAGAAAATGGGACTTTTCGAATGACCCTCCGTATCTTCTTTGGTGGAAGGTGTTCTGAGTCAGATGAAACATAGGTTACCTCACGAACATTGGCGTGGCTTGTCTCCAATTCTTCCTATGAGTTATTATTGTCAGTAAGGCGCATAATAAGACGGACAAGAGATTCAAGTTCTATCTCTAAGTCGTCAACTTCAGGCTGCTCTTGAACAACAGTTTTCTTCTTTCGGCCACCGGTCTTTTCCTTAGACTTCTTCGTAGGAGGGGTGTATTTTTTCTTCCAGAAGCTAGAATTGGCCTAAAAGCAAGAGCCGCTGAAAGAGGTTAAAGGCTGCTACATACATGTATAAGTTAACACGGAGTTAAAGATATTTGAAAGCCGTCCTTACATCTGGGGCCAGGTTTGCAGCACAGAAAGGTTGTAACCCGACGGAGCGGCAAGCTTCTTGGGACTCACGGACAAGTCCCTTGATGGCAGCAACAATATTCTCTTCTGTCAGAGTGGTGCGATTGAAGCAGAGGGGGTCATTGGCGTCACCCGTATATTCACACATAAGATGGTCCCGCCGGCTTCGAGGCATGACCTTCCAGGAGATCCAACAGCGGGTCAGGTCGATTCCTGTCAGGCCGTTTGCCATGAGGGCTCTAATCTTGGCGAAAGCCGGAGCATACTTAGCCCGTGCGGAGGCCGACATCCGGTCTGGGAGTTCAGTTGTGGTGCGGAGTCGGGTAGGACGATAACCCGGCAGTGGATGTTCTCCCTCTAGAGACGTGTCCTTGTAGAAAAACCAAGTCTTATTCCAATCCTTGGGGTGACTTGGCATTCGAACAGCTAGAAAGCTCATATCCCATCTTCTTTGGATGGAGACTCCACCAAGTTCTAAGCTTGGGCCAGCCGCCACTTCCGTTTGGCGATTTACATAGAAATACTTGCGAAAGACGTCAACTGACGGCTCTTCTTGTAAGTAAGCTTCACAGAGGATTTGGAAGTTGCTCATATTTGATACGGATTTGGGCGCAATGTCCTGAGGATGCAGCTTGAAGAAATGGAGGACATCTCGGAAAAATTTAGCCGAGCGGGCTGAAACCACGCCCAAGGTGGTCAACAAATATAACTATTTCGCCCTTTTGAGGGATGGGTTTCTTCTCTTGACCTGGAACCCGCCAATGCATAACATCTTTAGCCGGCAAGGTTCCTGCATCTACGAAATCTTGCAAGAATTCTTCATAGACCGCAGAGCCGACCCAATTGCAAGAAGAAGACGCCCGAGAAATTGCGGCGGGTTAAGGCTGTGAAAGGTAGCGGTACACAGTGGATCAAAAAGTGACTTAATAACTAAGATGGCTCATGAGATTAGATATCATAATGCTAAGCCGCCAACATAGTGTGTTGAGAGAGCCGCCAATACAATGGCGAGTTAAGTTGACAGAGCTGCGAGGGGAAATACTGCTAAGTGTGGATAAAACAGGTTTCACATATTGTCTTTATAATTACAGATCTATAGGCAAGGGAAAGTTAAGTTTTATTCAACTCTAGTGAGGAACAACAGTGGAAGAACAAGTAAGTTACCGCACGAGAAAGAGTGGGATGCAGTTCTATGACGAGTGGATATCTACTCCATATGGACAGCCGCGGTGGATTAACAACATTGCGAGGCTCAGGGGATTAATCGTTAATCTACATTACGACGAAAAATCTAATGAACAATGAAGAAACACTAATGGAGGCCCAAGGAGCTTAGGGGATTCAAGCAAGGGGATTACAGATCTGACAAGGAATAAGAAGAGCACCTTGTAGAAGCAGTCGACGCAGGCGAGAATCTGGTCCGTTCAGGTTGATGCAGCGGCCTGAATTGGTGACAGCGATGGAGCTTCACCAGCGCGACGGAGTTCGGGGGCGATGGTGTCGAGAGTAAGAAGGAGTGGAGGCGGTGAAGGAAATGAGAAGGATCCCTCGCGGTCCTATTTAAGAGGCTGGAAGGCCAAATGGGCGCAGGAATCAATGCGGCAGAAACTGACCGACCGAGACGGATGCCTCGATTTTCGAGCCAACAGTTTTAATGAAACATCCGTTGTGGACGTCACGGAATCTTTTTGGCACATTCGATGACGTCACAGCGGGTTATGTATTTTCCTTTCAGGTGATGGAGTGTGAGACTCAGCGCCAAGTGAGTTTGAAGATTGACATGAGCAGGCTCAATTCAACCTGGGGCCAAATGTTGGGGATATAACCCCGTGGTAAGACCCGCCCACGTGCGGTTGGGTCATACCTGGCGGCTCATAGTCCAGGCCAGTGAGGCGGGACAAAAAAATAGGCCTGGCTGCATGGCGGCTCACCAAGATGGGACAAGACGAAGGCCCAGATAGAAGATGGTATGAAGACCCAAGCGGTTAAGCCGCCCGGAGATGGTTTGCCCAAGATGGCAAGGCGACTTAGAGACAGGATAGTCTATGTTGTAAGAGTCGGCATAGGACTCGTGTAACCCAGGGCCTCGACCTCTTATATAAAGGCGAGACCCTGGGACGGCTTAGACAGAAACCAATCAATCGAGAGCTAGGTCAAGCGAATCCGCTCCCTTGTAATCGATACTCTAATCAAAACAACACAAGGAGGACATAGGCTTTTACCTCTTCTTGAGGAGCCGAACCTGGGTAAACTCGTTTCCATCGTCTCAACCAACCCCTTCAAGTCCACCACCTTAGCGATGGCCTCAAACCCAAGTCTTCGGACATCTATCGTGACAAAACCACGACACATACCAAACGAAGTCCAAACACTATAAAAACTTATGGAGATTTTTTTGGAATATATGTGATTTTTGGTAAAAAAGAATCAATGCGAGACGATGCCCGAGGAGGTGACAAGCCTGCTAGGCGCGGCCCACCCCCTGGTCGCGCCTGGCAGGCTTGTGGCCACCCTTTAGGTCGGTTGGATCTGTCCTTTGGCCGCAAGGAAGATGTTTTCATAATAAAAATCCCCTCAAAATTTCAGCCCGATTGGAGTGATATTTAAGAAAAGGTGAAAGGCCAGAATCTGGGAGCGTAGAAACAGAAGGAAATAGAGAGAGATCCAATCTCGGAGGGGCTCTCGCCCCTCCGCCGCCAAGGAGGCCATGGACCAGAGGGGAAACCCTTATCCCATATAGGGGGAAGGTCAAGGAAGAATAAGAAGGAGGGGGCTCCCTCCCCCTCTCCCTCGGTGGCACCGGAACGCCGCCGGGGCCATCATCGTGACGACGATCTACTCCAACAACTCTGTCATCTTCACCAACACCTCCATCACCTTCCCCCATCTATCTACAGCGGTCCACTCTCTCGCAACCCACTCTACCCTCTACTTGAACATCGTGCTTTATGCTTCATATTATTATACAATGATGTGTTGACATCATATGATGTCTGAGTAGATTTTTGTTGTCCTATGGGTTCATTGATGATCATGATTGGTTTGATTTGCATGTTTTATTATTGGTGTTGTCCTATGGTGCTCTTTGTGTCACGCAAGCATGAGGGATCCTCGTTGTAGGGTGTAGAAATGTGTTCATGATTCGCCTATGGTGGGTTGCCTGAGTGACAGAAGCATAAACCCGAGTAGGTGGGTTGTTGCATATGGGAGTAAAGAGGACTAGATACCTTATAATGCTATGGTTGGGTTTTACCTTAATGATCTTTAGTAGTTGCGGATGCTTGCTAGAGTTCCAATCATAAGTGCATATGATCCAAGTAGAGAAAGTATGTTAGCTTATGCCTCTCCCTCTTATAAAATTGCAATAATGTTGACCGGTCTAGTTATTGATTGCCTAGGGACAATTCCGCAACTCCTACCACCACTTTTTCCACACTCTTTAAACTAACTTAGTTGTTTCTTTATCTTAGCATCCCCTAGTTTTTATTTACGTGATCTTTATTATCTTGCAAACCTATCTCGTTACACCTACAAAGTACTTCTAGCTTCATACTTGTTCTAGGTAAAGCGAACATTAAGTGTGCGTAGAGTTGTATCGATGGTCGATAGAACTTGAGGGAATATTTGTTCTACCTTTAGCTCCTCGTTGGGTTCGACACTCTTACTTATCGAGAAAGGCTACAATTGATCCCCTATACTTCTGGGTTATCAGTCACCACAAGTACCCATGGGCTTGATTATACGATATGCATCACATAATTTCAGATTCATCATGTCCAATTCAACACAAAGAACTTCAAATAGTGCCCCAAAGTTTCTACCAGAAAGTCAAGACAAAAACGTGTGCCAACCCCTATGCATAGATTCCTAAGGTCACGGAACCCACAAGTTGATCACCAAAACATACATCAAGTGATAAATAGAACATCCCATTGTCACCACGGACATCCCATGGCAAGACATACATCAAGTGTTCTCAAATCCTTAAAGACTCAATCCGATAAGAAAATTTCAAAGGGAAAACTCAATTCATCACAACAAGAGAGAGGAGAAAAGTCCATATGATTCATCTATATCAATAAGGCTCGCGGTACATCAAGATCGTTCCATCTCAAGAACACGAGAGAGAGAGAGAGATCAAACACACAGCTACTCGTACATACCCTCAGCCCTGAGGCTGAACTACTCCCTCCTCATCATGGAGGCCGCCGTGATGATGAAGATGGCCTCCGGTGATGGTTTCCCCCTTCGACAGGGTGCCGGAACGGGCTCCTGCTTGGTTTTTCGTGGATCTGGAGGCTTACGGTGGTGGAACTCTCGCTTCTTTTTGGAGGTTTCTATATTTATAGGAATTTTTGGCGTCGATCTCACGTCAAGGGGTGCCACGAGGCGATGGCAAGCCTGCTCCTAGCGGGCTAGGGGGGTGGCCGCGCCTAGAAGGCTTGCCGCCTCCTCGTGGCTCTTATGGCCCAGCTCTAATGCTTCGAGGGTCACTTTTGGTCCACAAAAAATCATACTAAATTTTCAGCCCATTCCGAGTACTTTTATTTCTGCACAAAAAACGACACCATGGTAGTTCTGCTGAAAACAGCGTCAGTCCAAGTTAGTTCTAATAAAATCATACCAAAATCATATAGAATTATTGTAAACATGGCATGAATACTTCATAAATTATAGATACGTTGGAGACGTATCAAGCCCCAACCTTGTTTTTTAAAGATCCGATTGTCGCCTTGAAGGGCACCACTAGTGGAATCACGACATCTCGCATTGTGTGAGGCTGTGAGGAGAATACGGTGGCCCTAGTGGCTTCCTGGGGAGCATTGTGCATCCACACCGCTCTAACAGAGACGTACTTCGCTTTACCATGAAGGAACTCCGGTAACACATCCTTGTCCCCGTTGGTTCCACGTGTGGTTACTTCTTACCTTTACTTTGTGCAAGCTATTTGTATTGTTTATCTCCTTGCTTGTATTGTTATTGTAGTTAGCACCATATAGGTTGCTCACCTAGTTGCATATCTAGCCAACTTTTATGTTGCTAAGCCTTACTTGTTAAAGAAATATTAAAAAGTGTTAGTTGCCTATTCACCCCACCCCCTCTAGTCAGCCATATCGATCCTTTCAGGGAGCAGGAGAGTCATTCTCAGGAGACACAAATAATTTCTGACTGGGAGGAGAGAAATAGAAGACCTGAAGAAGCGAAGCAGCAAGACATGGATGAGAACAATGAAAAGAACTAAGGCTGAAGATGCAGCAAGAGTTAAGGCACGCGGTGAGCAGGACAACATGAAACGATGGCAACGTAAAAACATGGGGCCATTTCGTGGCATAAATAACATTTTTAGGGTGGCAATGTTGATATACATTGTTAAAAGCTAGGAGTGGTAAAAATGAAATATATATTTTTTTCCACGAAATGGTAATTATGATAATTGTCGAAAGCTAAGAATGGCAAAACTAAAATATCAAAAACTAGAGTGGCATAAGGAAAATTGACAAAAGCTAGAGTGCCAAAAACAAAAACTTTCCAAAAAATCCAAGGTTAGGGATTTGGGGAGAGATTGGGGATTTTGACGCCGGCGAGCAACTTAGTAAGATGGCAGTGGGCGCTTGGTCGACGTGACCGGTGTGTACGTAGCTCAGGACCGGTTCGACAACTTGCAGGACCAAACTAAGGCAGTATACGCAAGTTCAAGGAGTGTATTGAAGCACATCGTGAGTTCGGGGACCATTGTAGACATCACCAACTTTAGGGACTAAATGTGCATTTTACTCAAAGAAAATGTAATTGAAACTACTCACAGAACTGGAGAAAATAACACCTACAATTGAAACTACGTACAAAACTGAAGAATCAAAATAGGCTTTCACCCCGCTTTATAGATAAAGCAATGGTCACATACAATCACAGTCATTGCTAGCAACCGAGGCCACGAAAAATTCTAGCCCAAAGAAAATAAGAGAAAGCATAAAAAGTCCACCTAATGGCGGGGTAGCGACGCTCCTATTGGGAAGCCAGGTGTCACGTGGTAGCCTGGAGCGAGTCCAGCATGTCGTCCAGATGGGCCCGGTCTCGCCGCCTAGAGAGGCGGTGCCAGTGCTGCATAAAAGCGAGAAATTTGAAGGAGTCAGACGCCTGTCTCAGGAAGATCATCTCTATCACCATTTTATTGCGAGGCGTCCAAAGGGTCCACGCCATAGTGGCGAAGATAAGCCAGAACAGCTGATGGCGTCGCCCCGGTTGATTGGCCCTAAGTTGGAGAAACTCCGTGAGGTCTTGGGCCTCCCAGTCGGGACCAAGCGCCTCACGAAAGAATTCCCACATGGCCCTTGGCGCTATGCATGTAAAAAATATGTGGGTGGCCGTCTTCAGGACCGCACATAAAGGGCACATGTTGTCCCTTGGGTCGTGCCGCTTGAGCACCTCCATGCCCGAAGGGAGGAGGTTATGAAGCAACTATCGTGCACAAAATTTGATTGTTAGGGGCAGGGGGCCTTCCAAAGTGGAGAGAGCCGGGGAATGATGGGAGATCTACATAGGGCTTGGTATGCTGAGCTAACTGAAAATTCCCTATACGGGAGAGACGCCACGCTTCCTTATCTGGGTAGTCTAGGAGCATGTGTGGCAAAGTGTCTAATAGATGATTCCACTCGGCCATTTCTATGGGGCTGAACGAACGTCTGAACCGGATATCCCATTGCCCATGGCGGAAAGCTTCTGCCACGAGGATTGAAGGATCTATGCAAATGAAGAACAAGCTAGTGAATTCCACACTGAATGGCTCATCCTTAGCCCATGGGTCCAGTCAGAACTGTGTTCCCTTCCCATTCCCAATATCGAAGGAGATTCCTAAGCAAATCTCCGTCTTTATCTTTTGGATAGCTCGCTATAATTGGGAACCACCCGCGCGAGAACAGGTGAGAAGCGGCTCACTCCTTAGGTATTTTGCCTGAATAAGTTGGAACCATAAGCCCCCCTCGTTTTGGAGGATGCGCCATACCCACCTTAGCATGAGGACGATATTCAATGGGCGGGAGGCCGTGATCTCCAACCCGCCACATTCCTTGGGCACGCATATATCAGCCCACTTGACCATGTCATATTTCTGACGGCCGTTGGTGGCCTGCCAGAAGAAGCTAGCGAGCTCCTTGTCGAAAGAGCTATGGACGCTCTCCGGCAGGATGTACAACCCCATTATAAACATGGGGAGGCTCGTCAGTTTAGGACTAATGAGGATTGTTTTACTTCCTTTGGAGGCAAACTGACCCCTCCACGATTTGGCCCGTGAAGCCACCCGACCAACTAGGGGATCGAACCCAGTCGCCCAGATTTTCGATTCTGCGAGCGGAATTCCCAGATAGGTTGTGGGAAACTCTGCTAGCCTGCAGTTCAGGTTATTAGCAATCCGGAGCTGATCCTCTGGTGAGTGTCCGAGGACAAAGACCTCGCTTTTGTCAAAATTGATCTTCAGTCCTGACATCTCTTCGAAGCATAATAGGAGGAACTTAAGATTTACAATGTCAAGGTGGGATCCTTCCACCATGATCATGGTACCGTTCGCATATTGGAGGTACGTAACCCCTCCACCAGGTATCAGGTGTCCTACCCCCCCCCCCCCCCCCAGTCAGGTGGTCGGCCATCCGAGCTTTATCTAAGATACCGTCCAACACATCTACGATGAGGTTGAAGAGAAGGGGGGAGATCGGGTCCCCCTGCTTCACTCCAGCCGAGGCAGAAAAATAGGGTCCTACCTCACCGTTTATGTTCATGGTTGTTTTGCTAGACTGGGCCAGTTGCATAATCCAGGAGCACCACCTATCGTCGAAGCCCCGACGAAGGAGCACCAACCGCAAGAAGGACCAATCCAGCCGGTCGTAGGCTTTCTGGAAGTCCAACTTCAGAAATACCCCCAAACTAAGAAGAAAATCATCATTCGAGCAACACTCAAACTAAGAAGGGTACTAAAACTTAAGACTAAGAAGATGACCCTGAAAACATGATTTAAAGAACGGTGCAGGCGTCACATGCAGTGATGGTGCTCTACTTCGACCTCGTGCTGGTATGGGGGCGAGAGGCGTCTTCGAACGGCGAAGACGCCGCCCGCTCGTGCTCTTATAGACGCACTCGTGCGACGCCCTGTTGTTTCGCGTCGACCTGCGCCAAGGACACCTGACGCCGGGTGGCGAACCATGTGCCCATGCTCTTTCGGAGGCCGGCTAGATCCAGCTCCCTTTTCTGCCATGCCAAAAAGCACCCCGAGGCACCGTTGTGGGGGCTGTGTTCGGGAGGAGCTCACCCTACGGGACACCATCAAGCTCGCGCTCGTCTCCTGCTATGATCTTAGGTTGTCCACACCGCTCCTATTCTTGCGCGTCATCGCCCCTGGAGAGTGAGGACACCATCAAGCCCGCGCTCATCTCCTGCTATGACCTTAGGTCGTCCACACTGCTCCTATTCTTGCGCGCCGACGCCCTGTAGAGTGAGAGCTACGACTTTCGCCTCTCCGACGTCGACGTCGCAACTTGGTTAGAGCCCAGCCGCTTCGAGCCGATAGAGGTGTCGTCGGTGGATGCCTGGGCATGGGCAGCCCGGCCAGCCTGCCCGACCCGACCCAAAAATCCTAGGCCGGGCCGGGCCTAATCGTGCCATCAGGCGGGGCTCGGGCCTGGAAAGTGAGCCCGACGAGAAAACCGGGCGACGCTCTAGCTTATGAAACACATTTTTTAGCCTAGATCGGGCGGGACGAACGGGCTTTATCGGGCTTTCAAGGTTCAGCCCCGAGTTTTTAGGCCCCACGGCCGGGCCAGGCCAGGCTCGGGCCTAAGTTTTCCCATTTGGGCTTTTTCAAGCCTAGCCCGAAACCCGGCCTGACCCCGATTATGCCCAGGTTTAGTGGACGGTGTGATCTCCTGCGCCGCGATCGAGGGTCAACTAGTTTGCCGCGTCGCCGTCAGGATGATGGCTGCGGCGCCGACATTGGCACGACAAACTAGTTGCTGGCATCATCGCCATCGTCCACCGTAGTCGTCATGGCATTGTGTCACTATGTGGTATATGTATTTGTTAACTCTTAATCATATTTCATGTATACAACCAAAAATTGTGGAGTTGCGTTAGTGGAGACAATGCAGCACACCAAACAATGTGCTAAAACCGATCCCCTAATGCAAGAAATCTAGATGCGAACGACCAAACAAGATGGAAATGTTGGTATTTTGACTTTTTCCCCCTCAAGCGGGCCCAACTGGAACATACTCCCTCTCTTCCAAAATATAAGTTTTTTTATATACGGACTGCATATGAAACAAAATGAGTGAATCTACACTACAAAATATATCTATATATTTTCATATATAGTCCATAATGAAATGTTTAAGAACAACTCCAATGGGGCGACCCATTTCGTCCGCCGCCGTCCGTTTGGATCGGCACGGACAAAAGTGGCGGCCCAACGCGCCGACCCAAACCCAAATCACGTCCGCTTCGCATCCGCGCCGACGCATTTGCTGCCCAAATTTGCGCCCCAAATGCGTCGGCATGGACGCGGAACGGACGCCTCGCGTGCCTTCTCGGTGTCCGCCGCGTCCCCACCTAACGGCCGTCTAACTACTCGCTGCCCACGCGGTCAGCTTAATTTATGATCACGGGCCCACACGTCAGCGATGACGACCGTCCTTTTTCAAGCCGACCGTGCGGCGGGGCCGTCCTCATCCAAACTCGTCGTCCACATCTCTGCTTCCCCGTCGCCGGCAAACCCTAGCCACCACCACCACAGCGAGATGCGGGCTCTTCTCCGGCGCGAGCAGCAGCAAGGCCAAGGGCAAGGCCGCTACCATCCCTTTCCCCTCGCAGTTCCTCCCGCCTCCGCTGGCGCCGGCGCCTCGCCGGCAGAGGCAGCGCGTGAATGTGCCAGTGCACCAGGCGGAGTGGCACTGGCAGCACCGCATGCCTCTCCCGTACTCCGACGCCATCCTGCCGCACGACTGGCATCTGGATCCGGATAGGATCCCAGTGCCGACGGCGCCGCGGTCGGCTCGGGCTCACGCGGAGGAGGTACGGTGCCGACGGGTGCTGCTGACGCCAGAGCAGCACCGTGACCCCGTCTGCGCAACCGACTCGCCCAACTGGGCGAGGTGGTTCGCCATCGAGCACGAGGAGGCGACGCGACGCGACGTGCGCGAGGTTGACCGCAGCGTGCCGTCGCCGCCGCACGTCGTCCGCGAGGAGGACCAGGCGGCGGAGGACGCCTACCAGGAGGCCCTTGCAGCCGTCTACTGGGAGAGTGAGGAGGACGAGCGGCGCAGAGCGGCGGCGGTGGAGGAACAGGAGGCTCGGTACGAGGCGGCATTGGCGCAGGCCATTGCCCTTTCCGCGGCGGGCGACTGCGTGCTGCTGCCGTCCCCTCCCCGACGTCGCGTCAAAGGCGAGCCGGAGCCGCGGCCGGAGCCGTCCCCCATCGAGAGCTACACCTGGAAGGGCGTAGTGCGCGAGTGGGTCTCCGCGCCACCGGTTTGGATGGGGGCGACGCCGGCGTAGGAGGCGGCGTACCTCGAGCACTGGCGCCAGATCCGGCTGGCCGAAGAGCGCGAAGAGGGCAAGCACCTCGTGATGCTCGAGCGCGAGGCCGAGGAGAAGGAGGAGGAGGCGCGCCAAGCCGCGGCAGCCCAGGCGACGGCACTGCCCGCGGCGGCATAGCCCGCGCCCGACATGAACGCGCTCTGGAACACGACGTTCCCCTGGGCCGGTCCGGCGCCGACGCTCATCGACCTCATGGACCCCAAGGACGACGACGACGACGCCTAGGGCAATGCGTCGCCTCGTAGTTTAGGTTTTTTTTATTTTTTTTAAATGCAAATATGGACGCGTAGATTCTTGCTGGCCTTCGTGGTCGGCTTTAATGTTTAATTAATATTTTTCTAAATATGCATGTTTTTTTTCTAGTGCCGTTAAAATGGGTCGGGCCAGCATTGGACGCACACGTCGACCCAAACGCGAAAACGGACGTCCGTGTCCGCTGGCAGACCTAAACGGACCAAAAAAAGACAAAATCGCCGTCCGTTTGGATCGGTCCGTTGGAGTTCTAAAAGATTTATATTTAGAAATGGATATGCATTGCAGGCAAATTCGCTGATGATAACCAAACAATCCTTCGAAGCGCGTGACTTGTCGTTAAAGTAGCAATGCCACCGTTGAGACGTCAGCTCATTTTTCTCTTTCTCGCCGGCTCGCTGGCAACAATAATTGGGGCAATGATAGTGTGTGTAGTCCGTACGTTTTTCTGCTGCTGTCTCAAGAAAAACCCGGTCAATCGTACCCTCCCCTCGTACCGGACGGTGAGTGTGGCAGGAAGTGACGAGCCGGCCGGTGTTGGTACAGTTGGACGACTGGTCGGGTCGGGACCGGCCAGGCTGGCACGACGGTTATGGCGACGCTACAGCCTAGTAGAGCTGTGCGTGCCTGCCCGGTGCCCTCCCACGACGAGCTCGCACGCACGCACGCACGCACGCACAGCGAAGACACGGGATCCGGCCCGGCCAGGTCGACGGCGACGACGGGAAAGGCACACCGCACTGTGGTCGATGGCGAGGTTTAACTCCGGCCGGACCAAGGTCCACACTGGTGAGCCCGCCAATAAAGTTTCATTTAACGGCGCGGTCGGGTTGCGGCAACGCGCGTGGTTGCTGGAGCTGGAGAGCGAGCCGTGTGCCCGGTCTCGCGCCGTACCGCCAGACCAAAGACCGACCGAGAAGCCGCTGGTAGCCCGGTGGACGATCGACGGACGTCGGACGGGCGCGTCCCACACGCGCGCGCGGCACCTGGCCCAAGGGCAGCCCGCCACGCCGGCACCGGCTGACGTCGCCGCCTAATCCTCCACGTCCACGCGCTTCGCGCCGCCGCCTGATCCTCTCACGCCTCCCGCGCTCCTTCTTCCTCACGCGGATCAGTTGCAACCACTGCCGCTTCACCACGCGAACCGATTCCACTTCCACACGGACGGACGGACGGACGGACAGCAACGCCTCACCGCGCGGTGGTCCCCGCCGCCCGCGGGGCCCCGCCCGCCAGCGTGCCACAGGTCCCCCACCCACCCACCGTCGCTGTCCGCATCATTTCCTTTCCTGTATGTCCCCGTCCCCTCGCTTCCAAGCTACTACGACGCCAGCGCCACTTGACTGACTCCAGCTCCTTCCTCCCCCATCCTTCCGTCCTCCTCGGCTTGCGCATCACACCACGTCACGTCACCGGAGCGGAGCCAGCGGCGAGCGCGGACGCGAGAGAGAGGGGGAGGGAGCCATGGAGGGGGGCGCCGAGGGGAAGGGCCGGGCGGCGACGGCGACGGCGGCGGGGGGAGGGTTCGGCGGGTACGAGTCGGCCGGGGACCGCAAGTGGTGGCCCTGGCTCGTGCCCACCGTCATCGTCGCCTGCGTCGCCGTCTTCGTCGTCGAGATGTGGGTCAACGACTGCCCCAGGCACGGCAGCGCGCTCGGCGGCGGCTGCGTCGCGGGATTCCTCCGCCGCTTCTCCTTCCAGCCGCTCCGCGAGAACCCGCTCCTCGGGCCATCTTCCACCACGTACGTCCCGGCTTCCCCTCTCCCTTTCTCCCTTCTGTCCGTGTGGTCGAATTGTGCTCGGGGTTGGGCGCTCTTCTACTTCTGGGTGTGCTTGAGCCTTGAGGTGAAATTAGGCGGACAGATTTGGGGATTTATCTTGAGATTGGGTTGTTTTATCCGCGTTCGTGGTTGATTCGTTGGTACAACATGGATTTTGTTTTGCTGGTTCTTGCCAAGTTAAGCTCGCACCATGAAGCTCCCAACTCTGGAGCAAGTGTTACTACTCAGAGGAAATCTCTCAACTTTCCTCCGTTTGCTCTGAGGAAATCAGAAATGTTCTCTCAAGTTTCGCTTCTGAATTCAGACGCATTTTCCTCTTTTGGGACTTCGGGAGACAGGGGATTCTGTCATGTGGTGGCCACAGTTTAGATCTCTCTCTCTCCAATGGCTTGAAATGATCTGAACGTGCAAAATTCAATATGATTCCATTGTTCAATGCACTCCACTGTTTAGTTTACCCTGCAGTTCGTCCATACAGTAGCTTCCACCACTAGACAACGCAGACAGCTTAAGCTTTCTCTTCTTTGTTGTTTGTGCCAAAAATACCTTTCTCATTTTCTAGTACTCCTTTTTGCTGGATTATAGCCGCTAATTAGGTGTCCAGTTTGTGCTGCAGGCGTAGGATTCTGTGTTATTGTAATCTAGTAGATGGATTTATGGAAACTGTTTTGACTTCCGTAAAGTGATGTAGCACGAATGTTATAAAACAAACCAAGCTGTTTCTAGACCATGGAGTTTTCTCTTTGACATCAGTGACATGCCAGCTTACTTTAGTTGCAACTTGCCATGTGGTACGTATCTCATGAGATTGCAGCTCAGTTATCTACCGTCGACCTCAAAAGTCAATGTTTGGTTTGATTTGTGGAGTCAATCTAGATTATATATGTCTCACTAAGATACTACGAGTATATGATACATAGAAGATGATAATAACGGCTTTGCTCTGCCTTGCAGTTTGGGGAAAATGGGAGCTCTTGACTGGAACAAGGTTGTCCATCAGCACCAAGGGTGGCGCCTCATTAGCTGCATCTGGCTCCATGCTGGCCTGATCCATTTGGTTGTGAACATGCTAAGTCTGCTGTTTATTGGGATTCGTCTTGAGCAGCAGTTTGGGTTTGGTAAGCTTCTAGCAATGCTAAATCAGTGTTACTAACTTACTAGCATCATTTCAGTTGTTTTGTATTCTGCAAGTTGAAATACAAAAATAATTTTATTGCTGAGATGTTGACAGTATGCGTAAATTTTACTTCAGTTATGTAATTAATATTCAAATGTAGATAGGATATTGTGATTTTGAGCTTTTTTACTATCTGAAAGGTCTAATGTTTAGTTACCCTGTAGCTGTTCTGTATTCTGCAAGTTGAAATACAAAAATATTTTAATTGCTGAGATGTTAACAATATGCTTAAATCTTTCTTGAATCATGTTATTAATATTCAAGTGTAGATAGAATATTTCGACGTTGAACATTTTTATTCATTGCACATAACTACTAATGTGTGCACTGACACAAGTTTTTTTTCTTGCAAGTTCGCATTGGTGCCATCTACCTACTGTCTGGTTTCGGTGGCAGTGTAATGTCCGCACTTTTCTTACGGAATAACTACATCTCCGTTGGTGCATCAGGAGCTTTATTTGGGCTGCTTGGTTCTATGCTTTCTGAGCTACTTATGAACTGGACTATTTACTCCAACAAGGTCTGAGAAAAATAGGAACACACATACATTTTCCTCTATATATCCAGTTGCCTAAAACCTTTTTTTGCTTATCAAGTTGATATGCTATTGCAGGTTGCAGCCATAATAACTCTTCTCTTTATAATCGCGATCAACGTGGCGATCGGGATACTGCCGCATGCTGATAACTTTGCTCATATTGGTGGATTCTTGACGGGGTTCCTTTTGGGGTTCGTTCTGCTGGCAAGGCCACAATTTGGTTGGTTGGAACGCAGCGAGCTGCCCCATACTAATCAGCCTCCTAAGTACAAACCATACCAATATGTCCTGTGGGTTGTGGCATTCGTCTTGCTGCTTGTCGGGTAAGTTTGACAAATCACTCGACCGTTGGCTTATATTCGATGATACCGTAATTTATAGCATTGTTTGTACATGTGTAGTGTAAGATAAGCATGGTTCTCAACTTACACTGAACATCATCTGAGACCGAGTTGTATGATTTAGAGTCACGCTATCGCAGGACATGAAATGAAACTGATACAAAGAACTCGTGTTGCAGGTTCATGATTTCGTTGGTGATGCTCTTTAAGGGCAAGAACGGGAACGACGGCTGCCACTGGTGCCACTACCTGAACTGTGTGCCGACGTCGAGGTGGAAGTGCGATACCTAGGCGGTTCCTTCTTTCGGTTTTCGACGAAAACACGTAGTGTTGGGAGGCCCATTTTCATGCTTGTATGTTTGTAGATAGGAACTGTGGTCTGTCGATTATGTTTGTTCTTTAGCGAATTCTGTATATTTGTTTGCCAGGCCCTGTAAGTTTGTAACTGTAACCCGAGCACTCTCCAGTGATTTCCTGCGTGTTGTTGTGTAGAAGGCCATGTCGCTTTGATCCCTGCTTTTGCGTTGGTCAGGCAGCTGAATCGCGAGTGGTCAGCTCCACCTGCTAAGTACAGTAGTAACAGATATAATAAGTGCTGCTGTAAAAGTGTCACCACTGAGGGCCGTCCTAGCTCAGTGGTAGAGCGCGTGGCTTTTAACCACGTGGCCGTGGGTTCGATCCCCACGGACGGCGTCAATTTTTTTGGCTCTTTTTTAACCACGGTTTGTTGAACAAAACGAGGGAGAAATATTCATGGATCTGTTGACAATACAAGCAAAGTTTGTGGTTAAACCAGGGAGTTGTATTCTTTTGGGACTATATAAACCAACAACAAGCCTACGCCGAGGGGGTTGAGTTAAATGGAGATTACTCAAGGTGCTTTTCTCTGTTGAGGGGGTTGAGGCAGGGAGACCCGTTGTCTTCTTATCTTTTCCTCTTCTGTGTTGAGGGTTTCTCGGCGCTATTGAAGGGGTCACAAAATGATGGTAAAATCAAGGGGGTGAAATTTGGGGGCACGGGCCCTCATGTTACACATCTTCTTTTTATCGATGACAGTATTGTCTTTCTGGAGAGGACAAAGGAGAATATGGATACTCTCAAGGATATCTTAGCGCAATACGAAGCAGCCTCTAGACAGCGTGTCAACCTATAAAAATCATCGATTTTCTTCGGGAAGGGATGTCAAGAGGAGAAGAAGACAGAGCTCAAAACCACACTTTGTGTGCAATCCGAACCTCTGAATGAGAGGTATCTGGGTCTTCCAACACTGGTTGGAAGATCAAAAGATGGAACTTTCAAATATATAACTGAATCCTCAAAAGGAAAGGTGAGTGGATGGAAGGGGCAAGCCTGCAAGAGAGGTTCTTGTCAAATCGGGCCTCCAGGCGGTACCCACCTTCACCATGAGCTGCTTTCGCCTCAGAAAGAAGATGTGCGGGAACCTTACTTCTATCTCTTCGAAATTCTGGTGGGGCGTGTCGAATGGCGAGAGGAAGGTGCATTGGATCTCTTGGCAAAAAATGTGTGCGGCAAAAAGAGATGGAGGAATGGGGTTCAAAGACTATGATGTTTTCAACCAAGCCCTCCTTGCAAAATAGGCTTGGCGGATTCTCCAGGCTCCTACTTCTCTGTGTGCGAGGGTTCTCAAAGCAAGGTACTTTAAGGAGGACTCGATCCTTACAACATCCTGCTCCTCAATGGCATCGTATGCTTTCAGAAGCATCCTGCATGGTCGGGATCTACTTAGAGAAGGGCTGATTTGGCGAATTGGATATGGGACTAAACTTCGTATCCATCATGACAATTGGATCCCGAGAAGCAGCAGCATGAAGCCGTTGGGGCAGTTATACATGTCGGGTGTTACGAGAGTTGCTCATCTCCTCTCTTCTGATGGGAATGGTTGGAACAGGGGAAGACTGGAGACCATGTTCTCCCCTGATGATGTGCAAGATATCATGCAAATAGCGGTGGGAGGGCCTGTACATGAGGATTGCTTGGCGTGGAACTTCACAAAAAACGGGTGTGTCACGATCAAATCGGCATATTATATGAAGATGGCTATGATTAGGGTGGGGTCCGGACAACCGGGTTCTGCATGTTGGGTCACTAAGCATCGCGGGTTTATGGCTCTTTGGATACAAATGTGCCAGGCAAGGCCAAGATCCACATGTGGAGACTCATCAGAAACGGATTGGCTATCGAAGCCGAACTTCATTGTCGCCGGGTTAAACCGTTTTTTTTGTGTTGCATGCAGACGGGAGGAAACAATTCTTCACAGGTTTTGGGCATGTCAGCATTCAGTTCAATTTTGGCAACTTCTTCACTCGGAGATGGGAGTCTCGGTGGCGATTCCATCGTCTGAGATCGGCTCCCAGAGTGAGTTAGCTTGCTGGCTTCTGGACTGGTTCTCTAGGGCGTCTGGCGATGAGAGGGAGGCGATGATACCTGCGACATATGGTCTGTGGCTGGCCCGGAATGAGGCGAGAGATGGGAAAAGAATTGCACCGCCACAAGAAATCACAGCTACGGTCGTAGCTCATATGCACAAGTGAAAGGAGGTGCATGTAGATCAAAAACAACCGGCTCCGCCAAAGCCGGTTCAAAGATGGCAGACTCCTGAGGATGGCCGGGTTAAAGTCAATACCGATGGTGCGGTGTCGAAGCATGGGAACAAAGGAGGGGGAGGAGCGGTGGTGAGAAACCACCAGGGTGCCTTCATGGCGGGCTTGAGCCACCACTTCCCGAACATCATTGACCCGGAAGCTAATGAAATTCTGGCTTGCAAAAGGGGCTTGGAGCTGGCAAGGGAGGTCAACGCAGAAAGAGATCACATTGAGCTTGATTCCGAGAGTGTGGTGCAGATGATCAAGCAACCTTCGAAGAACCTGGGTCCGGCTGGACCCTGGGTGGAGGAGATCAAGATCTTGTTACGTTCCTTCGCAGACTTTAGAGTGTCTTGGGTTAGGAGATCCGCTAATGTTGCCGCGCATAAATTTGCTAAAGTCGAAGTAGGTGATGAACTGTGTAAGGTTTGGATGGGGGCTCCCCCGGACTTTGTTCTAGACTTAATCTCGGATGACATTCCGAGCTCGTTGGTTAAATAAAGTGGCAACAATTTCCCTAAAAAACAACAATAAGCCTACGCCAGCATGAAATAGACTGAATCAACAAACACAACATACGATGTTTTGCGTTATCAGTATTTAGAACAAATTGGCCTAGAGAGAAGATTTCCATCCCCATGTATGACATTTGTTTTAAAAATGTTATTTTTCTCTCAAGTTTTTGAGCAAATTATCCTGGACAGAAGATTCTCATATGCTGCATGAGATCAAATGAGATTGAGTTAACCAAGGCAACACGAAAATGACATCCACACTTGCAATATTTATACTTCAAAGGGAGACATTACTATTCATGTTTCTTTACATAAACAGAGGACATATACTATATCACTAATCTTCCTAGAATTGAAGGTCTCACAATCAATTGAGGTTTCCAATTGGAATTCGGTCATCCGATTTTGACCGGGTCAACAATTTCTCAAACACTCTTATTTTATTTTTTATATACAATACACTATGCTTCTTAATTTTTAAATCTTCACAATCAATTGAGGCTTCAATTTAGGCTTTGGTCGCCCAATTTTAACCGGGTCAACAATTTCACGAGGAGCTCACTATTTAATTATTTTAATTATTCATACTCCCTAATTTTAAAGTTTTTTATTCGATTAAAGTATTCAATTTTGGATTTGATTTATGAATTTGACCGGGCCAACGATTTTCAAATCGATCAACAACAACTGACCTATAAAAATATATCAACCCCTCGCATACTCCTATCACCCTAAAAAACGTCATCATGTGATACTATAGCACGAATATATTACATGCAACCACCGATGAAAATATATCCCCACATAAATATTGGTTGATTAGCGGATAACACAGAATCACACCGTGAAAGTCCCACCAAATAACCGCATTATAAATAAACGTAAAACACACTCCATCGTATCCCTCACCGGCCAAGCTAAATACTCCACCAGCTTCAAAATACAAGGGTTATTAGTTTTTTTAGAAAGTCAAATTTCTTTAATTTTGACCAAGTTCAGGGTCAAAAATATCGACATCCACAATATTAAACAAAAATATGAAAATTCATTTCATAATGAATCCAATAACACCAATTTGATATTATGAATTTTGATATATTTCTCTACAAATTTGATCAAACTTAGAGTAATACACCATATGTATTGAAATAGAGTGAGTAATTTTTTTAAGAATTCCAACAAGCTTAACGGCGCAGCAAAACACGCATAACCCTTCTAATACTTAGGTGACAATACAAGCAAACCAAGCAAACTATACATAAACTATAACAACAACCGGTATGCTACCAATTCTTTAGTGTGATTAACCGGAGCACACAACAACCTTTGCATTTCTTTGGGAACCGCTTCGACTGAAATTGACGATGAAACTAAACGACAAATAAATTCCACCATATTGGCTTATTGTATGTTGTTTCCTTCTTATTTCTTCAACCAAATGGCCATCTCCTTTGTAAACTTCTCCATTGCTGGTTTTGGCAGTAAGATCGATACCACGGTTGAGTCTTCGCCATCTTTATTCTTACACTTCGTATGATAGCTTATCAACTTCGAAGTAAAATCCCCAGCATGCGGAGTTCCAGCAGCAACCAACTCAGCTTTCCCAAACCGTAGTGCACCGCCACCAACCCACTTTGTATCGCTAACCTCATACGTCTTGTCCATGCCGAAAGGTGTCCGTTCTCGCCATAATGACATCAAATCCACCATTGACTTCATACAATCCTTTGTTGTGTCCAACTTGACTTTGCGCATCAACTCAAGTATACGCGCTAGCGGTTGTGTAGCCAACTCATCCACCGTGATCTCTATCATGGGAGAAAAATGCGCATTTCTGTAGTAACCACGGGGGACGGAGCTTTCACCATTAATGCTTCTCCCGCGTGTATTTAAAGTAAACATGACACGTACTTTCTGACTAGATTCATAATCCAGTGCCAATGTGCGACACTGCCACATAACGGCTGTAAGCAACTCAAATGTTGTGGTAGTCTTGGATTGGTGTTCTGGATGTGGCTTCTTAAAATTCCTATCTCTTTTGGCCCAAATAATAAGTATTGCACTTCCATGCTTTCTGGTGGAGTTGATAGCATCACATCCTCTTCAGTGCAGTTTAACCCTTGAATAAATGGTTTATATGCCGGGTAAACATGTGTGATGGAGGGTGGCATACGTGATGTGAAGATATCCCGTTTCCACACGGGCAAAGTAGTTGGGATGAGTTCACCACATGCAAAATCGGCTATAGATTTGATAAATTGAAGGATGCCAAAACCATCAGCAATGCAATGACACATGTGAAGCCCAATAACAAATCCTCCACATTTGAGTTGTGTCACCTGCAAACCATACCACGATTATACAGTTAAATAACAAATGGTAACATCCACAACTTAGATTCAGATGAACATGCAAATAGTTAAAATGAACACACGTGTGAGTGATTCATCTTTCTGTTGTTAAAACGACGACACATGTGAGTGATTCATCTTTCTGTTGTATTTTAACTATTTGCAACCGCAACTATATTCTAGTTTGTATTTGATCCTGGTCAGATGAATGTTGAAAATAACTTAATTTTGATAACAGTGTTTTTCCTGTTAGCCCTCCTGTTCTCCATGCAAAGTTGAAATTCGCTCAGTGAAAGGCCACTTGCAATTTCATTATGTGCTGTGAGACGTACGCTTGAAATTCGCTCAGTGAAAGGCCACTTGCAATTTCATTATGTGCTGTGAGACGTACACTTGAAATTCGATCAGTGAAAGGCCACTTGCAATTTGGAGTAATAATAATTATTAAGGTGCTGAAGCATCATACTAATAAATATGCAATGAGTTGATAAATGGGCGCCCCTAAGATATTTAACAAATGGAAGTAAAAAAATGAATCATGGATATTTTTCAAGAAACTAAACATGGATGTTTTGTATAGTTAATAAAGAAAAAAAATAGAAGTAATAACACCGATGGTGTTTAAACTTGTCATGGATGTTTACTTTAGTGTCTGAACTTGAAAAATACGTCGAACTGATTCTAAAACTTGGCGCGAGGGTGCAAATAGCTACCTGCAGGAAGAGCAGAGGCTTGCCGATGACATCTCTTGTGTCACCAGCATCTCCCAGGAACTCCTCCACGCACGGGTACGGCGGCACCAGCGGCTGCCCGAGGTCCTCCAGCCGCACGTCGGCCACCGCCTCCACGAACATCACCCCTTCTCCCGTGCAGTCCACCTCCAGCTTGTTTCCTCCGGGGAGCTTCCTCAGGCGTCCGGCCATGGGGTAGTAGTACACCAGAGCCCCCGCCACGGAGGCCTTGATGCCCTTGGCCACCTTGCTCGGCTTGACGGTTTCGCCCGGCGGGCTGCGGAAGAAGCCGACGATGGACTCGTAGAACCGCAGCGACCACTGGTCGTCGAGGTCGGAGAGGGCCTTGGTCTCACGCGGCGTGGGCCGTGCCGGGCGCACCAGCTCGGGCTCGCTCCGGCGCGCCGTGAAGGTCACCATGGCAGCTCAGCTCAGTACGTGGGAGGAACAGAGAGTGTTGCTCAGCAGGCAAGCAGGCAATGGATGCTAAGATGTGATGTGACTCTCTGCAGTGTGGTTTGCTTGGCATGAGCTTTGGACGTACTACATATAAATAGGCATGCATGCATATCTGGTGATGGTGAGTGTGACTGGTTCAAGGATGGCATGCAGGACGAAGAAGAGAAGAGCACGTAGTATATTTGTTCTATCCCGGCCGGTGCACAGAGTTGAAGTAGTAGCGCCGTAACTCTTTGAACGAGTGAGCGCTTGGCCTCTCGGGAATCAACAGTCTCGCCGGCTCGATCGGCGCGACCACCCGTCAGCTTTGATCCGTCCGTCGTCGCTTACTAGCAGCATGCCCGGTCTCCACTCTCCACTCCGCAGGCTAGCTGTCTAGCTGATGACCCGGAGTCCGCCGTCTGATACGGCCCCATTCGTTCTTTCACACTTTACTTGCTTCGTCGTATGGGCGGCATGGCGCGACACCAATCGTCCTGATCTGGTGGCCCTGGTTCTTCGACGGCGACGACCAGGGGCGGAGCCAGGATTTGACCACGAGGGGGGCGAGAAACCAATGCTCATAGAATGGATGAAATATCATGACATATTAAGTCTTACAGTAATGTTGAGGACAAAGTATAAAAAATATTCGTAGAACTATAAAATAAAGTTACATATCTATTAGCTTAAAGTGAGCTCTACGACTATCAGTGTCGAACAAATTGATTATCTCATCAGATGTGATCTTTACAGCTATTTTCTTCCCAATATAGACGACCATGTAATGGCGAAGAAAGTCGTCTCCCATCCTGCTTCGAAGACGTGTCTTGACTAGTTTCATAGCTGAAAAAGCTCGCTCGGTTGTCGCAGTTGACACCGGAAGAGTTATAACCAATCGTAGTAATCTATCAACCATTGAGTATGTATCAGCTTTACCTGCATGCGATAATCAAACAGTCAAGTAAGAAAGAGTTATGGACAGCTGCAATAATCTATCAATCATTCAAGATTCAACCATTAAGTATGTAGCAACTTTATCCGTTTTGAATAATCCAATAACCAAATCAGCAAGTGAGGGTGAACTCTTTAGCTTTGGATGGTTGCAAACATCAAGCTGGAAATGGGGAAGTTGAGACTCCAATTGAGCTCGTTCTTGACTAGAGAAGTCAGCAGGATAAAAAATTTCCACCAGTGTGCATATTTTAGACACGTCAATTGAATCATGTCGTGGATCCAAAGAAGCACAAAGTGTCAAAAGCTCTGTGCTTTGAACACCAAAACGGTCATTTAGCTCAACCAATTGCTGATCTATGGCAACATTGAACACATCTGCTTTGTAGTGATGTAATGTAGTAGTGTTATCGTGTTTGTTACGAGACTTTGTTACGTCAACGTACCTACAAATCACATCATATATTAGTAAATATGATAAATAATATTCTAAATTGTATGTACAAGAAAATATATATACCTGCTATTCAGATCTGGGATGTCAATCTCATGCTTCAAACAAAAAGAATTAACATCCTCTAGAAGGGGATCCCAACCATCTTCTCTCAGCTTACCAAGTAGCAGCTTTGTGTTTGAGACCAAATCTAATGCATTTAGAATGTCCAGTGACTTCCTTTGGAGTGTTTGACATAAAACATCAGTGACGAAATCGACAACGATTTTTTCCTGTTTCATTGTATGGATATTTTTCCATGTATGGCTGAAAAGCTTTCTCCAAAATATAGAAGCGGCGTGCTTCTTCTTGCTTATCATGAGGGAGTTCCCATATTTGCTGGCGCATACCGGGGTCTCTTATATATTTTGTGTTTCCATTTGTACCTTCTCCTCCTGCAACTTCTTCCGGTGTCACAATCTGGTGGTCATCAATTTGCATATCAATAGGAATACCAATTGTTGTGTTATCTGCAACAGGTTGCTCCTCAGGTGGAATGACATTTTCAGCACCAGCAATGTTGGAGCTTGAAGTCGCTCCAACTGGCTTGAAAAATGAATTTATCCCCCTAGTTGTTGGTGTCTTTCGCTTCCTCTTTGACTACTATATAGAAGAAAAACATGATTAATGTATTAATTTAGTATTTTGTACACATCACTAATGCATCAGACTAGGATTATAAGTTTATAACTTGTAGTATTAAGAACTGATAGCTACAATTACGGAATAGTACCTTCTTGTATTAATCTTTCCTTCTCTCGGTAAAACTTTGATCTAATGAAGTCTCCTCCTCCTGCAGACTGCAGCCTTAGACAATGAACAACAATGGATAAAAACTACAGATCGACAGAGCCTTACCAGCTGAACGGGAGTGGCTGCGGCAGCGATCCCAAGCCCGTAAGCGATCCAGCGGCAACCGGCGGCTGGGCGTCAGCGGCGGCAAGGCAAACAATGCCCTAGTACCGTAGTATTACCAGGACACGATCGACGGATCGATGGATTAGATCGATCGATCCCATATAGAGCAAACAACGACACAGGACAGCCACGTACATGGGCTATTGGGCTTTTTTATAGCTTACTTATTACATAAATACTTATATGGGCTAATGATGTGATTATCTCCGGCCAATTAGCAAATCTACAATATATACTACCTATAATACCTTAGTTATTAGTACTACCTGCTAGAAATCGGTGGGGGGGGGGGGGGCGAGCGATTGGCAGGGGTCTAGCCCCTGCTCGCCCCCCCTGTCTCCGCCCCTGGCGACGACACTGTGGTTGTGAGGGCGATGTAGCGGTCGGATATGGAGATGGTGATGGCCTTTTCTTAGGCTGATGGCGGTATGGGACACCCCTCCAACTTTGATCGGATTCGATCCGGCTTGATAGGCGCTACACACAATGACTCTTGTGAATGCACCAAGTCATGCATGTCACCGACAGCTACGCATGGTGGAGACGCCAAGTCATGCATGTTGCTGGTACTCTTTTCGGTCTTTTTAGTCTATATATTAGCTTTATCTCATGTCAAAATATCTCTATTTTGATCAAGTTTATGAAAAAACATATCAACATTCACAATGACAAATCAATATTGTTAGATTCATAACGAAATTTAGCTTCATGAAATATATATTTGATATTGTAGATGTTGATATTTTTCAATATATATTTGATCAAACTTTGTAAAGTTTGACTTGACACAAATCTAATATGCAAAGTAAAAATGACCAGAGGGGATAGGTGCTACGCACGGTGGCTTCTATGTAGTCAGTGGCGACGCCAGGATTGAGGCAAGTCCCAGGCCGCTCCAGACCACCTTCGAGCACTGTAGCTTCAACTTTACATGCAACGAAGGAATGCAACATGCAACGAAGGAATGGAGCTTCACACCCCAGGCAGCGACGCGGGCTGCCTGGGGCATGTCTCCGCCATCGTATATAGTTGACAATTCATACCTGTTGTTGCTGCATCGAAGGTGATGCGACAATGACTATGGGACGTCGTTGTCTTCTGGTATATCCTCCAGAGTTATCTGGTTATCGATGCGTCGTTGGCTGGATGGGGGATTATGGTAGAGGTAGCTCCAATGACGAGTATGCGTACTTCGACTTTTTTTAGAAAAAAGAGCGTTACCTCCGGCCTCTGCATCAGTATGATGCATACAACCTCTTTATTAAAACACAAACGTAAACAAATAGTTCGTCTCCTCCGTCAAGTTGCAAAGGAGTAACAAAATAGTTCCAGAAACAAAAACAAAAGAAGTAAACGGACACAACTGACAAAAATAGACATAGATGCCTAACCACCTATCATATTATTAGACCGCCATCCAAACCGGTTAAATATATCCCGAGCTACCATCTCCCATCGGCCAGACCCAGTAACCAAAGGCTCCCTGGTTTCCGCAGGAGTGAGTAACGACCACGTACGGATCAATGCCGACGCCCTGTGTAGTACCTGCAAGAAATGTATACGTGTTTGTCTGTTAAGAACCATGTCATTCCTGCAATTCCATATAGCCCATAGTAGTGCACAAACACCTATGCGTATATGTCTAGCAACGTTTATATCAACTCCATCTAGCCACGTGCCAAAGAACGTATCAATGCTATCTGGAGGATTAATATTGAAAGTGATTCTAACCGTTTGCCATAAAAGTTTTGCTAGTGGGCAATGAAAAAAGAGGTGTTGGATCGACTCTTGATGATCACAAAAACTACATTGCATGCTCCCTGGCCAATTACGTTTTGCAAGGTTGTTCTTAGTAAGAATCACCTTCTTGTAAACAAACCACATAAAGACTTTGATTCTTAGAGGCACCTTGACCTTCCAAATATGAATTGACTTAGGCACCGCCGTCGTGTCAATAAGGTCAAGATACATCGATTTCACTGTGAACATACCAGAGTTCGTGAGCTGCCATGAAACTTTATCAGGTTCTCCCGATAAGTGAATGTCCATAAGTCTAGTAACTAAGTGCAACCACTCCGCCCAGCGATGACCAATCAACGAGCGCCTAAACTGAATGTTTAGAGGAGTGGTCGGTAATATTGTGGCCACACATGTTTCCTTATGTTGCACAATGTTATACAGCGATGGATACTGTACGGCCAGGGGCGTCTCCCCCAACCACGTATCTTCCCAGAATCTAGTTGTCTCTCCATTTCCAACGATGAACTTAGGTCAATGGAAAAAATGAGCCTTGACCTTCATCAAGCCTTTCCAGAATGGAGAGTCAGTCGGTCTAGCAGAGACTTAGGCTAGAGTCTTGGAATGCAGATACTTATTACATAAAATTTGTGCCCACATTCCCTCCGTCTTTACAGATAGTCTGAACAACCACTTGCTGAGCAGACATCGGTTCTTAACTTCTAGATTCTCAATTCCCAGGCCTCCCTGGTCTTTGGGACGACAAATAATGTCCCATCTCGTGAGTCTATATTTTTTCTTAATCTCATCACTCTGCCAAAAGAAACGTGACCTAAAGAAGTCCAATCTTTTGCGTACCCCTACTGGTATCTCAAAGAATGACAAGAGGAACATGGGCATACTCGTAAGAACCGAATTAATCAATATGAGCCTCTCCCTCTGTCGTGGTTTTATCACGGCAGATGTCCGGGTAAACGGACTTCGGTTTGAGGCCATTGCTAACATGATGGACTCAAAGGGGTTCATAGGGACGAGAGACACGGATTTATCAAGGTTCGACCCCTCAACTTGAGGTAATAGCCTACGTCATGCTTGTGTTTGTATTGCTTGATGTATCAATTACAAGGGAGCAGAAGCTTGGCCTAGTATTCGATAACCTGATCTCTAAGTTGCCCTGGGTCTGCCCTTATATAGGAGGTCTAGACCACGGGTCATACAATTGGTATCGACCCTCATTGTCTATCTGAGTCTTCCTCTATCTTCTTGTCCAAGTTGTCCCCGGGCGGCTTACACACCCAGGTCTTCTAGGCCACTGTCCGTCCCACCTTATGAGCCGCCAAGCTTCCTGGGCTTTAGGACCATCGGCTCACCTTGGGCCAGTATAGGAGCCGCCAAGCATAACCCGGAGCCTTTAGAGCGGGTCATACCACGGGGTTATATCCCCAACATTAGGCCCTAGGTTGATTTGAGCTTGCTCACTTCACCCTCTTGTCTTGCTCTTTTGGCGAGTCGCCCGGGATGACCTGCCATGACGTCACGTTGGCCTTGCAGGAAAGATTCGCTGACGTACCCACCAAATCTTTGCATTAAGTGACTATCCCGAAAATCGAGGCATCCGCCTCGGCCGAAACATTTTTGTCGCCTAGATTTTCGTGCTCCTTCTACCTTCTCCTTTTAAATAGGACCGCCCCAGGCGATTTACTACTTCTCCCGCTCGCTTCCTCGTCTTCCTCTTCTTGATGCAGCCGCTTCCATCACTTCTAGATCCGGCGCCACCACTGCCCCGTCGACGACAAGCCGCTGCATCAACCTGTGCGAATCAGAGCTTCATCCGTGTTTCATTGTGCCGTCGCCTGTAAGCCTGTGCTTCTCCTTAGATCCATTACCGTGTCGGTAGGGTTTGCAGGAAGCCCGTCGCTTTCGCTTGGGTTCTTCTGGCACCGTGGCTCGGGGTCCTCCGACGTCGGCCGCACCCTTGACGCTCACGTCGGCCGTGCCGCCGCGCACGGGGCGACCACACACAATGCACGGGCCCATCGCGGCTCCTTCTCATCGTTTCAGTTTTCATCTGCTTCGCCTGTTCTTCGCTAGGTCTAAAACTAGGAACCTTTTTCCTTCTTTTGTAGATCCAACTATAGCGGTAGTTTGTGAAACCTGTTTTCCAGGATTTAGCCAAATTCCCCCCTCCCTCTGCACCGGCTCTCATCAGCCGGAGTGTAGCACCTTATACATAGAATCTTTAAACTCGTAAACCGTCATAGATTTTAATCTCCTCTTAACTCGCCGTGTTTTAATTTTCACAATCTTTGAACCGGCAGAATGTCTCGTGCCTCGAACTCCTGTAACTGGGTCGGGTCGTGCATTACGGAAGAGTTTTTGATGGACTTTGTTCACGCTGGCACTCTCCCTTCCAAAGATGCCATCCACTGGCGGGTCCTGGGTGATGAACTGAGGCCCATTCCCCAAGAAGGAGAGGTGGTCGTTTTCTCGGACCATATTGAGCGGGGCTTCGTGCCTCCCGGCTCAAAATTCTTCCGCGATGTCCTTCATTTTTACAAACTCCATCCTCAAGACCTCGCCCCCAACTCCGTCTCAAACATCTACAACTTTCAAGTGCTGTGTGAAGTCTATCTGCAAGCCAATCCGTCGGTAGGCCTGTTTCGGGAGTTCTTCTATGCCAGCCGTCAAACTAAAGTGAAGGATGGTCCGAGCCTCGTGCTGGGCAAAATTTCTATCCAAAGGCGTCGGGACATCACTTTTCTGGCTATGCAGCTGCCGAGTCACCCAAAGGACTGGAATAAAATGTGGTTCTATTGCAAAGATACTTCTCCAGAGGGTGAACGTCCACTGCCGGGTTACCGTCCTTCCCGACTCAAGACAACTTCAGAGTTTCCCGGCCGGCTGTCCGCTTCAGAGTGCGCAAGATACGAGCTGGCTCATGCCAAGATTAAGGCCCTCATGGCCAACGGCTTAACCGGACTAGACCTGATCCGCTGCTGGATCTCTTGGCGGATCATGCAGTTAAGCCACAGAAGCCGCCTTATGTGCGAGTACAAGGGCGAATACGACAACTCACTCTGCTTCAGCTGGTCAACCTTGACAGAAGATGACATCACCACTGCTATAAGGAGTCTCGTTCATGAGACATCCGGAGCCTACAGCTCTATCGGGTTGATCCCCTTTAGTGCCCTTAATCCGGCCCCAAATGTAAGGCGATTTCTTCCCATCCGCCTCTTGGACTTTACTTGTACCTTGCTGATCTATTGCCCTTAACCGGATTATTCTTTCAAGCCGACTCTGACTTCTGGAAGAAGGAGTACATCCCTCCCTTGAAGAAGACCAAGAAGAAAGCCCCGGCCAAGAAGCCCAAGAAGGATACCCTGCAAGAGGGATGGTTTGACCCGCCACAATCATCTGGCTCAGAGGTAAAATTTTAGCTATTTTCTGAGACCTTGTCTTCTCATCTCACTAACACCTGTTTTACCCTCAGGGTGATGTGGAGACCAGCCGCGCCAACACCCCGCCAACGCCCCTAAGGTAATCTACATTTCTTCCGGCTCAGAATATTTTGTCCCCCGGAAGCCGCGATGGGTTATTGGAAAAGTTCCTCTCTCTCATCCTCTTGCTTATCTGGACCCTCAATTTCTTTTTAAAAAACAACAACAGGCTGATCGTCGTCAGACCCGGAGCGCCGGCTCTACAGACCTCGTGCCCGGTTTACCGAACTCCCCGGCTCCGAAGAAATGCCCTGCAGAGGTATGTATCTCTTGTTTGACTGGTTTACCTTGTCATTTCAATATTGTCTTATCTTTTCTCAATTATCTCTCAGAGGTCACCTTCCTCCGGCGACTCTACGACGACTGTTGGGGATATAACCCCGCAACATGACCCGCCCTTAAGGCTCCGGGTCATATTCATGGCTCGTGAGCCAGCCCAAGGGTGAGCCGTAAAGTCTACGGCCCAAGAAGATAAGCGGATCAAGGTGTGGGCCGCAAGGTGGCCCGAACGGAGAAGACCCGGGCATGTAAGCCGCTCGGGGACAGCTTGGACAAGAAGATAGAGGAAGACTCAGATAGACAATGAGACTCGGTTAGACAATTGTAAAGACCCGTGGTCCTGACCTCCTATATAAAGGCAGACCTGGGGCGACTTAGAGATCAGGTTATCGAGAACTAGGTCAAGCTTTAGCTCCCTTGTAATCGATACAACAAGCAATACAAGAACAAGCAGGACATAGGCTATTACCTCGACTTGAGGGGCCGAACCTGGGTAAACTCGTGTCCTTCGTCCCAATCAACCCCTTTGAGTCCATCACGTTAGCGATGGCCTCGAATCCAAGTCCGTTCACCCGGACATCTACCGTGATGAATCCATAACAGTTGGCGCCCACGTGGGGCTTGCGCTTGGTGGTGTTGAGTTCTCAAAGGGCTTTCTCCTAGGGCTCGAAGGATACGTAGTCGGAAGGATGAGCAAGAGTCGCCGCGGCCAGTTCTACATCGACGATGCCGGCTGGGGGCTTGATGCTGAGTCCGTGGAGTATGGATTCCAGGTTCCGTTCGGCGGGATCCATGTTTTCATCGGAAAGGCTGATGGATCTACACCCGGGCGACGTCTGCACCAACATCGTCGAACCGGCTCGGCGTCTCCAATCTACAAGTAACGTGCAGCCTGCCCACGCCAATCCGGGTCAGAGGCATGTCTTTGTAGGCTTCACTCAAGGTATGGATCTGGAAGCATCCGGGTCACAGGAAACCCTTGTTTATTCAGAAGATGAATCTTCAAGTGGAGAAACAGAATCAGTGTACCAGCTCTGCAACGGTGGCCTTGGGGGATACGACGATGCATACCCTGAGTCGGATGGCTTTGAGTCGGATGTTATGAAACCTCCGGTTCATGCGACGGTGTTGATGGCGGGATCAGCCCCAGCCGCAAGTAACGCAGCCGCGGGAGCCGCCACTTCGGGTGATAACCCGCCGCTGTCGGCTCAAGTTCTTGTGGAGCTGATGGATGAACTCGCGGCTCTCATGGCCACTGAAGTCACACCAGATAATCAAGTAGCTCTGAATCTAGAGATTGCAAGGATCAAGGGCCGAATGGCAGAGGAACGACAAAGGATGGCTGAGTTGAAGGTCCAGATGGAAGAAGAGGCAGAACGTATCAAGACAGATGCTTTCCATCTAGGGCTGGAGCAAATGTCAGTAGCGGCGGCACACCGGAGGAGGCATCAGTCCCGTCTACCAGAGTGTTATGAAGCGAGGAACCTCTTTAATACCCCTAGCGCGGGGCGAGCCGCGGGCGTACCCGAGAGCCGCCTAACGGAACGGCCGGTGACTCATCTGGCCCAACGTAACCAAGCTTCACCTGGGGGCTTTCCAACGCCGGCAGGTCATTATTCTAACCCGGCCGAGAATATGGTAGCAGCTGCCACCCGGCTTGAGACGATCCCTATCCCGGATGAAGCACCCTTTGCAGAGGATGTGCAGAACGCCATCGGGTACTTGCAGACGGCCATGGCCCAGCAGGAGAGATACGCTCATAGCCGGAGCCGCGTCCATTCAACCCCTCTTCCTAGCCGTAGTTTTAGCCGGCGCTACGAGTCACCAGCAGGTTCCAGCAGCAACCATCACAGAGAGATTCCAACGGGTCACTGACCGCAAAGAGATATACAGGCATGGGTAAACCATGCGGGAAGCCCGCAAGAGGCGCCAGCTAGGCCGGGTTACCAAGAGCCCGGGCCTTCCGTTTCCATAGGGGCAGGAGTAACCCCCAGGACGGGAGGCTGCCGTGTCTATCGCCGGCTCTCCGGAGCGAGCGGTTGCCGAAAGACTTCAAAGGTCCCCGCAAGGTCCCAAATTACACCGCTGATTTACCCCTAGAGGCCTGGGTGGAAAGCTATGAACTGGCCATGGAGATGCTGGATGTTAGTGAGGCAGTTTGTGCCAAGTATTTCGTCATGATGCTTGAAGGCCCAGCTCGTACATGGCTAAAGGGGTTACCACCTAATACCATCAATTCATGGGCAGAGCTCAGGGCTCGATTCATTAAAAACTTTCAAGGGACGTGCAAGCAGCCTATGACTATTGTGGATCTTGATCACTGTGTCCAACAGGAGAGCGAGTCGGCCCATCATTGGGTACGGCGGGTCTTGACAATTATTCACTCGTCAGAGCAGATCACGGAGGCTCAAGTGGTGTTGATCTTAGAGAAGAACTGCCACTTTATTCCTCTAAAGCAGAAACTTGGCCGGCTCAAGCGTACGTTTCAGGACATGGGAGAGATCATGACGGCTCTCACGAAATACGCCGACTCAGATAGCACGAAGGGTCCGGGTTCTGATGAGGAAAAAGCTAGTCAAGGCAAGAAGGGCAACCAAGGCAAGGGTGCGGTGAACAATGGTAGCCAGAGTAAGCGCAAGAATCCAGAAGCAGGATCAGAGCTGGTGGCCAACGCAAATGCCCAGCAGAATCATCCCAAGGGCAACATGAGGTTTGGACTGCCTCGGGCAGGGATAATTTTTCCTCGAACATGGAAGAGTTGCTTAAGCGACCTTGTCCGAATCACAGTTTGCCTGATAGGCCGGCAAATCATACATGGGAGAGTTGTTCTTTTATGCAGAAGTTCATGCGGTATGTCACACAACCTAACCATCGCGGTGGCGGCCCGCTAGGCGGCCCAGGACATGGCTGGTCAGGAGCCGGATTTGGGTCTGGCGGTTCAGCATCCGGTCATCCGGGTCAGGATAATCACGGGGGACAACAGCCGCACTCTGGTAATAATAATCAACAACAGCAGCAACAACAGAATCAGTCCGGTTTTCAGAGTAACCCGAAGCAGCTCAGCTCCGGGCAGTACCACGTCTTCATGACTAGTCTCAATAGACGGGACCAGAAGTTGCGAAAACGGGCGGTCAATGCGATTACGCCGGCTCTTCCATAGTATCTAAAGTGGTCTGAATATGACATAACATGGAGCCGTGAAGATCACCCGCCACGCGTTGATGACCCGGGGCGGCTGGCTTTGGTTGTAGCCCCCCAAGTGGGTGGGTATATGTTGAACAAGGTGCTCATGGATGGCGGCAGTAGCATAAACATCCTTTATTGTGACACCTTCCGGCGGATGAAGTTGCTCGACAAGGACTTAAAACCTTCGTCCACTGTTTTTCATGGTGTGGTGTCGGGTAAGTCGGCGCATCCGGTGGGCAGGATTTCTTTGGAAGTGGCTTTTGGCGATGAATACAACTACAGAGTGGAGTCCTTATGGTTTGAGGTGGTTAAGATCAAGAGCCCTTACCATGCCTTGTTTGGACGACCGACTTATGCTAAGTTCATGGCTCGGCCCTGCTATGTTTACTTACAGCTCAAGATGCCCGGCTTAAATGGTACCATCACCGTTCATGGTAACCGAAACACGGCTATTGAGTGTGAAGAAGGAGATGCGGCTTACGTAGAGTCCAGTTGCACCCAGGAGGAGCTTAAGTTTTATAAGGAGAATGTTGATCCGGAGGATATGACCCCCCTAAAAAAGCCAACCACGGAGGTTGAGCCGCCCCTCAAGTTTTCAGCAGATGATACCAAGGCAGTAGATTTCAATCCATGCGACTCATCTAAGCAGTTCATCATTGGAGCTCATATGGATCCCAAAAGGAAAGCGCGCTCATCGAATTCATCCGTGAGAATCGGGACATCTTTGCATGGAAGCCCTCTGACATGACAGGTGTACCGAGAGAATTCGCTGAGCACAACCTTAATGTGGATCCAAAGTTTAAGCCGATCAAACAGTTTCTGCGGAGGTTCAATGAGGAGAGACGCAAGGCTTTGGGGAAGAAGTTGCCCGACTCTTGGTTGCAGGTTTTATTGTTGAAGTTTTTCACCCAGAATGGTTGGCTAACCCAGTGCTGGTGCTCAAAAAGAACGGCACATGGCGTATGTGTGTGGATTACACGGACCTTAGCAAGGCTTGTCCGGCTGATCCCTTTGCCCTCCCACGTATTGATCAGATCATTGATGCTACAACAGGATGTGAAAGCTTATGCTTCCTGGATGCTTATTCCGGTTATCATCAGATCAAGATGGTAGTGAAAGACCAGGAGAAGACGATGTTCATTACACCCTTTGGGGCGTTCTGTTATGTCTCTATGCCTTTCGGGCTCAAGAGTGCCCAGGCGACTTATCAACGGTGCATACAGAACTGGCTTCACAATCAAGTTGGCCGTAATGTTCATGCTTATGTGGACGACATCGTAGTCAAATCCAGAAATAAGGAGACTCTTTTGGAGGACCTAAAGGAAACCTTTGACAATCTTCGGGTCTACAAGATGATGCTTAACCTGACCAAGTGTGTCTTTGGGGTTCCAGCAAGAAAGCTTTTGGGTTTCTTGGTCTCTGAGCGTGGCATCAAGGCTAACTCGGATAAAATCAAGGCTATTACTTCTCTAGGAGGGCCGGCGTGCATTAATGACATTCAGCGCCTGGCAGGGCGGATTGCTGCGTTGAGCTGGTTCATAAGCCGCCTTGGAGAGAAGGCTATTCCTTTATATCAGATGATGAAAAAGATAGACAAGTTTATCTGGAGCAAAGCGGCGGGTGAAGCACTCGAGGCGCTTAAGAAATAGCTCACTGAGCCGCCAGTATTAGCCGCTCCAGCTGAGAAAGAACCGTTGCTCCTTTATGTGGCGGCTAACAACAGGGCAGTCAGCGTTGCAATTATGGTCGAGCGCAAGGAGGCTGGGAAGGAGTATCCCGTGCAAAGGCCAGTTTATTATATCAGTGAGGTCCTAGCAGAATCTAAGCAAAGATATCTGCATTGGCAGAAGCTGGTATACGGAGTTTTCATGGCCAACCGCAAGTTAAAACACTACTTTCTAGGGCACCAGATAACCGTGGTCAGTTCTGCTCCGTTGGGGGATATTATCCAGAACAGAGAAGCCACAGGAAGGATTGCTAAATGGGCGTTAGAGCTGGGACCTCTTAATTTAAAGTATGTTCCTCGCACGGCGATCAAATCCCAAGCTTTGGTGGATTTCATAAATGATTGGACAGAGTGTCAAGCTCCCGAAGAAAAGTCGGATAATACATACTGGACTATACACTTTGATCGATCCAAACAGTTAGAGGGGTCTGGAGGAGGGGTTGTCCTGACATCCCCAAAGGGTGACAAGTTTTGTTATGTGCTCCGGCTGATGTTTCCCTGCACTAACAATGCGGCTGAGTACGAGGCTTTGCTTCATGGTCTTAGATTAGCCAAGGAGATGAATTTGAGCCGGGTCAGGTGTTTGGGCGACTCAGATCTTGTGGCTCAACAAGTTTCTGGCACTTGGGACTCCAAAAACCCGCGGATGGCGGCTTATAGGCAGGTGGTTGATATTATTGCGGGTCACTTCAAAGGGTATCAGGTAGATCACATTGATCGTCGCAAGGACGAGGCGGCTGATGCTTTATCACGGCTAGGTTCCCAACATAAGCCGATGCCGCCTAATGTCTTTCTGGACGTCTTACACCATCCGACTGTCACGATACCTTCAGGGGAAGATTTGGCTATTCCTGACCCGAAGGCAGAATTGGTGGTGGCTCTGCACGCTATCCCCGATTGGACGATTCCTTATTTGGCCTATTTGACCCGGGACGAGTTACCTGAGGATGAAGACCTGGCCAGAGAGATCACCCGGCGCTCTAAGTCCATGACGATAGTTAATGGTGAGTTGCATAAATGCAGTGTAACAGGGGTTTTTCAACGTTGTGTTTCACCAGAGGAGGGCCGGCAGATCTTGAATGAAATTCATGATGGTGATTGTGGACACCACGCTGGCTCGAAATCTTTAGTGGCCAAGGCCTTCCGGCACGGGTTCTTCTGGTTAACGGCTCACAAGGATGCAGAGAATTTAGTCTGCAAGTGCGACGACTGTCAGAAATTTGGCCGGCGTGCTCATGTTCCGGCTCAAGAACTGAGGATGATACCAATCACATGGCCGTTTGTAGTCTGGGGGCTGGACATGGTAGGGCCCTTCAAGAGATCCAAGGACAAGAAAACGCACCTCCTGGTGGCGGTTGACAAATTTACCAAGTGGGTAGAGGCAGAGACGGTCAGCAAATGTGATGCGGCTACAACGGTTCTATTTGTTAAGAAGCTGATCTACCGTTTTGGTTACCCGCACAACATCATTACTGACAATGGTACAAATCTATCCAAGCGGGCTATGAAGAAATTCTATGACGAAGAGCATATCCGGCTTGATATTTCAGCCGTGGCACATCCACAGTCCAATGGTCAGGCGGAGCGTGCCAATTAGGAAATTCTAAGAGGGATTAAACCGCGGCGTATGGTTCCTTTGCAGCGAACGCCCGGGTGTTGGGTCGAAGAATTACCCTCCTTCTTATGGAGCATCAGAACCACCCCTAACAGGTCCACGGGTTTCACGCCCTTCTTTATGGTGTATGGCATCGAGGCTGTCTTACCCAGTGACATCCGACATGACTCGCCAAGGTTGGCGGCTTACGTTGAGACAGACAGTGAGACAACACGCCAAGACGCATTGGATGCTTTGGAAGAGGCACGAGAGTTAGCAGTGGCCCGATCGGCGACTTATCAACAAGACCTACGCCGCTATCACAGCCGCAGGGTCAAGACCCGGACATTCCAGGAGGGCGACTTGGTGCTCCGGCTGATTCAAGACCAGACAAATATGCATAAGCTGTCACCTCCATGGGAAGGACCCTTTGTGGTCAGCAGAAATCTCAACAACGGGTCATATTATCTCATTGATATTCGAAACGACTTAGATACAGCGGGTCAGGAGACCTGTCGGCCATGGAACATCGCGCATCTCCGGCCTTATTTCACCTAAGGGTGTGAAGACCTACCATTGTACACCATCATTGTACATATCACATTTATATAAATAAACAGAGAAGCCTTTGCTGTTTCACATATCCTCGTATGAGAGAAGATTAAACAATATTCCGGTTGATACATCAACTAAGGTCGGCGAACGGCAGTAGATGCCTATTAGCCACGCGTTGTGCAACAAAATCCGGCTCAGAAAAATGAGTCGCGGCGAGGGCGGCTTCCTACCTTTAGCTGGTACAGCTTCTAATGCCTATCCGCCGGCGTTTTGCGTCGTATTGCTGAACGGTGGTAGACACCTATTAAGCTGGCATTTTGCCACAAAAAACCGACTAAGGTAAATTAGTCGTGGCGAGGGCAGCTTCTTACCTTCGGGTATAGCTTCTAACACCTATCCGCCGGCGGGTCACGCCGTATTGCTGAGGGGGGCTTCTTACCGACGAGTATCGCTTCTAACAGCCTATCAGCCGGCTTTATGCCATCTCCGGTTAACCAGTTTAGCCGCGGTTATGAGAGGTTTTTTACCGACAGATAGCTAACATCTCATGACCCGCGAACGACGGCTTCTTACCTTCGGGTACAGCTTCTAATGCCTATTAGCCGGCCTAAGACCATGTAAAAAAAGCTAACGTAAATTAGCTACGGTGAACGGCGGCTTCTTACCTTCGGGTACAGCTTCTAACGCCTATTAGTTGTTCTTGTAAAAACAGCTAAGGTAACTTAGCTACAGTGAATGGTGGCTTCTTACCTTTGGGTACAGCTTCTAACGCCTATTAGTTGTTCTTATAAAATCCGGCTAAGGAAAATTAGCCACAGCGAGGGCGGCTTCTTACCTTCGGGTATAGCTTCTAATGCTTATCCGTCGGCGTCTATGCCATATTATTACCTCTGAGTGTATCTTCTAAATGCCTTATCGGCTAGGCTTTATGCCATATCCGGTTGACTAGATTAGCCGTAATCACCAAAACAGAGTCACCGCCTCCGGGTGCAGTTTACCTACTCTCAGCTACACGTGTGTTCTATGATGACAAGGCAAGTCTAAATGATTCAAAGCATACGGAGACAAATGGCAGCCAAAAGTCAGATCATCTTATAGAAACATCATGACAAGTTTTAGGCAAGTTTCATCTAGCTATTACACTCCCAGAGGAGATCAAAGTTTCAGACAAGTTTTTCAGCCGTCACACGGCGGGTTAAGCTGATACAAGTTCTTAAAGCAGAAGCTAATTAGCTGATGGGTCATCCAGCGCTGGCTCTTCTATGGCCCTGATCTGGAGGTTGTCCAAATCCCAATTGCAGTTCGTTAGAGCCGCAAAAGAGCCTTCGAAATAAGGTGACAAGTCAAGATCTGGAGCAAAGAGGTCCTTACTCCGAGCAGGCGTCAAGTCTTTGCACTCGTACAAAGGACCGCAGACTCTCTTCTGCTCCGGGTCATAGGCTACTTGATAAGTTGATAGATCAACCTCCTCCGCCAAGACAAAAGCTAACACCCGGGACTCCTTCATACACCGACTGTAGTCAGCATCAGTAAACTCGGAGCCGTCATCTTTCCTTTAAGGGAAGCCCTCCATCATCTTGGTGGCTGTTAGACCCGGAGCAAAGGCCAAAGCCCGGCTGATGCCCGCAATGGCCCCTTGGTGGGCGGCTGATTTCTTGAGCTCGGCGATCTGCTTCAGCATGGTGGAGAAGAGCTCTAAAACACCCTTGAGAGTCGCCGGAATTTTATCCTTATATTGCATGGCCTTGATAGTGCAGATTACTAATCAGTACAGTTGTTCAGTTAAGGTGTATATGGCCTTTAACGGTAACAGGCTATCAGAAGCCAATTGCCGGATCCTAGGACCTGTATAAACCGAACAATTCAGATGAGTCGCCAGTCTAAGATGTAGCCATTTGAAACACAAAATTGTCAGAAGCTTACCAAAGAGGGTGGATGGCATCTTGCTTATGTGGCGCTCCAAGCCTTGGAGTTCATCCGCCACAACTATCAGCCGTTGGTCGGCGTCATCCGCCCGTTGGGTCAAAGCAGTCTTCTCAGATTCAGCTGACTCCTTAAGAGCAGCAAAATCGGCCTTGATTGTGGCCAGCTCCTCAAAGAGAAGCCGGCACTTTTCATTGGCGACGTTGCGGGCCTCTTGTTGAGCCGCCAGGTTGGTCTTCAGGTCCATCAACTGCGACACGGCTTCATTTAAGGCTTCCTGTGACATATCAAAATACAGAATAAGTCGCCAGAATGGAAATCGTATCAAATGATGAAGGTTAAAGACAAAGTTATACAAGTCTCAATAAGATTGCAAGCAATATGTTTGACACTTGGGGGCTAATATATATTTGATCTTCGAGAAATCAATACAGTTCCGGCTCATCTTCATCAAAGTTAATCCGAAACTTGGGGGCTACAATATGGCTCTTCAAATTGACTTATAATAAAAGTTCTGACTCAACGTTATCAAGTTTGAGTCGGCCCTTGGGGGCTACAAGTGGTTCTTCAGGCTATCTACATTAAAGCTCCGACTCAACTTTATCAAGTTTGAGTCGGCCCTTGGGGGCAATGGATTTGGATTTTCTACAGAGGATCAGAAAAGACCCGGTTCAACTCTTAAGCTAGAATTGAACCGGTCCTTGGGGGCTAAGTAAGGTTATAGCAAGAGGAGGAGTACCTCATATTTTATCTTCATCAAGTTGACTAGCCGAAGTTCTAGATCTTGGCTGGTGGAAAGCCGATTCGTATACCCGGCGTGGAGTTCTTCGGTCGTCATCTTCTCAAAAGAAGAGTCGAAGTCCAGCTTCTTGGAGGCCTTAGCCAACTCTTTATGCCTGGTCAGCACGTGAGCCGGAGGAGACTGAGGAGCAGAACCGGTGATCGCGACTTCCGGAGTTACAGTGGTCTTGGCAGGACTTGGTGGTTTCGAAGAACCCCTTAGAGGGCTCTCTAGGATGATATCTTCAGCAACCGGCTCAGTGGAGGCAATTGGCGGAGATACACCCAGTTGTGGCTCCTCCGGTTGTTCTTGCTCCGGCTCTTGAGCAGCAGGGCCGGGGGAGGGCTTGTTGGTCTTCCGGCGCTTGGCTTGAGCACTGCAAGATAGAAAGGTCAGAATCCAAAGGATATTACTACCATACAAATAGCCAGATGTTATAGTGGAAATACACTTACAGCGGGTTGATCTTGGGAGGCGGCAGAGCGATCACCGAAGAGTCGCTAGAAGAGGGTGACTTCTGAGATGAAAATCAAGAAAGATGAGACAGCACCAAAGTTATAAAGAGAAATGAATCAAACAGGAACACATACCTCTGCGGGGTGTTTCTTTGGAGCCAGCAAGTTCGGCAAGCCAGACATAAGTTCAGTGGAGCCGACGCTCCGGGTCTGGCGACGTTCAGCCTGTTGTTGCTTTTTCAAAAGAAAGTCCGGAGCCAGATAAGCGAGAGGATGAGAAAGAGGAACTTTTCTGGTAACCCGCCATGGCTTTCGGGAAAAAAATACTCTGAGCCGTAAGAAACATAGTTTACCTCAGGGGCGTTGGCACAGCTGGTCTCCACGTCATCCTATGATTAAAACAAGCATTGGTAAAATAGGAAGGAAAAGTATCAAACAGACAACTAAAATTTTACCACTGAGTTGGATGACGGTGGCGGTTCGAACCATTCCTCTCGCGGGGCTTCTTTCTTTGGCTTCTTGGTTGGAGCCTTCTTCTTGAGCTTCTTCGGAGGAGGGACGTATTCCTTCTTCCAGAAATCAGAGTCGGCCTGCGAAAATAAACTGGAGAAGAGTAATAGATCAGCAAGGTACAAACAAAAATCCAAGAGACAGATGGAAAGAAATTGACTTACATCTGGAGACGGATTGTTGACGCTAAAAGGCGTCAGGCCAATGGCGCTGCATGAGCCGGAGGCTTCATGGACAAGGCTCCAGATGGCAGTGGCGATGTCATCCTCTGTCAGGGTTGATTGACTGAAGCATAAGGAGCTGTCATACTTGCCTTCATATTCACACATAAGCCGACTTCTATGGCTTAGGGGCATAATCCGCTAAGAAATCCAGCAGCGGATCAAATCTAATCCGGTCAGGCCATTGGCCATGAGTGCCTTGATCTTCGCATGAGCTGGCTCATACCTAGCACGCTCTGAACCTGAGAGCTGGCCAGGAAGTTCTAAATCTGTCTTGAGCCGGGAGGAACGATAACCCGGCAATGGGCGCTCATTTTCAGGCGAGGTGTCCTTGCAGTAGAACCAAGTTTTGTTCCAATCCTTCGGATGACTCGGCATCTGTGTAGCCGGAAAGATGATGTCTCTGCGTCGTTGAATGGAAATATCGCCAAGCTCCAGACTCGGACTGCCTTTCATTTCGGTTTGGCGGTTGGCGTAGAAAAACTCTCAAAACAAACCCACAGACGGCTTGATTTGCAGGTAGACTTCGCAGAGCGCATGGAAATTGCATATGTTTGAAACGGAGTTGGGGGCCAAGTCTTGAGGGTGAAGCTTGTATAAGTGGAAAACATCACGGAAGAATTTTGAGCTGGGTGGCACGAATCCTCGCTCGATATGGTCAGAGAAAACTACTACCTCTCCTTTTTGGGGAGAGGGTCATGTTTCGTCACCCGGAACCCGCCAATGAAGGACCTCCTTGTAGGGAAGAGTGCCCGCGCCAACAAAATCCGTTAAGTACTCTTCCATGATGCAAGACCCGACCCAGTTGCATGAGTTGGAGGCGCGAGACATACTGGCGGCTTAAAGACTGTGCAAAATTAAATACGCGACGCGTTAAGAGCAGGCAGATATCTATGACGGCTTACAATTTTAAGGGCTCTACAAATACTATTCCATAGTCTGGCTGATGAGAGCCGGAGAGGCCTGGCGGTTCAACAAGGAAAGGAGGAGCGAAAATCGGCTAAGTCCTGAAAATAGGTTTCGCAAACTACCGCTACAATTACGGATCTACAAAAGCAGGAAAAAAAGATTCTTATTCTCGACCTAGCGAAGAACAGACGAAGCAGAAGAAAGAAAACAAAGCCGCGATGATCCGCGCATTGCGCATGGCCGCCCCGTACACGGCGGCGCGGCAAGGATGCGCGTTAAAGGCATCAACAGCGTTGGGAGTACACCGACGATGGTGCGGACGGAGCCCGAGCGGCGGCGGCGGAGCTTCCGCAGACCCTACTACAGTGGCGATGGATCTAAGGAGGAGCTTGGGCTTACTGATGATGAAGCGGCGGACGCGGAAGAAAAACTGGAATGACACAGGTTGATGCAGCGGCCTGGTTGACGACGATGCGAAGACGGTGCCGGAGCAGAGTGCGCTGGAGCAGAGGCGATGAGAGGAAGAAGATAAAGAGCGAGCGGGAGAAGGAAAGGTTTTCACCTGCAACAGGTCTTATTTAAAGGGAGAACAAGACAGGCGCGAAAATCTAGGTGACGGAAACCATTTGACCGGGACGGATGCCTCGATTCTCGGGCTAACCATTTAATAAAAGGTTCGGTGGCACGTCAGCGGATCTCTCTCGCTGGGACTATGTGACATCACGCCAGGTCATCACCGGGCGACTCGTCGAAGAGCGGAAGAAAGGGATGAAATGAGCAGGCTCAATTCAACCTGGGACCTAATGTTGGGGATATAACCCCGCAATATGACCCGCCCTTAAGTCTCCGGGTCATATTCATGGCTCGTGAGCCAGCCCAAGGGTGGGCCATAAAGTCTATGGCCCAGGAAGATAAGCGGCTCAAGGTGTGGGTCGCAAGGTGGCCCGGACGGAGAAGACCCAGGGGTGTAAGCCGCTCGGGGACAGCTTGGACAAGAAGATAGAGGAAGACTCGGATAGACAATGAGACTCGGTTAGACAATTGTAAAGACCCGTGGTCGTGACCTTCTATATAAAGGCAGACCCGGGGCGACTTAGAGATCAGGTTATTGAGAACTAGGTCAAGCTTTAGCTCCCTTGTAATTGATACAACAAGCAATACAAGAACAAGCAGGACGTAGGCTATTACCTCGACTTGAGGGGCCGAACCTGGGTAAACTCATGTCCTTCGTCCCAATCAACCCCTTTGAGTCCATCACGTTAGCGATGGCCTTGAATCCAAGTCCGTTCACCCGGACATCTGTCGTGATAACCACGACAGTGACCGCCCTGCCGCCTCCCAAGATTAATCTGCTGTAAGTGTTTCCTCTAATCTTGCATTCAGTTCTCTTTAGCGGTTGTAACCCATGGGTTCTTATCTTCGTGCTTTCCAGGGCTCAAGCCAAGCATAGAAAAACCAACAGGTCCTCCCCTGGACTTACTGCCCAAGAGCCGGAGCATGGCCAGCCGGATGAGTCGTGGCCGGATGTGGACCTCCTAGCAACATCTGCGGAGTCGGCTGTTGACGATGTCATTTCAGAGAGCCTGCCAAGGAATCCTTCCAAACCGCCAAGCCCTGGCCAGGTGACCAAGGACACCGGTGCTCCAGATGTTATGATTACTGGCACTAGCTTTCACTCTCCCCCGGCTCACGTGCTGACCAAGCATAACGAATCGGCTGAAGCTTCAAGGAAATTGGAGTTTGAACCCTCTGCTTTAGAGAAGATGACAGCCGAGGAGCTTCATGCTGGCTATATGAACCGGCTATCCACAAGCCGGGATCTGGAGCTCCAGCTAGTTAACCTCATGAAGAAGAAATATGAGGTATTCCTTTTTCCTTATATCCTGACGTATCCCCCAAGTGCCGGCTTAATCCTTCCAAAGGTTGATCCAAGACTTTCATGATCATCCTCATTATGAAAAACCAGTATATAACCCCCAAGGGCCGACTCAATGATTGTTAATTTTGTACCGGAACTTCTTAGAAGATAAATAAGAGAGCCAATACTAGCCCCCAAGGGTCGGCTCAATCTTGTTCAAAGTTGAGTCGGGACTTTCATGCCGAACTTCTGAAAATAGACATTAGCCCCCAAGTTTCACGCATATTGCTTACAATCTGTTTGAGACTTGCCCGTTTATTCTATGCTTTGATGTGTCACATGAAACCTTAACTGAAGCCGGGTCACAATTGGCCGACTTAAAAGCCAATTTGGCTGCACAACAAGCTGCCCAGAGCGCCACTAATGAGAAATGTCGGCTCCTGTCCGAGGAGTTGGTTAAAATCAAGGTCGACTTCACCGCTTTCAAAGAGTCAGACGGCTGTGAAAAAGCTTCATTGACTAAGCGGGCGGATGATGCTGACCAGCGATCGTTGATTGTATCAGATGAGATCCAATCTTTGAAACGCCACATCACCAAAATGATAGCCGCCCTCTTTGGTGAGTTTCCGGAAACTTTCGCTCAATTGGCATATAATACTTGTGCTGGTACCTTACCATGAAATCTCCGACTTACACAGGCCCTAGGAGCCGCCAACTGGCCTCTGACAGCCTACTGCCCTTGAAAGCCGTCTACACCCTGACAGAGCAACTCTACTCGGTGCAGTGTGCACCATCAAAGCTGTGCAGTACAAAGACAAGATTCCTGCGACTCTCAAGGGCGTCTTGGAGCTCTTGTCCACCGTGCCCAAGCAGATTGCCGAGTTAAATAAATCATCCGCCCGCCAAGGGGCGATTGTTGGAAATATGCCCTAGAGGCAATAAATAAAGTGTTTATTATTATATTTCCTTGTTCATGATAATCGTTTATTGTCCATGCTATAATTGTATTAATTGGAAACACATTACATGTGTGGGTAAATAGACAACACTTTGTCCCTAGTATGCCTCTAGTGAACTAGCTCGTTGATCAAAGATGGTCAAGGTTTCCTAGCCATTGACATGTGATGTCATTGGATAACGGGATCACATCATTAGGAGAATGATGTGATGGACAAGATCCAAACTACAAACGTAGCATATGATCGTGTCAGTTTATTGCTACTGTTTTCTGCATGTCAAGTATATGTTCCTATGACCATGAGATCATTCCACTCACGAATATCGGAGGAGTGCCTTGTGTGTATCAAACGTCGCAACGTAACTGGGTGACTATAAAGGTGCTCTACAGGTATCTCCGAGGGTGTCTGTTGAGTTGGCATGGATCAAGACTGGGATTTGTTACTCCGTGTGACGGAGAGGTATCTCAGGGCCCACTCGGTAATGCAACATCACAACAAGCCTTGCAAGCAACATGACTAAGTGTTATACATGGGATCTTGTATTACGGAACGAGTAAAGAGACTTTCCGGTAACCAGGTTGAACTAGGTATGGAGATACCGACGATCGAATCTCGGGCAAGTAACATACCGAAGAACAAAGGGAACGTTATACGGGATTAACTGAATCCCTGACATAGAGGTTCGACCGATAAAGATCTTCGTAGAATATGTAGGAACCAATATGGTCATCCAAGTCCCGCTATTGGTTATTGGCCATAGAGGTGTCTCGGTCATGTCTACATAGTTCTCGAACCCGCAGGGTCTGCATGCTTAAGGTTTGGTGACGTTTTGATAGTATAGAGTTATGTATGGTGGTGACCAAAGGTTGTTCGGAGTCCTGGATGAGATCCCGGAAGTCACGAGGAGCTCCAGAATGGTCCAGAGGTAAAGATTCATATATAGGAAGTCCTATTTTGGTCGCCGGAAAAGTTTCGGGCTCATCGATAGTGTATCGGGAGTGCAGGTAGTGTACCGGGGGACCATCGGGAGAGGTATTTCGACCCAAGAGGCTACATGGGCTGTGGGAGGGTGGAAACCAGCCCTTAGTGGGCTGGTGTAAGTCCTCTAAGAGGCCCATGCGGCTGGAATTGAAAGAGAAAGAAAAAACACAAGGTGGAAATAGATTCCAAGTAGGAAAAGAAGAATCCTAGTCCTACTAGAATTGGAGGAGGATTCCTCCTCTCCTCCTTGTGCAAGGGCAGCCTTGGTGCTCCAGCCCTCCTCCTCCCTCCCTCTTATATATACTGGTGGTATTGGGTGTTTTGCACTAGATTTTACAGCCATGTGCTACCCGTTCCACCGGTGCTCCTGTAGATCGGATTTCCGTAATGCTTAGGCGAAGCCCTGCCGGAATTGCTCCACCACCATCGTCGGAGCGCCGTCATGCTTCCGGTGAACTCTTCCTCCTCTCCACTTCCTCTTGCTGGATCAAGATGGGGGAGATCGTCATCAAGCTGCATGTGTGCTGAACACGGAGGTGTCATTCGTTTGGCGCTAGATCCGAAGGATCGTGATCAAGTTCGTGGGACGGATCGTGATTGGATCGCAGGATGGATCGTTATTGGATCGCATGATGAATCGTGATTGGATTGCGGGACGCACGGCAATTTGGATCGCAAAGACGTTCGACTACACCAACCGCGTTTCTTAATGCTTCCCGCTTAGCGATCTACAAGGGTACATAGATCCACTCTCCCTCTCGTAGATGCTCATCACCATGGATAGATTTGCGTGTGCGTAGGAAAATTTTTGTTTCCCATGCAACGTTCCCCAACAGTGGCATCATCAGCTAGGTCTATGTGTTGATGAGATCTCGAGTAGAACACAAAAGGTTTGTGGGCGTTGATGCTTAGATTGCTTCCTCCCTTGGTCGTATTTTGGTTCAGCGGTATTGTGAGATGAAGCGGCCCGGACTAACATTACTCATACGCTTACGAGAGACCGGTTCCCTCGACGCAACTTGTTGCCTAGAAGGCTTGTGGGTGACAGTTTCTCTCACTTTAGTTGGATCGGATTCGACAAAGGCAGTCCTTGAGAAGGTTGAAAAGCAAATTATGTATCACTGTTGTGGTTTATGCGTAGGTGAGAATCATTCTTGCTAGAAACTTGTAGCAGCCACGTAAAACATGCAACAACAATTAGAGGACGTCTAACTTGTTTTTGCAGGGTATGTTGTGATGTGATATGGCCAATTACATGATGTGATATATGTGATGTATGAGATGATCATGTGATGTATAGAATTTCACGACTTGCATGTCGATGAGTACGGCAACCGGCAGGAGCCATAGGGTTGTCTTTAATTATTGTATGACCTGCGTGTCAATCATTAAGCGCTATGTAATGCTTTACTTTATCCCTAAACGGTAGCAATAGTAGTAGAAGCATGGAGGGCGTGACAACCCTGATGGCGACACGTTGATGGAGATCAAGATGATGGAGATCATGGTGTCGTGCCGGTGACGATGGAGATCATGCCAGTGCTTTCAAGATGGAGATCTAAAGCACAAGTTCATGGCCATATCATGTCACTTATGAATTGCATGTGATGTTAATCCTTTTATGCACCTTGTTTTGCTTAGTACGACGGTAGCATTATAAGGTGATCCCTTACTTAAATTTCAAGATGAATTGTGTTCTCCCCACGTGTGCACCATTGCGAAAGTTCATCGTGTTGAAACACAACGTGATGATCAGGTGTGATAGACTCTACGTTCACATACAACGGGTGCAAGCCAGTGTTGCACATGCAGAACACTCGGTTTAAACTTGACGAGCCTAGCTTGTACAGACATGGCCTCGGAACACAAGAGACCGAAAGGTCAAACATGAGTCATATAGTAGATATGATCAACATAATGATGTTCACCATCGAAGCCACCTCAACTCACATGATGATCAGACTTGAGTTGGTGGATTTGGATCATGTGACACTCAGATGGCCTGAGGGATGTCAATTTGAGTGGGAGCTTTAGTAATTTGATTAACTAAACTCATTATCTTGAACAATAGTCTAAGTAAACTTTGCATATTTATGTTGTAGATCAATGGTCGCGTAGTAGCACCCCTGAATTTTAATGCGTTCCTAGAGAAAGCTAAGTTGAAAGTTGATGGAAGTAACTTTGTTGACTGGGCCCGTAATCTAAGGATTATCATCACGGCTTCCTAGAAATCATATGTCCTTGATGCACCACTTGGTGATCAACCAGAAGATATGACCTCCGAAGACGTTAAGAATGCTTGGGAGGCACATACTGGAGATTACTCAATAGTTCAGTGTGCAATATTGTATGGCTTAGAACCGGGACTTCAAAGACGTTTTGAACATCATGGAGCATATGAGATGTTCCAGGAGTTGAAGTTTATCTTTCAGAAGAATGCACGGATCGAGAGGTATGAAACCTCCGATAAGTTCTATGCTTGCAAGACGGAGGAGAACGGGTCTATTAGTGAACATATACTCAGAATGTCTGGGTATTCAACTCGTCTAGTGGAGTTGGGAATTGCCCTTTCGCTAGAGGCGATCACTGACAGAGTTCTTCAATCACTGCCACCTAGTTACAAGAGCTTTGTGATGAACTATAACATGCACGGGATGAACAAGTCAGTCGCCGAGCTATTTGTGATGCTAAAAGTCGCTGAGTCTGAATTCCAGAAAGAACATCAAGTGTTGATGGTCAATAAAACCATTAGTTTCAAGAAAAATGGCAGGTTCAAGGGCAAGGGCAAGAAGGGTAAAACCAAGAAGGATGGCAAAGCAGTTGCTACTCCTGTAAAGAAGCCCAAGCATGGACCCAAGCCAGAAACTGAGTGCTTTCATTGCAAGGGAACTGGTCACTGGAAGCAGAACTGCCCCAAGTACCCAGCTGACAAGAAGGCGGCCAATGACAAAGAATGTATATATGATATACATGTTATTGACGTGTACCTTACTAGCTCTCGTAGTAGTGCCTGGGTATTTGATACCGGTTTGGTTGCTCACATTTGCAACTCAAAGCATGAACTACGGAATAAACGAAGGCTGGCAAAGGACGAAGTGACAATGCGCGTGGGAAATGGTTCCAAGGTTGATTTGATCGCCGTCAGCCGCTCTCTCTTCGATTACCATCGGGATTAGTGATGAACCTGAATAATTGTTATTTAGTGCCTGCGTTAAGCATGAACATTATATCTGGATCTTGTTTATTGCGAGACTATTACTCATTTAAATCAGAGAATAAAGGTTATTCTATTTATATGAGTAATATCTTTTATGGTCATGCACCCAATGTTAGGGGTTTATTCATATTGAATCTTGATAGTGATGACACACATGTTCATAACATTGATGCCAAAAGATGTAGAGTTGATAATGATAGTACCACTTTCTTATGGCACTGCCGTTTAGGTCATATTGGTGTAAAACGCATGAGGAAGCTCCATGCTGATGGACTTTTGGAGTCACTTGATTTTGAATCACTTGACACATGTGAACCATGCCTCATGGGCAAGATGACTAAAACACCGTTCCCTGGAACAATGGAACGGCTGAGTGACTTATTGGAAATCATACATACTGATGTGTGCGGTCCAATGAATGTTACAGCGCGTGGTGGATATCGTTATTTTCTCACCTTCACTGATGACTTAAGTAGATATGGGTATATTTACTTAATGAAAAACAAGTCTGAAACGTTTGAAAAGTTCAAGCAATTCAGAGTGAAGTTGAGAATCATCATAACAAGAAGATTAAATTCCTGCGATCTGATCGAGGAGGAGAATATCCGAGTTATGAGTTTGGCAGCCACTTAAGACAATGTGGAATTGTTTCACAATTGACACCGCGTGGAACACCACAACATAATGGTGTGTCCGAACATCGTAATCGAACCTTATTAGATATGGTGCGTTCTATGATGTCTCTTGCTAATTTACCACTATCGTTTTGGGGTTTTGCATTAGAGACAACTGCATTCACTTTAAATAGGGCACCATCAAAATCCGTTGAGATGACGCCATATGAACTATGGTTTGGCAAGAGGCCAAAGTTGTCATTTCTTAAAGTTTGGGGATGTGATGATTATGTCAAAAAGCTTCAGCCTGAAAAGCTGGAACCCAAAGAGGAGAAATGCGTCTTCATAGGATACCCGAAAGAGACAGTCGGGTATACCTTCTATCTCAGATCCGAAGGCAAAGTGTTTGTCGTGAAGAACGGAACATTTCTTGAGAAAGAGTTTCTCTCGAAAGAATTGAGTGGGAGGAAAATAGAGCTTGATGAGGTTGTTGAACCTTTGCTTCTACCAGAGAGTAGCGCAGCGCAGAAAGATGTTTCTATGGAGCCTACGACGGTTGAAGAAGAAGTTAATGATGATGATCATGAAGCTTCGGGTCAAGTTACTAATGAACCTCGTAGGTCGACAAGGACGCGTACTACTCCTCAGTGGTACGGCAATCCTGTCTTGGAGGTCATGTTGTCGGACAACAATGAACCTAGGAGCTATGAAGGAGAGGTGATGGGCCAGGATTCCAAGAAATGGCTATAGGCCATGAAATCTGAGATGGGATCCATGTATGAAAACAAAGTATGGACTTTGGAAGTATTACCTGAAGGGCAAAAGGCCATTCAGAACAAATGGATCTTTAAGAAGAAGACAGACGCAGACGGTAATGTCACCATCTATAAAGCTCGACTTGTGGCAAAGGGTTTTTCACAAGTTCAAGGAGTTGACTACGATGAGACTTTCTCACCCGTAGCGATGCTTAAGTCTGTCAGAATCATGTTGGCAATAGCTGCTTATTTCGACTACGAAATTTGGCAGATGGATGTTAAAACAACGTTCCTCAACGGTTTCCTTGAGGAAGAGTTGTATATGATGCAACCCGAAGGTTTTGTCGATCCAGAGAATGCTGACAAAGTTTGCAAACTCCAGCGATCCATTTATGGACTGGTGCAAGCATCTCGGAGTTGGAATAAGCGCTTCGATGAGGTGATCAATGTGTTTGGGTTTATACAAGTTTATGGAGAAGCTTGTTTTTACAAGAAAGTGAGTGGGAGCTCTATAGCGTTTCTAATATTATATGTGGATGACATATTGCTAATTGGAAACAGTATAGAAATGCTGCAAAGCGTGAAGGAATATTTGAACAAGAGTTTTTCAATGAAGGACCTAGGAGAAGCTGCTTTCATATTAGGCATTAAGATCTATAGAGATAGATCGAAATGCTTAATAGCACTTTCACAGAGCACATACCTTGATAAAGTTTTGAAGAAGTTCAAAATGGATCAGTCCAAGAAGGGGTTCTTGCCTGTGTTGCAAGGTGTGAAGTTGAGTAAGACTCAATGCCCAGTGACTGCAGAAGATAAAGAAAAGATGAGTGTCATCCCCTATGCTTCAGCCATAGGCTCTATCATATATGCAATGCTGTGGACAAGACCCGATGTCAGCCTTGCCATAAGTATGGCCGGAAGGTTTCAAAGTGATCCTAGAATGGAGCACTGGCAAGCGGTCAAGAATATCCTTAAGTATCTGAAAAGGACTAAGGAAATGTTTCTTGTTTATGGGGGTGATGAAGAGCTCGTCGTAAAGGGTTACGTCGATGCAAGCTTTGACACTGATCCGGACGACTCGAAGTAGCAAACCGGATACGTATTTATTCTTAATGGGGGAGCGGTAAGCTGGTGCAGTTCCAAGTAGGAAAGGAGGAATCCTAGTCCTACTAGGATTGGAGGAGGATTCCTCCTCTCCTCCTTGCGCAAGGGAAGCCTTAGTGCACCAGCCCTCCTCCTCCCTCCCTCTTATATATACTAGTGGTATTGGGTGTTTTGCACTAGATTTTACGGCCACGTGCTACCCGTTCCACCGGTGCTCCTATAGATCGGATTTCCGCAATGCTTAGGCAAAGCCCTGCCGAAATTGCTCCACCACCATCGCCGGAGCGCCATCACGCTACCGGTGAACTCTTCCTCCTCTCCACTTCCTCTTGCTGGATCAAGACGGTGGAGATCACTATCAAGCTGCACGTGTGCTGAATGCGGAGGTGCCGTCCGTTCGGCGCTAGATCGGAAGGATCATGATCAAGTTCGTGGGACGGATCATGATGAAGTTCGTGGGACAGATCATGATTGGGTCGCGGGACGGATCATGATTGGATCGTGGGACGGATCGTGATTGGATCGCGGGACGCACGGTGATTTGGATCGCGAAGACGTTCGACTACACCAATCGTGTTTCTTAACGCTTCCCGCTTAGCGATCTACAAGGGTATGTAGATCCACTCTCCCTCTCGTAGATGCTCATCACCATGGATAGATCTGCGTGTGCGTAGGAATTTTTTTGTTTCCCATGCAATGTTTCCCAACAGCGATTGCGGGCATCAGCCGGGCCTTGGCTTTCTCTCCGGAACTGACCTCAGCCGAGATGATGGACAGATTCCCTTCAAAGAAAGACGACGGCTCTGAGTTCACCGATGCTGACTACATCCGGTGCGTAAAGGATTCCAGAGTGCTGGCTTCCGTCTTAGCGGAGGAAGCTGCCTGACGACCTACCAGGCGGCTTATGGCCCTCACCAAAAGAGAATCCGCAGCCTGCTTTACGAGTGCAAGGACTCAACGCCTGCCCGCAGTAAGGACCTCTTCGCTCCTGACCTTGATCCGTCTCCTTACTTTGAAGAAGGCTCTTTTGCGGCTCTAACAAACTGCAACTGGGACTTGGACAATCTCCAGATCGGGGCCACCGAAGAGCTGGAGCAGGATGACCCGGCAGCTAGCTATCCCTTACCTTGAAAAACTTGTAACAGCCGACTCCCCATGACTCGCCGTGTGGTGTTGAAACAAAACTTGTCCGAAATTTTGGGCTCCTCGGGGAGTGTATGTAATAGACTAGATGCCACTTTTGCTTCTGCTCAATCTTGTTCTATTCTGCTGTATAAAATGATCCGGCTCTTCAACTGTCATTGCCTTTGTATGCTGTTTTGAGCCCTTATGCTGCTTTGTTAACATACAAGACATCGGTAGCCAAGACTAGGTAACCTACACCCGGAGGTGGTAAGCCCCCTTGGCAATCATAGCTAATCTGGTTAGCCGAGGATGGCATAAAGCCTGGCCGATAAGGCATTAGAAGCTATACCCGGAGGTAAGAAGCCGCCCTCCGCCGGTTGTTTAAGGTTAGATAAGCTACACCCGGAGGTGGTAAGCCCCCTTGACAACCATGGCTAATCTGGTTAGCCGGGGATGGCACAGAGCCTGGCCGATAAGGCATTAGAAGCTATACCCGGAGGTAAGAAGCCGCCCTCCGCCGGTTGTTTAAGGTTAGATAAGCTACACCCGGAGGTGGGAAGCCCCCTTGACAACCATGGCTAATCTGATTAGCCGGAGATGGCATAAAGCCTGGCCAATAAGCCGTTAGAAGCTATACCCGGAGGTAAGAAGCCGCCCTCCGCCGGTTGTTAGGGTTAGATACCCGTCAGTAAAAAACTTCCTACAACCGTGGCTAATCATGTTAGCCGGAGATTTAGCATGAAGCCGGACGATAGGGTGTTAGAAGTGATACCCGTCGGTAAGAAGCCCCCTTCAGCAATATGGCATAAACGCCGACCGATAAAGCATTAGAAGCGATACCCGAAGGTAAGAAGCCGCCCTCCGCCGCGGCTAATCATGTTAGCCGGATATTTTGGCATAGAGCCGGGACGATAAGCATTAGAAGCGATACCCGAAGGTAAGAATCTGCCCTCCGCCGCAGTTGATCTATCAACTGGAATTTTTATGAACTCTTCTTGTATGAACAATGATGCGTGTAACAAAAGAGGTCCCATCTTGTGGGGATGTTATCTTATTTATATACGGTATGTACAATGATAGTATATAATGGTGAGTCTCAACGCCCTTATGTGTAATACGGCCGTAGATGTGCTATGTTCCATGGCCGGCGGGTTTCCTAACCCATCGTCTCTGAGTCATCCCTGATATCGACGAGATAGTATGACCCATTGTTGAGATTTCTACCGACCACAAAGGGTCCTTCCCAAGGAGGAGATAACTTATTCATGCCTGTCTGGTCCTGAATCAGCCGGAGCACTAAGTCGCCTTCCTGGAATGTCCGGGTCTTGATTCTACGGCTTTGGTAGCGGCACGGGTCTTGCTGATAGATCGCCGATCGGGCAGCCGCCAGCTCCCGTGCTTCTTCCAAAGCATCCAACGCGTCTTGACGTGCCGTCTCATTATCCGTCTCAACATAAGCCGCTACACGTGGCGAATCATGCCGGATGTCACTCGGCAATACTGCTTCAGCACCGTACACCATAAAGAAAGGTGTATAACCTGTAGATCTATTGGGGTAGTTCTGACACTCCATAAGACGGAAGGCAATTCTTCTACCCAACACCCGGGCGTCCGTTGTAAAGGAACCATAAGCCGTGGCTTGATGCCCCTTAAAATCTCTTGATTAGCACGCTCCGCCTGACCATTAGACTGTGGATGCGCAACTGTTGAAACATCCAGCCGGATGTGCTCCTTGTCATAGAACTCTTTCATAACCCCCTTAGATAGATTTGTGCCATTGTCGGTGATAATGCTGTGAGGGTAACCAAAACGGTAGATCAGCTTCTAAAAAAATTGAACCGTCGTAGCCGCGTCACACTTGCTAACCGGCTCTGCCTCCACCCATTTGGTGAATTTATCGACCGCCACCAAGAGGTGCGTTTTCTTATCTTTCGATCTTTTGAAAGCTCCTACCATGTCTAGCCCCCAGAGTGCAAACGGCCATGTAATTGGTATCATCCTTAACTCTTGAGCCAGAACATGAGCACGCCGGCCGAACTTCTGATAGCCGTCACATTTGCGAACCAAGTCTTCTGCATCCTTGTGAGCTATCAACCAGAAGAACCCGTGCCGGAAGGCCTTGGCTACCAACGACCTCGAGCCGGCGTGATGTCCACAATCTCCGGCATGAATTTCATTTAAGATTTGTTGACCCTCCTCAGGCGAGACACAGGTTTGAAAAACACGAGTCACGCTGCATTTGCACAACTCACAATTAACTATCGTCATGGATTTGGAGCGCCAGGTGATCTATCTGGCAAGGTCTTCATCATCAGGTAACTCACCCCGGGTCAGATAGGCCAGGTAGGGGATAGTCCAATCTGGGATAGCATGCAAAGCCATCACTAACTCCCCCTTCGGGTCAGGATTAGCTAGATCCTCTTCCGAAGGTAACTTAACAGTCGGATGATGTAAGACGTCCAGGAATACATTTGGCGGCACCGGCTTTCGCTGGGAGCCTAGTCGTGACAGCGCATCTGCCGCCTCATTCTTGTGACGATCAATGTGATCCACCTGATACCCCTTGAAGTGTCCAACAATAATATCAACCGCCTGTCGATAAGCCGCCATCTGTGGGTCTTTGGAGTACCAAGTGCCCGAAACCTGCTGAGCCACCAAATCTGAGTCGCCCAAACACCTTACCCGGCTTAAGTTCATCTCCTTGGCTAATCTAAGCCCATGAAGCAGAGCCTCATACTCAGCCGCATTGTTAGTGCATGGGAACATCAACCGGAGCACATAACAAAACTTATCACCTTTAGGAGACGTCAAAACAACTCCTGCGCCTGACCCTTCTAGCTGCTTGGATCCATCAAAGTGTATAGTCCAGTATGTGTCATCCGGCTTTTCCTCAGGGGCTTGACATTCCGTCCAATCATTTAGAAAAACCACAAGAGCTTGGGACTTGATGGCCGTACGAGGCACGTATTTTAGATTAAGAGACCCCAACTCCAATGCCCACTTAGCAATCCTTCCAGTGGCCTCTCTGTTCTGGATTATGTCCCCCAACGGAGCAGAACTAACCATGGTTATCTGGCCCTAAAAAATAGTGCTTTAATTTGCGGTTGGCCATGAAAACACCATATACCAACTTCTGCCAATGCGGATACCTTTGCTTGGACTCCGTCAGGACCTCACTGATATAATAAACCGACCTTTGAACCGGAACTCCTTTCCAAATTCCTTGCGCTCGACCACAATCGCAACGCTTACTGCCCGATTATTAGCCGCCACATATAAAAGTAACGGTTCTTTCTCGGCCGGAGTAGCCAGTACCGGCGGCTCAGTCAATTGTGTCTTGAGCATCTAAAGTGCTTCAGCCGCCGCCTTGCTCCAGACAAATTTGTCCGTCTTCTTCATCATCTGATATAAAGGAATAGCCTTGTCTCCAAGGCGGCTTATGAAACGGCTCAACGCAGCGATCCGCCCCGCCAAGCGCTGAACATCGTTAATATAGGCCGGCTCTGCCAGAGAAGTGATAGCCTTGATTTTATCCGGGTTAGCCTCAATGCCACATTCAGAAACCAAAAATCCCAGGAGCTTGCCAGCTGGAACTCCAAAGACACATTTAGTCGGATTAAGCATCTTATAGACCCGGAGATTATCAAAGGTTTCCTTTAAATCGCCCAAAAGGGTCTCCCTCTTCCTGGATTTGATCACGATGTCATCTACGTAAGCATGGACGTTGCGGCCAATCTAACTGTGAAGGCAGTTCTACACACATCGCTGATAAGTCGCCTGGGCACTCTTGAGCCCGAAAGGCATAGATACATAACAGAAAGCCCCGAAAGGTGTAATAAAATCCGTCTTCTCTTGGTCTTTAACCTCCATCTTGATCTGATGATAGCTTGAGTAAGCGTCCAAGAAACACAAGCTTTCACAACCCGCCGTAGCATCAATGATTTGATCAATACGAGGGAGGGCAAATGGATCAGCCGGGCAAGCCTTATTAAGGTTCGTGTAGTCCACACACATACGCCACATGCTGTTCTTCTTGAGCACCAACATTGGGTTAGCCAACCACTCCGGGTGAAAAACCTCAACAACGAAACTTGCTGCCAAAAGCCAGGCAACTTCTTCCCCAATGGCCTTATGCCTCTCCTCATTAAACCGCCGTAAAAACTGCTTAATCGGCTTACACTTCTGATCCACATTAAGGTTGTGCTCAGCGAACTCTCTCGATACACCCGGCATGTCAGAAGGCTTCCATGCGAAGATGTCCCGATTCTCATGGATGAATTCGATGAGCGCGCTTTCCTTTTTGGGATCCATGTGAGCTCCAATGATGAACTGTTTGGATGAGTCGCCTGGAGTGAAATCTACCGCCCTAGTATCATCTGCTGAAAACTTAAGGGGCGGCTCAACCTCCATGGTAGGCTTTTTCAGTGGGGTCATATCCTCCGGGTCAACATTCTCCTTGTAAAATTTAAGCTCCTCCTGAGTGCAACTGGACTCGGCGTAAGCCGCATCTCCTTCCTCACACTCGATGGTCGTCTTTCGGTCACCATGAACAGTAATGGTACCTTTTAAGCCGGGCATCTTGAGCTGTAGGTATACATAACAAGGCCTAGCCATAAATTTTGCGTAAGTTGAACGTCCAAACAGTGTGTGATAAGGAATCTTAATTTTTACCACCTCAAACCACAAGGACTCCACCTTGTAGTTATATTCATCGCCAAAGGCCGCTTCCAAAGAAATCCTGCCCACCGGATACGCCGACTTGCCTGGCACTACACCATGAAAAACGGTGGACGAGGGTTGTAAATCCTTGTCTAGCAATTTCATCCTCCAAAAAGTATCGTAGTAGAGGATATTAATACTGCTGCCTCCATCCATTAACACTTTATTCACCATATACCCTCCTACTTGGGGGGCCACAACCAAAGCCAGCCGCCCGGGGGCATCGACAAGCGGCGGGTGATCCTCCCGGCTGCATGTTATCTCATACTCAAACCATCGTAAATACTATGGCAGGGCTAGTGCAACCGCATTGACCGCCCGCTTGCGCAACTTCTGATCCCTTTTGTTGAGGCTGGTTGTGAAAACATGATACTGACCGGAGCTGAGCTGCTTCAGGTTACTCTGATAGCCAGACTGATTATGCTGTTGCTGATTGTTGTTACCAGAATGTTGCTGGTGTCCTCCTTGATTACCTTGACCTGGGTGACCAGACCCTGAGCCGCCGGACCCAAAACCGGCCCCTGACCCGCCATGTCCAGAGCCGCCCGGCAGGCCACCGTCCTGATTGTTGGGGTGTGTAAAGTGATTCTTAAGTTTCTGCATGAAACGACACTCTCCCAAGTGTGGTTCATCGGCTTATCAGGCTGGTCATGATCCGGACAAGGACCCTTCAGCGCCTCCTCCAAATTAAAGGCAGGTCGGTCCTTATTAAAAGGTGGCCTAAACCTCCTGTTGCCCCTGGGTTGATTCTGATTGGTACTTGCATTGGCCACCAGTTCTGACCCGGCCTCAGGATTCTTACATTTGCTCTGGCTACCATTGTTGTCGTACCCTTGCTTTGATTACCCTTCTTGCCTTGACTGGCCTTCTCCTTGTCGGATCCCGGATCCTTCATGTTGTCAGAGTCAGCATATTTCGTGAGAGCCGTCATGAGCTCTCCCATATCTTGACATGTACGCTTGAGCCGGCCAAGCTTCTGCTTTAGCGGGACAAACTGGCAGTTCTTCTCTAGGATCAGTACTGCCTAAGCCGCCATGATCTGCTCCAAAGAGTGGATGATGGTCGAGACCCGCCGTACCAATGATGAGCTGACTCATTCTCCTGCTGAACACAGTGATCAAGATCCACGTTGGTCATGGGCTGTTTACACGTTCCTTGAAAGTTTTTAATGAATCTGGCTCTCAGCTCTGCCCATGAGTTGATGGTATTGGGTGGCAGTCCCTTTAACCATGTGCGGGCCGGGACTTCAAGCATCATGATGAAGTATTTGGCACAAACCGCCTCATTGACGTCCAACATCTCCATGGCTAGTTCATAACTTTCCACCCAAGCCTCTGGGGGTAAATCAGCGGTGTAATTTGGAACCTTGCGGGGCCCTTTGAAATCCTTTGGCAGCCGCTCACTCCACAGAGCCGGTGATAACATGGCACCCCCACTCTGGTGGTTCCTCCGACTCCTACTGACACGGATGGCGCGGGCTCCTGGCGAGCTGCCTCAGCTAAGGCTGTCACCTCTTGCTGGCCTCTTGTATCCATAGCCGGCCGATGACCCGTTGGAATCTCTCGGTGCCGGTTGCTGCTGGAAACCGCCGGCGACTCGTATTGCCGGCTAAAACTCCGGCTAGGGAGTGGGGTTGAATGAACACGGCTCCAGCTGTAGGTGTACTTTTCCTGCTGTGCCATTGCCGTCTGTAAGTACCCGATGGTGTTTCACACATCCTCCGCAAAGGGCGCTTCATCTGGAATAGGAATTGTTTCGAGCTGGGTGGCTGCTGCCACCATATTCTCAGCCGGGTTAGAATAATGACCCGCCGGTGTTGAAAATGCCGTGGGCGAGGCCTGATTTCGCCGGGTTGGTTGAGTCACCGGACGAGCCGCCGGACGGCTCCCAGGTACATCCGCTGTTCGCCCTGTCCCTGGCATGTTGAAGAGGTTTCTTGCCTCATAATGTTCTGGCAGATGGGATTGATGCCTCATCCGATGAACCGCGGCTGCCGACCGTTGCTCTAGCCCGAGACGGAAAGCGTCTATCCTGATGCGTTTTGCCTCTTGCTCCATCTGGGCCTTTGACTCAGCCATCCTCTATTACTCTTCCGCCATCCGGTCCTTGATCCTTGCAATCTCCAAGTTCCTAGTCGCTTGATTGTTCGGTCTAACGTCAGTAGCCATTAGGGCCACGAGCTCGTCCATCAGCTCCAAAATAACTTGAGCCGGCGACGGCGGGTTATCGCCTAAGGTGGTGGCCCCTACGGGCGTACTATTCGTGCCTCGGACTGACCCCGCCATGAACACGGTAGCATGAACTGGCGGCCCAAGATCGTCCACCTCGGAGCGATTCGACTCAGGGCAGAGCTCATCGTAGCCCCCGAGCCCGCCATTGTGAAGCCTGTATATCGACTCTGTTTCTCCACTCGAAGATTCGTCCTCTGAATAAATGAGAGTTTCGTATGATCCAGAAGCTTCCACATTCGTACCTTGAGTAAAGCCCATGAAGACGTGCTTCCAGCCTGGGCTAACACGGGTGGGTTGCACACTACGAGTATGTTGCAGACGCCGAGCCGGCTCAACAAGGCTGGTGCATACGTCCGGCCCGGGTGTTGCTCCATTAATTTTTCCGATGAACACGTGGATCCTACCGAATGGAACCCGAAAGCGATACTCCATAGAAACGGCATCAAGCCCCCAGCCGGCGTCGTCGATGTAGAGCCGGCCGCGGCAACTCTTGCTCATGCTACCAACCATGTATCCCTCGAGCCCCAGGAGAGAGCCCTTTGAGAACTCAACACCACCGAGCGCCAGCCCCACGGTGGGCGCCAACTATCGTGGTTTTATCACGACAGATGTCCGGGTAAATGGACTTTGGTTCGAGGCCATTGCTAACGTGATGGACTCAAAGGGGTTGATAGGGACGAGAGACACGGATTTATCCAGGCTCGGCCCCTCAACTTGAGGTAATAGCCTACGTCCTGCTTGTGTTTGTATTGCTTGATGTATCAATTACAAGGGAGCAGAAGCTTGGCCTAGTATTCGATAACCTGATCTCTAAGTCGCCCCGGGTGTGCCCTTACATAGGAGGTCTAGACCACGGGTCATACAATTGGTACCGACCCTCATTGTCTATCCGAGTCTTCCTCTATCTTCTTGTCCAAGTTGTCCTGGGCGGCTTACACACCCGGGTCTTCTAGGCCACTGTCCGGCCCACCTTATGAGCCGCCAAGCTTCCTAGGCTTTAGGACCACCGGCTCACCTTGGGCCAGTATACGAGCCGCCAAGCTTCCTAGGCTTTAGGACCACCGGCTCACCTTGGGCCAGTATACGAGCCCCCAAGCATAACCCGGAGCCTTTAGGGCGGGTCATACCGCGGGGTTATATCCCCAACACCCTCCGTATGACAGCAGCTTGCCCTTCCAGCAACTCAACTTCTTTTCGAATTGGTCCTCTATCCTCTTCCACTCGTGATTTGATAGTTTACAATGGTGGATAGGAATGCCCAAGTAGCTAAACAGTAAGCTACCTAATTCACACCCGAAAAGCTGTTTATAGTTTTCTTGTTCTTCTTTGGCTCTTCCAAAGCAAAACAATTCACTCTTATGGAAATTCATCTTTAAACCCGACAGCTATTCGAATAGGCAGAGGATAAGTTTCATGTTCCTGGCCTTTTCTATGTCATGCTCCATCAAGAGGATTGTGTCATCAACATATTGTAAGATGGACACCCCATCCTCAACTAGATGAGGCACTAGATCACCTACCATACCTTCCTGTTTAGCTCTTCCTATTAGAATTGCAAGCATATCCGCAACTACATTGAATAGGATAGGGGACATAGGGTCTCCCTGCCAGAGACCTTTATGAGTTTGGAAAAAATGACCTATATCATCATTCACTTTAATTCCAACACTCCCTTTTTGTACAAAGGATTCGATTTGCTTCCTCCATAGCTCATCGAACCCCTTCATCCTCAATGCTTGTTGTAGGGAAGACCATTTTACTTTATCATATGCCTTTTCAAAATCCACCTTGAAGATAACCCCATCAAGTTTCTTCGAGTGAATTTCATGAAGAGTTTCATGGAGCACAACTACCCCTTCCAGAATATTCTTACCAGGCATGAACGCTGATTGACTAGGTTGCACCACTGCATGGGCAATATGCGTCAGTCTATTAGTTCCAACCTTAGTGAATATTTTGAAACTCACATTTAAAAGGCAAATATGTTTGAACTGTTCAATACGCGCAGCCCCCTCCTTCTTTGGCAACAACGTGATAGTCCCAAAGTTTAGATGGTGCAACTGCACGTGTCCTTCAAACAGATCTTGAAACATTGGGATGAGGTCCCCTTTTATAATATGCCAGAACCTTTTATAAAACTCAGTTGGAACCCCATCTAGTCTAGGTGACTTATTGTTTTTCATTTGCAAAATAGCGTCAAACACCTCTTTCTCCGTAAATGGTGCGGTTAATATCTCATTCTCGTCCGTTCCGAGTTGAGGTATATCCCCGACTGCCCGTTCATCCATGGCTACTATATTGTCCTCAGGGACTCCAAACAATTTCTTATAATATTACGAGATGTACAACTTTAGGTTATCCTGCCCAACGATTGTACCCTCATCCCGCTCTAGTTGATAAAAAATTTCTTTCTGTGTTTAGCATTAGCAATCAGATGGAAAAATTGTGTGTTGTCATCCCCTTGAATCACCTGACGCACTTTTTCTCTTAGTGCCCACTTCAACTCCTCTTCCCTAAGTAGTTGTTTGAGGTTATATTCTGCTACCGCTTTGGATTCCCTTTCATTGTCATCCAACAGCACGGATTCAGCCTTAATATCTAGGCGATTTATAGTTTCAATAAGCTTTTCTTTCTTTAGCTTATATACACCACTTTCATGTTTCGCCCAACCTCGAAGAAACTGTCTTAGATGCCTAATCTTATTTTGCCAACTGTCAATATTGGACCTACCCCTAGGGGCTCATGACCATTCCCGCGCTACGATATCTAAGAAACCTTCTCTTTCGAACCATGCCACCTCAAACGAGAATGCCTCTTTATTTGCCCTGTGAGTTGCCTCCCCAGAGTCAACAAACAGTGGGGTATGATCAGAAATCACCCTTGACAGTGCTCTCACTGTTACTCGTGGAAATTTCTGCTCCCATTCCATGCTAGCTAGTACCCTATCCAATTTCTCAAATGTTGGATTAGGTAAGGCATTGGACCATGCGAATTTTCTACTCGTAAACTCTATCTCTCTTAAGTCCAGGCTTTCGATGATAGTATTAAACATGAATGACCATCTGCCATCAAAGTTATCGTTATTATTTTCATCCCTTCGCCTGATAATATAGAAGTCACCTCCCACTAAGATAGGTAACCTCTCATTCCCACATACTCGAACGTGGTCAGCCAGAAAATCCATCTTGAGCTCCAGCTGGGCCGCGCCGTAAACAGCCACAAGTGCCCATTGGAATCCATCCTCCTTAAAGCGTGCTCTAAATTTGACTGTGAAATCGCCCAAAACCACGTGTCGAACTTCTAGGGTCTCGCATCTCACCCCAAGTAAGATCCCTCCAGACCTTCCTCTTGGAGGCAAACAATGTCAATCGAAATCAATGCCCCTAGAAAGCGTGCTTAGAAACTACGAAGTGAAATTATCCCTACCAGTTTCCATTAACGCAATAAAGTCGAGTTTATGCTTGATAGTTGCCTCCGCTAGAAATCTCCTTTTAGCCAAGTCACCAAGACCTATGCTATTCAAAAATATACCTTTCATCGTTCATCATGAAATTTCTTTGCATTCTTAAATCTAACACTTCGTCGAACCGCCGACACAGGATACACTTTCCTCTTCCATGGACGCTTTGGCTTGTCCTGTATAGCAACACGGTCCACACAACCAGTCGCTATCTGCGGACGTTCATTGAGTTGAGTAGGGGCCACATACCCCTCCTTACTCAAGTCATCTTCCTCCTCTGTAACCAAAGACGAAGGTACAAGATGATGGGGAACGTTGCATCAGAAACAAAAAATTCCCTACGCTTCACCAAGATCAATCTAGGAGATGAGCATCTATGAGAGGAGAGATTGGATCTACATACCCTTGTAGATCGCTAAGCGGAAGCGTTAAAGAACGCGGTTGATGTAGTGGTACGTCTCCGCGATCCAAATTGCAAGCCGTCCCACGAACTCCCATCAAGTACCGAACGGACGGCACCTCCGCGTTCAGCACACGTGCAGCTCGTGAAGATCTCTGCCTTCTTGATCCAGCAAGAGGGAGCAGAGAGGTATACGAGTTCTCCGGAAGCGCGACGACATTGCGGTGATGGTGGTGGAGCAATTCTAGCAGGGCTTTGCCTAAGCACCGCTGAAACCGATCTAGAGGAAGAAGGGGGCAGCACATGGCAATTAGGGTTAGGGCTGCCCTCAAAATCCTCTAGTATATATAGGAGGGAGAGGAGGCATCCTTGCCCCTCCTAAAAGGAGGGCTTCGGCCGAAGGTAATAGGGGAGGAGTCCACCTCCCACGAGGGAGGTGGACTCCTAGTAGGACTCCTTTCCCTACTTGGCCCCTACTCTTCCTCCTTTCCTATGCGCATAGAGCCTTTTGGGCTGGCTTTCCCATCCCACCAGGGGCTTGTGCACCACCTCTAAGGCCCATGTGGCCCCTTGGGGTATGTGGGCCCCACTTGGTAGTCCCCGGAACCCATTCGTCACTCCCGGTACACTGCCGAAAATGCCCGAAACTTTCCCGGAGTTCAAACACCATCTTCCTATATATCAATCTTTACCTCCGGACTATTCCAGAGCTCCTCGTGATGTCTGGGATCTCTTCCGAGACTCCGAACAACCTTTGGTCACCACCATACATAACTCTATACTACCGAAACGTCATCGAACCTTAAGTGTGCACACCCTGTGGGTTCGAGAACTATGTAGACATGACCGAGACACCTCTACAGTCAATAACCAATAGCGGGACCTGGATGCCCATATTGATTCCTACATATTCTACGAAGATCTTTATCGGTCGAACCTCTATGTCAAGGATTCAATTAATCCCGTATGATGTTCCCTTTGTTTTTCGGGCCCGAGATTCGATCGTCGGTATCTCCATACCTAGTTCAACCTCGTTACCGGCAAGTCTCTTTACTCGTTCCGTAATACAAGATCCCATGGCTAACACTTAGTCACATTGATTGCAAGGCTTGTTGTGATGTTGCATTACCGAGTGGGCCCTGAGATACCTCTCCGTCACACGGAGTAACAAATCCCAGTCTTGATCCATGCCAACTCAACAGACACCCTCGGAGATACCTGTAGAGCACCTTTATAGTCACCCAGTTACATTGCGACGTTTGATACACACAAGGCACTCCTCCGGTATCCGTGAGTTGCATGATCTCATGGTCATAGGAACATATACTTGACATGCAGAAAACAGTAGCAATAAACTGACACGATCATATGCTACGTTTGTAGTTTGGGTCTTGTCCATCACATCATTCTCCTAATGATGTGATCCCGTTATCAAATGACATCACATGTGAATGGCTAGGAAACCTTGACCATCTTTGATCAACGAGCTAGTTCACTAGAGGCATACTAGGGACAAAGTGTTGTCTATTTACCCACACATGTAATGTGTTTCCAATTAATACAATTATAGCATGGACAATAAACGATTATCATGAACAAGGAAATATAATAATAAACACTTTATTTATTCCCTCTAGGGCATATTTCCAACAGTCTCCCACTTGCACTAGAGTCAATAATCTAGCTCACATCACTATGTGATTTACATTGTAATGAATCGAACACCCATGCAGTTCTGGTGTTGATCATGTTTAGCCCTTGAAAGAGGTTTAGTCAACGGGTCTGCAACATACAGATCCGTGTGCACTCTGCAAATACTTATGTCCTTATCCTCGATGTAATCGCGGATGGAGTTGAAGCGTCGCTTTATGTGTCTGGTCCTCTTGTGAAACTTTGGTTCCTTGGCCAGAGCAATGGCACCAGTGTTGTCACAGAACAGGTTCATTGGATTCATTGCACTGGGAACTACTCCAAGATCTGTCATGAACTGCTTCATCCAAACACCTTCCTTTGCCACCTCCGAGGCTGCGATGTATTCCGCTTCGCACGTAGAATCAGCTACCACGCTTTGCTTGGAACTGCACCAGCTTACCGCTCCCCCGTTAAGAATAAATACGTATCCGGTTTCCGACTTCGAGTCGTCCGGATCAGTGTCAAAGCTTGCATTGATGTAACCCTTTACGACGAGCTCTTCATCACCCCCATAAACGAGAAACATTTCCTTAGTCCTTTTCAGGTACTTAAGGATATTCTTGACCGCTTGCCAGTGCTCCATTCCAGGATCACTTTGAAACCTTCCGACCATACTTATGGCAAGGCTGACATCGGGTCTTGTGCACAGCACTGCATACATGATAGAGCCTATGGCTGAAGCATAGGGGATGACACTCATCTTTTCTTTATCTTCTGCAGTCACTGGGCATTGAGTCTTGCTCGACTTCACACCTTGTAACGTAGGCAAGAACCCCTTCTTGGACTGATCCATTTTGAACTTCTTCAAAACTTTATCAAGGTATGTGCTTCGTGAAAGTGCTATCAAGCGTCTCGATCTATCTCTATAGATCTTAATGCCTAATATGAAAGCAGCTTCTCCTAGGTCCTTCATTGAAAAACTTTGTCAGCATTCTCTGGATCGACAAAACCTTCTGGTTTCATCATATACAACTCTTCCTGAAGGAAACCGTTGAGGAACGCTATTTTGACATCCATCTGCCAAATTTCATAGTCGAAATATGCAGCTATTGCTAACATGATTCTGATAGACTTAAGCATCGCTACAGGTGACAAGGTCTCATCGTAGTCAACTCCTTGAACTTGTGAAAAACCCTTTACCACAAGTCGAGCTTTATAGACAGTGATATTATCGTCCGCGTTTGTCTTCTTAAAGATCCATTTGTTCTGAATGGCCTTTCGCCCTTCAGGTAATACTTCCAAAGTCCATACTTTGTTTTCATACATCGATCCCATCTCGGATTTCATGGCTTCTAACCATTTCTCGGAATCAGGGCCCATCATCGTTCCTCCATAGCTCGTAGGTTCATTGTTGTCCAACAACATGACCTCCAAGACAGGGTTGCCCTACCACTCAGGAGCAGTACGTGCCCTTGTCGACCTATAAGGTTCAATAGTAACTTGATCTGAAGCTTCATGATCATCATCATTAACTTCCTCTTCAACTGTCGTAGGTTCCACATAAACATCTTTCTGTGTTGTGCTACTCTCTGGTTGAAGTAAAGGTTTAATAACCTCATCAAGTTCTATTTTCCTCCCACTCAATTCTTTCGAGAGAAACTCTTTCTCAAGAAATGTTCCGTTTTTAGCGGCAAACACTTTGTCTTTGGATCTGAGATAGAAGGCAAACCCAACTGTCTCTTTTGGGTATCCTATGAAGACGCATTTCTCCACTTTGGGTTCCAGCTTTTCAGGCTGAAGCTTTTTGACATAAGCATTACATCCCCAAACTTTAAGAAACGACAACTTTGGCTTCTTGCCAAACCACAGTTCATATGGCATCATCTCAACGGATTTTGATGGCGCCCTATTTAAAGAGAATGCAGCTGTCTCTAATGCATAACCCCAAAACGATAGTGGCAAATCGACAAGAGACATCATAGAACGCACCATATCTAATAAGGTTCGATTACGACGTTCGGACACACCATTACGTTGTGGTGTTCCACGTGGTGTCAATTGTGAAACAATTCCACATTGTCTTAAGTGACTGCCAAACTCATAACTCAGATATTCTCCTCCTTGATCTGATCGCAGGAATTTAATCTTCTTGTTTCGATGATTCTCAACTTCACTCTGAAATTGCTTGAACTTTTCAAATGTTTCAGACTTGTGTTTCATTAAGTAAATATACCCATATCTACTTAAGTCATCACCGAAGGTGATAAAATAACGATATCCACCGTGCACCGCAACATTCATTGGACCGCGCACATCAGTATGTATGATTTCCAACAAGTCACTTGCCCGTTCCATTGTTCCAGAGAACGACGTTTTAGTCATCTTGCCCATGAGGCATGGTTCACATGTGTCAAGTAATTCAAAATCAAGTGACTCCAAAGGTCCATCAGCATGAAGCTTCTTTATGCGTTTTACACCAATATGACCTAAACGATAGTGCCACAAGAAAGTGGTATTATCACTATCAACTCTACATCTTTTGGCATCAATGTTATGAACCTGTGTATCATCACTATCAAGATTCAATATGAATAAACCCTTCACACTGGGTGCATGACCACAAAAGATATTACTCATATAAATAGAACAACCATTATTCTATGATTTAAATGAGTAACCGTCTCGCAATAAACAAGATCCAGATATAATGTTCATGCTTAATGCATGCACTAAGTAACAATTATTCAAGTTCATCACTAATCCGATGGTAATCGAAGAGAGAGCGTGCCGACGGTGATCACATCAACCTTGGAACCATTTCCCACGCGCATCGTCACTTTGTCCTTTGCCAGCCTTCGTCTATTCTGTAGTTCCTGTTTGAGTTGCAAATGTGAGCAATAGAACCGGTATCAAATACCTAGGCACTAAAATGAGAGCTAGTAACGTACACTTCAATAACATGTATATCATATATACCTTGTTTGCTGTTGGTCGCCTTCTTGTCAGCTAGATACTTGGGACAGTTCTGCTTCCGGTGACCAGTTCCCTTGCAATGAAAGCACTCAGTTTCTGGCTTGGGTCCAGCCTTGGGTTTGTTCACGAGAGGGGCAACTGCTTTGCCACTCTTCTTGGAGTTACCCTTCTTGCCCTTGCCATTCTTCTTGAAACTAGTGGTTTTATTGACCATCAACACTTGATGTTCTTTCTGGATTTCAGACTCATCGACTTTTAGCATCGCAAACAGCTCGGAGACTGACTTGTTCATCCCGTGCATGTTATAGTTCAGCACGAAGCTCTTGTTGCTTGGTGGCAATGATTGAAGAACTCTATCAGTGATCGCCTCTGGCGGAAGGGGCATCCCTAACTCTGCCAGACGAGTTGAATACCCAGACATTCTAAGTATATGTTCACTGATAGACCCCTTCTCCTCCATTTTGCAAGTGTAGAAACTATCGGAGGTCTCATACCTCTCGATCCGTGCATTCTTCTTAAAGATAAACTCTAACTCCTGGAACATCTCATATGCTCCATGACATTCAAAACGCCTTTAATGTCCCGGTTCTAAGCCATACAATATTGCACACTGAACTATTGAGTAATCTTCCGAACGTGCCTCCCAAGCGTTCTTAACGTCTTTGGATGACAAGTCTGCGGGTTGGTTACCAAGCGGTGCATCAAGGACATATGCCTTCTGAGAAGCTGTGAGGATAATCCTCAGATTATGGGCCCAGTCCACAAAGTTACTTCCATCATCTTTCAACTTAGCTTTCTCTAGGAATGCATTAAAATTCAGGGGTGCTACTACGTGAGCCATTGATCTACAACATAAATATGCAAAGGTTACTAAGACTATTGTTCAAGATAATGAGATTAGTTAATCAAATTACTAAAGCTCCCACTCAAATTGACATCCCTCAGGTCATCTAAGTGACACATGAACCATATTCACCAACTCAAGTCCGATCATCACGTGAGTTAAGGTGGTTTCAATGGTAAACATCATCATGCTGATCATATCTACTATATGACTCATGCTCGACCTTTCGGTCTCTTGTGTTCCGAGGCCATGTATGTACATGCTAGGCTCGTCAAGTTTAACCCGAGTGTTCTGCATGTGCAACACTAGCTTATACCCGTTGTATGTGAACGTAGAGTCTATCACACCCGATCATCACGTGGTGTCTCGACACAACAAACTTTCGCAACAGTGCACACTCGAGGAGAACACAGTTCATCTTGAAATTAAAGTGAGGGATCACCTTATAATGCTACCGTTGTCCTAAGCAAAACAAGGTGCATAAAAGGATTAACATCACATGCAAATCATAAGTGACATGATATGGCCATGAACTTGTGCTTTTGATCTCCATCTTGAAAGCACCGGCATGATCTCCATCGTCACCAGCATAACACTATCATCTTCATCATCATGATCTCCATCATTGTGTCGCCATCAGGGTTGTCGCACCCACCATGCTCATACTACTATTGCTACCGTTTAGTGCTAAAGTAAAGCATTACATAGCGCTTAATGATTGAAACGCAGGTCATACAATAATTAAAGATAACCGTATGGCTCCTGCCGGTTGTCGTACTTATAGAAATGCTAGTCGTGATATTCTATACAAAAACATGATCATCTCATACATCACATATATCACATCATGAAATTGGCCATATCACATCACAACATACCCTGCAAAAACAAGTTAGACGTCCTCTAATTGTTGTTGCATGTTTTACGTGGCTGCTATGGGTATCTAGCAAGAACGATTCTTACCTACGCAAAAACCACAATGGTGATATGAAGATTGCTTTTCAACCTTCTACAAGGACCGCCTTAATCAAATCCGATCCAACTAAAGCAGGAGAGACAGACACCCGACAGCCATCTTTATACGACGAAGTCACATGTCAGTCGATGGAACACGGTCTCTCGTAAGCATACAAGTAAAGTCGGTCCAAGCCACTTCATCCCACAATACCGCTGAACCAAGAAAAGACTAAGGAAGGAAGCAATCTGAATATCAACACCCACAAAATCTTTGTGTTCTACTCAAGATCTCATCTACGCATAGACCTAGCTCATGATGCCACTGATGGGGAACGTTGCATGGGAAACAAAAAAATTCCTACACTTCACCAAGATCAATCTAGGAGATGAGCATCTATGAGAGGAGAGATTGGATCTACGTACCCTTGTAGATCGCTAAGCGGAAGCATTAAAGAACACGGTTGATGTAGTGGTACATCTCCGCGATCCAAATCGCAAGCCGTCCCACGAACTCCCGATCAAGTACCGAACGAACGGCACCTCCGCGTTGAGCACACATGCAGCTCGATGAAGATATCCGCCTTATTGATCCAGAAATAGGGAGTGGAGAGGTAGACGAGTTCTCAGGCAGCGCGACGGCATTGTGGTGATGGTGGTGCAGCAATTCCAGCAAGGGTTCACCTAAGCACCGCTGAAAACCGATCTAGAGGAGAAAATGATCTAGAGGAAGAAGAGGGAAGCACGTGGCAATTAGGGTTAGGGCTGCCCTAAAAATCCTCTAGTATATATAGGAGGGAGAGGAGAGGAGGCAGTCTTTCCCCTCCTACAAGGAGGGCTTCGTCCGAAGGCAATAGGGGAGGAGTCCACCTCCCACAAGGGAGGTGGACTCCTAGTAGGACTCCTTTCCCTACTTGGCCCCTACTCTTCCTCCTTTCCTATGTGCATAGGGCCTTTTGGGCTGGCTTTCCCAGCCCACCAGGGGCTGGTGCGCCACCTCTAAGGCCCATGTCGCCCCTTGGGGTATGTGGGCCCCACTTGGTGGTCCCCGGAACCCATTCATCACTCCCGGTACACTGCCGGAAATGCCCGAAACTTTTCCGGAGTTCAAACATCATCTTCCTATATATCAATATTTACCTCCGGACTATTCCAGAGCTCCTCGTGACGTCCGGGATCTCATTCGGGACTCCGAAAAACCTTCGGTCACCACCATACATAACTCTATACTACCGAAACGTCACCGAACCTTAAGTGTGCAGACCCTGCGGGTTCGAGAACTATGTAGACATGACCGAGACACCTCTACGGTCAATAACCAATAGTGGGACCTGGATGCCCATATTGATTCCAACATATTCTACGAAGATCTTTATCGGTCGAACCTCTATGTCAAGGATTCAGTTAAACCCATAAGATGTTCCCTTTGTTCTTCACTATGTTAGTTGCCCGAGATTCGATCGTCGGTATCTCCATACCTAGTTCAACCTCGTTACCGGCAAGTCTCTTTACTCGTTTCCGTAATATAAGATCCTGTGACTAACACTTAGTCACATTGCTTGCAAGGCTTGTTGTGATGTTGTATTACCGAGTGGGCCCTGAGATACGTCTCCGTCACACGGAGTAACAAATCCCAGTGTTGATCCATGCCAACCCAACAGACAACCTCGGGGATACCTGTAGAGTACCTTTATAGTCACCCAATTACGTTGCGACGTTTGATACACACAAGGCACTCCTCCGGTGTCTGTGAGTTGCATGATCTCATGGTCATAGGATCATATACTTGACATGCAAAAAACTGTAGCAATAAACAGACACGGTCATATGCTTCGTTTATAGTTTGGGTCTTGTCCATCACATCATTCTCCTAATGATGTGATTGTTGGAAATATGCCCTAGAGGCAATATATAAAGTGTTTATTATTATATTTCCTTGTTCATGATAATCGTTTATTATCCATGCTATAACTGTAGTGATAGGAAACACATTGCATGTGTGGATAAATAGACAAACACTATGTCCCTAGTATGCCTCTAGTGAACTAGCTCGTTGATCAAAGATGGTCAGGGTTTCCTAGCCATTGACATGTGATGTCATTTGATAATGGGATCACATCATTAGGAGACTGATGTGATGGACAAGACCCAAACTACAAACGTAGCATATGATCATGTCAGTTTATTGCTACTGTTTTCTGCATGTCAAAGTATATGTTCCTATGACCATGAGATCATGCAACTCACGGATATCGAAGGAGTGCCTTGTGTGTATCAAACGTCGCAACGTAACTGGGTGACTATAAAGGTGCTCTACAGGTATCTCCGATGGTGTCTATTGAGTTGGCATGGATCGAGACTGGGATTTGTTACTCCGTGTGACGGAGAGGTATCTCGGGGCCCACTCGGTAATGCAACATCACAATAAGCCTTGCAAGCAATGTGACTAATTGTTAGTTGCGGGATCTTGCATTACGAAACGAGTAAAGAGACTTGCTGGTAACGAGATTGAACTAGGTATAGAGATACCGACGATCGAATCTCGGGCAAGTAACATGCCGAAGAACAAAGGGAACGTTATACGGGATTAACTGAATCCTTGACATAGAGGTTCAACCGATAAGATCTTCATAGAATATGTAGGAACCAATGTGGACATCCAGGTCCCGCCATTGGTTATTGGCCGTAGAGGTGTCTCGGTCATGTCTACATAGTTCTCGAACCCGCAGGGTCTGCACACTTAAGGTTCGGTGACGTTTCGGTAGTATAGAGTTATGTATGGTGGTGACCGAAGGTTGTTTGGAGTCCCGGATGAGATCCCGGACGTCACGAGGAGCTCCGGAATGGTCCGGAGGTAAAGATTCATATATAGGATGTCCCAGTTTGGTCGCCGGAAAAGTCTCGGGCTCATCGGTAGTGTACAGGGAGTATCGGTAGTGTACCGGGAGTGCCGGTAGTGTACCGGGGGACCTCCGGGAGGGGTATTTCGACCCCAAGAGGTCCATGGGCTGTGGGAGAATAATAACCAGCCCTTAGTGGGCTGTGAAAACAGCCACAAAGGCCCATGGCGCAGGAGAGAAAGTCCTAAAGCAAAAAGTGGAAAATCAGCCAATAGGAGGCAATCCTACTCCAACTAGGATTGGAGGTGAAGTAGGATTGCTCCCACCTCCTATTTCGGCCGACCCAAAGGCCTTGGCTGCCTCTCCTCTCCTCTCCTCCTATATATACTAGTGGATTGGGTGGTTTTTGGACAGAATTTCCGGCCACGTGCTACCCGTTCCACCGGTGCATAGTTTCTCCTCTAGATCGTAGTTCCGCAGTGCTTAGGCGAAGCCCTGCCGGAATTGCTCCACCACCATCACCGGCGCGCCGTCACGCTGCCGGTGAACTCTCTCTCCTCTCCACCCCTCTTGCTGGATCAAGACGGTGGAGATCGTCATCAAGCTGCACGTGTGCTGAACGCGGAGGTGCCGTCCGTTCGGTACTAGATCGGAAGGATCGTGATCAAGGCCACGAGACGTTCGTGATTGGATCGTGGGACGGATCGTGACGAGATCGTGGGATGGTTCGTGATTGGTTCGCGGGACGGTTCGTGATTGGATCGCGGGACGCTCGGCGATTTGGATCGCGAAGAAGTTCGACTACACCAACCGCGTTTCTTAACGCTTCCCGCTTAGCGATCTACAAGGGTACGTAGATCCACTCTCCCTCTCGTAGATGCTCATCACCATGGATAGGTTTGCGTGTGCATAGGAAATGTTTTGTTTCCTATGCGACGTTCCCCAACAGTGGCATCATGAGCTAGGTTGATGGTTCGATGAGATCTCGAGTAGAACACAAAAGGTTTGTGGGCGTTGATGCTTAGATTTCTTCCTCCCTTGGTTGGATATTGGTTCAGCGGGATTGTGAGATGAAGCGGCCCGGACCAACATTACTCGTACGCTTACGAGAGACCGGTTCCCTCGACGCAACTTGTTGCTTAGATGGCTTGCGGGTGACAGTTTCTCTCACTTTAGTTGGATCGGATCCGACAAAGGCAGTCCTCGAGAAGGTTGAAAAGAAATCTATGTATCACCGTTGTGGTTTATACGTAGGTGAGAATCGTTGTTGCTAGATACCCGTAGCAGCCACGTAAAACATGCAACAACAATTAGAGGACATCTAACTTGTTTTTACAGGGTATGTTGTGATATGATATGGCCAATTACATGATGAGATATATGTGATGTATGAGATGATCATGTGATGTATAGATTATCACGACTTGCATGTCGGTGATTACGGCAACCGGCAGGAGCCATAGGGTTGTCTTTAATTATTGTATGACCTGCGTGTCAATCATTAAGCGCTATGTAATGCTTTACTTTATCGCGACGGTAGCAATAGTAGTAGAAGCATGCAGGGCGTGACAACCCCGATGGCGACACGTTGATGGAGATCAAGATGATGGAGATCATGGTGTCATGCCGGTGACGATGGAGATCATGCCGGTGTTTCGAAGATGGAGATCTTAAACACAAGTTGATAGCCATATCATGTCACTTATGAATTGCATGAGATGTTAATCCTTTTATGCACCTTGTTTTGCTTAGTACGACGGTAGCATTATAAGGTGATCCCTCACTTAAATTTCAAGATGAACTGTGTTCTCCCCGAGTGTGCACCGTTGCGAAAGTTCGTCGTGTCGAGACACCACGTGATGATCGGGTGTGATAGACTCTACGTTCACAAACAACAGGTGCAAGCCAGATTTGCACGTGCAGAACACTCGGGTTAAACTTGACGAGCCTAGCATGTACAGACATGGCCTCGGAACACAAGAGACCAAAAGGTCGAACATGAGTCATATAGTAGATATGATCAACATAATGATGTTAACCATTGAAGCTACCTTAACTCACGTGATGATAGAACTTGAGTTGGTGAATTTGGATCATGTGACACTCAGATGACCTGAGGGATGTCAATTTGAGTGGGAGCTTTAGTAATTTGATTAACTAAACTCATTATCTTGAACAATAGTCTAAGTAACCTTTGCATATTTATGTTGTAGATCAATGGCTCGCGCAGTAGCACCCCTGAATTTTAATGCGTTCCTAGAGAAAGCTAAATTGAAAGATGATGGAAGTAACTTTGTTGACTGGGCCCATAATCTGAAGATTATCCTCACGGCTTCCCAGAAGTCATATGTCCTTGATGCACCGCTTGGTGACTAGCCAGAAGACATGACCTCCGAAGACGTTAAGAACGCTTGGGAGGCTCGTGCTGGAGACTACTCAATAGTTCAGTGTGCAATATTGTATGGCTTAGAACCGGGACTTCAAAGACGTTTTGAACGTCATGGAGCATATGAGATGTTCCAGGAGTTGAAGTTTATCTTTCAGAAGAATGCCCGGATCGAGAGGTATGAGACCTCCGATAAATTCTATGCTTGCAAGATGGAGGAGAACGGGTCTATTAGTGAGCACATACTCAGAATGTCTGGGTACTCAAACCGTCTAGCGGAGTTGGGAATTACCCTTCCACCGGAGGCAATCACTGATAGAGTTCTTCAATCGCTGCCACCTAGTTACAAGAGCTTTGTGATGAACTATAACATGCACGGGATGAACAAGTCAGTCGCCGAGCTGTTTGCGATGCTGAAAGTCGCTGAGTCTGAAATCCAGAAAGAACATCAAGTGTTGATGGTCAATAAAACCACTAGTTTCAATAAAAACGGCAAAGCCAAAGGCAAGAAGGGTAAAACCAAGAAGGATGGCAAAGCAGTTGCTACTCCTACAAAGAAGCCTAAGCATGGACCTAAGCCAAAAACTGAGTGCTTTCATTGCAAAGGAACTGGTCACTAGAAGCGGAACTGCCCCAAGTACCTGGCTGGCAAGAAGGCGGCCAACGACAAACAAGGTATATATGATATACATGTTATTGATGTGTACCTTACTAGTTCTCGTAGTAGTGCCTGGGTATTTGATACCTGTTCGGTTGCTCACATTTGCAACTCAAAACAGGAACTACGGAATAAACGAAGACTGGCAAAGGACGAAGTGACGATGCGCGTGGGAAATGGTTCCAAGGTTGATGTGATCGCCGTCGGCACGCTCTCTCTTCGATTACCATCAGGATTAGTGATGAACCTAAATAATTGTTATTTAGTGCCTGCGTTAAGCATGAACATTATATGTGGATCTTGTTTATTGCGAGACGGTTACTCATTTAAATCAGAGAATAAAGGTTGTTCTATTTATATGAGTAATATCTTTTATGGTCATGCACCCAATGTTAGGGGTTTATTCATATTGAATCTTGATAGTGATGACACACATGTTCATAACATTGATGCCAAAAGATGTAGAGTAGTTAATGATAGTACCACTTTCTTGTGGCACTGCCGTTTAGGTCATATTGGTGTAAAACGCATGAGGAAGCTCCATGCTGATGGACTTTTGGAGTCACTTGATTTTGAATCACTTGACACATGTGAACCATGCCTTATGGGCAAGATGACCAAAATGCCGTTCTCTGGAACAATGGAACGGGCGAGTGACTTATTGGAAATCATACATACTAATGTGTGCGGTCCAATGAATGTCGAAGCGCGCGGTGGTTATCGTTATTTTCTCACCTTCACTGATGACTTGAGTAGATATGGGTATATTTACTTGATGAAGCACAAGTCTGAAACATTTGAAAAGTTCAAGCAATTTTAGAGTGAAGTTGAGAATCATCGTAACAAGAAGATTAAATTTCTTCGATCTGATCGAGGAGGTGAATATCTGAGTTATGAGTTTGGCAATCACTTAAGACAGTGTGGAATTGTTTCACAGTTGACACCGCCCGGAACACCACAGCGTAATGGTGTGTCTGAACGTCGTAATCGGACCTTATTGGATATGGTGCGTTCTATGATGTCTCTTGCCGATTTGCCACTATCGTTTTGGGGTTATGCATTAGAGACAGCTGCATTCACTTTAAATAGGGCACCATCAAAATCCGTTGAGACGACGCCATATGAACTGTGGTTTGGCAAAAAGCCAAAGTTGTCGTTTCTTAAAGTTTGGGGATGTGATGCTTATGTCAAAAAGCTTCAGCCTGAAAAGCTGGAACCCAAAGCGGAAAAGTGCGTCTTCATAGGATACCCGAAAGAGACAGTAGGGTATACCTTCTGTCTCAGATCCGAGGGCAAAGTGTTTGTCGCTAAGAACGGAACATTTCTTGAGAAAGAGTTTCTCTCGAAAGAATTGAGTGGGAGGAAAATAGAGCTTGATGAGGTTATTGAACCTTTACTTCAACCAGAGAGTAGCGCAGCACAGAAAGATGTTTCTGTGGAACCTACAACGGTAGAAGAGGAAGTTAATGATGATGATCATGAAGCTCCGGATCAAGCTGCTATTGAACCTCGTAGGTCGACAAGGACGCGTACTACTCCCGAGTGGTACGGCAACCCTGTCTTAGAGGTCATGTTGTTGGACAACAATGAACCTACGAGCTATGGAGGAGCAGTGATGGGCCCGGATTCCGAGAAATGGTTAGAGGCCATGCAATCTGAGATGGGATCCATGTATGAAAACAAAGTATGGACTTTGGAAGTACTACCTGAAGGGCGAAAGGCCATTCAGAACTAATGGATCTATAAGAAGAAGACGGACGCGGACGGTAATGTCACCGTCTATAAAGCTCGACTTGTGGCAAAGGGTTTTTCACAAGTTCAAGGAGTTGACTACGATGAGACTTTCTCACCCGTAGCGATGCTTAAGTCTATCAGAATCATGTTGGCAATAGCTGCTTATTTCGACTATGAAATTTGGCAGATGGACGTCAAAACGGCATTCCTCAATGGTTTCCTTGAGGAAGAGTTGTATATGATGCAACCCGAAGGTTTTGTCGATCCAGAGAATGCTGACAAAGTTTGCAAACTCCAGCGATCCATTTATGGACTGGTGCAAGCATCTCGGAGTTGGAATAAACGCTTTGATGAGGTGATCAAAGCGTTTGGGTTTATACAAGTTTATGGAGAAGCTTGTATTTACAAGAAAGTGAGTGGGAACTCTGTAGCGTTTCTAGTGTTATATGTGGATGACATATTGCTGATCGGAAACGATATAGAAATGCTGGAAAGCGTGAAGGAATATTTGAATAAGAATTTTTCAATGAAGGACCTAGGAGAAGCTGCTTTCATATTAGGCATTAAGATCTATAGAGATAGGTCGAGACGCTTAATAGCACTTTCACAGAGCACATACCTTGATAAAGTTTTGAAGAAGTTCAAAATGGAACAGGCCAAGAAGGGGTTCTTGCCTGTGTTGCAAGGTGTGAAGTTGAGTAAGACTCAATGCCCAGTGACTGCAGAAGATAAAGAAAAGATGAGCGTCATCCCCTATGCTTCAGCCATAGGCTCTATCATGTATGCAATGCTGTGCACAAGACCCGATGTCAGCCTTGCCATAAGTATGGCTGGAAGGTTTCAAAGTGATCCTGGAATGGAGCACTGGCAAGCGGTCAAGAATATCCTTAAGTACCTTAACAGGACTAAGGACATGTTTCTCGTTTATTGAGGTGATGAAGAGCTCGTCGTAAAGGGTTACGTCGATGCAAGCTTTGACACTGATCCGGACGATTCTAAATCGCAAACCGGATACGTATTTATTCTTAACGGGGGAGCGGTAAGCTGGTGCAGTTCCAAGCAAAGCGTGGTAGCTGATTCTACGTGCGAAGCGGAGTACATCGCAGCCTCGGAGGCAGCGAAGGAAGGTGTCTGGATGAAGCAGTTCATGACAGATCTTGGAGTAGTGCCTAGTGCACTGAATCCAATAAATCTGTTCTGTGACAACACTGGTGCCATTGCTCTAGCCAAGGAACCAAGGTTTCACAAGAGGACCAGACACATAAAGCGACGCTTCAACTCCATCCGGTTCTACATCGAGGAGCAGACACATAAATATTTGCAAAGTGCACACGGATCTCAATGTTGCAGACCCGTTGACTAAACCTCTTCCAAGGGCTAAACATGATCAACACCAGAACTGTATGGGTGTTCGATTCATTACCATGTAAATCACATAGTGATGTGAACTAGATTATTGACTCTAGTGCAAGTGGGAGACTGTTGGAAATATGCCCTAGAGGCAATATATAAAGTGTTTATTATTATATTTCCTTGTTCATGATAATCGTTTATTATCCATGCTATAACTGTAGTGATCGGAAACACATTGCATGTGTGGATACATAGACAAACACTATGTCCCTAGTATGCCTCTAGTGAACTAGCTCGTTGATCAAAGATGGTCAGGGTTTCCTAGCCATTGACATGTGATGTCATTTGATAACGGGATCACATCATTAGGAGACTGATGTGATGGACAAGACCCAAACTACAAATGTAGCATATGATCATGTCAGTTTATTGCTACTGTTTTCTGCATGTCAAAGTATATGTTCCTATGACCATGAGATCATGCAACTCACGGATATCGAAGGAGTGCCTTGTGTGTATCAAACGTCGCAATGTAACTGGGTGACTATAAAGGTGCTCTACAGGTATCTCCGATGGTGTCTATTGAGTTGGCATGGATCGAGACTGGGATTTGTTACTCCGTGTGACGGAGAGGTATCTCGGGGCCCACTCGGTAATGCAACATCACAATAAGCCTTGCAAGCAATGTGACTAATTGTTAGTTGCGGGATCTTGCATTACGGAACGAGTAAAGAGACTTGTCGGTAACGAGATTGAACTAGGTATAGAGATACCGACGATCGAATCTCGGGCAAGTAACATGCCGAAGAACAAAGGGAACGTTATACGGGATTAACTGAATCCTTGACATAGAGGTTCAACCGATAAGATCTTCGTAGAATATGTAGGAGCCAATGTGGACATCTAGGTCCCGCCATTGGTTATTGGCCGTAGAGGTGTCTCGGTCATGTCTACATAGTTCTCGAACCCGCAGGGTCTGTACACTTAAGGTTCGGTGACGTTTCGGTAGTATAGAGTTATGTATGGTGGTGACCGAAGGTTGTTCGGAGTCCCGGATGAGATCCCGGACGTCATGAGGAGCTCCGAAATGGTCCGGAGGTAAAGATTCATATATAGGATGTCCCAGTTTGGTCGCCGAAAAAGTTTCGGGCTCATCGGTAGTGTACCGGGAGTATCGGTAGTGTACCGGGAGTGCCGGTAGTGTACCGGGGGACCTCTGGCAGGGGTATTTAGACCCCAAGAGGTCCATGGGCTATGGGATAATAATAACCAGCCCTTAGTGGGCTGGGAAAACAGCCACAAAGGCCCATGGCGCAGGAGAGAAAGTCCTAAAGCAAAAAGTGGAAAATCAGCCAATAGGAGGCAATCCTACTCCAACTAGGATTGGAGGTGAAGTAGGATTGCTCCCACCTCCTATTTCGGCCAACCCAAAGGCCTTGGATGCCTCTCCTCTCCTCTCCTCCTATATATACTAGTGGATTGGGTGGTTTTTGGACAGAATTTCCGGCCACGTGCTACCCGTTCCACCGGTGCATAGTTTCTCCTCTAGATCGTAGTTCCGCAGTGCTTAGGCGAAGCCCTGCCGGAATTGCTCCACCACCATCACCGGAGTGCCGTCACGCTGCCGGTGAACTCTCTCTCCTCTCCATCCCTCTTGCTGGATCAAGACGGTGGAGATCGTCATCAAGCTGCACGTGTGCTGAACGCGGAGGTGCCATCCGTTCGGTACTAGATCGGAAGGATCGTGATCAAGGCCACGAGACGTTCGTGATTGGATCGTGGGACGGATCGTGACGAGATCGTGGGACGGTTCGTGATTGGTTCGCGGGACGGTTCGTGATTGGATCGCGGGACGCTCGGCGATTTGGATCGCGAAGAAGTTCGACTACACCAACCGCGTTTCTTAACGCTTCCCGCTTAGCGATCTACAAGGGTACGTAGATCCACTCTCCCTATCATAGATGCTCATCACCATGGATAGGTTTGCGTGTGCGTAGGAATTTTTTTGTTTCCCATGCGACGTTCCCTAACAGTGATCAACGAGCTAGTTCACTAGAGGCACACTAGGGACAAAGTGTTGTCTATATATCCACACATGCAATGTGTTTCCAATCAATACAATTATAGCATGGATTATAAACAATTATCATGAACAAGGAAATATAATAATAAACACTTTATTCATTGCGTCTAGGGCATATTTCCAACACAAGATCCTCACATAAGCGTTCCATCGCCCCCAACCCTAGATCATTAATCTCATCATCATCTAAGGGTTTAACCGCCGCTATATTTCGCAACATAGTCATAGCTCTCTCCGCCTCTAAGTCTAAAAGCTTATTAACAGAATTCACAATTTCTTTGCCACTATTCCATAACGACACTCCTAGCTTATTGGCATTAGATAAAATATCATCATCCGAAAAATGAAGAATAGAACAAGACGTGTTAACAGCCATACCTGTCGATGTCTTGATGTCACGAAGCTTGGCCGCCCGCATGGCATGGGCCGTGATCAAGTCATCCATGTATGGCTGGTCCTGGATACGGCAGCTCACCCGTCTGTTCCCAGACATCGGGTCTGGGATGCCCCGAACTCGATCACCTCCTCAATGGAGCGCCCTGCCAGCGAGGAGCCTCCTGCCCCCCCCCACGTCCGGCTGGGCTATCTGGGACACCGCCAGTCCCAGAGACCGCCAACCCCGGTATGCCGCTGTTGCACGCCGGAAGGGCTGGTGCGGTCGTGGATGCCAGTCGACCACCTATCGTCGATCCAACCCCGTTGGGTACCTGAGAGGAGCCGCCTGACGTGGAGCGCCGTGTCAGAGGGGAGCCACCTGCTCGCCGTCTAACATGGCTAACCGGCCGCGACTCGACGCCGTCACACAGATGCGGATGGCCGCTAGTCGCACCCAGCATCGCGCCACCCGTCGTAGACCTGACCACACCGGGTGTCGCAACCGCCATGCCACGCTCCTGCTGGTCGCCCGGCATTGTCGCACGTGCCACCTTAGGCACCGCACTGGCCGCCAGCAGACCAACAACCACCGGTGAGATCCTGCAAATGCCACATGCATCAATGGTGATTGGTGACACCATAGGGGCAGCAACATCATCCTCCGACACATCAGCCACCCCTATCAACCTCGACTCTCGAGCTGCAGTCAAAGGCGGAGAGTGTTGGAAATATGCCCTAGAGGCAATAATAAGGTGATTATTATTATATTTCCTTGTTCATGATAATTGTCTATTGTTCATGCTATAATTGTATTGACCGGAAACTGTAATACATGTGTGAATACATAGACCACAACATGTCCCTAGTGAGCCTCTAGTTGGCTAGCTCGTTGATCAATAGATGGTCACGGTTTCATGACCATGGACATTGGATGTCATTGATAACGGGATCACATCATTAGGAGAATGATCTGATGGACAAGACCCAATCCTAAGCATGGCACAAGATCGTGTAGTTCGTATGCTAGAGCTTTTCTAACATCAAGTATCGTTTCTTTAGACCATGAGATTATGCAACTCCCGGATACCGTAAGAATGCTTTGGGTGTATCAAACGTCACAACGTAATTGGGTGACTATAAAGGTGCACTATAGGTATCTCCGAAAGTATCTGTTGGGTTGGCACGAATCGAGACTGGGATTTGTCACTCCGTGTGACGGAGAGGTATCTTTGGGCCCACTCGGTAAGACATCATCATAATGAGCTCAATGTGACTAAGGAGTTAGCAATGGGATGATGTGTTACGGAACGAGTAAAGAGACTTGCCGGTAATGAGATTGAACAAGGTATAGGGATACCGACGATCGAATCTCGAGCAAGTAACATACCGATGGACAAAGGGAATTGTATACGGGATTAATTGACTCCCCGACATCATGGTTCATCCGATGAGATCATCGTGGAACATGTGGGAGCCAATATGGGTATCCATATCCCGCTATTGGTTATTGGCCGGAGAGGTGTCTCGGTCATGTCTGCATGCTTCCCGAACCCGTAGGGTCTACACACTTAAGGTTCGATGCCGCTAGGGTTATATGGGAATAGTGTACGTGGTTACCGAAGGTTGTTCGGAGTCCCAGATGACATCCCGGACATCACGAGGAGCTCTGGAATGGTCCGAAGGTAAATATTCATATAGAGGAAGTGAGGATTTGGTTGCAGAAAGTGTTTCGGGCGTCACCGGCAACGTATCGGGACCACCGGAAGGGTTCTGGGGGTCCACCGTGAGGGGCCACTGGCACCAGAGGCCTGTATGGGCCGAAAGTGGGAGGGAACCAGCCCCTGGGTGGTCTGGTGTGCCTACCACTAGTCCCAAGGCGCAGCAAAGGAGCAAGGGGGGCAAACCCTAGCGCAGATGGGCCCTAGGCCCACCTTAGGGCACCTCCCCCTCTCCCATCTCTTGGCCGTCGGCCACAAGGGCCATCTAGGGCTGGATGCCTCCCTAGGGTGGGAACCCTAGGGGGTGCGCCCCCCTTCCTCCTCCTCCTATAAATAGTGGAGGGTTTTGGGGCTGCTGACAACACAATTCTCTCTCTCTCCGTAGCCCTATCCCTCCTCCTCGTCGTCCTCCATAGCGCTTGGCGAAGCCCTGCCGGAGTACCACGCAGCTCCATCATCACCACGCCGTCGTGCTACCGGATCTCTCCCTCAACCTCTCCTTCCTCCTTGCTGGATCAAGGCGTAGGAGACGTTATCGGGCTGCACGTGTGTTGAACGCGGAGGCGCCGTTGTTCGATGCTTAGATCGGAATCCATCGTGATCTGAATTGCTGCGAGTACGACTCCACCAACCGCGTTCATAGTAACGCTTCCGCTTTGCGGTCTTCAAAGGTATGAAGATGCTCTACCCCTTTGCTCGTTGCTGGTTTCTCCATAGATTGATCTTGGTGACACGTAGGAATTTTTTTGAATTGTTACTATGTTCCCCAACAGAGAGCGACAACGCACCTCTCTAGGCGAGGACACCTCCCACCTCGGGATCAAAGGTGACGCCGGTTGTGAAAGAGAAGGTAGCTCGTGCTCATCCAGTTCCACCCTAGTACTCCAAAGCTTACTCGGGGCCGAGGATGATCCAAAAGAACCCAACTACAGCTGATGTGAATAGGAGGTACCATTAGATTGCTCACAGAACTTAGCTGACTCAGCCGTTTTAGCCACCGGCGCTATCCCCCTGTCCAAACCAGGGTTCGTAGGAGTTTCTTTCTGAGCATGTCCATCTCCGTCATTACCCTCATCAGTATCCATATCAACCTGTCTGGCCAAATCAAGGAACTCAGCATTCTCCTCGATCCCAATATCTAGCAGAAAGCTCTTGCCATCATAGGTCCACCTAACAGATTCTGGAATGTTCTCAACGCTAATGACGCTAACAAACAGGCGAGCAACTCCATTATAACGAGTAAAAGGCATATCCACCTTCTCAGTCTTACCAATTAGAGAGCCAAGACTCCAAGTGACCTTTACGTCATCAAGTGCCACCTGAGGTGCTCCCGCAAACTGAACCCAAAGTTGCGCTAGTGGGGTGCCCTCCGGTTCCTTCCGTGTCCATGGTTCAAACTCCAATACACATGAACCATTTGGAACCTTGCTAATCCCAAATGTCAGGAGTTGTCCAAGATCCTCCTTTGTTGGAAAATCCACCCGGAACGCGTGATCCTCGAGACTCACCGGGTTCCAGTGGAAACTGGAGGGTACCAGCTCATGCAAACGCTGCACCACCTGCTCAGTAGTCATGCTCCCATGGGTAACATGTACAATCCCAGTCCGAGAACTCTCCGGTACAGGTGCATGCGAAGAAGCACGTGAAGACTCAAAAAACATCAACTCTGGGCAGCAAACACCGTATATCGTCACAACTGGTTTAGGCCCTAAGAGAAACGGGCACTCCCCGTTATCATGTATCGGTTTCTGGCATAAGTCACATAGTTCAACCGTGCATTTAGCTGCAAAGTGTCCTGGCCCACCACACCGGTAGCACGACATCTTTTCTTTCTTATGAGCCCATTTAGTCAGCTTCTCCCCCTCGGATTTGTTGGAAGCTTTATCTGACGCAGCGTCCCGGACCGCACCCACCTTTGCCTTTGGCACCTTGACCTCGGTGAGAGCCTTGACGACCTCCGCCGCCTTCCCCGTAAGGACCTGAACAGCCTCCCCTGCACCCGCTGTGGGCGCACTCCGGTGAAAACACAATATCTTTGATTAGGCAAATTCGATGCATCCCTACGTCGTGTCCTTGACGAAGGTGGTGAATGGAAGCCCGACTTTGGGGGTGAAAAATCCTAAGAGTGGCCAATGGTTGGACTTGTCACCATCGACGCACGTGGAGTGTTTCCTTCTTGAAGGCTTAGCCTAGGAGTTATGTATTTTCAGTTTGTTTTCGTCCTTTACCATGGGGTTAGTGGTTGCTAGTGGAGTAACTATCGCGAGACACGTGACCTTCATTTTTGGTTTTCAAATCAAAATTCTTCTCTGCTGGGTTTTGTTTCTTGAATAATATATGGGTGTGTCGTCTTTTGATGCAGATGCTGAGGGTTATTCTTCTTTTAGAAGAAGAAGAAGAATTTGTGATCAATATCACTTTCGTGTTCCCTTTCGTTTTGAAATGTAAGACATTTTTTGACACTATGATAATGTCAAAAAATGTTTTGCATTTCGGGACAGAGGAAGTACGATTATGATTTGTGATCAATAACATTTTAATGTGATCTATTTTTCATTATACACTAGTGTAAAGCCATGTGCTATGCTTCGGGTGAGTTTATTTTTCAAATAATATAACATTTTCTATTTTTAACATAAATTTTGAAAGTTTAAATGTTGTTGAAGTACATAAACAAATTGTAATGTTAATTTACATTAATTTTCTAGCATAATTGGGAAATTTGAATGGCGAGATCTTTTACAAACTGAATTTTGTAACATGTTAGTCTAGCAATTTATCGTTCTTCCTTCTTTGTTCTTTTCTAATATATCTTTCATGAAGCGGCACCAATTCCATGGAGGGGCATGTATTTTTACGAAGAGATATCTTTTTCAACGAATATATATCTTTTCACTGTGGGACCTGCCTTTCCATGAGAAGACATTTTTCGCCGAGGGGTGTGTCTTTCTACTAAAGGACATGGCCGTTGGTTTCTCGCAAAAAAAATAAAAAAAACTACATGGCGTTGGTAAACCCAACTGCGAAGATCTACTTGATTGATTCTCGATGTAAACCAACAATCTTTCTTTTTTAAGTGACGTGGTTTATTGCATTAGGAACCCGGTTTTAAAATAAAGAGGGATTTCAACCGGTTATTGTTTAGGAAAATGGAACTTACTAAATACTCAGCGTGCAGATACAATGATGGGCGATCAATTGCTCGGCGCGAACTAGCAAAATCAAAATCTCAACATGTCTCATGCTATGGTGTTTGAAAACTTTTTGCATGTTGTGCAAGTTTATATTCTATTCTCTTAAGTCTCTGTTACGTTCTGTTTTCGCATGCTTGAAGGGACGGCTAGGCATGTGGCGTGGGGCGAACTATTGGATAAGGTCAAGCAGTCTGTTTCTAAGACCAAGGATTATCGAACCCATTTTGCATGTAACTTTAGGCTTTACAAACATACCATAGCTTCCACGTTCCACTATGCATACATTAATACTGTATAATAATTATTGGTTTTGTGTAATTTAACTATTCAAAGGAACACGTCATACTGGTCATCTTTTAGGCTGATGTGGCTGCACTTTTGGGCAACATATATATAAGTCCATGATACGTCTTTTAGCTAGCTATAACTTTGGATAACGTGTGACACCAAATACACCCGTATTCACATTTAAACTACTTTTTAGTGAAAGTAGCTATTTCATTTACCAAATTTGTTAAAATGTGTCGCAAAATAAATAAGCCTGGCTTGCCTAGAGGTGCGTATTATCCCACAAAGCAGATCATCACACATGTGATGTAGAATGATTCATCATTCATTTGATATGGTGATCGAGGCTAACTTATTTACATTGACTGTCTACTATTTTTCTTATGGAAACTAGTGGTATAGTATTGTTTGATCAGTCATTTTCTGAACTAAGAACCAAAAAATTTGACGTGTCACTAAGTGCATATATAGAATCAGGTATTCGGTACAAAAGCATGACTCGGGAAAATGTAAAACTCCCAACTCTTAACCCTGCCGTAATAGATCATGCATCACCTCACCAGTTTTGTGGTCTCAAGAAAAGTAACTTCTCCATAATTTCTTATGACTCTAAGGAAATAATGTACCAAAGATAAACATTGTAGTTAATATTTTCTTACACAAACATGAAAAAATACCATAAGTGACAATACATGCATTAGGACGATACATCAATGATACACCAAGTGGTATCATGTCTAGTTCCTATGAGGTTTAATGTTAGTACACAACCAACTTTGGTCAATGGTTTTCAACCTAATACTAAATCAACATAAAAGTAGAAAGTAAAATGGACTATCTATATTTTTTAGATATCCATTTTATTTCTTCAACCAAATTACCATCTCCTTTGTAAACTTCTCCATAGCCAATTTTGGCAATAAGATTGATACCACTGTTGAGTCTTCACTGTCTTGATTCTTGCACTTTGTATGATAGCTTATCAACTTTGAAGTGAAATCCCCTGCATGTGGCGTACCAGCAGCAACCAACTCAGCTTTCCTAAATTGTAGGGTATTGCCTCCAACCCACTTTGTATCACTAACCTCGTATGTTCTGTCCATGCAGAACGGTGACCATTCTCGCCATAATGCCATCAAATCTACCATTGACTTCACGCAATCCTTCGTGGTGTCCATCTTGACTTTGCGCATTAGCTCAACTATATGAGCCAACGGCTTTGTTGACAACTCCTCAACTGTGACCTCAACCAGAGAAGAGAAATGTGCATTTCCATAGTAACCACGTGGGATGACAATGCTTTCCTCATTAATGCTTCTGCCACGTGCATTTAGAGTAAACATGACACGTACTTTCCGACAAGATTCGTAGCCCAATGCCAATGTGCGACATCGCCACATGACGACAGTAATCAATTCGAATGTTGTTGTAGATTTGGAGAGATGTCCTCGGATATGGCTTCTTAAAATTTCTATCTCTTTTGGTCCAAAGAATAAATATTGCACTTCCATAGTTTCTGGTGGAGTTGATAACATCACATCATCTCCTCTGCAATCTAACCCAAGAAGAAATGGTTTATAAGCCGGGTAGACATGTGAGACAGAGGGTGGGACACGTGCTGTGAAAATATCTCTTTTCCACACGGGCAAAGTGGTCGGGATAAGTTCACCACATGCAAAATCATCTATAGATTTTATAAATTGGAGGATGCCAAAACCATCGTCAATACAATGACACATGTGAAGCCCAATAACGAATCCTCCACATTTGAGTTCTGTCACCTGCAAAACAAATGACATATATAAGGTTAAGTCATGGATGGTAGCATGATATCCCCATAAGATGTATAATTAGAAATTCTAGTAGTAATAGAATTAACTGAGTAAGGTAATTACACACTAACCGTATCCCCTTTTCTATATTAGTACACTTTCCATTTGTACTGGTGCTGATCATATTTGAGTGTCAAAAGGGATTTCTTTCTGTTATGTTTCATTTCCGCAAATAATATAAATATTAGATCCATCTAAGTTTATTATGAACTCCAGCATTTCTCTACAGAAAACAATCAGTACATATTTGCACCTCCCCTCACCTCTAATCAAAATTTGCCAGCTAACCCTGTACGTGAATCTTCGTAGGAGTATTAATTATTCATAGGTGTAGCTAAGCTCGGAAGAAAACCTCCCTAGCAACCTCTTTTTCTCCATGCTAAGTTGGAATTTCCTAGCAACCTTTTCACTTTCTCAAAACTTTTACCAGGTGAAAAAGACCCATAATGTGTGATACCCTAGACTCTCCCTTTTTCCTAGACCCACAACATCATCATACCAATAATAAGTTCATAGCAATTCAATATTTTACCGCCCATAAGCTATAGAATAGAATAGAAAATAATGCAAGGAAAAGTTAAGAAACGAAGTAGAGTTAAGAAAGATAGGCTACCTGCAGGAAGAGCAGAGGCTTGCCAATGACATCTCTCGTGTTGCCGGCATCGCCAAAGAACTCCTCGACGCACGGGTACGGCGGCACCAGCGGCTGCCCGAGGTCCTCCAGCCGCGCGTCCGCGGTCGCCTCCACGAACATCACCCCTTCCCCCGTGCAGTCCACCACCAGCTTGTTCCCGTCGGGGAGCTTCCTCAGGCGTCCGGCCATGGGGTAGTAGTACACCAGAGCCCCCGCCACGGCCGCCTTGATGCCCTTGGCCACTTTGCCCGGCGTGGCGCTCTCTCCCGGAGGGCTGCGGAAGAAGCCGACGATGGACTCGTAGAACCGCAGCGACCACTGGTCGTCGAGGTCGGAGAGGGCCTTGGTTTCGACGGGCGTCGGCCGCGCCGGGCGCACCAGCTCGGGCTCGCTCCGGCGCGCCGTGAAGGTCACCATGGCAATGAAATTGATTAGCTAGCACTTGAGAGTTGAGAGGAGTGCAAGTGTGCAAGGCTGGAAGGCGAGTCGTTGCTGCTGTTTGACATGAGCGATGGAGATACATGCTTATGTAGTGTAGCCACATTCACCAGGTGATGAAGTGGTGAAGTCATGGCGATGGCGATGGCGACGGCAACCGGTTCAAAGATGGCAGGATAAGAAAGAGTAGATCGGCGCGTACAGAGTTGAAGTGCCGTAACTCTTGGAACGAGAATCAAGTCGTGCCGGCCACTTGCAGGTGAAGTTGTTTGACTTGATTGGGTTCTCGTACGGGGCTCTCGAGAATCAAGTCGTGCCGGCGCGCGGCGATGCCTGCGTACACGACAACCAGCAACTTTGGTCCGTTCATCGCCGGCCACTGTCTTCTCATCGCTCGCCCGGTGATGTTGACCTAGGCATCCATCTTGTTTCGGCTCATCAAATCAAACTAAATAAGACTATAATAAGTGGATATTCGTTCCTGTGTTTAATTTCCGTTAGGGCAACATTTGTATCCATCCGGCGGATCGCACGCGAGCGATCTGTCATCATTTGCGTGTCTTTTTCAACATTTTGTTTTGCAACATCATGTGTGTTGGAAAATTACCTTTCGCAACAACACTCATTTACAGAAGAAAAAAACCGAAAAAACTTCAAATGTTTTTTTCTGCAACATCATATGTGTTTTAAAATTTTGTTATGCAACATCAATGTTACAAAAATAGTAAAGAAAATCGGCAAATCACATATGTTGCAAAAGGTTTCTGCAACATAAGCTTGGTTGCAAAAGATTCCGCAGCCCTTGTTGCAATGATGAGGATGGTGTTGGACAGTGGATAACTCTAGATATAACGACTGCCGAGCTAAAAGATCCGCTGGCCGACACGTAGCACAACCCTTTCTTTTATGTGTATTTTTGTCATATTTTCCTCGCATGCTTCATCAAAATGGAATTTTAAACGAAGATCATGTCTGAAAAAGAGGAAAAGATTCAGGATACAATACATTGGTAAACATGTGCGAGAATAAATGTAAGACCCGCTTGGATGAGGAGACTTGCCTAGAAAATAGAACATTTATAACAGTACCTACGATCCATATTACTTGCTAAATACATCAGTTTGAACGACAAGTAATATGGATCAGAGTGAGTACATCTTTTTGTGCCCGTAAAATAAACATCTTTTGGGAACGATTTATCATCCAATTGGTAACAAAAGTGCTAAACACACCGGGCTTTTACAGGAGGTTTATGGGCCCTTCATAATCCCCCCGCCCCCGCCCTCGCCCCCCTCAATTTCACCCGGGTGCCCCCTACCCCTATTCCAGTCGCCATTTGACAAATCAATTTCATCCTGTAAAATCACCGTAACCTTCCGTTGATGTAGCTTCATCGTTGATCGGTGCAAATTACTCAAGCTGGCCATCCAAGAAAGTTCATAGAAACCCCACATGTTTCAGTATACAAGGCCACCTTTTTTTTAATGTAAATTTAGCATCAATCAGACAAACAAAATCTGAGTTATATGTCATAAAAGATATACCATTGGATTTGTAAAACCGAAATCGAACATGGAACGGACATTTCATTAGTATTAATGGTCGGCCAGTACTTCTCTAGGCTAGCAAACACTAAGTGTCTTGGTTTACATTATTACACAAGTACAATTGGTGGTGCATGACAGGAAAGAACAGAAAACTCACAACACGCGGGGGGGGGGGGGGGGGGCGTTGAAAACTTGAAATAGAGGGCTCAAACATCGAGTGCGGCCGTGTTGGGAGTATGGTGGCGAATTCTGAGTACAAAAATACAACACGTGCAAATATCAACCCGCACAAACTTCGCACTCCATATTCAATTTCCCGACACTTGATGATAAATGGCGAATATTCCACGGCATATGCGTATGAGCTCTAGTTCCAAAATTTTCCGTTGTCTTTTTATGCTTTGGAGATTTGGAGAGGGAGAGTTTCAGCGAGACCAAAGTTCAACTCTTTAGATGACTTCATCTCCACTAGTTAGGAAGCCTTTACGGTCGATGTATTTGCAATTGCGTGTCGAAATTATGATAAAGCTTCCTGCTTTTGTAATGGGGAGTTCAAAACTGATGGATATTTTGTTAGTGAATGTCATTTTTCCAGAAACTTCTTGAGAATTCTCTCCTTCTAAATTTATATGAAAAAGGCTCCATCTAAATTTTTCTGGAAAAAAATTCCTGCTTCTGTTAAGCAATCAAGACAAGCTTCCCTCCTCGTAATTGATATCTTGATGATTCGTTGGAGCAGATGGGAAAACATCTAACATGCAAAAATTGGTGAGCTGCTTCTCACTTTCCTTTTGAAAGAGCATACCAGTAAATTTTTCAAAGAAAAACTATGAAGGTGCTACATGTCGCTTATAGGAAAACGAATAAACTAGCACTATTGGTGGCAATAGAACTTCTTGTTTTCCTTTTTAATTTTACATCCAAGGGTGACTTGCACATATACTAGTTTTCTTTCTTTCTATTTTTCACGTTTTAACGAAATTGCCAGACTATGCTCCTTTCATATAAATAATCATTTCGCATGGAAACATTAAAATTATGGCCAAAAGAGAGAATTTATACTCACAAGTCACAACTGTAAAATATGTAAGGAAGATAAATAATACTATGTATAATTGTTAACAAAAATAAGAAAATTATGATTCACAATACAACCATTGAGACAATATATATAAAGAGCATCACTGAGTTGGATGCTACCGATTTTCCTATTGGTGGCAATATGGATATAGACTAGCACTAGTGGTGGCAATGGAACTTCTTGTTTTTCTTTCTTCTTGTTTTGACATCCAGGATTGTACATATACTAGATTTTTTTTCATATTTTAACGAAATTACTAGGCCATGCACCTTGCATGTAAATAAATCATTTCACATGATACACTAAAGTTATGACCAAAAGAAAAACATATTTGCCAACTGTATATATGCAATGAAGATAAACACTATCATATATATAATTGTTAACAAAAATAAGAAAATCATAATTCACAATACAACCATTGAGACAATACAAATAAAGAGCATCACCGAGTTGGATGTTGCCTATTTTGTAATTATTTAATGGCAACACACAACTAACTTTGTTGGATATTTCGAGCAAGACACTAGGTGACCCTAAAAATAAAAGACCACATAAATATAACACGGTCTGACTTATTGTGTTCTTTCTTTTCTACTTCTTCAACCAAATTGCCATCTCCTCTCCAAACTTCATCATTGCAAGTTTAGGTAGTAAGATTGATACCGCGGTTGAGTCATCACCATCTTTATTCTTGCACTTGGTATGATAGCTAATCAACTTTGACGTGAAGTCACCAGCATGTGGTGTGCCAGCAGCAACTAGCTCGGCCTTCCCAAATTTCAATGCATTGCCTCCAACCCACTTTGTATCACTAACTTCATATGTTCTGTCCATACCGAAAGGTGAACACCCTCGCCACAATGCCATCAAATCAACCATTGACTTCATGCAATCCTTTGTGGTGCCTAACTTGACTTTGTGTATTAGCTCAAGTACATGGTCCAAGGGCTTTGTAACAAGCTCATCGACGGTGATCTCGACCATGGGAGAAAAATGTGCATTTCCATAGTAACCACATGGGACAACACTTTCACCATTAATGCTTCTCCCACGTGTATTTAAAGTAAACATGATACGCACTTTCTCATTAGATCCATAACCAAGTGCCAATGTGCGACACCGCCACATAACAGCCGTAAGCAACTCAAAAGTTGTGGTGGGTTTGGAAATGTGTTCTGGGAGGTGGCTCCTTAATGTTGCTATTTCTTTTGGCCCAAAAAATAAATATTGCACTTCCATGCTTTCTGGCGGAGTTGATAGCATCACGTCATCTCCCGTGCAGTCCAACCCCTGAATAACTGTTTTATATGCTGGGTAGACATGCTTGATGGAGGGTGGCACACGTGATGTGAAGATATCCCGTTTCCACACGGGCAAAGTGGTTGGGATGAGTTCACCACATGCAAAATCGGCTATGGATTTGATAAATTGGAGGATACCAAAACCATCAGCAATGCAATGGCACATGTGAAGCCCAATAACAAATCCTCCACATTTGAGTTGTGTCACCTGCAAAGCACAACACATAGGGTTAGATCATGAACGGTAACACATGCACTTTGGTAGGAACTAATTAAGATGGTCAGTTGAGTCACTATCTTCATATTTATATACTCATTATTATTATTAATAATAATAAAATGGCAACTTTGGAGTGTAAATATTTTTTTTCATTTGTATTTTGATGCTGACTGTCAAGACAAATATAATTTGGACACCGTTTCCTTACCTAAGTCATAGCATTGATGAATAAATATTGTATTCATTTTACTTGAAAACACCTTGTAATTAGAGTGATTATGATTGTAACTATATGCTACTAGTACGCAGCAAGAAAATAGAAAAACAAATACGGAGTACCTGGTTCTACCCAGCAAATTATAGAACATTCACAATTCATTTATGTGACGCAGTTCTCTTTCTTTCCCACTTTAGCACTTTTTTATTGGAATTTTCTTTAGAAAAATTTATATGTTAATAAGGCATCCAAAACCTCAAACTAATACTCCTCGCATACTAACGCCCGTAGCATAAACCACAGAAAGAACACAAGTGAAAACGAAACAAATAGTACAGTTAAGAAGCACTGGCTACCTGCAGGAAAAGCAGAGGCTTGGCAACCACATCCCTGGTGTCACCGGCGTCTCCCAGGAACTCCTCGACGCACGGGTACGGCGGCACCAGCGGCTGGCCCAGCTCCTCCAGCCGCACGTCCGCGGTCGCCTCCACGAACATCACCCCTTCCCCGGTGCAGTCCACCACCAGCTTGTTGCCGTCGGGGAGCTTCCGCAGACGGCCAGCCATGGGGTAGTAGTACACCAGAGCCGCCGCCACGGCCGCCTTGATGCCCTTGGCCACCTTGCCCTGCTTGACGGTTTCGCCCGGCGGGCCGCGGAAGAAGCCGACGATGGACTCGTAGAACCGCAGCGACCACTGGTCGTCGAGGTCGGAGAGGGCCTTCGTCTCGACGGGCGTCGGCCGCGCCGGACGCACCAGCTCGGGCTCGCTCCGTCGCGCAGTGAATGCCACCATGGCGACGAAACTGGTTTTTTTTGTGTGTGTGTGTGAGAGAGAGAGTGTGTGTGTATCGTAGTGAGGGCTCGTTGCAGTGGTTTGCCATGGCCGGCGTATGAGTCATACATATATAGGCACCTGGTGAGTAGTAGTAACATGCATGCCGATGGTGACTGGTTGTCTGGTTCAACCTGTCGTCAAGCGTACAACGCTGACAAAAACGCTGAGACAGTGGGTGGCAATGGCATGGCGCCAAGAACTAACTCGGTGTACAACGTTGAAGCTGTCAAGTGTATGTAACTCTTTGAACAGGTGAGCCCGCCGCTGGAGAATCGGTTCGTGCCGGCCGCGCATATTCTCACGCGACTTTGAGTCGTCCGTCGTCGGCGAGCGGGCGCGCGGTCTTCCCGGTCTCCCCTGGCTTGCTGCTGCGCAGGACTACGCCGCACGACGCCACCATGCATGGAAGCGTCTCAGCTACCGTGGTGGATTGGTGGTGCCTACGGTTTGCGGAATATATTGATCTTTGCCCTTGAAATTACACTAACATACATGCTCATACACTCACTCATTCTTTTGAAGTTAGGCACCGTCCTGTATATCCTTTTTCTGTAAGGCAACTCTAACTAATCCCTCCGTAATGGTTAGAGAAAGTGAAAAATTGCCGATCCCAAACCGGCTTTTGGTGAAGAAAAAAGAAAATATCCTCGGCCACGGCTCGCTTCCCATTTTTACTCAACCGCTTGGAGGATAAAATAATCTCCCCTCCGTTGCCTCGCCCACCCCACTCCCACGCGCATTTACGCCGACGTCATCCTTCACGCCTTCTCCGTCACCACCTTTTAGGAGCTCTTGGGCTGGCCCCTTGACCAGTTAAGAGCATCTTCAACGGCCACCCAACGCGCGGCATGCTAAAAATCAATTTGCAACGCCCTCATCGTCTGGTTTGACGCAGCGGGCAGCGCTGACTCCAGCATCCACGTTAAAATACAACGCGCGCGCGTAGCTCCAGCAGGCGTGTCAAAATGCAGCGCACGCTCGCGCAAACATTACGGTGCATAGATAAAAAAGATACAAAGATATTTTACATAGTTCAACTAGATAAACTACGGTGTAACTAGATAAATAACTACGGTGCAACTATATAAAATTAAACTACGGTGCAACTAGACAAACTACGGTGCAACTAGAACTACTCCGAGTCGTCCTCATCATCATCATCCTCATCCTCGATGGTGTTGTCCGAGGTATCGATCCATATGTCATGCCAATGTTCATCGTCGGTGGTGAAGATCGACTTCCCACCTGCTTCAACGATATCGTACTGCGATATGGCCAGTGCCTTCCGCCGACGTCGGTTCGCCCGCTCCGCGCAGCGCCTTGCCGTCCTGGCTCCTCAGTAGGCGCGCTCGTTGGCGACGTCCTCCGGGTGGCGCCGACGCCACTCCTCCATGGATCGCTCGTCCTCATCGGCGATGAGGAGGCGGCGCTGCCGCTGACTGTGCTCGGCACGGTCCTGGTCCGTGATAAGACGAGGCGGAGGGGCGACGGCCTGCGCCTGTTCGCGCGTGTAGACGTCACGGAAGTTCATCTGCAACGGAGGCCTCTCTAGGCGCCACACCGCCGCGTCGTACGCGCGGGCGGCCTCATGCGCGGTCTGGAACGTGTCGAGGCCGAGCCGGACGTCGCCGGACCGAATCTCGGCGTAGTACCAGTCGTTGGGGCGCTGGCGGACGCCATGGTAGCCCGAAGTTCCTCGGCTACGCGGTGGTGGCGGGGGGCTTGAGCGGCGAGGAAACGGTGAGAAAGCAGTGGAAGCAGCGAGAAGGCGGGGAAATGCGCGTGTGGCAGTGTGGAGGAACGCGTGGCGAGCGCCGCAATTTATAGGCGCACCGCAAGCAGTGCGTCAAATCTACCGCGCGACTGACAACTTTCTCTCTCTCGCGCGCAAACGTTTACCGCGCGTGCTTGTTTCCCGCCGCCGCTGGAGCACGCGAAAACTTCCTGCGCGCGCTAAATGGGCTTTTTACCCCACACGCGTCTTTTGGTGCGGCTGTTGGATATGCTCTAACAAGCCTGGCCCGTTCAGGAACTACCGAGACAATAAGAACCAGAGACGAGGCGACGGGAGAGGCATCCGGTGGATCATAGCAACGGTGGCTCGGCTCTTCTCCTACCTCCAGCTCTCTCCCTTCCTTGTTCCTTGTAATGGCTACTCTGTAATCGAACCCTCTATGTGCAGTGAGTAATCGAGAGATCCATAGTGTGCCCCTAACATCTGGTATTCAGAGCCAGTCCACCACCCTTCCATCCCCCAAAATTTCCCCAATTTTTCTTCCACACCAGATTCACCCGTTCCACCGGCGACGACGACATGCCCGCCATCTTACCACCGGAGTGGGAAGCCATGTTTGCGAAGGAGCAGTTGTTGTGGTATCTTGAAAGATTATGCGCTAAGGCGGATTGGATGAGCTTAGTGTTGGGTATTGCACCTGTGGGTGACCCTCCCGTGGTTATCTCACATGTTGATCTCGCGGCCTCAACCACGACGCACTCCTCGGCCACGACCTTCCCCAACTTCTCCTGCTCCAACACCAAGCCCTAGGAGGTCCTCGAGATCATCCACGATGCGCTCCCTGCTTGTGTCATGACGACGCACATCACCTATTCGACGGATGGCTTGAACCAAGTTGTTGCCATCAATAGCGTCAACAAGGTCATCACCGTCTGCCCCGACCTCGCCACCGACCTTAACACCACCACTGTTGTCTTCCCCGAGGTTGCCGTCATCCGAAACGACGGGGGGGGGGGGGGGCGAGAAGTTTCCTTTGCATGCGGTCACTGAGGAGGATGCCGTTCCTAGGGGGATCATCACCAATGTTTTCACCCAGCGAGTCTCTCCGGTGACATCTGTCATGTACGACGAAGCCTCCACAACCATGCGGCCCGAGCCCGTGGTCGACCTCAACGATAAGGAGGTCGAGCAGCCCTTCCCCGCGCCTACAACTTCATCGTCAACGGCCGCCTCATCCACCACCAAGGCCAAGGAAGTCCTTCGTGATGCGTCCTCTGACTGCATCGCCAGGGCTCCCATGACATGCTCGACATATTGTTTGAACCAGTTCATCAACACTCCTTCGCTTGCGTTCCCAACTACACCGAGGTCATTGCTTGCTGCAGCCTCAGGGGCGCCTGCCATGGAGAACGTGCACGTACTCACTCAAGCCCCTCCCATGGTTCCAGTCACCAATTCGATGCAGCTGTCCGTGGACCATGAACTCGAAGTGTCGAAGCCCACAATGCGTTCACGCTGCTGCCTCCCCGAGAGACCTATGTTGTCACTGATGGTAAGACCACTTCCCAAGCACAAGTGGATGCTGATATGGCCAAGGTCGTGTCTACTGTTTCTGGCAGACTATATTGTAGAGGGAAGGGAAATTCGACCGATTCCATGGCCATCGTTCCTAACCGGTGTGTCATACCAGGGGGGCCTTGTCCTTGCTACAGCCTAGGCCCTCATGGTGCACACTTGCAGCCTGTGTGTCCACCATATCAGGCACCATCTGATATTAGAGGCTTGACTGAATCAGAATTTAGCTATGTGTGTTCTTGGTCTCAGGATCTGGGTGATCAAAGAACATTTGCTGCTATACAGTTCAGTTCAGAAAATTACATAAGGTCAATGGTGTAGGAACTACCTTATGTGTGGTGGCCACCGGACCACCAATTCAGGATGGAGAAGAAATTGCAAGCATGGTTAGCTCCTACTCAGCAGGCTACTGTGGTTGTGCGTCTGTTTTAGAGCGTGAAGAACCCGGGTACTTGGAGTGCATCTGTTTCAGAGCGTGAAGAACTGTCAAGCCAATATGATCTTCAGTTAACATAGTTCAAGAAAACTCAGTAATCCCCAAATCGTGCACCATATAATGCAGAGGTACAAAGCACCAGGAGTCGTTTGCAAATCGCAATCATGCTCCGTTCATTGGATATCTTTGCAGGGTCCCGTCTGGCAGGGTTGGAAGGAATTTCTCGCCATAGAAAATTTGCTATATACATAGCTTCTCTGATTCCTTGTATGTCCACACCATGCCCATGGTTGTCGTTCGTTTACTTTCATGAAGGTGCGCAACTTAGGTACTCTCAATTTTCTGGTGCTTTCAATTTTCCAAGAGAATTCTGGAGTCAACAGATACTGCAAGTAATGAAGAACGTGAACGGGAGTGATGCTGAATGGAGGTTGTCTCATTCAACTAAGCTACTGTTCAAGTTCAGTCAAAAGTCTATCCAGCTGAAGCCACAATGGCCATTATTTTCATGCAATTGCCCGAGAATTGCAGGTCTTGAGCATGTCAATGAATTGAATTTTTTTGAAACAAGAGGAATTTAAGGGGACTGGAAGATGCAAGCCTGAACATTTATTTGTTGTGCCAAGAGCTAGAATTCAACTTGTTGTACTAATCAGTATGGAGTACTTCTGCTTCAAGTTTCGACTAGATTGGAAATTATGGGTCAGGCAACCTGCGCGAGAGGGAACATCAGAGGTCAAAACTAAGTCTGCTCTATACTTGGAGATACAATGGTTAGCTCTGATGGACATGCAGAATACAACATTACCATGGGTGGTCTTTCTGTATACTCGACGTAGCATGCTCAAATTACTACCTTCGTATGCAATGTGTGTTTCCCTAGTGACTAGTATTAAAGTGTGGGAACAATTTGGTTGTCAGTATCTTACGTCAGCACAGACTTATCATTTACTATCAGATTGCATATTTGAGCAGAGAATTCCTCAGGACTGGGAGTGGTTGTTCTATTCAAATCAGCCAACGCCCCTTGTTTATTTGAAAATTGTGAACTCCAGTCCAACCATCTTGTGTGTCCTCACTATACTTGTCGATGATTCAGTACATCACTTGGTCGTTCCTGTATGTTCAAGTATACAGGCTGGTGGCGATCAGATGCATCGGTATATGGTACATCAACTGGAAAGCGCGGAAATTATTATCAATTTTAGAACTATGAAACTACCTGTGCCCAGTACTGAAGCTTCAGAAACTTGTGAGTGTGAGCATCTTTTAGCAACCAAGGTTTATCATGAATTGTGGGATTGTTTTGAGGTTCGTTCTGGTACAACATATCCGAAATCGGATGAAGTCTATGCTTCTGTTAGCACCTTCGAATGGGGATCTTTTCAGAACTGGGAGTTGGAGATCTATTTCAATCAGCTACTGCCTCTTGCATATTTGTGAATTGCGGACTCCAACCAAGTCAGTATGTACATTGGTGCTAGCTATGTAGACGATTCAGTGCAGCAGTGGGTGATTCCCACCTGTGACACACAGATCGGTGATGCTCGGTGCAGGTGTTTCCTTTGTCCGCTCGTCTCTGCTATATGCATATGGGAGTTCGACATGGGCACCTACCAGATGATCATGTCTTGGGACCTCGAAGGACAGGCGGTGTTCCTGTTACTGGAATTGACTCGACGAGCGCAACTATGGGAAGAGTTCCTTGCCACGAGTGCAACCATGCCATTTTATGTTGCCGCTCTTATGTGCAAGTCTCAACTACAACAGCCAACAAGATGCTTGCCATGCCTTTCAATCCTGGTGATTGGACTTTATGTCACACACAATTTCTACATGACATCAGCTGGCATACAAGTAACTCTTCAGAAGGGAGGGGTGTGAGAGACGACACCGGCTTCCTTGCCAAAGTTCACATGGTTGCAACTACTACCTCAACCATGACCGTTTCTCCGAGCTCGTTCAAGTCCACCTCAACTATGTCTACTACCATGGCAATTCTGGCGTGATCAAGGACCTTCAAGCACCCTGGGATGCTGGCGAGCTCTTCATGACAGAGCTTGGGGGCAAGCCGCATTTCAAGAAGGGAGGGATGTTAGGAGCCCTTCTATCATCATGTACATGGGCTCGCCCCTTGGACCAGCTAACAGGCCTGGCCTGTTCAGGAACTACCGAGATGATAAGAACCAGAGACGAGGCGATGGGAGAGGCATCCAGTGGATCACGGCAACGGGCGGCTCGGCTCTTCTCCTACCTCAAGCTCTCTCCCTTCCTTGTTCCTTGTAATGGCTACTCCGTAATCGAATCCTCTATGTGTAGTGAGTAATCGAGAGATCCATAGTGTGTCCCTAACACCACCCGTCACCGCGGACCCCGCTCTGTAGGCTCTGCGCGGATCTTGACCATCTGGATTTGTGCCTCTCTAGCCCCGTTGTCATTGTGCGCGGCTGTCGTTGCCGCCGTCGGCGACTGGGCCATCGTCATGGATTGGTCGGGTAGTAGACCACACAACCCCAACAATGCCTTCCCGCCGCATGCAGGTATTGACTTTGCCTCTAGCCGCTCATATCTGAACCTTGATGGTTCGTCGACAAAGACACACTCATCCGTCGTCCGAACTCGTCACTGGCCCAACGGCTCATTGGCTTCCCATTGCCGGTCATAAAATGCGACGTCTATCCACGACAGGTGGTGAGCCAACAGAGAGAATCAACAATGAAGACATATAAAAAGTATTAATCCAACTTGTATAAGCAATTATGGAAGTTGGATATATTTTAAAGTGTCTAATTGTTCTTTTTATTTTGTTCTCGTAGGGAAGAATTGGTGAATTACGTACTCAAATGTATCAGAATGTCGTCGAATGAAATAAAGAAGCATTGAAATTTGACCGGAAATGAATGTAAATGAAAAATATTCTGTTTACCCCGTTATATATAGAGGATCGGCTAGATCCGTTCAAAACTTAGTGAAGTAAAAAGTGTTTACTCCGCCGGATCCTTCTTTATTTTTAGGAAATCAGTTAGAGTTGCCCTAAACACCTTCAAGAAACGGAGCTGACATATCTTGAAATTGATAAAATCACCATAAACCCCTCGGTGTTGATGGGAAGATCATCAACTTGAGGTTGAGGAGCCACCTCTACCTTCCAGCCAACTTTCCCTTCGAATTTTAGGCCCAGTTCTTTTGAGCAGATTATGGAGAATCTCAGTCCCGAAAATCCCGAGCAAAAAGAACTCGATTGAACTTCCAAAATCTCAACCGGATTCTGCAGAATCCTAGTGCAATCCCAAAATCCCAAAAAACCTGGTTTCTCCCACAATCTCAGGATTCTCGCAAGTCCCTTAAAAGAAAATTGTTCGGGTTAAAAGAATGCCCCTATTGCAGCAGGTTATTACGGCAAGAATGCCACTCCAAACTCGATTGTTCGCTGTTGCGCTCGACCTCGGGTTCCAGCGCCGCCGGCCCGGACCTCGCCTCCGCCCCGACCCATCCCTCTCCTCCGCCCCGCCCCGCCCCTCTCCTCCGCCCCGCCCCGCCCCTCTCCTCCGCTTCCGCGACTAGGGTTGGCTGCGCTGCCGCCGGCCAGGCCCTTCCCACCGTCGGTCCTCGTCACCGCCGCGGGCCAGGCCGTCACCGCCAATGCCGGTCAGTTTCCCTTAGCTTTGCCCCGCCCCGTTCCTCTGCTCCGCCCCGACCCGCCCCTCTCCTCCGCCCTGCCCCGCCCCTCTGCTCCGTTTCCGCGGCTAGGGTTGGCTGCGCCGCCGCCGGCCAGGACCTTCCTGCTCCACCTCGACGGCCTACCCATGTACCTCGATGGCCTCTTGTTGCTGCACCTCACATCTGGACAACTGCAGGGTAGTATAGACATTTCATAACACATCACTTTCCAGAAACTCAAACTACAATCTCCGAAAAGAACTCGACGACAGATTTTGGGAGAATTTTCCAAAATCTGGATTCTGTAGAATCCTGGGTGAAAAGAACTGGCCCTTAGTGTTGCACCGGGAGATGGGCATTTTTTTTTTTGAGGGGTGGGAGATGGGCAGATGGCCTTGGGCCCTTGAAAACGTGTACCTTTTTTTTAGAACAGAACGTGTAGGCCGGTAACTGCAAGCCCAAGAGCCTCGAGGCCCATGACGCTCAAGCGGTTACGTTTTCGCCATCCATTTCGAAGCGGAGGCGCGCGCCTGCGGTTCCGCCCGCCCGCCAGTTGCCGCGACTCATCCCCACCCCACTCGCACTCCACTCGCCCTTCTCCACCGCCACGGCAACCGCCGATGGCTCGTCGTCCCCCTCGCCCTCCCTCCCGGCCCGCTCACCACGCTGTGTTCCTCCTCCTCGCCGCGGCCGCCCTCGTCGGGCCCGTCGTCGGGGTGGAGATCCTCTCCAAATCCCGCCTGGAGCGCTGCGCCCTGGACTCGGGGGCCGGCGGCGCCCTTGCCTGCGACCGCAAGATCGTCCTCAACCTCGCCGTCCCCAGCGGATCCGTAATACTCTCCTCCTCCTTCCCGCGCCCCGATTAATTCCTCGCCGCGGCGTCGCGTTTTGTTTTTACTGACGGTTTGTGTGTTCGGGGGCTCGATTCAGAGCGGCGGCGAGTCGTCGCTGGTGGCGCAGGTGGTGGAGGTCGAGGAGGACGACACGCAGGCGATGCAGACGGTGCGGGATCCCCCCGTCATCACCATCAACAAGTCCGCCACCTACGCGCTCTACGCCATCAGCTACATCAGGGTAACCCCCCCCCCCCCCCCCCCCTGATTAGCAGACAGGAGTCTGTTTTTTTCTGATGAATAGGTAGTAGTATACCACTTTCCACTTCAAGAGAAAACAGACTCCAGCCACCGTACAATGCTGGCTCCTATGATACTACTATGGTGTTGTGGTGGGATCGTGCATTCCTTCAGGAGAAATTTACGTGTACTACCCGAGCTGGAAATAGCATATACTATTTTCATGCTCTTGGCAGTCCCTGTTACTGTCCATTCCCATCACTTTGCGCCCTGTCATAGCGTTGCTGAAATGTCGTGCTCTAGGTTTCGGAATGTACACGTCATAGGAACATTTCTCTGTTTCTCATGGATAAACAGGGAGTCGACGAAGCGGGTTTCCAAAATATTTCAGAGCTATCGAAATACTGGAATGCCATTCCATATGATCTGATATCGCTGGAGTGGGACCGTTTATGCCTACGTGCTCTGCATCTCCTCATTTGTTATAGCAACCCCATTTGCATCTGAAAATGTTTTCAACATTTTGTTGTCTGATTGTTTTTATATGCAGATTGTTGCACTGAAAAGCTAGTCATATCACCGATATCAACTGTTACCTGCCAGTAACCCTATGCTCTCTAACAAATCATGTGAATTCGGACCTGATTTATTATCTGTGCTCGTTTCTTCAGGATGTTGCTTATAAACCAGAGGAAATGTTTACCAGGACACATAAATGTGAGTCAGATGCTGGTGCTAATGTTGTTGGAGCTTGTGAAAGGTAAAAAAAAAGACTTTGGGACTCGATCCAGCTGATAGGTTGTCATCATCAATATTTCTGGGAGGGATTAGCATATACAATTTACTCTCATAACCATTCATATCTACAGACTTCCTCTCGATTTCTGGATCCTTTTTTAGTATATATTTCCAAATCTCGTATAAACTAACGATGTCTATTTCATGAATGTGGCTAGGTTACGGGATCAAAACGGTCACGTAATTGAGCATACGGAGGTGAGACACGCTGGCCTTTGTCATCCTTGTTAGCTCAGTGTCATGAGTAGTAGCAATATTGAACCAATCAGTTTTTGACCAAATAAACCGATATTTTTAATGGTTGAGCGCATAATTAGAAAAATAATGGCACATATAAAGTTCTTTCAATGTGTTTGTGCAATGAATGCATCTGCATGTCATTATTCATTTAGTTTGTGTTATTGTATTTTACAATTTTTTTAAGGGATTGTATTTTACATGTAGCTATGATCTATTATCTCATGATTCTAATGTTTCCTCTCTTTTTCACGGTAAATCTACTGTTTCCTCTACGCTTTGACATTGCACCAGCCGGTTTGCTGTCCATGTGGGCATAATCGCCGTATTTCTTCGTCTTGCGGATCAATTTGTGAGTTGAAAAACTGAACTTTTGTCCATTCCTGCATTTTCAACATAACATTGTGTCACACCTTTCACATGCATCTTCCTTGCAGTTGATAAAATGATTAAAGGCAAAGCTAATACAGCACACTGTGTACGTTTTCCAGGTGATTGGTATGGGCATTAATTGTGATATATCTTTGTAATATTTATAAATATTGACTTAAGACGTCCACCTGCTGCGTTCACTAAAAGAAACTTGAATTGGCACAATATCCTAATATCTTGTAGTACTTTTTATTTCGGTCTGACACGGCCATATGTACTTCCTTATCGTTGCTAAGGTCATCAAGTAGGCAGTTCACACTTTGGGGATTAATGGTGATCTAATTTTTTTTTTGAAGTAGAGCCAGGGGAATATATGCCCATCCCAAACTTATATTCTGTTCACAGCATCCCGTGTTTTTAAAATCATTGTTCAGGTCAAAATTTGAGTAAATCTGTGTATCTCCATTGCTTATAAACAGGTTTCATGTTTTTGGAATTGGGACAAGGTCACGTGGGTTCAGTATCAGAGTACAAGTAAAGAAAGGCTCTTCTGTAACGGTAGGGACTAAAATTCTGCACTGTTACTTGTGAGGCTAGTATAGAATACCGACTCTTGAAGAAGTAACCATGATTATGTATATGCTGAAAATATGTTAGCACGAATAGGCACAAGCAAAATCATTTTTCCTGATGGTGATATTATATATTCTGAACATTCTATTTGTTTATCAAATCAAAGTATCATCCAAAGGACTATTTTTCTATTTTTATATCTAGTTTGCTGTTTTGGACTTATGTAAAGCACTTCCGCAACAGCAGTACACCTTTATCAATTTGACATTACGCTGCAGGAGGTTATTGTTAGTCCAGAGAATAGAACAGTTGTTTCTAAAGATAACTTTCTGAGAGTAAATCTCATTGGTGACTTTGTTGGTTATGAAAGTATCCCAACATTTGAAGACTTCTATCTTGTGACTCCACGGAAGGTACTCAGCAAATTATGATACGTGTATTTCTCTCACGTGACTTCATAATTTCCCTTTTATATCTTAAATATTGTAGGGTGGTGGTGATGGTCAACCGCAAGTTCTCGGCGATGACTTCTCCAGGTGGATGCTGTTGGAGAGAGTCCGGTTTACATTAGATGGTCTTGAGTGCAACAAGATTGGTGTTGGGTATGAAGCTTACAGAAACCAGCCTAACCTCTGTGCATCACCATTTTGGAGCTGCTTGTACAATCAGCTTTGGAATTTTAAGGAGGTAAGGTTGCGCATTAGCAAGCGCTAAGTTTTCTTTTGCAAGCATAGTGTCGAGCTTCTTGTTGCTGAAGCACAATCTGCTAATATGGGAACTGTTTTAGTCTTGAGTTTTTGTTTCACCATTTGTTTCAGTCTGACGACAATCGGGTAAACAGAAACCAAGAGCCCCAGTATATTCTCCAGGGAAGATTTGATAGGATCAACCAACACCCGGTTATATTCCCACCATTTATTTCTTGAGTCCCATTTTTATGCTACTATTGGATAATGCATTTGATACATACCCATTACAGGATGCAGGAGTTCATACATTCTCTATTGGAATCACAGAACAACTGAATACTAATTTGCTGATAGAGCTGAGTGCTGATGATATAAATTATGTATACCAGAGGTACTGATAATGATTACACATTTTTATTTTGCATTTACAATATGGTTTACAGTACAAGCACGACCCTACTATTAAATGTAAGTAAATTTTCAAACATAGCATCTTAAATGTTTGGCATTTTGAATGAGCAAACAAAAATTCTATTTGAGTGTTAGAGCATCTACAACCATAATTAGCTAATCTGAGCCCCTATACGTCCCCGGACGCGCTTGCTGGGAGCGCTGGGTATGTCCTCATTTGTCCTCCTCCACAACCATACTCCCCATATCTCGATACCCAAATCCATGCAAATCCATGCACGTCCATCATATAATGCAAATTCATCACAAATTCAACGATACAAAGCAAACAACAACTCATTACATGTCAAAATAAAATTCAACAGTTCATACATAGATAGGCTATACATATGGTATTTGCTATCAACTCTAATGCTTATATTTGGGAAATTCAGATAGAAATACACGTGGTAAATATTTCCCATTTTTCTCCAATTAATGTGCGAATTTTTAGACTAAGAACGAAGTCTGAATATTTTTTAATCTTGTTTTAGTGATGGTAGTTAGTGATGCACTTATTTCCAATTTCAGGAGTCCAGGGAAGATACTTAACATTAATGTCCCTACATTTGAAGCCTTAAGCCAAGTTGGTACTGCCAAGGTCACAATTAAGAACATTGGCAAATTGGAAGCTTCATATAGCTTGACGGTATGCATCGTCAAGGAAATTACATTTCCCTTTGCAAGAAAAATACCTTTTGATAGCATTACTTAGACAATAGGCTGTCTTTTGATAGATCATTTATCGCATCTTCTTATTTTTCTACTAACATGATAGGTCATGAACTGGTTTCCTACCAATCCTCCTTGCTGTCCTTGCATGAGTATCCTTTCTATTCCCTGCATAACCATAAAAACAATTGGTTTAAAAAATTGCAGTAGTTGATTTACTTGGCCTCTCCAAATTTCTTGAAATCTGATCACTGGCTTACTCCTTTTACAGTTTGACTGCTTAAGTGGCATCAGTTATGTGGAGGTAATATTTATTGCAGTCTTGATATTTTCTGCATTTGTTCTCTTGTGCTTTTTAGTAGCAACACTCTTTCTTGATAGACGAGCTGCAACACTTCGGTTCATTCTGAAATTTACTTGCTTCTGAACCCAATTTTTATACCTAATTATTCATCAGCACAGTTCCTTGCTTTGGTTATTTGCCCATTCAGTTTGCTCTCATGAAGCTACTCTGCAATTTCATTTGCAGGAGCAATTTTTCATCATGAAAGCCGACCAGGTGATTGTCCGCTCATTTTATTTGCGTGCTTCGTCAGACCAAGCATCAAAATATCGCTGCTCGGGTAAGTTAGAAACCCAGGACAGCTCATCACTGTCCTTAAATCCCAAGCCCTGTTTCAGGAATTAACATTGGGATCTTCTTGTGGTCAATTGCAGCTATTTTGAAAGCGTCGGATTTCAGTGAGCTTGACCGAGCGGAGTGCCAGTTCTCGACGACAGCCACGGTTCTTGACAATGGGACACAGGTTCTGAAATGTTTTTCAGTGGCTTAGGCTCTGGCATGCTTTTGCTCCATCTGCGCTCCATGCTGACTCGTTGCCTGACAAAACTGTGCAGATCGGTCCGCCGAAGCAGCACAAGAAGGGCGGCATCAGGGGCTTCATCGAAGCCATCGAAACCTTGTGCCGCAACACGTGGGACAGCGTGATCGATTTCTTCACCGGCAGATCATGCAGGTAATGTACAATGTTTTCGGTGGTAATTCGAGTCCGGCTGTGTGCCTCTTACTCTTTCTGATCATTTTTGCTCATCTGTCTGTTTCACTCCCTGTGGTGCAGCACCAAGTGCTCGAGCTTCCTGGACCTGAGCTGCCACATCCAGTACATATGCATCGGCTGGCTCGTCATGTTCGGCCTGCTGCTCGCCACACTACCCGCAGGTTCGTGCGCATTTCGTTTCGTCAGGTGGCTATTTTTCTTCATGGTCATGACGACGCCAACGCTCATTTTCTTTCTGTTTTGCTGTGCAGTGGCCGTGCTGCTGTGGCTGCTCCACCAGAAGGGCCTGTTCGACCCGCTCTACGACTGCTGGGAGGACGTGTTCGGGCCGCCGGAGGCCGCGCACCCGAAGCACGGGGGAGGCCGAGGCCACCATGCGCACGCCCACGCCCACCACCATCACCACCACCACAGCAAGCACCCGCACGCGCACAAGAAGCGTAGCGGCGGGGTGGCCGGGCAGCAGCACCACCACCATCACCACCACGTCCTCCACAGGCACGACGGCCAGCCGGACGTGGTGGCCGGCGGTGGCGAGCGGCACCGGCATGCAGCGGCGCTGGGCGTGCAGCACAGGGACGCCGGGCACAAGCACCACCGGCACGGCAAGGCGGGAGAGGGAGAGGGAGAGGGCACAAGACCGTGACCGCGACCGCCGCCACCACCACTCTCGGGCGTCGTAGAAGATGGTTGTGATCAATGGGCTCAATGCCGGTCGATGGATACGTTGGACGCTTGAAGGAAATTAGGAACTCGTCGCGACTTGTGTGATTAATTCACGGTGTTCATTTGTGATTGATGCTGTTAAGTTGTATGAGCACTACGTAACAACTTGTAGTAGTGCGTCAAGTTCTTTTACAAAGCATTTGGGAACGGATGGATTTCGTAAGCACAATCATAAGTCGGACATCACAACAAGCGTATTATTCCATCATCACTCACTAGCTCATAGCCTTATTAGTGCATGGCGGCGTCGATACCCTGACGAAAAGGAAGAGCCTCACACGAATCACTTCTTGGGCGGCGGAGTGAGCGCCGCCTTGAGCTTCTTCACGGTGGGCAGGTCCGTCTTGAACGACTTGGCGAGCACGGCGGCATCGACGCCGGTGCCGAACACGGTGACGGGCACGGACACGGTGCCGGGCGCGGAGCTGCCGAATGCGGAGAGCGCGACGGCGGTGCTTTGCCCCGGGTTGGACTGGTAGTGCACCAGGCCCTTGGGGAACACGAACATGTCGCCGGCGGCCAGGTCCTGCGTGTAGAGCTTGCCGGCCGTGTCGACGAAGCCGACGGAGAGCGCGCCGTCAAGGACGAGCAGCAGCTCGGCGGCGTGCGGGTGTGTGTGCGGCGGGTTCACGGATTCGGAGGGGAACTTGAGCATGGCGTAGGACACGCTCTGCCCGTTGAGCGCAGGGAATTCCATCATGGTGGCCTTGGTCACCGTGAAGTTCTGCGCCCCCGGCATCGGCATCGGCATGGTCCTGTTCATGGCGGCGCGGAAGCCGGTGTGGGTGAAGAAGTCGCCGGTGATGTTCATCGGTGGCATGCCGATCATCGGCGTCGGCACGACGAAGTCGGTGAGGATGTCGGGGTCGCCGGCCACGGCGGCCAACGGCGCCGAGGCCAGTGCAACCATCACCAACACCAACGAGGAGTAGTAGCAGTTGATGGACGCCATTGGAAATGGGTGTGGCTCCAAGCTAAGCTAACAGTTTAGCTTTGCTAGTAGATTGATTAAGGCTGTGGTTGTGAGATGTGTGGTGAAGATGTTGAACGACTTGCTGTGTTCATTTATACACAAGAGGTGGTCTAGTGATGTGATGGAGAGTTTGAGAAACCAAGGACCATGGATGCACATTGTGGAACAGCAAGCTGTAACCAGCTAGCGCTAATTGACAGTTCGACACGCATCTGAGGAAGAATTAACTGGCCGATGTTATGAAACTCTTGGTGTCTCCAAGCATATGGATATACCCGCAATGCAACGCCGAATTTGTTTCATTTTTATGAAAAGTTGAACACTTTGGTGTGTATCCCTCACCAAAAGGTAAAGGAACTTGGGTGTGTGAGTGCGCCTCATTCTCAACTTGATTAATCTGAGGAAGTTTTGGATATATTTCCCTAGTTGAGGAATTTTAAGATCTAACAACAAAGATATGCATGTAATTTGTCCAAACACCAAATGCTAACGTATGCAAAGTGGTCAGCTTGGTAAGCTAGCAGCAAAAATTGCAAACCTACTAGGAAGCAAATTCGGCAAGCAATGGTTCAACCGGGCATCTATATTGCTTATAATTAGCTTGGATCGGTCGTTATCTATACTAGTATTCCCTTCGTCTAATAGGACGGAGGGAGTATTTGCCTTCGGTAAGTTATATATTTGAATCGCTGCAAGCTTAGTGAGATAAACACGACGGTGACGTTAGATTTGCATATTAATATTAGGATTAACAAATTACAATAACTTAATTATTTTTCTTTGTGGGGTCTAGATTATATAATGTATAAACAAACCAAACTGGCAGCGAGTGATTGAACCAATCCGAATCAGCCAATACCGCATACGATGACATCATTGAATATGTCAGCACTAATCAACATTTGCTAGGAATGATTGTAATCATGCATGCATGCATACATACATGTCCTCTATAACATTATGTTTCCAAGTGTTAAAAGAGTTTACATGCAATTGAGTTTTTTAATTAGAATTGGGTCACTCGATTTTGATCAGGTCAATAATTTTTTCGAGCTCTGTCATTCAATTATTTTATACAATACGCCATGCTTCCTAATTTTTAGGACTTCACATTTATAAAAGTCATCAAATAAGAATCAGGTCATCCGATTTTGACCGACTCAACAACTTCTGAAGGAGCCCTCACATTCAATTCTTTTAATTCACTTGAAATTATTTCATTCAATTGAGGTATTAAATTTTGAACTTGGTTTATGATTTTGACAGGGCCAAAAAAATTCAAATCAGTCAGCAGCAACCCACCTACAAAATCACATGAATCCCGCACACTCTCCCATCAACTAGAAAAAGTAAGCGCCGCCATGAGATACCTTTTCATCAATATAGTACGTACAACCACGGACGAAGAAATTCCCCACACATAAAACTAGGTTGGTTAGCGTATAATACGGAATCACACCACGAAAGGTCCAACAAATCACCATGTTATAAATAAAATAAAAACACACTCACTACTAGGAAAAACCTTATACACAGAACCTTACCGGTAACGCCGGATAAAAAACGACGCTACTGCTACATAACAGTAACGTGCGTCAAGAAACGGCGCTACTGCTAACTACTTAGCAGTAGCGCGTCATTAAAAAACGTGCTGCTACTAATATTGCCCCACCGTTGCTGCCATTGCCGCCAGGCTAGGTTTAGTAGTAGCGTCTCCCCCAGGAGCGCGCTATAGCTATGTCAGGTAGTAGTAGCGCTCGTTCCTAAAACGCGCTACTGTTATCTTGACATAACCCTCGCTCGGGCTTCCTCCTCTACTTCTTTCCTCCATCCATTCCCCCATTCCTCCACCCGCACCCGTCCATCGCCGCCCTCTCCTCCGACGCCGCCGTCGCCCTTCGTTGCCTACCCACGCCGCCGTCCATCGCCGCCCTCCGTCGTTACCCGCTCCTCCACCCGCACCCGTCCGTTACCGCCCGCACGCCCTTCGTCTCCCCCGAGCTCCACCTCGCCGCCGACATTTCCCCCGAGCTCCACCTCACCGCCGACGTCTTCCCTAGCCCCTTGTAAGTCCTCTGCCCCTCCTTCTCTGTCTCTGTCTCTCTAGGATAGATTAGGACAAATTAGGATGAATTAGTAAACTTGGTGTCTCTTTGATGTCATTGATGTCGATGATGATGCATTCTGAATATAGAGGATGTCTTGGTGTTCTTGTTTGCAATGTACCTCCGAGTGGCCTATGTTTTGCCGGAATGTTGATTCGTTTCCGTTCCGGCAAATTTCAGGCACTCGATATGTCCTGTTTTAAGCAAAGGTCATGCCGATTTTTTTCATGAATTTTAGCATGACTTGTGCTACAATGTAGGACATATCGAGTGCTTCTGATTTGCCACAACGGGAATTCAATGATATTCCGGTAAAACATAGGACAGTTTTTCTATGTCATTGCTCGATATATGAAACGGGTTGACTTTAGGTCTGCTAAGTGTTTATTAATTTTGTTTTCATAATTAAGCATTTGTTCTCGACGTCGACGATGCCTGGCCCGCATCCTCGTCGTCGATTCGACAGAGGAGGCCTGCTTGATTATAGGGGCCATGTCCGGGACTGGGCTCCATCGGGCTGGTACTGGGAGGTCCTACCTTCTGGGGCGCCCAACTTGGTGAGGAGGCAGCCCGTCGTCGACCCGGAGGTTATTTGGTGGCGGTCGCGTGGGAGGAGGACGAGCACATCCGACGCTATATGGCTGCGTTGGACGCCAGGTTCTCCAATACCTGACAGGTTCTTCAGGGATCTCACCCGAGCTATGATCCTGTGATGGTTCCTTCTCTTTGGGTGTCCACCGCCCACGCCGAAACCTGTCGTTCGCTATGGTTCTAATTGTATTAGTGATGTTATATGTATGATACTATTCGAGATGTATTAGTGATACTATTCGACGATGTACGGACGCAAGAGATGATTTAGTTTTGCTTATTGAATGCATGCTAATTTGAATACTAATTTTTTTATGATTTAGTTTTGCTTATTGAATGCACGTCTGTTTCAACTATGAACATAGGAAATGTCTTGTGCTACAATATAAGACATATCGAGTGCTTGTGATTTGCCAGTCATTCCGGCAAAACATAGGGCATTTTTTCTATGTCATTGCTCGATATATGGAACAAGTTGACTTTAGGTCTGTTTCGGCTCCTTGTGTGTCTTTCAATGAGGAAGAGTGTCCATCATATATATATATATGAGAGATGAAGAATCCTGACTGTTGTCGTGGGGGTTGCTTCTCCTTCGTTCCCGTGTGCTAGCCATTTTGGTGTAATGCACTCAGGGATGAATGGAGGAGCCACCATCACCAACGGTCGCAATATCAGAAGGAGTGCCCATCATATACGTGATATGAGAGTTTAGGAAGGAAAGACTCGACAAACCTAAAGTCAACCTGTTGCATATTGAGTAATAGTGATCTGTGTGTTGATCAGTTTTCTCATAGTTTCCTTCGATCGATTTTAAATGTTTCAACTATGAACATAGGAAATGTCTGACGACGAAAGGGAATTTGCTATGTGCGAATACTGCGAAGACGAGCGCGGCCTATGTGACAAGCCTTACCTAGTTGATGGTAGGCGCTTCAGCATCATGCTGGATGAGACCTTCGAAGTGGATACAGTAAGTCACAACGACAAGTCTTTTTTCGTAATTAAGCATAACTTCTACTTATTTTGCTTCAACTTATAATTTTAATTTTTTACTATTCTACTAGCGTATCCCATGCCATGCAAGAATTTATGTCTTGGATAAGATTGGTTTCAATACTAAAAAAAGTATGGAGGTAAAGAGAGTTCACTTGAGGACCAAGCATGGTTATACTTTTGCCGTAAAATTGTACAATGCAGCCACATACTCCTATTTTGAATGCAAAAGTTGGAGATCACTATGCAATGCTTATGCATTTGATCCCAATATGCTTATCACCTTTGATATTTGTGCGGAAGATGAAATTGAAGGTAATATCGACATCTGGGTCGATGTGCAGACACCTCTAGTTCTACCATTATGTGAGTTTCTCAACCATATTTATTAAGTAATTTATATTGTTTATTTAGAAATAGTTGGCAACTTATTTCCATTGACAGCTTATTTTCATTCTTCAAAAAATATATGGAAGATGGTAGACAGAACCTACTACTACAGTGATGAAGTAGAATTAACTTATAGGGAGAAAGATCATCTTATCGCATTTCTTAATGATCTTGAGAATTACAATAGCTATTATCAAACTCCTCCACATTATGGTCAATACCTGCCACTAGTGCACGTGGTGAACTACGGTAACATCCATGAAGATACATGGTAAGATCTTCTACTATTACGACATCCATGCATCTTTTGCATAAATTCTTCTAAAACTAAACTACATTGCTAACTACAAAGTTATTACTATGTTTTTCAACAGAAAATCCCAAAGGATTGTGTGCCTTATCTGATGTTTTCTAGAGGTCACGTTGATGTTATGAGCTTACGACCAGCACGGCCAGGTCAGCTTACGCATCACTCCTGTCCATACCGGATTTCTAAAACCGATGAAGACATGACAATCAAAGATTGGAAAAAATGTATGGTCAATCATAGAGAGCTACTTGGAAGCAACATTGTGCGTAGGCCAAGAATTGGAGACATGATGATCTCCATTCTCCATAATGGAGAGTAAGGGCCTATCTTGTTTTACGATATTGTACCTAAGAGAGGGTAGAGTAGGTCCTATGAGAGAGGAGTAGGTCCTAGGTAAAATGTGTTATTATGTGCTACAATGTGTTAGAGTTGATGATGACGAGGAGGAGGAGTTGTGATTATGACTAGTGACCAACATGTTATATGATGTCTCATTGATGAAAATGATGATTAAATAGTGTTGGTGGTAATGACTATGATGATTATTAGCTATAGTGTTGTTGGTGATGATATGATGCAAGAGTTTTTATATTAATATGATGATGATGTTGATCATGATTATCATGATGATTTGTTATATCATTGGGGGGAAGGAAAGCATATTAGATTTATGTGGATGGATCAAAAGTGACCAAAAGTTGAATTAGTAGGATCGTCGTCCTACTAATTCAACTTTTGATCACTTTTGATTCATTTGGATGAATAAAATCCATGTTTCTTCCTCACAATGATATAATAATTCATCATGAACATAAAGATATAACAACCTCTTAATTGGTACTGTATCAAAATTTGTATAATGACGTATAAATACACTAAAAATTAAAAATAATGAAAAACATATTACTAGTAGCGTGGGTTTGCAAGAACGCTACTAATAGTTGAAAAGTCAAATTTCTTTAACTTTGACCAAGTTTAGAGCAAAAAATATCAACATCTACAATATTAAAAAAAAGTATGAAAATTTATTCCATAATGAATCTAATCATACCGATTTGATATATTTTTCTATAAATTTGATCAAACTTAAAAGGTTTGGCTTTGTAAAAGGTAATAGACCTTATATTTTAAAACATAGTGAGGCAAAGCACGTCCAACCTTTCAAGTATATACACTATGCTCCCTAATTTTAAGGTCTCTTAATCAATTGAGGTCTTCAATTAGAATTGTGTCAAACAATTTTGAGCGATTCAGCAAATTCTCAAAGCTCCCGCATTCAATTCTTTTATACTATACAGAATGTTTCCTAATTTTAAGCCCTCATAATTAATAGAGGTCTTCAATTTACAATTGTGTCACGCAATTTGGATCGGGTCAACAATTTTTCAAGGAGCTCTCTCATTTAATTAATTTATTTCACTATGTTCTCTAATTTTGAATCTCTTTCATTCGATTGAGGCATTCAATTTTGGATTTGGCTTACAATGTTGACCAGGCAAACTGTTTTGAAATCAATTAGCAGCAACTAGCCTATAAATCATATCAACCCCACGCACCCTCTCATCACCTAGAAAAAAATAAGTGTCACCACGTGATACTATAGTACTAATATAGTACATGCAGTCACCGACGTAGAAATTTCCCCACATAAATATGAGTTAATTATCGAGAACACAAAATCAACACATGGAGCTATGGAGACGCCTACAACACTTGCAACCCGTTGAATGACCCGATGAGCTCCTCTAGCGTCTGACGACTTCTAGACTGTACCCCACAAAATCCTACTAGCTTGCTTTGTTCCATGGATCCATCACTGATATGTCTTGAACGTATTTATATGTTTTTATTGTTAAATGCTATTATAGTATTACTATTGTATGCTTTACATGTCATCTTATATTAATTTTCTAGACTAACTGATACGGGTCACGTCCGTGTACATCGATCTTTTCACACCTGGAGGGGAAAAGGAGAAATCAAACACTCGTGGACAAAATCCGATCACACATCCACTAAGATCAAGCAAACACATGAGGTAATTCAATCCACAAGCAACAGCCGGATACAAGTAACCGGTAGTTCTTCCTCACTCCGGGGAGGAGGCCTTGATTCCACGGGGGATCTTCCCTCTAGAGGGGCCTTGGCGTCACTTTGATCTACTCCCAAAGGAGGGCAAACTCCCTAGGAGAAAGCAAGTAATGGAGCTAAGATCAAGTGAAAACATTAGCTAACCCTAGAAAGAGGTGGGGGGAGGTGTTTATATAGTACTAGGGGAAAAGGGGCGAAGGAGAGGGTACATGGCACTTCTGGCCCGAGTCTGCCCACGCAGGGGCCGGATGTCCGGGGCTTCAGTGGTCTGCCGGATGTCCAGGCTTGGGGCCGGATGTCTGGGCTGGCGGGGCTGGTTTCCACTCGGTTCGGCCATGGGCTCGCCGGATATCCGGGGCTGGTGGCCAGATTTCCGGGGCGCCGGATGTTTGGGGCGGGGCCGGATGTCTGGCTCCTGTAGCTTTGCCTGGGCGCTATTGGAGTCCCCACGTGCCAGATGTCCGGGCTGGTGGCCGGATGTCCGGGGCCTGGGATGTGATTTGGCCTTCCTTTGGTCCTCACGTCCACGTGTCTTCAGATCCATCTTCATAGTGACTTGGCCTTCACTCCGAGCATCTCCTAGGTCGTCTCCATAGTACCTAATCACGCAAAGAGTCTTTGCTTGAGGTAGCATCCACGTTCCAAGAACATCAAAGGGAGAATCATATAGGAGGGATTCCACCTCATTTGTAATAACACGTGCACGGGCTCTCGTCATGGGACCTTTTGAAGCTTGAGGTGTTGGTGATGGGTCCATGGTGGTGATCACGGGATGCTCCGCATCATATCCCCCCTTGCAAGGGATCCGACCTCGGATCAAGATCTTCATCACCATGGAAAGGGGAGAGGTCCACCACGTTGAAGGTGTCGCTCACATTGTACTTGTCGTGCGGAATGTCGATCTTGTAAGCATTGTTGTTGTAGCGCTCCAACACCTTGAATGGGCCATCAGCACGAGGTAGTAGCTTGTACTTGCACTCATTGGGAAAGCGTTTCTTTCATAGATGTAGCCACACATGGTCGCCGGGTTCAAACACCATGGGGTGTTTGTTGGTGTTGCGCTTGGCGGTGATGCGTTCCACATGGCACTCGATGGTGTTCCTTGTATCTTAGTGCATTTTCTTGATGTAGCTTGCCCTTGCACTTGCATCCATGTTGACGCGTTCTTGTAGTGGTAGCGGAAGAATGTCCAATGGGGACAATGGGTTGAAGCCATAGACCACCTCGAAGGAAGACTTGTTGGTGGTGAAGTGTCGTGCGCGATTGTAGGCATACTCGGCGATGGGGAGGCAATCTTCCATTCCTTGATGTTCCTCTTGATTAACACGTTGAGGAGAGTACAAAATGTCCGATTCATCACCTCCGATTGGCCATCGGTTTGTTGATTGTAGGCCAAAGAGAAGAGTAACTTGATGTCGAGCTTGACGCAAATGGTCTTCCAAAAGTAGCTCAAGAACTTGACGTTGCGATCCGAGACAATGGTCTTTGGTACTGCGTGTAGGCATAAGATGTCCCTAAAAAAGGTATTGGCAATATGTGAATCATCGTCAATCTTGTGGCAAGGAATGAAATGAGCCATTTTGGAAAAATGACCCACAAAAAAAATGGAATCATGGCCATTTTTTGTTCGTGGCAACCCAATCACAAAATACATGCTAATATCCTCCCAAGGTTGGAACGGAATAGGAAGAGGCATGTAAAGACCATGGGATTGAGCTTTTGACTTAGCTTTGTGGCATGTAGAGCATCGGTTGGTGAAACTTCCAACATCGTTAAGCATCTTTGGCCAATAGAACTTGTCAGAGAGGGTGGCATATGTCTTGTCGCATCCAAAGTGACCCATTAGTCCTCAACTGTGAGCCTCTTGCAAAAGCAACAAACGAAGAGAAGACTTGGGAATGCAAAGTTTGTTAGCACGCATAAGATATCCATCTTTCAACAAGGTTTCACTTTGCAATTTTCATAAGGAATAGCAAAAGAATAATCATGCTCATACAAGTCTTTTATCTACTCAAAACCAACAACATTCAATTCAAGTTGAGTAACGAGCATGCATTTGCGGGAAAGAGCATCCGCAACAACATTTTCTTTGCCCTTAATGTATTTGATAACATAAGGAAAAGACTCAATAAATTCACTCCATTTAGCATGTCGTTTGTTCAACTTAGTTTGGCCCTTTAGGTACTTGAAAGTTTCATGATCCGTATGAATGACAAATTCATGCGGTCGCAAATAATGTTCCCAAGCTTGTAAAATTCTCACCAATGCATACAATTATTTGTCATAGATAGGATAATTTAGTTGAGCACCGGAAAGTTTCTCACTAAAATACACAATAGGGCGCTTTTCTTGCATAAGCACACCTCCTATGCCATTACCACTAGCATCACAATGCACTTCAAAAGTTTTGTCAAAGTTAGGCAAGGCAAGCAAAGGTGCATGAGTGAGCAAATTCTTAAGTTCAAGGAAAGCGGTGTCTTGGGATGGTCCCCAAACAAACGGTGCATTTTCTTGCTCAAAGCGTGTAGAGCAGTGGCAATAGTGCTAATCTCTTTCACAAACCGATGGTAGAAACCGGCTAGTCCTAAGAAACTACGCACTTGTTGCAAATTGGTGGGTGTGGGGCAATTTTTAATTGCCTCAATCTTGGTTTCATCAACATGGACACCCTTAGGAAAACAACCTTTTCCACACCAAAAATGCATTTGTCCATGTTTGCATAGAGTTTTTCTTTCTGAAGGGTTTGCAAAATGTTCCAAACATGTGTTGTGTGTTGTTCTAGAGACTTGCTAAAAACAAGGATGTCATCAAAGTAGACCACAACACAATATCAAATGCAGGGGCACAAAACATGATGCATCATGCGCATGAACGTACTCAATGCTTCGGATAAGCCCATGGGCATCACTAACAGAGACCAAATTTAGTTTTGAAAGCCGTTTTCCACTCATCACCCTCTTGTATGCGAATTTGGTAGTAACCACTTTTCAAGTCTATTTTGGAAAATATAGTGGCACCACGAAGTTCATCTAGCATGTCATCTAAGCATGGGATAGGGTGATGGTAGTGAATAGGGATTGCATTTATAGGACGGCAATCGGAACACATGCACATAGTACCATCATGTTTAGGCACTAGGATCACGGGAACCGCACAAGGACTCAAACTCTCACAAACATGTCCTTTTTCTAGGAGTTTTTGGACTTGCCTTTGTATCTCCTTTGTTTTTTTGGGGTTGACACATTAGGGAGCCTTATTGGGAAGCGGTGCACCAGGGATGAGGTCGATGCGGTGTTCGATCCCTCGCTTTGGTGGTAGTCCCACAGGTCCGGCCCGACGATTCCAGATCGCGATTTGGACTCGGGAACTCGATTTGGGGCGGAAATTGGTGATTCTAAAGCTAAAATTTGATGGGGGAAAAGGTGGAATTAGGGCTATGCAATGCCAAGGGAGGTAGATCCACTTGCCAAACACCAAATCCGCGGATTGAAATCAACAAAAACTCACAAGAAAATTTTTGGGGCTATTTTTGTGGGGAATTTTCAAAATTTGGGGGAAAACTCGAACTAAAGCAAGAAAATTGGGGGGTAGGGCTCCAAATTTGTGGCAACGTGGCGCTGATACCAATATGATATGGGGCATGTCCGTGTGCATCGATCTTTTCACACTTGGAGGGGAAAAGGAGAAACCAAGAGAGAAATCAAACACTCATGGACAAAATCCGATCACACATCTATTAAGATAATGCAAACACATGAGGTAATTCGATCCACAAGCAACGGGAAGATACAAGTAATGGGTAGTTCTTCCTCACTCCGGGGAGGAGGCCTTGAATCCACGGGGGATCTTCCCTCTAAAGGGGCCTTGGCATGACTTGGATCTACTCCCAAAGGAGGGCAAACTCCCTAGGAGAAAGCAAGTAATGGAGCTAAGATGAAGTGCAAATATTAGCTAACCCTAGAAAGAGGTGAGGGAGGTGTTTATATAGTACTAGGGGAAAAGGGGCGAAGGAGAGGGTACATGGCCCTTTGGGACCGAGTCTGCCCACGCAGGGCCCGGATGTCCGGGGCTTTAGTGGTCTGTCAGATGTCCGGGCTAGTGGGGCTGGTTTCCATTAGGTTCGACCATGGGCTCGCTGGATATCCGGGGCTGGTGGTCGGATTTCCGGGGAGGGGCCGAATGTCCGGCTCCTTTAGCTTTGCCTAGGCGCTGTTGGAGTCCCAAGGTGCCGGATGTCCGGGCTGGTGGCCGGCTGTCCGGGGCTTAGGAGGTGATTTGGCCTTCCTTTGGTCCTCACGTCCACGCGTCTCCGGATCCATCTTCATAGTGACTTGGCCTTCACTCCGAGCATCTCCTAGGTCGTCTCCATAGCAGCTAATCACGCAAAGAGTCTCTTCTTGAGGTAGCATCCATGTTCCAAGAACATCAAAGGGAGAATCATATAGGAGGGATGTCACCTCGTTTGTAATGGCACATGCACGAGCTCTTGTCAAGGGACCTTTCGTGGCTTGAGGTGTTGGTGATGGGTCCATGGTGGTGATCATGGGATGCTCCACATCACTAACCTAATAATTTAGTGCCCAATGCCAGTGCTACTTGTGAGCTGTGTTGGGATTTTCCCCAAAGAGGAAGGGTGAAACAATATAATAGCTGATAAGTATTTCTCTCGATGAGAACAAAGGTTGTCGAACCAATAGAAGAACCACGCAAATTACCATCGCCAGTAACTACAAAAAGCAAACACATGCACCCAACGAGGGCAAGAGGGTTGTCAATCCCCTTGAACTCGTTACTTGTAAGGATTAATTGTGATAGTGATAGATATGTAAAAGGAAAGTAAAAACAAAAGAGTTAAATTGTAGCAAGGTAAATAGTTTTTTTAGCAATTTCATTAAGTAGACCCTGGGGCCATAGGTTTCACTAGAGGCTTCTCTCTTGAGCACAGAACATACGGTGGGTAGACAAATTAATGTTTGATAATTAACATAAAAGTGCATATTATGGCATTATCCATGACATTGATCATGTATATAGGCATCACGTCCATAAACAAGTAGACCAAAAGGATTCTGCATCTACTACTACTACTCCACTTCGAGAGCACTTTTATGTTTGCCTCTCTAGGTATTAAGTTCATAACAAACAAAGTAATACTTGGGGAAACGTGACATGATATAGACAAAGTAAATCCAATCAATATGAATAAACCACATAGTCTTATCCTTGATGTAAACAATACAAATATGAGTCTTGTCCCTTTCCGTCACTGGCATATAGAGCACCGCAAGATTGAACTCATTACCATGCACCACTCCCACTAAAGGTAAATCAAACTAGTTGGCCAAACCAAATAGATAGATCATAGAGAAACATGAAGTTATAACAAACATCCATAATAAAGTTCAGATTTGATTTAATTACTTTCAATGAATAATCTGACCATAAACCCACAATTCATCGGATCCCAACAAACACATCACAAAATAAGATTACATCGGATAAAACTCCAAGGACATCGAGCAGAACATTGCACTGAAGATCAAATAGATAGAAGCAACGATGTGGCTACTAACTATGAACCCATAGGTCTATGGTGAACTACTCATACATCATCATGGAGGCAACAAAGGTTGATGTAGATGGCCTCAGTGATCGATCCCCCCTCTGGCAGATTACTGGTGGAGGCCTCCAGATGGGATCACGACGGAAGTGGAATTAAGTCAGGAGGACACACAAGGATCTCACAAGCCTGCACTGCACGGCGCACCCTACCCCTCGAGCACGCCATGCGGGCTCGTCGCTCCCTCGTGGATTTTCTAGCCACCCCCTGAAGCTTCGAGGGTCTCTTTATGTCCAAAAATAACCCTCGTAAAGTTTCATTGTGTTCGGACTTCGTTTGGTACCTTTTCCTTGAAAAGGTCAAAAACACAATAAAAACAGGAACTGACACTCGACACTGAGTTATTAGGATAGTCCGAGAAAATGATTTGAAATATCATATAAAGCAATCAAGATTGGTAATATCATAGCGTGGAACAATCAAAAAATATAGATACGTTGGGGACGTATCAAGCACCCCCAAGCATAATTCGTGCTTGTCCTCGAGTAGGTAAATGATAAAAACAGAATTTTTGATGTGGAACGTTGTCGGTGTCAAAACTGCCAGATCTCGGGTAGGGGGTCCCAAACAGTGAGACTAGAATCAACGGTAACAGGAGGCAAAGGGGACATAGATTTACCCAGGTTCGGGCCCTCCTATGGAGGTGATACCCTACGTCCTACATGGTTGTATTAATGATATGGGGGGTTACGGAGTTGATCTACCTTGAGATCGAATAGCTAACCCTAGATGAGTTGTTATGTCCCTATATCCTAAAACCCTCTGACTTATATAGATGCCGAGGATGCCTAGGATTTACACATGGCCAGTTACATGCCGAAGAGATAAACATGCCTATTTTTTACGTCAAACGTGGAGCGCAAGCCGTGCTTCCCGAAGCTTCTATCTTGGAGACTGGGCCTTCAAATCTTCCAGTGTTCGGTAAGTAGCCCATATAGTCCGGCCCATAAGAATAGGCCAGCTCCCGAAGGACCCCTTAATATAGGACTCCCTCAGTAGCCCTCGAACTTTCCTCCAATGCCAAGAGTCTTCAGCTCCAATTGGTTCACGAACAAAGTCTTCGGCTTGCAAGGTAAGTTCCCTCCGCCGAACAGAATTTAGCCTCCAATGACAAATAGCTTCCGAATAGCGGCGCGTCCGAATACTGTGAAATAAGTTGGCTTTGAAGGACAAACGTCAGGGAAGAAAAGATAATGTTCCCCAATGACCTCTCCGATGAAAGGTCACGGCGCATCACGACCGCTAGGCCAGTTACAGGGACTCGATGCATGGTTCGAGGTTGTTCCATCAGCACGATCTATCAACGCGTAGATCGTGCTCCGTTTCACACGGGATATGTTTAATCATGCATGTGCAACTATGCGCACTTCTCAGGAAGTGGAGGGATCTGCGGCGTGACAGAGGGGGCTCAAATGATAAGCCTCATAAAAGGGAAAGAAAACCCCCACGGCCATTCACGCTCTCCCTCTGCTTCCGCTGCCTCCCATTCCTCTGAGCCTCCGACCCCAGATCCAAATCTTTCGCCTCCCCTTCCAAGCTCACCAATGGCGGGCTCCGGCTCCAACGGCAAGTGGGAGGCCTCCACGGTGACCAAGGAGGACATCCAGAACCTCAAGAAAGCCGGATACCTCCCTGTCGACATCCCTCACCACGCGGCGAAGGAGGGCTAAGTGATCCCCAGCTCCAAGCCAGGCGAAAGGGTGGTGTTCATCGCCCACTTCATCAGGGGGTTGAGCTTTCCCCTCCACCCCTTTGTCAGGGGGTTGATGTTCTTCTACGACCTCGACTTCCACGACCTCCCGACGAACTCCATCATGCACATCTCAACGTTCATCCTCATTTGCGAGGTCTTCCTGCGCATCGAGCCACACTTCGGGCTTTGGCTTCAGGTGTTCAACATCAAGCCCAAGTGCGTCGGCGGCAAGCATGCAGATTGCGGCGGGGCCGTCATCAGCAAGCTCACCCACATCGGGTGGCCGTCGGGCACCCTTATTGACACCATCAAGGTGATGGGGAACGTTGCATGGGAAACAAAAATTTTCCTACGCACTCGCAAGATCTATCCATGGTGATGAGCATCTACGAGAGGGAGAGTGGATCTACATACCCTTGTAGATCGCTAAGCGGGAAGCGTTAAGAAACGCGGCTGGTGTAGTCGAACGTCTTCGCGATCCAAATCGCCGAGTGTCCCGCGATCTCATCATGATCCGTCCCGCGATCCAATCACGATCTGTCCCGCGAACTCATCACGATCCGTCCCGCGATCTTGATCACGGTCCTTCCGATCTAGCGCCGAACGGACGGCACCTCCGTGTTCAGCACACGTACAGATCGATAATGATCTCCACCTTCTTGATCCAGCAAGAGAGAGAGGAGAGGTAGAAGAGTTCTCCGGCAGCATGACGGCGCTCCGGAGACGGTGGTGGAGCTATTCCAGCAGGGCTTCGCCTAAGTACCGCCGAACTAGTCTAGTCTAGAGGAACTTGATCTAGAAGTAGGGTTTAGACGTGGCTGAAAATCCTTGTCCAAAAAACCCTAAAACCACTCATATATATAGGAGGAGGGGAGAGGAGGCTGCGCCCAAAAGGAGGGCTCTCCTTTGGTTCGGCCGAACCTAGTGGGGAGGAGTCCTCCTCCTAGTAGGACTCCTCCTCCCACAAGAGAGGTGGAGTTTGGGGAGGTTTCCACCCCAATTTGGTTTGCCTCTCTTTCCTCCTGCGCATAGGCCTCCTTGGCTGACCCAACTGGCCCACTATGGGCTGGTGGGTTGCCACATAGGCCCATGGGGTGGGTTGGCCCCACTGGTGGGCCCCCGGGACCCATTCGTCACTCCCGGTACACTACCGAAAGTGCCCGAAACTTTCTAGAGTCCAAACACCACCTTCCTATATATCAATCTTTACCTCCAGACCATTCCGGAGCTCTTCGTGACGTCCGGGATCTCATCCGGGACTCCGAACAACCTTCAGTCACCACCATACATAACTCTATACTACCGAAACGTCACCAAACCTTAAGTGTGCAGACCCTGCGGGTTCGAGAACTATGTAGACATGACCGAGACACCTCTACGGTCAATAACCAATGGCGGGACCTGGATGTCCACATTGGATCCTACATATTCTACGAAGATCTTTATCGGTCGAACCTCTATGTCAAGGATTCAGTTAATCCTATATGATGTTCCCTTTGTTTCTTCGGTATGTTACTTGCCCGAGATTCGATCGTCGGTATCTCCATACCTAGTTCAACCTCGTTACCAGCAAGTCTATTTACTCATTCCGTAATACAAGATCCTGTGAGTAACACTTAGTCACATTGCTTGCAAGGCTTATTGTGATGTTGTATTACCGACTGGGCCCTTAGATACCTCTCCGTCACACGGAGTAACAAATCCCAGTCTTGATCCATGCCAACTCAACAGACACCCTTGGAGACACCTGTAGAGCACCTTTATAGTCACCCAGTTACGTTGCGACGTTTGATACACACAAGGTACTCCTCCGATATCTGTGAGTTGCATGATCTCATGGTCATAGGAACATATACTTGACATGCAGAAAACAGTAGCAATAAACTGACACGATCATAAGCTACGTTTGTAGTTTGGGTCTTGTCCATCACACAAGGGGTGGCAGAAGGAGTGGTTCTGTGTCACCGAACCATAAGATGAAGGTCAGCATCCCTCTGCCGCATTTAGATCCGGTCCCATCACTAGTTTGGCTTCATGGCTCGAAAAGGGCCTCGTTTGGGGACCGGGCAAGGAGGTGAGCGACCTGCAAAAGCGCATCCACTCCATGGTCGAGGAGGGCACCAAGTTGATCGATGTGGTCCAAGTGATGCTCCAAAGACGCATCCTCCCCTGCCAGCATCGGGACACTCCCCTGCGGGCTCGTGAGCTCGACGCCGAGCCCACAGTTCAGAATCTCTTCCGCACTACGCGAGAGAAGTTGTGGAAGGCGCTCTTCAAATCACAGAAGAGCTAGCCATCCGAGGAGGAGGAGAAGGGTCTGCACGCTGCTAAGCCCGAATCCTAGGTACGATACATCCTCGCTTGGTCGGCTCCATTACAAAGGAGATCTCATAACCCCTTATCCAATCTGCCTTTGCAGAGATGGCTGAAGAAAGCCATCAAAATTAACAGTCCAGCGCTTCAGCCCGAAGACGAGAGGACCGGGCTGTTAGCAAATATGCTCGTGGTAAAGCCTTATGAGTCTCCCACGAAAAAGGAGAAGAAGAAGAAACCAGGCCAGGCTGGCATCTGCATCAAGGACCAGCCTGACGCCGCATCCGAGGTTACCCCCGCCTCCTCGAATCAGGAGGAGGCTGAGGAGGAGGAAGAGGAATAAGAGGAAGAAGAGGAGGAGGCTGAGGTCAAGGGCGAGGGGGGAGGTAATTACCCTCGTGCCAGGAAGAGAGCGGCGTCTTCGGACACTCCGGAGCAGGTCCCTCCTCCTATCCAGAAGAGGGTGCACCAGGTGTGGGTGATTCTGATGGACGATAGTTCAGAATCGGACACAATGTTCGAAGACCTCGAGGAGGTTCCGCGAAGGTGACTACGGGTCAATCCCCCCTCCGATAAGGTTAGGATCCGAAAACCCTTCTATTCATTATGAACAGATTTAGAGTTTACTAACGTGCAGGCTATTGGCCTACCCCCCCCCCCGCATGTCATCCTCACCGAGATGATAACGGACGGGGAAACCCCGTTCGCCGAATTGGTGAAGAGCATGGATGCCTCACATCCCACCACCCCAGGTGCCATGAGGGGCGCCGTGGAGGTGTCGTCCCAGCACACTCCTATGGAGGCGGACACCGGTGGCGAGGGAGACCATACCGTGGCCGGGGCTAATTCCTCGTCCACTGAAGATCGAGGGGCGACACCCCTCCCGGACACCGGGGAGGTCGGACGAGCTGGTGCTCAGTCCCCTCCAAGAACATCTCCGGAGCGCACTATGCCTCCGGAGGTACCGGTTCAATCCCCGATAGGTGATCGGAGTATCCGATCATCACCGACACCACCGACCAATAGGTGGTCGGTTATGCAGGAGGCTCTATCGAGTGCCTCCATCCCCGAGGATCACCGCACCCTTATGGGTGCGGTATTGCAGAGCATCCAGTCTGTTGACAGCGGACTGAAGGAGGACTTCAAAGGTCTCCTTATGGGTTTTCAAGTAAGTCACCCGATGTTCTTATTTGCAAAGTTTTTATTTATTCATATTATATACATGGCAGCCCGCAAACCCTAGGTGAGGTGAAAAAGCTCACCTAGGAGGTCACTCATGTATCTGATATCGAACTAGATACACTTTAAGTGTCCGACATGTTAGAATAACTCAACATATGATCGGATTGACTATAATTCGGGAATTGAGAACCCATGTAATATATCAATTGTGTGTGTAATGCAGGCTTCTTCGCAAGCGGCAGCGAGAAATGGCGTTGAGATGGACGAGCTAAATTGGAAGCTTAAGCGCTCCGAAGACGAAGTTGAGGCCCTTAACCGAAGATTCGACAAGGCCCAAGGTATGTCAAAACAGAATCCGAATGCCTTTGTCTAAACTCTATCGTCCGAATACCGTCAATGCAGCCTTTTCACATTGTATAATGTATGCGCAGCCTCGACGAAGGAGATGGAGAGGCTCAAGGCCGAGCTTTAGCCTGCGAAGGACGAAGCGGCCGCCGAGAGGGCGGCTTCTAAAGAAATGACTGTCGCCCTTTTTGCCATGCGGGCCGCCAGTGGCAAGCATGAGACTCGCGTGGCAGAGGTCCAGCAGGAGCTCAAGGACACCAGTGAAAGATGCAAGGCCTTGGAGCAGAAGAATAAGGCGAGCTCGGCCGACCTGTCCAGTTTAACAACCGAACTTCATAAGGAGCGGGTGGACAGATCGTTCTACGAGGAGCAAGTGCGCCAAGCCAAAGACATAACAGATGGTAAGCCATACTCCCTAAAGTGCGTATTCGGGGATAGCAAATTCGCATTGCTTACCCAGGTGTGGCGATCCTCAGGCATATCCTCCAATCTCCAAAAGAGTGTGACAGACGCCAATCAGCTGTTCGCCTCGCGGGGAGGAGATGAAGCTCGGCTATTCTGGGTATAGTTCGGAGCCCCCGAACATCCTCTTCTTCTAGTGGAGCAGCTGAAACAGCTGATGGAGTTGCACCATATGGCGGAGCCAGCCATGAAGGACCTCTGCATCCGCTTATGGTCCGGCGAGCCACTGCCAGACAGCTACTTCGGCTTGGTGCAGAGGTAGATTGCCGCTTCGCCCCACCTCTAAATCGTCAAGCGATCCTCCTCCATCGAGGGAGTCCGGCTGGCCCTTGCAAGAGCGAAGGTGCACTGGCCGGGGTTGGATCTAATGAAGGTAGTCATCGCCCCACCGCCTCCCAGGAAAGAGCATAGGCGTCCCGAGATATACTTCGATGGAGTGATGGAGAGTGCTTGGGTGATAGCATCCCAGTGTCTGGGCGATCATTTATTTGAATGATCTGTAACGCGTCCGAAGACTTGTCCATACTTTTGATGATATTAGTATTAGTTCTTATATGGTTTTGCATTCCTTTATAACTCCTATGTGGCTGTTTAATACTGAAAGATGTGAGTTGTCGGCTCCATCCCCCATGTAGATACTACATGGGGTGTCTATGCCAATGCACTATGTCCCTTAGCTGAATTATCGGAACCCAAAGGTGGTACAGTGCGATAGACTAGGCAATCAGACTATAGTGCTTTATTTCTTTCACTTAGCCGTAGGGGCGCGAAAAGGACTACAAGAAGCGTACGATTAGCCACCAAAGTGTTGTGATGTTCGGACAAACCGTGGCCAAAGCCGGTATCACAATGTTTGCACAAAGAGCAAGTTCCTCGTATAACACGGAATAACCGCTTACGAGGATTGAAGTATAATATTTCCAGCTCAGGTTCACAGACCGGATCTCGCATACTATGACATTCCGTTTTCGGCTTTCTCCCCTGAGGTGCTTGACCAGACTATCCGGAAGCACAATCGCAGGGGTGCTCCCTTTGCCTTTTTAGCCGAATGAGTGGAACGTAAAGGGGCAAGCATAGGAGCCAGGCAACCCAACTATTGACCCAAGACATAGTCCAGAACCGATGCATGTAAATCAAACACCAAGACACCGAACGCATGATGAAATGTACATAAGGCGATTTGTTTTTAAATTCGAGCCCCCGGTCTATTAGCAGTTACCTCGCATCATACCGAATAGGTCCATGAGAAGAGGGAGAGAGGAAGAAATATGCGCCAAAAAAGGATAGATGAGGCAAACTTGTGCCACACAGTTTACATTTTTCTCAGCAACTCTTATATCTCGGATTGCCAAAGCAACTGTTTACAGGTACGTGAAAGAATAAAAATATACAAGAGTTGTTGTACCAGGGGTCTTCGATTGATAACCTGACGTCCTCAATATGCCCCATTGCTAGTTGACTCCTGCTCTTAGATGCACCTTGATGGGTGTTAGTGTTCGACGAACGGATCTTGAAAACAAAGTCTTGAGAGGCTGCTGAATTGTAGGTGAGCTTTATGCCATAGGCAGGTTCTTTAGGAGCACCTACATTTTGTCCGAAGACGTGTTGGTGGTAGAGGTTCGGGCCAGCCGAACACTCCGTTTTATTACCCCACCGCTACCCATGGAATTTTAAGTGCGAAGTTGTGCCTCCTTGGCACGTACTTTGCTAGTCTTAGGGTTGTGCGGTGGGGGGGCGAGTCCCTATTGAAGGGAGGAGCAAGGATCTGAGTTTTTGGTCTGAAGCCGAACTCGCTTCCCATCCTTGTGTGCCTTTATGGTAGATGTTGGAACTTGCCGATCTTCTTTGTAGCTGAATTCGGCCGCCAGGGCCAGTGCATGTTCCTCAGTTTTAAGGGAGCGCTTTGTATTGCCGTTAATAGTAATGACCCCCTTGGGGCCTGGCATCTTGAGCTTGAGGTATGCGTAGTGTGGGACTGCATTGAAACGAGCGAATGTTGTCCGACCAAGCAGAGCATGATAGCCGCTGCGGAAGGGCACAATGTCGAAGATCAAGTCTTCGCTGTGAAAGTTATCAGGCGAGCCGAACACAACTTCCAGGGTTACAGAACCCATACATCGGGCCTCAATGCCTGTGATCACTCCTTTGAAGGTAGTGTTATTGGGTTTGATCCTTGACGGATCTATGCCCATCTTTTTCACCATATCTGAGTAAATCAGGTTAAGGCTACTTCCTCCGTCCATTAGGACTTTTGTGAGGTGATACCCATCTATAATGGGGTCTAGGACGAGGGCCGCCGAACCTCCGTGACGGATACTGGTCGGGTGACCGCGCCGATCAAAGGTGATCGGGTATGCCGACCATGGGTTGTACTTCGGGGCTACAGGTTCCACAACGTAGACCTCCCGAAGGGCGCGCTTCCTCTCCTTCTTAGGTATATGGGTGGCGTATATCATATTCACTGTTTTGACTTTGGTAGGAAATTTCTTCTGTCCGCCACCAATTGGACCCCGAGGCTCATCCTCATCCTCGCTGCAAGAGCTTTTGCCTTGGTCCTCGGGTGGTATCTTGCCGTCCTGTTTAAACACCCAGCAATTGCGGTGTGTGTGGTTGGCGGGCTTCTCCGGAGTCCCATGGATTTGGCAAGGCCTTTCCATGATCTTCTCCAGCTGGGTGGGTCTGTTGCAATTGCCTTTAGGGGGCTTCTTCCGCTACCCCAATTGGGAGTTGAGGAATTCCGCGTTTACAGCCGTGTCATCGACATCGCTATTATTATTCCGACGCTTATTCTTATTGTGCTTTGGTTTTCCGTTTCCATCCTGGGCTTTAGAGGCTACATGATCTTCATAATTGTGGTTGCGTCTTGCCAGCCAATTGTCTTCGCCCGCACAAAGCGGGTCATGAGGGAGGTAAGGGCGGACATGGTCCGAAGTTTATCCTGGCCTAGCTGGCGGGCCATCCATTGGTCCCGAATATTGTGCCGAAAGGAGGCTAGGGCCTTAGCATCCGAACAGTCGACAATTTGGTTCTTCTTAGTGAAGAACTGATTCCAAAATTGCCGAGCAGACTCGCTGGACTTCTAGACGATGTTGCTTAGATTGGAAGAGTCCGGCGGGCGGACAGAGGTTCCCTGGAAGTTAGAGCGGAATGCATCTTCCAGGTCTTCCCAGCATCCAATGGAGTCTTCGGGGAGGCTGTTTAATCAGTGCCGAGCTGGCCCCTTAAGCTTAAGAGGTAGATATTTGGTGGCGTGGAGATTGTCTCCTCGCGCCATGTGGATATGGAGGAGGAAGTCCTCAATCCATATGGTTGGGTCAGTAGTCCCATCATACTATTCTATATTCACGGGTTTAAACCCCTCAAGGAACTGATGTCGCATTACCTCATCTATGAAGCACGGTGGATGGGTGGCGCCTCTGACCCGAGCTATGTCGCGCCTGTATTCGGCGTCTGTGTGGGTCCGGTTACGCTCCTGAACCCTATTGTTTTGGTCGAACCATGGTCTCTACCCACCCCCTCTATTGGGTGAGTACTCTCTGGATCCGTAGATGGATCTTGTACGGCCTGCTCTATGATCCAGGTCATCTCGCAGGCCGAACCTATCATTGGGCTCTAATGGCTCCTTACCCCATCTTCGAGGCACTACTGGTATGTACGGTTCGTAGACGGAGTATTAGTGAGCTCTAATGACACCTCTCCCAACCATGAGGGGGGTGGTCCGGCTTGTCGTACAGAGTATGGTTCAGAGACGGAGTATTAGGGAGTTCGTCATCGAATTGCGACAACAGCCACCTCTGTCGGTAGCTTTTAGGCTAGTTCGATAAACCAGTTCGGTATACTTCCTCCGCTGAGAGGACTTTCCTCCATCGATCATTGAGGTCATCCTCTTCGGTTTTGAGTTGCCATTCTTTAGCTTTCAAGATATGAGCCATTGCTAGGAGCCGTTGCCTGATTTCTTCCTGATCTTCGAGGTTATCAGGGATGTACAAGTCATCGGCTTCCAGTATATCTCCTCCTCGACATGGGGAAGGTAATCATCATCTTCGGAAGCGTTGATGTTATCGGGTTGTTCTGGTCCTCAGGCCCTTCCGGGACCTCTAACGGGTGTTCAGGGATATCGGGATTGCCATGGTCAGCGGGGGTATTATCGTCCCCGTTGCTGATGATATTCCTTCCCTTTTTGCCTTTGGACCGTCTATGCGGTTTCCAGTGCCTTGACGGTGCATCGCCCGACTTGTCGCCATTGTCATTAGGCGTATCGTCGCTGTTAGTGGCATGAGTATCTACCATGTAGACATCGTATGTGGAAGTGGCGGCCCACCTCCCGGTGTTAACGGGGGTGGGAGCACGGTCTTCTTCATCCATGTATTCTACCTCCTCGGAGGCATAGTCCAGCATGTCAGTTAAATATCGACAGTGGCCAAGTGGGTGGTGGGTGGGTCAAAAAATTCGTCCTGACCCGCACGTAAACTGAGCATAGATCAGGGATGGATCGTCAGTGATCTTCATCGACAAGATCCGATCTAGGCCTCGTCAACCGCTGTGGTCCCGGTCGGATCCAGCTGTTCGGAATTGCGGAGTTAACCTCCAAGTCGTCCGGACATGGGGAGTATTCGGCAAGAACACGTGTCCGGTCATCTGGCTCAATGGCCGGACCAGGATAAGAGTTTGGCCGATCGCCATGGGTGACCCCATCGGCATGTCTGAGGAAGGGGCTCGAGGTTAAAGCCTCAGAGTCCTCGGGTGCTATAGGCGAAGCTACGAGCCCGGTTAACGACAAGTCACCCGGAGAGTCTATGGAGAACTCTAAGTTTCCGAATCTGACCTCTTGATCAGGGCCAAGCTCTCAACACAGCCTAGATGGCCAGTGGGATCAGCATGCAGCACAACGCTATTGAAGGCGAAGATCTGTCCGGGGACGAAAGTGTGCATGTTGCGGACCTCTTCGTTGATGACAAGGCGAGACATCAATTCTATCCGGCTCAAAGAGGAACTCTTAATGAAATTACCAATGTCGGTGTCAAAACCGGCGAATCTCGGGTAGGGGGTCCCGAACTGTGAGACTAGAATCAACAGTAACAAGAGACATAGGGGACACAGATTTACCCAGATTCGGGACCTCCTATGGAGGTAATACCCTACGTCCTGCTTGGTTGTATTGATGATACGGGGGGTTACAGAGTTGATCTAGATCTACCTCGAGATCGAATAGCTAACCCTAGATGAGTTGTTCTGTCCCTATATCCTAAAACCCTACGGCTTATATAGATGTCGAGGATGCCTAGGGTTTACACATGGTCGGTTACATGCCGAAGAGATAAACATGCCTATTTGCTACGTCAAACGTGGAGCGCAAATCGTGCTTCCCGAAGCTTCCATCTTGGAGACTGGGCCTTCAAATCTTCCAGTGTTCGGTAAGTAGCCCATATAGTGTCACACCCTGTGTTTGTATCACCTTGTCATGTTTGGATTTATAAAATTTGGAGCCAATTAAAAGTTTTTCAGTGCTTGTGCTTGTTTGAATTATTGCATGATTACTTGTTGAATTGTTGTGTATGGCACTCTTAGATTCTACCCCTCTTCATATTCACCTTCCTTGACCCAAACCTCTTGCCCAATGATTATGCCATGTGAATAGTGCCCAAAACTATTTTTATCCAATTTTATTTTGACCAAAAAGGATTTATCCAAATTAGGTCTTCAAAACCCCCTGAATTGAGGTTTGCGCTGCAAGTCCTCAAATTGTGTGGATTCTTTCTCCCCAAAGTATTTACTTCAGACCTACTATATATAAAATCTCCAAAACCACCAAATATTAATTTTAAAGATTATTTTTATATTTTATTTAAAGGCTCTTTCTTAGGACCAGAAATGGTCTTTCATAGGGTAAAATTATTTAAATGCCTTCAAAATATTTGAGAAAATTTAGGGAAACTCAGTGGACATATATTTTCCATATAAATGAGTTTCAACACATGGGCATGTTCAAATTGTGGGAAAAACCCCTCTAAACTCAGTAAATTCCAGGAAAATTCCAGTAAGTCAACACTATCATAGGTGATGATCTTGCAAAGTTTAATCTCAATCCAAGTTGATTTGATTCATCAAACCATTCCAAAACCCTCCCTATCCAGATTCAAATTTGAGCAAGTTTACATTGTGAAGTTTCTCCCCTTAACCCCAAACATTGTGGACATGTTCTAATCACCAAATAATGATGGTACACTAAGTGGCGCATCAAGGGTAATAGCTTAGCATAACTAGATCTACAGAAACCTGATTCTGTTAGTTTCTAGGGTTCACAAAGTTTCCATTGTCAACTTTGCCCATTTAAGCTCAAATTTGATGATCCATCTTATTTTACCCACTATTTGATCCTGTCAAATATCACAGTAAGTGGGTAAATTTTTCTTGCCCAAACATCCATCAAAGACCTTCTGGTGAAATGGTAAAGTTGTTGTTTTCACCATTTTCACTATTTCCCTTGCCTCCAATTTTTTTTACCACAGCTATCTAGTATTGCCTTTCACCCCAGTAAGTTTCTCTAGCCAAGGCTCATTGGGTAAGTGGGGTAAAACCCACATTTACCCCTCTATTTCACCATGGCAAGGACACTTCTACCCTCTCCCCTCTCATTTATTTTCTCCCTTGCCTATCCCCTAGCCTCTTCTAGCCCATGGGCATCTCGAGATCACCCAAGACACAAATGGACACGCTGGTGCCCATTCTTTATGCTCTGCTGGTCATATGGGCGCTCTGGAGCGTAGTACAGTGTGCTCCCGCACTGTAGCCGCACCCATCTCGAGCCCCCTGACCACCTGGGGATGCGGGAGCATGTCCCCCGGCCACCCCTTGACATTCGCAATGCGCCAGGAGGTCGAGCCCCACCTCCCTCCTCCCATGCTGCCCTCCTTAGCCCGCGCACGGCACCGGCCGGATGCCCCAATGGTCAGGCTCGCACGTGCGTGCCTCTGGTCCTCCTGGCTGCCCTTCTCCTGTTCGTGGGCGCAAACCAAGTCCACGACCACCGCAGACACGGCCCAGAGCGCCCCTATGGCCCGTGGCAACGCCCCCTTCCTTGCTGGCGCACCACACCCTCGGTACACCGATGCCCGCCTATAAAACCCTCCCCGAAGCACCCACTGCTCTCCTCTCGCTCCCTCCTCCCCTCAGCCGCTCCTCCCGTGCCTAGCCCCCTTGTCCCCGTGCTCGGGAGCTCGAGCCCGTACCAAACCCTCGCCGCCATGCGGGTTTCCCCCTCGCTGGCGATTCCCTCAGCCCCGGCGGCCGCCCCGACCACCCACTGACGCGCGGGAAGCCCCTGAGCGTGCCGGTCCCCTCCGCTTGAGCCGCCGTGGCCTGAGCCCCTGCCGGTGAGCCCCCTCTGCTCCCTGTCATGAGGTGAGGGATGACAGGTGGGGCCCACCTGTCATACCCTCACCCTTCCCCTCTCGCTACAAGGTTGGGCCCGTGGGCAGGTTTAAAATTAAACCTACCACGCGCGTCGTCTCGCCCTGGGCCGGTTACCCTTTGGGTTGGCTCGGCCGCGGTGCTTTTGGCCCGAGAGGGCATAGTGCCTTTTTCTTTTTTCTTTTCCATGTTTTCCAAAAATTCCATAGGCCAGAATATAATTCCAAATCCAATAATGTTTCCACCTAAATTCCTAGAATATTCCATAGAATTTAATAGTGCCTTTTGTATAAATTTTTGAAAATCTTTTATATACTGTTTTATTTTAAAACCCAATTTAGGCATCTTTTTGCCTGTGTTAAATAGTTTCAAAAATGTTTTTCAGGACAAAATCTTAAACAAATATTTTTAGTATGATATTTAGTATTTATCAGAATAGGGTAGCATTTTTGATATTAGCTTGTGTGCTCTGTTTTTTTGTGATGCTTATTTTTATCGCTATTAATCGCGACGATAGATTGCGCTATTGACGAGGGAGTTGGACCCGAAGACTTTGAAGACTCCGAAGGCTTTGTTTATCCATGCAAGTAGCCCTTTGACCATGTTAGGAAACTTATCATGCATGACATATAGCACTTGTTGTTTTGATGATTGATCATGATGTGGTGCTCCCCCTTCAGTGGGTTGCCTCCGATACTTTTATTGTTGACAATTGCATCGTGCATGAACCTACCACCTTAAGAGGGATTATGCGGGTGGGTGTAGATAGGATGCTAGTAGATGCTACGCAAGTGGGTTGGGATTTATGCATAGTGATGGAAAGGAAGAAATGATTTCAAAGACTTTTCAAAAACCCCGTCGGGTGCCACTAATGCCTGAGGGTGATGATGATGAGTTGGGTGGCCATTTGAGAAAGAAGTGGTGTACCAGAGCAAGTGAGTGTGTGTGGTTTTCGAAAACGGTTTGGTGTAAGTTGCGACCATTATTCCAACCTTACATGTATGACCACGATACCCCTTATGGGACGTGGCTTTGTTGATTACTATGGATGGTGCTATCAGGGAGCCCGCATTACTAGTGGCGAGAGTGAAGTGGTCACTCTTGAGACGGGGTCGTCCCAGAAGTGGAAGGCCATGCGCTGTCTTTACAGGCACCGGGCACACCGTTGCGTGCCCTCATGGATGATACGTGTGATGTATATCATGAGGGATGGCACCAACGAGTGGACTCTTTGTTTAGTATCACCAAGGGAAAGGCATTGTTCGGGTGCTTACCTCAGGTATGTGATGTACCGGGAGTCGTGGATGACATGGAAGTTCCTCGAGTCTTGTGGGTAAAGTGTGCAACCTCTGCAGAGTGTAAAACTATTTGAATAGCCATGTCCATGGTCAAGGACAGTTGGATGACCGCTCTTGTGCTATGTCCAAATATTTTCACAAACCGGTGTGTGTGTGTGTGTGTGTTGGAGACAAGATGGTACGTGAGCTAAGTCCGATGACTTAGCATGACGATTGAACTAAGTTCGATGACTTAGCATAATGAATGAACATGAGATGTTCAACCTCTGCTTATGATGATATCTGTGACTTGTTCATATGGATATCTATCAACTATTGATGCATGCTCACCTAGCTACTTGATCATGTTAATGTAATAAAAAATTAGCTTTCCGCAAAATTACCTACTTAGTGCTATATCATGCATCACTATTATCTTGTTCCACAACTTGGGTTGCTTGCGAGTACATTCAAAGTACTCATTGGCTTGCCACTGGTTATTTAATTGGCCAGGCATGGAAGAACTGGAGTTTGTTGAAGAGTTCGTTGGTGATGAACATGCAAACTAGGACGCTTCCCAGTCAGAATGCCTGTAGGTTAAGGCAGATGGCATGGGTTCACGCTTTTGATCAAGATTTCCGCTGCTTGTTGAGTTTATGTATTTGGTCCTTGTGACCCTACCTATGTAAGACTAGACCTTCATGGTGTTTATTTGTGTAAGACGCTAAATGTGGATGTAAGACTCTTGTAATTCAGCTTCTATGTGTTCAGTGAGCATTGATCTCTGGGATCAGTGTACACGTGCATTCGGTGATCACGACTTATGAGTCGTGGTCCCCATAGAGCTGGTATCAGAGCCGTCCTGACTGTAGGAAGCCCTTAGTTAGCATGAATGTTAGTCAGGATAAAACCGTTTTCAAAACTACCCCAAGCACCTATACTTAGGAATTCTGTACTATTTACCTCTTATATTCTTCACACAACACTTTGCTGACTCTCCTCCCTTCGAACCTTTGTAGATGGCTGTCGTACCCGAAGCCTTCCTTACATCCGGCTTTCCCTTACTCCTTGGGGATAGCCTGGAGAAGATCCAGTTTTGCCAACCACCCGTTTTACTCTACCACGAGCACTGGGTCGATGCCGTCATGAAGGAGTACCACATGGATGTGGTCGTGAAGGCAAGCGACTCCCCGACCAATTGGTTCTTTGAAGGACCACGGATGGAGACCATGATACTCACAGTCGAGTCAGTTGCACGCAAGGCACTCCTACACCTTTGAGACATCATTCCAGAGATGGGTGACGAACCGGCTACTTGCTACCTTCCCTTCAGGAAGGATGATCTTGGCGAGAGTTGGACGCTCATTCCATCTAAGGAGGATGGCACACCACTCAGGTTGCAGACCTACTTCAGCCTCTCCGCTGATAGTCTGGTTCACCACTTGATTAAGGAGTCCATGAATCTCCGCAAGGAACTTCACCACACCCGAGAGCTACTTCGGCAAGCCAAGACGAATCCAGACAAGATCAAGAAGGATGAAGCCCCTAAGGGACGACCAGTTGTCACTTAAAGAGGAGGAGTACCCCCAGCTAGAGATGCACCCACACATCGTCATCGCATGAGTGCGAAGGAGTACCGTGAGCTCTTCACCGACCCGCCAGCAAAGCATCGTTGGGATGGACCTCCTTATTCCCCAACCCCTTCGACCGGGAATGATGCCTGTTCAGATGATGAATAGGAGGAAGACCCAGAGGAGCGTGACTACGAGACCGAGCACTCCACCACCTGAGTTTGAGAACCCCTAGGGTAGGATCACTCATGTACCCCTCATGCGATGTCGAGTTCGTGTAATGGTTCATATGAAACCATGTGTTCTTGTTGTTTGTTTTGTTGTTTCTGTTCTGATGCAAGTCACGCTTTTGCCTTAGGCAACATGTAAGCGACTCCATCGTCTATCTTGTCTTCATATATATATGTTGGTCTTTCGACCTTTGTTTTACCACACTTGCACTCGACCGACCCCCTTAGGCGCGCTCTTCCATTGTTGCTTTTCCTCTCGTCTATCCCAGTTGTTTGACTTGGATGCTCCAAACAGGATGGTGACTGCTACCCACAACAGCTCCTTCGCCAACCCTAAAGCCGACAACTCAAGCCAGCAACAGGGAGCTGGTGGGGCTACTCATGCTGGAGGACACCAGGAGCAGCCACAAGGCGACATTCCCCCGCCACCGCCTCCACTGAAGAACATCACCACAGCTTAGTTTCTCCAAGTTCTCCGGGAGAAACGCCAAGCCAACAATGCTGCTATTTAGCAGATGGCTTAGGCCCTTGTGAACAACCAGCAGGAAGGCAGGAACGACAATGCCTGCTCCACCCTGTCTGAGTTGATGAGGAATTCGTCCCCAACCTTCACCGAGACTGCTGAACCCTTGGATGCTGATGACTGGATCCGCACCATCGAGGACCTCCTTGCACTGGTGAATTGCAATGAGGACCGTGAGAAGGTGATTTATGCCTCTCACTGTCTCGGAGGTACCGCCCGATCTTGGTGGGATGGATTCAAGGTCATGCAAGGTGAGCGTGTGATCACTTGGGATGACTTCAAGGAAGGATTCCACACCGCCCACATTCCTTCTGGGATCATGGCTATCAAGAAGAGAGAGTTTCGAGCGCTGAAGCAAGGAAGTGGCTTTGTCAAGGAGTACCGGCAGAAGTTCAACCTGCTATCAAGTTATGCACCTGAAGATGTCAACATAGAGGCTGCCAAGAAGGAACGCTTCATGGAAGGACTTCAACAGACCCTGCAGTATCAGCTCATCGTCTGTGACTGTCGCACCTTCTTCGACCTGGTGAAAAAGGCCCTCATGCTGGAAGACAAACATCGTGCCATAGATGACACTCGCAAGTGCAAGATGATCAGCAAGGGTAACTCCAGCAATCAGAAGCCTCGCCCCTAGCAGCCAGCCCCAGCTAAGCCGACCTATCAGCCACCATAGGCTAGACCTCCTGCGCCTCGTCCAAGCTACTAGCCTCAGCAGTATGCCAATCCCATGCCAGCTTACAACAACAACCCCAATAAAACAACGGCGGTAGGAACTACAACAACAACCTTGGGCAAGTCACTTGTTTTGGATGTGGTCAGTCTGGACACATCTCTAAGCTTTGCCCCAAGAAGAAGCTAGATGCCCCGCGCCCTAATGCGCCAGCTCAAGGTCAAGGCCGTGGAGCACCACCAAGGAACCCCGCTCCCCACAACCATCCCAACAATGGCAAGGGTCGTGTGAATCACGTCACCACAGAGGAATCCCAAGAAGGCCCGGACTTCATACTGGGTACGTTCCTCGTCAACTCAACCCCAACAACAGTACTGTTTGATTGTGGAGCTTCGCATTCTTTTGTCACCCAAAAGTTTTCATTAGAGAGTGGCATGAAACCTACACCCCTGGGTAGTCGTATGTTGATACAAACCCCGTGATTAGTTATGAAGTATGGGATAGGTTGTAAAGGAGTGGAGATTAACATCAACGGGGTAGACTTCCTAGCAAACCTTATAGTTCTAGATTCACCCGGCTTGGACATCATCCTTGGCATGAATTGGTTGACCAAGCACCAAGGCTTGTTAGATTGTGCCAAGAGGATTGTCACCATGACCAATAGCCAAGGAGTGGAAGTCAAGTATGTTCCCAACCCTGCCTCCACTCAAGCCCCTCAGGCTAACTGTCTATCGGGAATTGAGTTGTTTCAGTGCGAGTGGTATGTGAATACCCGGATGTGTTTCCTGATGAGCTGCCCGGGATGCCTCCTGACCGCGACATTGAGTTTATCATTGAGATTATGCCCGGATCAAGGCCCATCTATAAGAAGGCCTACATGATGGGATCCGAAGAGTTGGCTGAATTGAAGAAGCAACTAGCAGAGCATCTCAGAAAAGGATTCATTCCCCCTAGTGCCTCTCCTTGGGGATCACCTGTTCTATTTGTGTCAAAGAGGGATGGAACTATCAGGCTCTGTGTCGATTACCGTTCTCTCAATGAGATCACAATAAAGAACAAATACCCCCTTCCCAAGATTGAATACCTGTTTGATCAGTTGAATGGAGCCAAGGTGTTCTCCAAGATCGACCTCAGGTCTGGGTACTATCAGCTGAAGATCCGACCCCAAGACATTCTAAAGACGACATTTGTAACCCGGTATGGCATGTATGAATACACGGTCATGTCATTTGGGTTAACTAATGCCCCTGCCTACTTCACGTATCTCATGAATAAAGTCTTCATGGAGTACTTGGACAAGTTTGTTGTCCTCTTCATTGATGACATACTCGTCTTCTCCAAGTCTAAAGAGGAGCATGAGGAACACTTGAGATTGGTCCTAGACAAGCTTCGAGAGCACCAGCTTTACGCCAAATTTAGCAAGTGCGAATTTTGGCTGCATGAAGTTGGATTCTTGGGTCATGTGTTGAATGCAGAAGGATTGTTAGTAGATCCTGCCAAGATTGAAGCCGTGACTGAATGGAAAACCCCCACCACAGTGAAGGAAGTCAGGAGCTTCCTCGGACTCGCGGGATATTACCGCAAGTTCGTGGAAGGGTTCTCGAGCATTGCCCGACCCATGACTCAACTTTTTAAGAAGGACAAGAAGTTTGAATGGACAGCTAAATGCGAGGAAAGCTTCCAGGATCTCAAGAACCGGGCTTGGAGGTGTTCTGATGCAAGAAGGCGGAGTTGTAGCATATCTATCCAGACATCTATGACCTCATGAAGAGAACTACGCCACTCATGATCTCGAGTTGGTAGCCGTGGTTCATGCCTTGAAGACATGGCCACATTACCTTCTGGGGAAGCGATGTGAGATCTACACAAACCACAAGAGTTTGAAGTATATTTTCACCCAAAGGGAATTGAACATGAGGCAACGAAGACGGTTGGAGTTGATCAAGGATTACGACTTCAGTGTTCAATACCACCTCGGAAAGGCCAACGTGGTAGCGGACTCCTTAAGACGAAAGCTTTGTTCCTTGAATGCTATGATTAAGGAAAGGCTACCCGCCCTGTATGAAGAGCTTGGAAGCTTCGGCTTGGAACTGGTTGCACCTGAATTCCTCGCCAACCTCGAAGCAAAGCCTACCTTGATGGATGATATCAAAGAAGCTCAGAAGGGACACGAGAGCATTGAAGGCATCAAGAGGAAGATCAAGGCAGGAAAGTCCCCAGGATTCTCAATGGATGAGCAAGGAGTTGTATGGCTTGGAAAGCGCATCTGCGTACCCAACAAAGAGGAGCTCAAGAACTTGATCTTGCAAGAAGATCATGACACTCCATATTCCATGCATCCTGGAGGAACCAAGATGTATCAAGACCTCAAGGCTAGATTTTGGTGGCATGGCATGAAACGGGAGATATGCACGTTCGTTGCTAAATGTGACATATGCCAGAGAGTCAAAGCTGAACATCAGTGACCCGCTGGACTATTGCAGCCTCTCAGAGTGCCTGAATGGAAGTGGGACAAAGTCGGGATGGATTTCATCACTGGTTTACCAAGGTCAAGTAAAGGACATGATTCCATTTGGGTCATTGTCGATCACGTGACCAAAGTAGCCCACTTCATTCCCATTAAGACAACCTACAATGGGAACCAATTGGCCAACCTCTACATTAACCGGACTATGAGTCTTCATGGAGTTCCTAAGGAGATTGTATCGGACCGAGGCACCCAGTTCACCTCAAGGTTTTGGAATAGGTTCCAAGAAGCCTTGGGAACCAAGCTCTCCTTCAGCACTGCTTTTCACCCCCAGGCTGGTGGGCAAACAGAATGAGTAAATCAAATACTCGAAGATATGCTCCGCGCTTGTGTTTTGGCATATGGAGCCAAGTGGGAAGATTGCCTACCGTTCGCCGAGTTCTCCTACAATAATAGCTATCAGTCGTGTCTTCAAATGGCACCATTTGAGGTGTTGTATGGGCGCAAGTGCCGTACTCCCCTCAACTGGTTAGAGACCGGAGAAGGGTTAGTCTTTGGACCAGATATACTCTGCGAGGCAGAAGAGCAAGTTCAACTTGTCCAAGAGCGCATTGAGACCGCCAAGAAAAGACAGAGGAGCTACGTCGACTCTCACCGTCGGGACATGAGCTTCCGTGTTGGGGACCATGTTTACCTCCGTGTCACGCCCCTCAAGGGAACCAAGTGATTCCATGTGAAGGGAAAAATTGCACCAAGGTTCATCGGCCCCTTCAAGATCACCGACAGGCGAGGAGAAGTTGCCTATCACCTAGAACTACCTTCCAAGCTATCAGATGTATACAACCTCTTTCATGTGTCACAACTCCGGAACTGTCTGCAAGTTCCCAACCGCCCCGACCTCTACAAGGACATCGACTATCAAGCCATCGAACTTCAGCTAGACCTCACTTATCATGAGAGGCCAGTCCGCATTCTAGATGAGGCAGAACACTACACCTGAAGCCGCACCATCAAGTACTTCAAGGTCCAATGGAGCAACCACACTAAAGCAGAAGCATCCTGGGAGTGTGAAGACTATCTTAGATCTGAGTTCCCTTATCTTGTTAGCACTTAGCCTAGGAATCTCGGGGACGAGATTCTTGTAAGGGGAGTAGGTCTATCACACCCTGTGTTTGTATCACCTTGTCATGTTTGGATTTATAAAATTGGGAGCCAATTAAAACTTTTTCAGTGCTTGTGCTTGTTTGAATTATTGCATGATTGCTTGTTGAATTGTTGTGTATGGCACTCTTAGATTCTACCCCTCTTCATATTCATCTTCCTTGACCCAAACATCTTGCCCAATGATCATGCCATGTGAATAGTACCCAAAACTATTTTTATCCAATTTTATTTTGACCAAAAAGGATTTATCCAAATTAGGTCTTCAAAAAAATCCTGAATTGAGGTTTGCACTGCAAGTCCTCAAATTGGGTGGATTCTTTCTCCCCAAAGGTTTTACTTAAAACCTAATATATATAAAACTCTCCAAAACCACCAAATATTAATTTTAAAGATTATTTTTATATTTTATTTAAAGGCTTTTTCTTAGGACCAGAAATGGTCTTTCATAGGGAAAAATTATTTAAATTCCTTCAAAATATTTGAGAAAATTTAGGGAAACTCAGTGGACATATATTTTCCATATAAATGAGTTTCAAAACATGGGCATGTTCAAATCATGGGAAAACCCCTTCAAACCCTTTCTATACAAATCAAACTTTTGGAATATTTATATAAGAAATGTTCTCAGTAAATTATAGGAAAATTCGAGTAAGTCAACACTATCATAGGTGATTATATTGCAAAGTTTCATCTCAATCCAAGTTGATTTGATCATCAAACCATTCCAAAACCCTCCCAGTCCAGATTCAAATTTGAGCAAGTTTACATTGTGAAGTTTCTCCCCTTGACCCCAAACTTTGTGGACATGTTCTAATCACCAAATAATGATGCTACACTAAGTGGTGCATAAAGGGTAATAGCTTAGCATAACTAGATCTACAGAAACCTGATTCTGTTACTTTCTAGGGTTCACAAAGTTTCCATTGTCAACTTTGCCCATTTGAGCTCAAATTTGGTGACCCATCTCATTTTTACCCACCATTTGATCCTGTCAAATATCACAGTAAGTGGGTAAATTTTTCTTGCCCAAACATCCATCAAACACCTTCTGGTGAAATGGTAAAGTTGCTGTATTCACCATTTTCACTATTTCCCTTGCCTCCAAAATTTTACTACAGCTATCTGGTATTGCCTTTCACCCCCAGTAAGTTTCTCTGGCCAAGGCTCATTGGGTAAGTGGGGTAAAACCCACATTTACCCCTGTGTTTCACCATGGCAAGGACACTTCTACCCTCTCCCCTCTCATTTCTTTTCTCCCTTGCCTATCCCCTAGCCTCTTCTAGCCCATGGGCATCTCCAGATCACCCAAGAGACAAATGGACATGCTAGTGCCCATTCTTTATGCCTTGCCGGTCATATGGGCACTCTGGAGCGCGCTATAGTGCGCTCCCACACTATCGCCGCCCCCATCTCGAGCCCCCTGACCACCTCGGGATGTGGGAGCATGTCCCCCGGCCGCCCCTCGACGTCCGCAACGTGCCAGGAGGTTGGGCCCCTCCTCCCTCCTCCTTTGTTGCCCTCCTTAGCCCGCGTCTCTAGTCCCTCTGGCCGCCCTTCTCTTGTCCGCGGGCGTGGACCAAGTCCACGACCACCACAGACATGACCTGGAGCGCCCCTGTGGCCCGTGGCGATGCCCCCGTCCTCGCCAGCGCACCACGCCCTCGGTACACCGGTGCCCACCTATAAAACCCTCCCCGAGCACGTGCTGCTCTCCTCTTGCTCCCTCCTCCGCTCAGCCGCTCCTTCTGTGCCCAGCCCACTCATCCTCGTGCTCGGGAGCTCGAGCCTGAACCAAACCCTCCCAGCCGTGCAGGTTTACCCCTCGCCAGTGATTCCCTCATCCCCGGCGGCTACCCCGACCACCCACCAACGCGTTGGAAGCCCCTGAACGTGCCGGTGCCCTCCGCTTGAGCGGCTATGGCTTGAGCCACCGCCGGTGAGCCTCCTCTGCTCCCTATCATGAGGTGAGGATGAAAGGTGGGGCCCACCTGTCATACCCTCACCCTTCCCCTTATCGCTGCCAGGTTGGGTCCCGGGCACAGTTAAAATTAAACCTCCTGCGCACACCGTCTCGCCCTAGGCCAGTTCCCCTTTCGGCTAGCTCGGCTACGGTGCTTTTGGCCCGAGAGGGCATAATGCCTTTTTCTTTTTTTCCCGTTTTCCAAAAAATCCACAGGCCAGAATATAATCCCAAATCCCATAATTTTTCCACCTAAATTCCTAGAATATTCCATAGAATTTAATAGTGCCTTTTGTATAAATTTTTGAAAATCTTTTATATACTGTTTTATTTTAAAACCCAATTTAGGCATCTTTTCTGCCTTTGTTAAATAGTTTAAAAAATGTTTTTCATAACAAAATCTTAAACAAATATTTTTAGTATGATATTTAGTATTTATCAGAGTAGGGTAGCATTTTTAATATTATCTTGTGTGCTCTGTTTTTGTGTGATGCTTATTTTTATCGCTATTGATCGCGACGATAGATTGCGCTATTGACGAGGGAGTTGGACCCGAAGACTTTGAAGATCCCGAAGTCTTTGTTGAGCCAGGCAGGCAACCCTTGGACCATGTTAAGAAACTTATCATGCATGACATATAACACTTGTTGTTTTGATGATTGATCATGATGTGGTGCTCCCCCTTCGGTGGGTTGCCTCCGATACTTTATCGTTGACACTTGCATCGTGCATGACCCTACCACCTTGTGAGGGATTATGTGGGTGGGTGTAGATAGGATGCTAGTAGATGCTACTGAAGTGGGTTAGGATTTATGCATAGTGATAAAAAGGAAGAAATGATTTCAAAGACTTTTCGAAAACCCCGTCGGGTGAGACTAATGCCCGAGGGAGATGATGATGAGTTGGGTGACCACTTGAGAAAGAAGTGGTGTACCAGAGCAAGTGAGTGTGTGTGGTTTTCAAAAACGGATTGGTGTAAGTTGCGACCGTTATTCCAACCTTACATGTATGACCATGATACCTCTTATGGGACGGGGCTTTGTTGATTACTATGGATGGTGCTATCAGGGAGCCCACATTACTAGTGGCGAGAGTGAAGTGGTCACTCTTGAGACGGGGTCATCACAGAAGTGGAAGGCCATGCGTTGTCTTTACAGGCACGGGGCACACCATTGCGTGCCCTTGTGGATGATACGTGTGATGTATATCGTGAGGGATGGCACCAACGAGTGGACTCTTTCTTTAGTATCACCATGTGAAAGGCATTGTTCGGGGTGCTTACCTCGGGTATGTGATGTACCGCGAGTCGTGGATGACATGGAAGTTCCCCGAGTCTTGTGGGTAAAGTGTGCAACCTCTACAGAATGTAAAACTATTCGAATAGCCATGTCCACGATCAAGGATAGTTGGATGACTGCTCTTGTGCTACGTCCAAATATTTTCACATGTGTGTGTGTGTGTTGGACACAAGATGGTATGTGAGCTAAGTCCGATGACTTAGCATGACGATTGAACTAAGTCCGATGACTTAGCATAATGAATGAACATGAGATGTTCAACCCCTGCTTATGATGATATCTGTGACTTGTTCATATGGATATCTACCAAATATTGATGCATGCTCACCTAGCTACTTGATCACGTTAATGCAATCAAAAATTAGCTTTCCAAAAAATTACCTACTTAGTGCTATATCATGCATCACTATTATATTGTTCCACAACTTGGGTTGCTTGCAAGTACATTCCAAGTACTCATTGGCTTGCCACTGGTTATTTAACTGGCCAGGCATGGAAGAACAGGAGTATGTTGAAGAGTTCATTGGTGACGAACATGTGAACTAGGACGCTTCCCAGTCAGAATGCCTGTAGGTTAAGGCAGATGGCATGGGTTCACGCTTCGATCAAGATTTCCGCTGCTTGTTGAGTTTGTGTATTTGGTCCTTGTGACCCTACCTATGTAAGACTAGACCTTCATGGTATTTGTGTAAGACACTAAATGTGGATGTAAAACTCTTGTTATTGAGCTTCTGTGTGTTTAGTGAGCATTGATATCTGGGATCACTGTACACGTGCATTCGGTGATCACGACTTATGAGTCGGGGTCCCCACATATAGTCCGGCCCATAAGGATAGGCCGGCTCCACGTGTAGGAGATATGCCCTAGAGGCAATAATAAATGTTATTGATTATCTCCCTGTTCATAATTAGGTTTATGTTCCATGCTATAACTGCTATGGTTCTTGAGTCTACAATAACCACGAGGCTTGAAGGAAGACTCATATGCACGTGTGGAATAATAAACGGTAAATTGTATTCCTAGTCTGGCCTCTAAGACTGGCTCAAGTATTGCATGATGATCCTGTTTTCCTGATCATGGGCATGGCTATGCCGGCAATTTTGAGGGCACAATTTTAGAAGAACATTTGTGTTGAATCGACCCGAATGATGTTATGCTATGAGATACATTCATCATAAGTTAATGGTAAATAACACAGAGAAGTTAATGTTTGCATAATTCCTTAGACCATGAGAGTATCGAGTTTATTCATGCTTGCTTCATGAACTTTGGGGTTTGTTAAACGTCATCCGTAAATGGGTGGCTATTACGGTGGCTTACAGGTTCATGGAAAAGTATGTCAAGTAACTTGATAGCTCAAGATTGGGATTTTCTCCTCCGACGATGGAGAGATATCTCTGGGCCCTCTTGGTGTTACGACATCCATCATCGTCTAGCCAGACCCTTTGTGATTTGATCATGGGGATGCCTGAACACGGGAACGAGAAAAGAGAACAATACCGGTAACGAGGTAACTAGCATAGTGGACAAGTTGTTGATCCACGGGGATGCCAACATGTCTCACCTTAGGTATTTGTAACATATCGCAAAGCAACAGGAATAACAACGGCAACTGGGGGTTCACTCGAATATTCATTCGTGTGGGTATAGGGGTCAATATGGGCGTGCACGACTCCGATGTTGATCATTGATCGGAAGGGGTTCCGGGTCATGTCTATGCTTCACTGAACCTATAGGGTCACACGCTTAAGGGTCATCTATCTGCTAAATACTAGAAAGGGAGTCTGAGAGAAAATTACCGAAAAAGTTTCGGACACCGGAAAAGTTTCGGACAGTGGAGAAGTTCCGCACACAGAACGCCGGAACAGTTTCGATAAAACTGAAAAGTTATTTTAGGGGATACCATTAAGTCAAATTGGTTTCGGCACATGCCTGATAATTCTTGGAGGGCGCCAGAATCATTCTAGAAACTTCTGGGAATTTTTCGGAAGAAAAACGGGAATGTTCCGGAGTTGTCGGAACCACTTCAGATGCTTTTCACAGATGAAAATCACTAATCCAGAATTGTTCTGGATCGCATTGAAAATTATTTTAGTGGGTGCCGGAAATGTTCTAAGCCCACATAAATATTTTCAGTTCGAACAGACGCTGAAAAATGTCGTCATGAATAGTGAAAGTGCTTTTTGGATTACTTTATTGGAAACACTATTGCAAATAGTGGAAACACTATTTGTTAATAGTGGAAACACTATTTGTGAATAGTGGAAATACTATTAGGGGATGATGCAGGCATGGTGATATAGGCATAGTGATGCAGGCATGGTGATGCAGGCAACACTATTTGGAGGCTTTCCCTTTATGCCCTTGTGGTGTGCTCACCTCATGGGCATTTTGGTAATTCCAAGTCCCATCCTCCCCCTTGGTTTTCCTATAAATAGAGGTGAATGGGCTTCCCACAAACTCACTCCTTCTCACATACAAGTGCCATTGCAATGATCTGGCTTCTCTCCCTCCCAGCAAAATAGTTTCGTAGAGCCAAAAGGCTGTCTGGGTTCTGGCAGGAACTAGTTCTGGACGGCGAAGCCCTGTCGGATAGATGACACCGTATGTGTGCAACTCTGTAGAGAGATCGTAGTTTCGGCCTTAGTTCGAGAGTGCCTCCCGAAGGGCTATCCGTGTGACCGTTCGAGTTTCGAAGGTCCCCCCAAAGGGCTATCCGAGTGACAGTCCAATTTTGGAGGTCCTCCCGAAGGGCTGTCCGCGACACTGTCCGGGGGACTATCTGACCGCCTCCCGGAGGGCTGTCCGAGGGGCAGATGAGGGTATACATCCTCGCGGTTGGGAGGTTGTAAATCCTAGCTGTAGGGATCTGCACCGCCGATCGTCATCGACTCTACTTCCGCTGCGCTACGAGTCGGTAATGAAAAGATCAAACCTTGTATGCAATCTTCATAGTGGTCTTGGGCTGGTGCGTAGGTCGATTTTTTTTGTTTTCTGCTGCATAACCCTTTAGTGGTATCAGAGCCGTGCTATGCATAGATGTAGGTTGCGATCTAGAATACATAGAGATGTATGGGTGTTGCTCAATATAATTACGTAGTAGATGAGATCTATTACTGAAAATTATTTGTGCGGGTAGCAGATGAAATCTGTAACCCGATGTTCTTGTTGCTTCATTGGAATTTTCATAGTCCTGATCTTAATGGCATGGTGAAATCTCACAATGTTTTGGCAATCCGCGATCCTTTCATGCTGCTCTTGAGTATGCTGATTGACAGATCAACGAAGTGCTAACAGTTCTTTGGGTTCCACCATAGTTGAGAAAGATGGATGTTTTGCAGACAAAAGGGCAATGTGGATGCGATCTGCACGGGGGTCATGCGTATGACGAATTTTAGTATGGCGCTCAAGATTTTATTATCTCGTGTTTCATACACCTCGCAATGTTAATCTAGCGACTTGGATTATCATGCTTGATGATGGACGTTGGTAGCTTCGGTTTGTTTCGAAACCTTAGAAGCCACGTAAAACAAGTTTTTGCATGAACCGATTAGAGGCGTCTAACTTGGTTTTGCAGGATGGTTTGCATGTGCATGTGATGTGGTATAGGAGTGCTCATATAAATTTGATTATGTATGAGATGACTATATGATGTAATTTGATTAACATGACCTGCATGTCATGATTCGGCATGATGGCTGGAGCCATATGATTGCACTTTAATGACCTGCGTGTCAACCTTATGTAATGCACTTATTTTATTTGCTATAGAGATAGCAATATTATCTGGTGCATCGACAAGGTGGTGGCAATCTTCGCGAAGGTGAACACCGACGCGAATGCCAAAGACGAAGAAATACAATACTTCTCCGTCATAAAGGGCTATACCATATCATGCTATTATGAATTGCCTGAGATGTTTATCCCTTATGATGCACCCATTTGATTGCACGGTAGTCGCTTTTATTAGGGTGATCTCTCACAAAATATCAAGTAGTTAGTGTTCTCCCAACTGTAGCACCGTCATGGCATCTTTCCTTTCAAGGTATCACATGGATACATGGGTACGAACGATTGTATGGGTGTGAGGTGGGTGAGTTGAGACCTTGCAGCGTGATCACTTGGTTATCTTGACATACAAGCATGAAAGTCATGAGCTCAGAACACACGCATCGAAAGATGAACAAGAGTCACATAGAGATGTGATTGGCAAGTTGGCCTACCGATTACAATTCTCGTCACTTGAGATGGATACATCCTTGGCATTGAATTGTAATATGGATCTTGAATCACTCACAATCAATTATGAGAGATATTTATTTGAGTGGGAGTGCACTGTAGAATTGAATTCTTTTAATTCTCAATGCAATTAATTTTGAACAATGTCTAAGTGTGATTTGCATAATAGTTGTAGAATAATGGCTCGTGTTTCCACCTTCCCTATTAAAATTGAATAGTTGTTAAATATCTGGTTAAAACTTTACGGTTGGTACCGTAATGTGAGGATTGTCCTCAAGAGTGCTGAGAAGGACTTTGTCCTATTGCATGCTTTTGGCATTCTCCCGCTAATGCTATGGATCATGTGACTCTCGTCCTTCGATCCAAAAGCTAGAAATCCTTTTCAGTCAAAGTGCAATATGTTCGCTTCCATGAGACCCGAACTTCAAAAGTTTGGATAGTTATGTGATATTCATGGAATCTGAAAATCATTTTCAGAGACAGACAAAGGATAAAAGATATGAGATATCCAAAGCAATGTTTATTTGCAAACTACTATTAAAGAAGTTTACTATGCATTAGACTGATAAGAGAGGGATCCAGGAGAACGCCTGTCATATGATGAAAGGTGAATAAAACAACAACTTAAAGAGAAAGGAAGTGTCCGAAGGGTGTTAGTGAGACTTTCACGCCTAGGAAGTCCAGGGCTAACGCCACTCTTAATTTGGATGCTTCTTCTGAGAGTTGGAGAAATACTGAAAAGTTAAATTGTTAGAAGTATAATGTCAAAAGGAAAGAAGACTGGAATATCCAGCTCATGTATGAATGTCATACAAGTTTTTGATGTATAGAATGCTGGTCAAAAATATAGTTCTTGGGAATTATGGTTAAACATGTTAATCACTAATTCTTGGGTATTGTGAGTTGGTCACAAAGATACCCGCTCGATTGCATTCTGTTGCAACTCGATGTAAGAACTACTATGGCCTGAAAGACTAACCAGGGATGAGGTTTAGATACACGTAGGGAACATAGTAAATGTTACTATGCCTTCCATCGGTGTATTCCCTATGCATTAAGTTTCATAATTTATTTTAGAGTTTCACACTCTAGCCCTTTGCATAAGGTGTCTTGCAAGAAGGTTGTTCATAAGAGAACTTTTCATGTTCGGTGTTATGAATAACATAAGGGCCATACTTTCATTATGAATGAGACATATGTTATGAATATTGATAATAATACATTACCTCTGGGTTTACTTTTATAATTCATTTTAGAGTTTCATACACTCTAGCCCATTGCACAATGTTTGTTGCAAAAGAGTTGTTCATAAAAACAACAATTGTTGTTCAGTATTATGATTAAACATGAAGGGCCATGCTTCCATCCTAGATGGGATGTATGTTATGAATATTGAAGGAAATATGATACATCCATAACGCTGACGCTAAATGTCGCAAGACTAAAAGAATACCACATATGTGTGGCACTGCATTTGGTCACATTGGAGAAACCTGCATGGAAAATTCCATTATGATGGATTTTGAAGTCGTTTGATTTTGAATCATCTCACACTTGAAACTTTCCTCCAAAAGGTGAACTAACTAAAATACCGTTCACAGGCCATAAGGAACGAGCAAAGAACTTATTGGTGATCATACATTTCATGTATGTAGTCCGATAAATGTTGTTGCAAGCAGTGGATTTGTCTACCTTCAAAAATGACTCAAGTAGATATATGGATATTTACTTGATGAGACGTAAGTCTGGATCTTTTGAAATCATTCGAAAGGTTTTCAAAAATGAAGTAGAAGTTATTGTACCAAGAAAATTATGTTTCTGCAATTTGATTGAAGAAAGGAATATTTGAGTTACAAGTTTAGCGAATGTCTGATGAGTTGTGAAAAGAGTTTCATAACTTGCACCTCCCAGAACACCACTGCAAGTGGAAAGTCCGTGAAGATGTAATCAAACCATTTATGACATGGTAAGATCAAAGATGACATAAATAGATTTTCCATTACCCCTTTTATGGAGTGATGCTTTAGAGACTGCGGCTTTTACACTGAAAAGAGATCCATCAGGTCTGTTCAAATGACGCCATGGTATGGTACGCCCAACCATGTTATATCTTTTCTTAACATTTGGAATATGGGGCTTGTGTAAAAGGTTACAAACCTATTCCAAATCAGACAAGTGCTACTTTGTATGGTTATCCCAAGTCATTGGGTATTCCCCCACCACTATACCGAGGCAAAGGGTTTTGCCACAAAACAGTATGCTTTTAAAAAGAATAGTTCTTACAAAAGGTGAGTGGGAGGAAATTGCAACTCGACGATATAACCAGTATCTTCGTCATCAGTTCAAAGGAAAGAAACCCTGGGAGTGATTCCGTTGTTTCCTACTACGACTGATACGGAAGTCTCTACAATAAAATGTATGGACTTCAGTCGAACGTGCACCTGAACCACATGGGCAAAGCTCGTGCAAACCTATCAGGTGCGCAAATGAGATATTGTTGTTAGACAACAATATACCTACAATACACAAGGAAGCGTTGATGGGACCTGACTCTAGGATTGGCTAAATGCCAATACAATCCGAGATAGTTTCTATATAAGTGATTCAAGATTAAAACCTTGATACACCTTTCAGAGGACTTAGAGTCTAACGAATATTTATGGAACTAAAAACTGATATGGTTAAAAATTGTTTTATCCATAAAGCTCGACTTGTTGAAATAACAAGTTCAAGGAGTTGACTACGATGATGTTGTTTCATCGTAGCGATGCTTAAGGTCGGTTCAGGTTGAACTAGCAATTAATACATATATCAATCATGAGATATGAAACATGGATGACAAAAGGATTTCCATCTGATGGAAATGAAATCTAGGACTTGTATGTGATACAGTCCAAAGTAATTTGTCGATCCAGAGGATGCTAGTAAGTATGCAAACTTCAGAGTTCCAGCAATGGACAGAAGAGAGCAAAATGGAGTTGGAATCTTCATGGTTTCATGAAATGGTCAAAAGGGTTTTTGATTTCATCAATGGGTAACGAAGATGCTTGTGATTCAAGAAAGTAAGTGGCAGCATAATAATATTTCTAAAAACGATGTGTGCTTGACACATTGTTAATTGGAAATAAATTTCTTGACACGAATTAGGACTTCATTTGAAAATAGTTTTGCGATGAAGTGCTTAGGCTAAATAGACTCAATATTTGGCATGATGATCTATGGAGATAGATTTACCTAATGGGGCTAAGTAATGAATACATATTGACAAGGTGCTAAAACCTTTTAGCATTTAAAAACGCCAAGGAGTGATTCTTGCCGAAGTCACATGGAAAGAGTTTTTGCAAGACTTAGTGTCCCAAAACACTGACGAGTAAAATACATGATGGAGATTCCACACACTCTAGTGTTTGGATTAAATCATGTATTCCATGGTATGTAAAAACAACCAGATATGTCTGATACTCCCAAGTTGTTGCGAGTATAGATACCAAAGTGATCAGAGCACTGATAATGGGACAACAGTGAAAGATGTCATTAAGTACTAGAGTAGTGCTGATGACATGTTTTCATGCAAGTAGAGATTATGAAGTGCTCGTTGTAAGTAATTACATCGATGCAGTCTCAATCAATGCTCCATGCGATTTTTGATTTAAGTTAAGGGTTTTGTGTAATACACAATATGGTGGCATGGTAGTTGGAAATTGTTCCAAACAAGATACTATGGCGAATTCTGTAACAAAGGCTAAGTATGTTGACGCTTTGGAAGCGACAAAGAAGTTGTTGAATCATATAGTTCATTCATGAACTTAGTATGGTTCCAAGATGGCTTTGGTCTATGAGACACTATTGCAGATAGTTGCTCCATAGCTCAGTCTGAGGAATCAGGTTTCGACCAATGATTCACACACATGCAAAGCCAAGTTCACACAAAATAAGAATTTTGTGATAGCGTGAAAACGCGAGGATATGCATAGTTACACACGGAGCTGAAGTTGTCAGATCCGTTGGACATCAGGCTATACCACAAGCGAAGCATATTTTACACCAGTATGCCATAGGTGTAAAGTGCATTAGCATTGACTAGATTATTGACTCTAGTGCAAGTGGGAGTCTATAGGAGATATGCCCTAGAGGCAATAATAAATGTTATTGATTATCTCCCTGTTCATAATTAGGTTTATGTTCCATGCTATAACAGCTATGGTTCTTGAGTCTACAATAACCATGAGGCTTGAAGGAAGACTCATATGCATGTGTGGAATAATAAACGGTAAATTGTATTCCTAGTCTGGCCTCTAAGACTGGCTCAAGTATTGCATGATGATCCTGTTTTCCTGATAATGGGCATGGCTATGCCCGCAATTTTGAGGGCACAATGTTAGAAGAACATTTGTGTTGAATCGACCCGAATTGATGTTATGCTATGAGATACATTCGTCATAAGTTAATGGTTAATAACACAGAGAAGTTCATATTTGCATAATTCCTTAGACCATGAGAGTATCGAGTTTCTTCATGCTTGCTTCATGAACTTTGGGGTTTGTTAAACGTCATCCGTAAACGGGTGGTTATTACGACGGCTTACGGGTTCATGGAAAAGTATGTCAAGTAACTTGATAGCTCAAGATTGGGATTTGCTCCTCCGACGATTGAAAGATATATCTAGGCCCTCTCGGTGTTACGGCATCCATCATCGTCTGGCCAGACCCTTTGTGATTTGATCACGGGGATGCCTGAACACGGGAACGAGAAAAGAGAACAATACTGGTAACAAGGTAACTGGCATAGTGGACAAGTTGTTGATCCACGGGGATGCCAACATGTCTCACCTCAGGTATTTGTAACATATCGCGAAGCAACAGGAATAGCACACGGCAACTGGGGGTTCACTCGAATATTCATTCGTGTGGGTATAGGGGTCAATATGGGTGTCCACGGCTCCGATGTTGATCAATGATCGGAAGGGGTTCTGGGTCATGTCTATGCTTCACCGAACCTATAGGGTCACACGCTTAAGGGTCATCTATCTGCTGAATACTAGACAGGGAGTCTGAGAGAAAATCACCGAAAAAGTTTCGGACAGCGGAAAAGTTCCCCACAGAGAACACTGAACAATTTCGGTAAAACTGAAAAGTTGTTTCAGGGGATACCATTAAGTTAAATTGGTTTCGGCACATGCCTGATAATTCTTGGAGGGTGCCAGAATCATTCTAGAAACTTCTGGGAATTTTCTGGAAGAAAAACGGGAAATGTTCCGGAGCTGCCGGAACCGCTTCAGATGCTTTTCGCAGATGAAAATCACTAATCCAGAATTGTTTCGGATCGCATTGAAAATTATTTTAGTGGGTGCCAGAAATGTTCTAAGCCCACATAAATATTTTCAGTTCGAACGGACGCTGAAAAATGTCGTCATGAATAGTGAAAGTGCTTTTTGGATTACTTTATTGGAAACACTATTAAAAATAGTGGAAACACTATTTGTGAATAGTGGAAACACTATTTGTGAATAGTGGAAATACTATTAGGGGATAATGTAGGCATGGTGATGCAGGCATGGTGATGCAGGCAACACTATTTGGAGGCTTTCCCTTTATGCCCTTGTGGTGTGCTCACCTTATGGGCATTTTGGTAATTCCAAGTCCCATCCTCCCCCTTGGTTTTCCTATAAATAGAGGTGAATGGGCTGCCCACAAACTCACTCCTTCTCACATACAAGTGCCATTGCAATGATCTGGCTTCTGCTCTCCCTCCCAGCGAAATAGTTTCGTAGAGCCGAAAGGCTGTCTGGGTTCCGGCAGGAACTAGTTCTAGACGGCGAAGCCCTGTCGGATAGATGACACCGTATGTGTGCAACTCTGTAGAGAGATCGTAGTTTCGGTCTTAGTTCGAGAGTGCCTCCCGAAGGGCTTTCCATGTGACTGTCCTAGTTTCGAAGGTCCTTCCGAAGGGCTATCCGAGTGACAGTCCAAGTTTTGGAGGTCCTCCCGAAGGGCTGTCCGCGACACCGTCCGGGGGACTATCTGACCGCCTCCCGGAGGGCTATCCGAGGGGCAGATGAGGGTATACATCCTCGCGGTTGGGAGGTTGTAAATCCTAGCTGCGGGGATCTGCACCGCCGATCGTCATCGACTCTACTTCCGCTGCGCTACGAGTCGGTAACGAAAAGATCAAACCTTGTATGCAGGCTTCCTTGTGTTCTTGGGCTGGTGCGTAGGTCGAATTTTTTTTGTTTTCTGCTGCATAACCCTTTACCCCGAGGACCCCTTAATACAGAACTCCCTCAAATGCTACCCAACATGTAATCTTGATCACGGTATAAATATTAAGAATGATGAAGTAATTGATATCAACATGATAATATTTATAAATATAAGAACATAATCATTACTTATTCACAATATGCGATTGGTACATAATGTTTATCCTAAGTCATTTTATCATATTAGCATTGCATGACTCTGTCTTCACCGCATAAGTATAAAGCATGATGATGCAGAGCATCCCATGAACACCATCATGGACCCTTCCCCAACACCGCAAGCCACAAGAGGACCCATGATGAGAGCCCGTGAACGTGCCATTGAAATGGAGGTGACATCTCTCCTTACTCAACCTATGTGTGACCCACTCGAGACATGGTCGCTACCTCAGACGGAAGTGCTTTGTGTACTCAGGTACTCAGGAGAGGGACGTCAAGCTCGAAAGGACAAGGAAGGCCCCGAGGACAAGCTCCATTCTCCGGATGACCGACCGGCCTCGGACGACCGACGCCTGGAGATCAGCCCAACATGCAGGCTGGCCGAACTCCCCAGCGCATGGACGACCGATGCTGCCCGGACGCCCGACAAGTCCTAGCGCACGGACGTTCGGGCCACCCTGGAAATACAGCCGCCAAGCACCCACTCCAAAATTTTGGAAGTCCGAAGCCTCTAGACGACTGAGCCTCGGACTTCTAGCCTCCTCCGGACGTTCGGACCGTCCTAAGCCGTCGAACGTCCAACCCCGTCCGGACGTCCAGACACTGTCTGCGCACAGGCCCACGGGTTTCGGCCCATGTACCCCTCTACCCCGTCTTAGACTATATATACCTCACCCCCTCCTCTTTCTAGGGTTAGCTAATGTTTGCTCTTGAGCTTAGCTCCATCATTTGCTTCTTCTAGGGAGTTTATCCTCCTTTGGGAGTAGATCCAAGTGATGCCAATGCCCCTCTAGAGGGAAGATCCCCCATGGATTCAAGGCCCCTCCTCCGGAGTGGGAGATCGCGTACCGCTACTTGTATCGTTGGTTGATTTGAGATCTTGTACCTCTTGTGATGTTATGGACTTAGTTGATGTGTGATTGAGTTTGCTCTTGAGTGTTTCTTGTTGTTCGTCCCCATGTTCTTCGTGTTTTCCCCGTACAATTCATGAAAGATCAACTACCATGGGTCTTGCCCCATATCATATGGTATCATGAGCCAGGTTGATCACGAATTTGGAGTCTACCCTACCGTTTCCTAGCCTAATTTTGCTTTGATTCATCCTAATTTCGAAAATTCCCACAAAAATAGCCCGACCCAAAATTTCTTGGATTTGATGAGCTTTTGTTGATTTGGATCTGTGGATTTCATAGAGGACAAGTGGATCTATCATTCCCCCATCATCCCCATCATTTCCATCCGCAAAATCGCCTCAATTTTGCCCGCAATTTTTCTTTTGGTTCGAGTTCATCCAGTGAAACCCGCAGGCTCCAGACGACCGAGCAAGTCTGTCGAAACTGAATTTTTGCCTGATTTTTTTTGGTTTTCTTCCGTTATTTCTTCTGCAGCCCATTTGCATTTGAGATCTTGAGTCACGAGCCTCGCCACTTCCTAAGGTGTTTCGGCTAATTAGGAGTGGTTCTTCATCGACATCACCGCTCATCATCGCCCCGGATCATCACCAACCAACTCTTCATTGACACTACACCATAAGCAAGGATGGTAACCACGACGACACTCTTGACTTATACCCTTGCCATTGCATTGTTACCCCTAGCCTATTTGCGTTACTTGACTATCGAGACTAGACATTGTGTACTGCCGGGCGACTCTACTTGTGCACATTAGTGATACTTACTCCGCATAGCTACAATTGCATGCATATACATCTCGGTATCATCTCTTGTGTTACAAAGTACCCGCATACATAATTGCTATCTTGGTGTACATGTCCTGCATAGTGACAATCCAAATATCATTGCTAAAGGAAAGAGAAGTGAAGCTTTTAAGCAAGGAAAAAAGAGCAATAGCATCTCCAAATTTGCATATCATACTTGATCATCTTGGATCACTTGAGCGAGTGACTCGTGCCTCATACTTACATAGCAAGTCAGGAATAGGAAGACAACACATTGTGTTTCTTATAGGATGTGCACAAGTTCATATCACGCCCATTGGAGTAATCGTGCTAGCGTCTCTCTAGTGTTGTGTAACACGAGCGTTTTCCGTGGATTCCACATTTTGAGCTCATTTCTTGGTTGCACAACCCCACTTTTCTATTTGTGTGTGTGTTTCCGAGTTCACTCATTTCTATTGATTCACATTGTCTTACTTGCGGAATTTCAAATCTATTTCAACTTTATTGCATCATGTTCTCGAATTGCTTGAAGTTTTGTGCCACCATCCTAACCAAGCTACTCCATAAAAATTACTTGTATAGGTGTGATAAGCGCAAACTCGGTACTAATTCTACTATTTCCACGACTTCATGTTGAGTGATTGATCCTCATTTCAACCTTCGGAACAGTATTTGGTATTATGTTTTCTCATTCTTCCACTTATATTTTTTTGAGTACCATGGATAGGAACACTATGACAAACCCGGCATTCGAGGAGCACGACGATGACGCGAACAACTACATCACCAAATAATTCTTCGCCGCACAAAAGGGTATGCGCCAAGCATATGATGACATCATGGACCACATCGAGAACCTCACCACCAACATACGTGAATCCGAGGAGCGAACGAGGGACTTCATGACAACTCAAATGGACGAGCTCCGCGCCTTGATGGTGAACCGTGCATCATCCACTTCTATGTCAACTCGACGGTGCACCGCAAGTCCACACTGCTCCGAGGACTCCTCCATCGAGAGTCCTCCTCCTCGAGGTCGACCACAACAACGTGATGCACGTCGCCTATCTCAAGACTCAAGCAATCCTTTCCACGACGATGAGCCTCAAGGTCGACATCGCGAGCGTGACCATGATACGTCTCCAATGTATCAATAATTTTTGCTTGTTCCATGCTGTTATATTATCATTCTTGGATGTTTTACAATCATTTTACCACAACTTTATATGATTTTTGGGACTAACCTATTAACCCAGAGCCCAGTGCCAACTTCTGTTTTTCCTTGTTTTTGAGTTTTACAGAAAAGGAATATCAAACGAAGTCCAAACGGAATAAAACTTTACGGTGATTTTTATAGACCAGAAGACACCCACAAAGCTTGGAGATGAAGCCAGAAGATTCCCGAGGAGGCCACAAGCCTCAGGGGTGAGGCCACCCCCTGGGCGCGCCCACCAGGCTTGTGGGCCCCTCGGGAGTCCACCGACCTCCCTCTCAATTCTATAAATCCTCAAATATTCCAAAAACCCCAACACAGAACCTAGATCTGGAGTTCCGCCCCTGCAAACCTCCAGAGCCACAAAAAACCAATCGGGAGCCCGTTCCAGCACCCTGCCGGAGGGGGAAACCATCACCGGAGGCCATCTTCATCATCCCGGCGGTCTCCATGACGAGGAGGGAGTAGTTCACCCTCGGGGATGAGGGTATGTACCAGTAGCTATGTGTTTGATCTCTCTCTCTCTTTTGTTCTTGAGATGGCACGATCTTGATGTACCACTAGCTTTATTGATATAGATGAATCATATGGAGTTTTCCCCTCTCTATCTTGTTGTGATGAATTGAGTTTTCCCTTTGAAGTTTTCTTATCGGATTGAGTCTTTAAGGATTTGAGAACACTTGATGTATGTCTTGCGATGGGATATCCATGGTGACAATGGGATGTTCAATTGATCCACTTGATGTATGTTTTGGTGATCAACTTGCGGGTTCCGTGACCTTGGGAATCTATGCATAGGGGTTGGTACATGTTTTTGTCTTGACTTTCCGGTAGAAACTTTGGGACACTCTTTGAACTTCTTTGTGTTGGATTGAACATGATGAATATGAAATTGTGTGATGCATATCGTATAATCAAGCCCATGGGTACTTGTGTACATTGGAGTACCTAGGTGACATTAGCGTTTTGGTTGATGTGTGTCTTAAGGTGTTATTTTAGTACGAACTCCAGGGCGTATCATGACACTTATAGGGATAGCTCATAAGATTGATCAGAAAGGATAACTTTGAGGTGGTTTCATACCCTACCATAATTTCTACGTTTGTTCTCTGCTATTTGTGACTGTGGAGTGGACTCTTTGTCACACGTGAGGGATTTACATATGATTCAACTATGTTAGTATTGTTGAGAGAAATTGCACTGGTGAAAGTATGGACCCTAGGCCTTGTTTCCTAGCATTTATAAAACATTTTGCTCGCCATTTACTATTTGTTACCTTGCTGTTTTTATATTTCTAGATTACAAAAAACTATATCTACCATCCATATTGCACTTGTATCACCATCTCTTCGCCGAACTAGTGCACCTATACAATTTACCATTGTATTGGGTTTGTTGGGGACACAAGAGACTCTTTGTTATTTGGTTGCAGGGTTGTTTGAGAGAGACCATCTTCATCCTACACCTCCCATGGATTGATAAACCTTAGGTCATCCACTTTAGTGAAAATTGCCATTATCCTACAAAACTCTACGCTTGGAGGCCCAAGACGAGTCAACAAGAAGAAGGTTGTGTAGTAGACATCAAGCTCTTTTCTAGTGCCGTTACCGGGGAGGTGAGTGCTTGAAGGTATATCTTTAGATCTTGCAATCAAATCTTTTAGTTTCTTGTTTTTCACTAGTTTGGTTTATAAAAGAAAACTACAAAAAAATGGAATTGAGGTTGCCTCATATGCTTTATCTTTTTAATGCCTACGAGCAAGAACGCCTAAGTCACCGCCGTGAGGAAGACTAGTGCCGTGAAGAGCAAGCACGAGAAGCTGAAAGCACATTTGCTCCCTTTGTGGTTTTGGTAATTAATAACAACATATAAAAAGTCATTGAACTAATGTTTCCACCAAGTATATTTCAAGAAATGTTCAATGATAGGATTGGCAAAAGGAGATTGTGGACATACCCCAAGATACAAGGAAATAGGTTGGCCAAGCTTCAAGCAAGAGGACTCTACATTTTATATTTGTGAGAAGTCACTTTGAGTCCATAGAAAAGACAATACTATTAAAAGGGGGTAAGGTTTTGTTGGTGAACAATATGCTCAAACGTGCACAAGTGATAGTGCCAAAAACATCCACAAACTCTCCCACCAAAGTCTGTTCTATACCTAAGACTCAAAATCGGTGCAACCAACTTTCCCATACCGGTGCCACCGATTCCAGAACCTAGACAGACTCAAGCCAAACCCTAGCCACTTCAGTGCAACCGATTCCATACCGGTGCCACCGAGTTTAGGTTGCCAACTTTCTGTTACGCCAATTCACATTTTCGGTCCCACCGAGAATGTTGGATCGGCATCACCGAGATTGGAAATCTAACCGCTGGTCACTTTATCAGTGCAACTGAGTTTCCTATATCGGTCTCACCGAGATTCAAAAGTTGCCACCTTTTGGTCACTTCGGTACCACCGAGATTAACACATCGCTGTCACCGAGTTGCTCATTTTGTGTGTAACGGGTGGATTTTTGGGGATGCCTATATATACCCCTTCACCACCACCTACTCGGAAGAGAAGCACTCAAAACTATTCCATACCTATCCTGTCAGATTTTCTGAGAGAGAACCACCTACCCTTGTGTTGAGGTCAAGATCTCCCACTCCAATCATATGGATCTTGATCTCTAGCCTCCCCAAGTAGCTTTCGACCAATCCCATCTCTTCCAACATGCCAAATCTATGAGAGAGTGATTGGGTGCTGAGGAGTCTATCATCTTGAAGCACGAGAGCAAGGTGTTCATCGTCATTACCGAGCCTATTACCTTTTGGAGGGTGGTGCCTCCTAGATTGGTTAGGTGTCGCTTGGGAGCCTCCTACTTCGTGTTGTGGAGTGAACCAAGAAGTTTGTAAGGGAAAGGAGATTGCCTACTTCATGAAGATCCACCCATAGTGAGGCTAGTCCTTCATGGACGGAAGCCGTTATGGAATAGTCAAGGTTGCTAGTTTGTGGACCCTTTTGGGTGGAGCCCTCCATGGACTCTCGCGACCTTTACCCTCCGTGGGTTGAAGACTCCATAAACGTGGATGTACGATAGCACCACCTATCGGCCCCACGGGAAAAATCATCGTGTCTACACTGCGTTTGATCTTCATACCCTATTCCTTCTATACATGCTTGTTGTTACTTTCCGCTGCTATATACTCTTAGAATTGCATGTGTAGGGTGTACTTGACTTGCCATGAAATGCTAAAAACTGTCAACCCTAAAACTTGGTATAGGCAAAACTTTTATTTGGTCAAGTAGTCTAATCACCCCCTCTAGACATACTTTTGGTCCTACAAGTGGTATCAGAGCTTTGGTCTCCATTGCTTAGGTCTCACAACCTAGGAGAGTATGGCATCTAGTGAGGGAAGTTATCACCGTAGAGATCCGTACTTTGATGGCACTAATTTTGCTAGTTGGAAGCACAAAATCAAAATGCATATTCTTGGTCATAACCCCGTCGTTTGGGATGTTGTTCGTGTTGGCTTGCAAGGTGAGTTCTTTGCGGATGGACGGGAGCCGGGACGTGAAGCGACCGCAGATGAGTTGAAGATGTTGCAACTCAATGCTCAAGCATGCGACATTCTCTTCAACTGCTTATGCCCCGAAGAATTCAACAAAATCAACCGTCTTGAGAATGCAAAAGAGATTTGGGATACTTTGGTTGATATGCATGAAGGAACCGAGTCCATGAGAGAATCCAAGTTAGATGTTCTTCAAGGTCAGCTTGACAAGTTCAAGATGAAAGATGGTGAAGGAGTCGCGGAGATGTACTCTAGGCTAGCTCTCATCACAAATGAGATTGTTGGCTTAGGAAGCAAAGAAATGACCGACAAATTCATCATCAAGAAGATACTTAGAGATTTGGATGAGAGATACGACACCATGTGCACATTGATCCAAATGATGCCAAACTACAAAGATCTCAAGCCTACAGAAGTCATTGGAAGGATTGTTGCTCATGAGATGACACTCAAGGATAAGGAAGAACTTCATCACAAGTCTAGCAGCGCTTACAAAGCCACAAGTGATACTCCCGCAACTTCAAGAAACAACCTTGTCACCAATGAAGAGATAAGCCTCATGGTCAAGAAATTCAATAAGTTCTACAAGAATAGAGGTAAAGAAAGACACTCCAACTCAAGATATGAAGAGAAGCGTTCGTCAAGTCATGACCGCAATTGCTACACTTGTGGGAAGCCCGGACACTACTCAAATGAGTGCACGGCTCCCTACAAAAGAAGAGAAGAGTCGCCTCGAAGACGAAGCTCAAGGAATGAATCACCACAAAGAGAGAGGATTAGAGATGATCGTTATGAACGAAGACACTCAAGGAGAAGTAGAGATTCGGAGAAGAAGGACAAGTACACCAAGAGCTACACAAGAAGAAAATAGCAAGCTCGTGTTGGTGAATGGGTTTCCGGCTTCGGCTCTGACAACAACTCTGAAAGAAGCTATCACCCCGACTCCGACTATAGTCAAGATGATGGTGTTGCCGGAATTGCTCTAGTGACTACCAACTCCTACGATCTATTTGATTCACCAAACGATGGGAGTGGAAGTTTCTTCATGGCTAAAGACCCCAAGGTATCACACCCCGAGTATATTGATTTTGATAGTGATGAAGATGATTTGCTTTGTGAAGATGATTTGCTTTGTGATGATAACTTGCTTTGTGATAAAACTAGTGATGTTGATCAAAATGAACTTGATAATTCTCATGCTAGTCAAGATAAGTCATTTGATGATGATAATATGAAAATAGAACAACTAACTAAAGAACTAAACACTCTTAAGTTAGCTCATGAATCTACTCTCGAAGATCATAGAGAGCTTGTGAGAGCTCATGAGAAGCTATGCTTCGAGAAGCTCAACTTGGAGCAAGAGCATGAGTTTCTCAAAGCTATCAATGACGATCTCTGAAACAAGACCTCATCTTATCTAGCCAAACGACTACTCTTGTCTACTTTCATGCCTCAAGTTAAAACTAAGCAATCTAGTAACAAAGGCAAGAAAGGTTCTTCATCTAGTAGCAACAATAAAAATGCTAAATCCAATGATGTTGATCTAGTAGTTCTATTGATTCCACTAATGATGATTCCCTTAGCCAAGTTACACTTGAGAAGGAAAATGCCTTATTAAAAGGAATTATAGAAAAAGGTATCTACAAGAGTCTTGCTGGATGTAAGCAATTTGAGGAAATTGTACGCAAGCACGGAGGATATCGAAATAATCGTGGTGTTGGCTACTTCAACGCTAATGGAGTTGAGTGGGAAGAAGGTCAATATCCCAAGCCCAAGTTTGTTCCTCAAAAGGAGAAGTATGAAAATACTCTTCCCAAGGGGACAAACACTCAAGATGACCTTCCACCACAAGACCACAAGCTCAAGGGCAAGAACAAGCTTCAAGAGGACATTGACTCATATGAATATGAACCCCTAGCTTTGGTGGAGTGGGTTCCCAAGGCTACTTCAAGCTCAACTACTACAAAGACTACTTCAACACCAAGGATCCCCATCAACTTGATGTGGGTCCCCAAGAAGAAGAACTAGTAAGTTCTTGAGGGGTGACTCCGCCAATGAAACTCACTCACATTCATTATTGGCAAGGACTTTTTGCACTCAACATCTCATTGCAATAGTTCAAGGAGTCACACATTCCGTCAAAGGTAAGCAAGGGACAAGGTAATCAACTAATCAATGGACATCATAACATATGCTTTGCACTCCATATCCATAGATATCCTTGTATTTGTCTCTTGTGTGTTGGGACTAACCCATGTAGGTGAGAGGAATAAGGAAACAACAAGGATGCTCCCAACTCTTGGTGATCTTCATCAACATTGAGCATCCACAAATACCTTACCAACATGAAGTCTTCATCGACAAAACCCAAGGTTAGTTTATCCCTCTTATGGGGGGAAGTCACATTAAGGGGAAGCTTTACTCTAAGACTTGAGTCAAAGCATCTGTTAGCATGTGACAACATTAAATGCTTTATGTAAAAGTGGTAACCCCACTTGTGCTTAAACGATGAGTATGACATATGATCAAGTACTCTTACTTGGCTCCTAAGTCAAATACTCATATCTGGATGACTTCATCATCGCCCAAGTGCTTGTTAGATGCTAGTGTGTTTGTGCATGTTTGTCATGATTTCTTTTGACATCTTATTGTGTGAGCATGTTGGTCTGCATTTATTTTCTCATTCGAGGACATCCAATTGTTATTATTTGGTTATTTATTTTCTCTTTTGCCAATTGGATGGACAAGAATGCCTAGGGCTACTCTTTAGCTATCTATTCTTTCTCACCTCATATTCCATTCATGTTGCATCACAAAATTTGAACAAGTGCTTTTCAATCCCTCTGTGTGTGGAGCACTCAGAGTTCCGTATCGACAAGGACTGACCATTAAAACCTCCCAAGTGCATCTCGATGGAACCAACTCCATAATCTCGGTCTCACCGAATGCCTAGGGTTGATCTGGTTTTCAATCTTGATACTGCCGGTTTCATATTCTCGGTTACACCGAGTTTCCCTGTCAGCTGACAGTTGTGGAACTCGATGACACCAAAAACATAAAATCGATATCACCGACAGTGGAGGGTATATATGATGTGGACCCCGACGCTTTGAAATTTCTATCTTCAAACATCGTGCCTCAAAACCCCAAGTTGCCGCCTCGAGACCCCTGGTCGTCACCCTTGTCTTCCTGCGCTCCTTCGCCGCTAGGAATCACCACCGTTGACGAAATCTGCTCCATCGTCGTCGCCGTAGCGGATCCACACCAAGTTAGGGTACGGATTCGACCTCCCTTGCGCTCTCCCTTCTGATTCTTGTGCATTGGACTTGATTTTCTCTATAAGCCACTCATTGCACTTATTCCTATCCACAAGAAATCCCCATAGGCTAGCGAAACATTGATTTCTAGGGTTTTGCCTTCCGCCCGACGAAACTCGGTAGAACCGAATCAAGAAAATCGGTACCACCGATTTTCGTTTCTGTGTGTTGAGAACTGTCTCGGTGAAACCAAGCACTCCTTTTCGGTCTTACCGAAAAGGGTGCCAAGTTTCTGTTAAGAGGGACAGTCAGTCTCGGTGTCACCGAAACTTTTGCTTCGGCCTTACCGATTTGTTTCTGACATAATGCCAAACTTCGAAAATCTTTTGTTCAAAACTTCAAAAACTAGCTGATAATTTTGTGATGACTTATCTACTTCTGCTCATCTATATTCCATTCACAGGGTCAGTATGTTAGATGCAAAGGACAGTCAGAACATGTCAGAGCAAGGTGCATGCATGAGTTCAGGCACAATCCCAGAGCCCAGTTCTTTCTCAGATCCAAGCACCCCCAGCTCCCATGGGTTGCCCAAATCTGCTACTAGGACCAGAAAGAAGCTGAACTCAGATGAAGAGGATTCAGACTTTATCCCTGAGGAGATTCTTGCTAAGAAGCAAGAGAAAGCTGCTAAGAAGTCTGGTACTGAAGCCACTTCTTCCAGGAGAGTTGTTAGCAAGATCTATGCACCTACCTCAACCTTCAAAGCTTATGAGACTGCCAGAGCAACTATTTCATTTGATGCCCCCAAGAAAGCTATGCCTAAGAAGGCAGGGGAGAAAAAGTCCAGGAAGAGTATTATTCATGTAACTGGCAGACCTACTTCCATGTATGAAGATCCAGAGGAAGCTGCTGATGCTGATGCGGAAGAGGAGGATGAGCCAGCTACAAAGGCTCCTCCCAAGAAGAAGGCCAAAAAGCTTATGGTTGATGCTATGACAAAGACTGGCACGTCCAAGAAGGCTGCTGCTGAGAAGCCTAAGAGGACATCCAGGCAGATTCCGGCTTCTAAGAAGAACAAAGGAACTGCCTCCAGAGTTGAAGTTGATGATGACTTGACAACCTTGATGAAGCTGAGACCACATCTTCTAGTACACAATGCCAGCTACCCACTAGCTGAGGATATGAAGAAGAGGAAGGATTCTGGATTGAGAGTTTGGAGAGCAATAGATCCATATGCCTAGAGAAAGAAGACAGTTGTGGACTACATATTTTATACCATGGAGCAACAGGATTTCTATGAGACTGTGCTCTTTGACAAGAGTTCATCTATGAGTGATATGCAGTATGTTGATTGGAAATTCATCAAGGAGAATGAGGACTGCTTTCCAAGTGTCCAAGACAATTTCCATTGCATAGGCTTGGATGAGTTTGTTGGCAGAGAATTCACATCTTGGAATGATGAGATGATCATGCAATTCTACTCCACTGCACATTTCTATGGAGATGGTAGAATTGTATGGATGACTGAAGGTGCAAGGTATGAATCAACTGTTGAAGAATGAGCTGCTATCTTAGGAGTTCCTAAAGCATCGGATGGTGACTTGGATGTATACTCAGAATCCAAGGCTAGCCACAATGCTATGGCAAATATATACAAGGAAATCCCTGCTGCCAATGTGGAGTCTCACAGGCTAGGATCTATCTACTTTCTTCAGGCTGGCCTCCGCACAATGAACACCATTCTGAGGCATACCTTGATGCCCAAGTCAGGAGATAACAAGATGATCCGAGGCCACTCCATTAATGTGTTGATCCACCTTGACAGACACACCAGGATTAGAGTCATGGATTTGATTGTTGAGACAATCAAGAGGGCTGCTACTGACCAGAAGCACTCTTGTTGTTATGCACCCTACATCCATATGCTTATCAATTCAAAATTAGAGAAGCACATTTTAGCTCTAGATCATCCACATTTACCCCTATAGCCAGATCTTGAGGACAATGTTGTGGTGATGGATGCTGATCATCCCACTTCAGCTTCATCTCAGGCAGAGGCAGAGGCAGTTAGAGCCACTAGTGCTCAAGCCCCTCGATCCAGGAATGAGCAAATGGATCTATTGATATCATCAGTTCAGGGCATGCAGAAGGACATTAAGGGGATTCTGGACAACCAGAACAGTCTTGTCAGGATCTTTGAAACCAGGATCAAGACCCTTAGTGATAAGGTGGACAGGCTGACTAAGACAGTCACAGAGCTCCAGAAGGAAGTTGACTCAGTGCCACTTCCTCACACCACTTCTTCAGACGATGATGATGAGGAGGAGGATGATTCACCTCTCAGGACAGGCACATAGTTTCCTACCCAGGCCAGATCAGCCACTGTGCCAGCTCCAGACTTGATACCCTCTTCATTAGCTCCTGCTACTGTCAGCACAACTCCTGCTCCATCTGCTCCAGTTCCTCCAGCTTCCACTCCAACTCCATCCACAACATCTGCTGAGATCTTTGCCGGCGCTGTTATCTTGACTCCTTCATCAACAACTGGAGGAGATCAGCCCAAGAACATTTAGATGTATGCCTTTGAACTTTTTGGTAACTTGTTGCCAAAGGGGGAGAAGTGTATATAGATCTATAGGCTTCAAGCAAGAGAGTGTTTTGGTGTTTGTTGCTTTTCAAAATATTTCTTTATTTTGGTTTGACGTGAGATACTTTTGTGTTTATGTGTGATCATACGTTGTTATGGGTGATGCTACTATTTCCTATCATCTTAATGCTTATGAGATGATCATCTACCTTTGCTTGATTGTGTTGTGCGTTGTTATTAATTCTGATTATTCTCGCACACCACCAACTTGTATTTGACATGGAAGAAGTGCCCCACATACCTAATCGATTGTGCATTTGCATTCAAACGCAAATTCAATGTAATGCACAAATTTAGGGGGAGCTCTTGCTTATCACAAACCTCTCAAAGCGACGATTATATTCATTGATTTTATCATATGTTGAAGCTTTGATCTATATGTTGTCATCACTTACCAAAAAGGGGGAGATTGAAAGCACATTTGCTCCCTTGGTGGTTTTGGTAATTAATAACAACATATAAGTCATTGAACTAATGTTTCCACCAAGTATATTTCAGGAAATGTTCAATGATAGGATTGGCAAAAGGAGATTGTGGACATACCCCAAGATGCAAGGAAATAGGTTGGCCAAGCTTCAAGCAAGAGGACTCTACATTTTATATTTGTGAGAAATCACTTTGAGTCCATAGGAAAGCCAATACTATTAAAAGGGGGTAAGGTTTTGTTGGTGAACAATATGCTCAAACGTGCACAAGTGATAGTCACCAAAAACATCCACAAACTCTGCCACCAAAGTCTGTTCTATACCTAACACTCAAAATCGGTGCAACCAACTTTCCCATACCGGTGCCACCGATTCCAGAACCTAGACAGACTCAAGCCAAACCCTAGCCACTTCAGTGCAACCGATTCCATACCGGTGCTACCAAGTTTAGGTTGCCAACTTTCTGTTACGCCAATTCACATTTTCGGTCCCACCGAGAATGTTGGATCGGCATCACCGAGATTGGAAATGTGACCGTTGGTCACCTTATCGGTGCAACCGAGTTTCCTATATCGGTCTCACCAAGATTCAAAAGTTGCCACCTTTTGGTCACTTCGGTACCACCGAGATTAACACAACGGTGTCACCGAGTTGCTCATTTTGTGTGTAACGGTTGGAATTTTGGGGATGCCTATATATACCCCTTCACCAACACCTACTCGGAAGATAAACACTCAGAACTATTCCATACCTATCCTGTCAGGTTTTCTGAGAGAGAACCACCTACCCTTGTGTTGAGGTCAAGATCTCCCACTCGAATCATATGGATCTTGATCTCTAGCCTCCCCAAGTAGCTTTCCACCAATCCCATATCTTCCACCATGCCAAATCTATGAGAGTGTGATTGGGTGTTGAGGAGTCTATCATCTTGAAGCACAAGAGCAAGGAGTTCATCATCATTACCGAGCCTATTACCTTTTGGAGGGTGGTGCCTCCTTGACTGGTTAGGTGTCGCTTGGGAGCCTCCTACTTCGTGTTGTGGAGTGAACCAAGAAGTTTGTAAGGGCAAGGAGATCGCCTAGTTCATGAAGATCTACCCATAGTGAGGCTAGTCCTTCGTGGACAGAAGCCGTTATGGAATAGTCAAGGTTGCTACTTCGTGGACCCTTTTGGGTGGAGCCCTTTGTGGACTCTCACGACCGTTACCCTCCGTGGGTTGAAGACTCCATAAACATGGATGTACGATAGCACCACCTATCGGAACCACGGGAAAAATCATCGTGTCTACAACTGTGTTTGATCTTCCTACCCTATCCCTTCTATACATGCTTGTTGTTACTTTCCGCTGCTATATACTCTTAGACTTGCATGTACAGGGTGTACTTGACTTTCCATGAAATGCTAAAAATTGTCAACCCTAAAACTTGGTATAGGCAAAACTTTTATTTGGTCAAGTAGTCTAATCACCCCCCTAGACATACTTTCGGTCCTACAGAAGCACGGGGTGCTTCGCGAATCAACCCATGCCTTGCAAGAACGCAACTGATTAGCTCGCGGGGAGCTAGAAGCTCTATGTCGAGAACGCCAAGAAGAAGGCGCACGTCAAGAGGTGCACCAAGAATGCCAACAACGGATGCGACAATGACGTCAACAACACCCAAGGCAAGAGGAGAAACACATTGATGAGATCTCTCCAAGGCAAGAGCAAGATCAACATGACAACAATGCCCCTCGACAACAAGATGCGCGACCTAAAGCAAATCCCATTAACCACGTGGATGATCATGCTCCAAGGCAAGGCCAACGTCAACAACACAACTATGCTCCTCCACGACAAGGATACCGCAATAACAATAACAATGAGGAAAATCGCTTTGGCAAGCTCAATTTCACTATGCCTAGGTTCTTCGGAAGCAACGATTCCGAAGACTACCTCTCTTGGGCACTCAAGGTCGACAAAATATTCCGGTTGCACAACTATGAAGTAGAAAGAAGATTGCCATGGCCTCCCCGAGTTCCAAGATTACGTGCTCATTTGGTGGGAACATGTGATTGAGCTAAGAATAGAAAGATATGACCCTCCAATCACAACTTGGGAACAAATGAACGACCTCATCAGAGCTTGATTCGTCCCAACACACTACAATCCTGATCTCTTCAAGAAGCTACAACTACTCAAGCAAGGCACCAAGTGTTGGGGAATGTTTCATGGGAAACAAAAAAATTCCTACGCACATGCAAATATCTATCCATGGTGATGAGCATCTATGAGAGGGAGAGTGGATCTACATACCCTTGAAGATCTCTAAGCAGGAAGCGTTAAGAAATGCGGTTGATGTAGTCGAACGTCTTCGCGATCCAAATCGTCGAGCATCCCGCGATCCCATCATGATCTATCTCACGATCCAATCAAGATCCGTCTTGTGATCCCATCACGATCCATCTTGCGATCAAATCATGAATCGTCTTGCGATCTTGATCATGGTCCTTCCGATCTAGCGCCGAACGGACGGCACCTCCGCGTTCACCACACGTACAGCTCGATGACGATCTCCGTCGTCTTGATCCATAAAAATAGGGAGCGGAGAGGTAGATGAATTCTCTAGCAGCACGATGACATGGCGGTGATGGTGGTGGAACAATTCCAGCAGGGCTTCGCCTAAGCACCGCTGAAACGATCTAGAGGAGGAACTGCGATCTAGAGGAGAGGGTAGCACGTGGCTGATTTTTTATGTCTTAAAACCCTCAAAACCTCTAGTATATATAGGACGAGGGAGGGAGGAGTCTTGGCGCACAAGGGGCCAGCCCTTGGCTTGGCGCAAGGAGGAGAGGAGGAGTTCTCCTCCAATCCTAGTAGGATTAGGACTCCTCCTTCTCACTTGGAAACTCTTTCCACCTTGATATTTTTTCCCTCTCAAATCACTCCAGCCGCATGGGCCCTTAGGGGAGGCTTTGCACAGCCCACCAGTGGATGCTTTACCTTCTCCCACAGCCCATGTAGCCTCCTGGGTCGAGACACCCCTCCTGATGGTCCCCCGGTACCCTACCAATGAGCCCGAAACTTTTTTGGCGACCAAAACAGGACTTCCTATATATCAATCTTTACTTCTGGACCATTACGGAGCTCCTCGTGGTGTCCGGAATCTCATTTGGGACCCCGAACAACCTTCGATCACCACTATACATAACTCTATACTACCAAAACGTCATCGCACCTTAAGTGTGCAGACCCTGCGGGTTCGAGAACTATGTAGGCATGACCGAGACACCTCTATGGTCAATAACCAATAGCGGGACCTGGATGCCCATATTGGTTCCTACATATTCTATGAAGATCTTAATCAGTTGAACCTCTATGTCAAGGATTCAGTTAATCCCATATATTGTTCCCTTTGTTCTCCGGTATGTTACTTGCCTGAGATTCGATCGTCGACATCTCCATACCTAGTTCAATATCGTTACCGACAAGTATCTTTACTCATTACGTAATACAAGATCCCGTGGCTAACACTTTAGTCACATTGCTTTCAAGGCTTGTTGTGATGTTGTATTACCGAGTGGGCCCTAAGATACCTCTTTGTCACACGGAGTCACAAATCCCAAACTTGATCCATGCCAACCCAATAGACACCCTCGGAGATACCTGTAGAGCACATTTATAGTCACCTAGTTATGTTGCGACGTTTGATACACACAAGGTACTCCTCCGGTGTCAGTGAGTTGCATGATCTCACGGTCATAGGAACAGATACTTGAAATGCAGAAAACTATAGCAATAAACTGACACGATCATATGCTATGTTTATAGTTTGGGTCTTGTCCACCAAATCATTCTCCTAATGATGTGATCTCGTTATCAAATGAAATCTCATGTCCATGGCTAGGAAACCTTAACCATCTTTGATCAACGAGCTAGTCTATTAGAGGCATACTAGGGACATGGTGTTGTCTATGTATCCACACATGTATATGAGTTTTCGATCAATACAATTCTAGCATGGATAATAAACAATTATTATGAACAAGTAAATATGATAATAACTAATTTATCATTGCCTCTAGGGCATATTTCCAACAGTCTCCCACTTGCACTAGAGTCAATAATCTAGCTCACATCGCCATGTGATTTGTTATGAATCTCACACCCAATGAGTTCTGGGGTTTGATAATGCTTTGCATGTGAAAAAGGTTTTAGTCAACGGGTCTGAGACATTCAGATCCGTGCGTACTTTGCAAATCTCTATGTCATACTGTAAACACTGCTACCACGCTCCACTTGGAGCTATTCCAAATGGCTAATCCACTATACGTATCCGGATTGCTACTAAGAGTCATCCGGATTGATGTTAAAGCTTGCATCGACGTAAGTCTTTACGACGAACTCTTTATCACCTCCATAATCGAGAAACATCTCCTTAGTCCTCTAGTTACTAAAGATAATTTTGACTGTTGTCCAGTAATCCACTCATGGATTACTCTTGTACCCCTTGACTTACTCATGGCAAGGCACACACAAGTGCAGTACACAGCATAGCATACTATACAGAGCCAATGGATAAGGCACAGGGGACGACCTTCGTCCTTTCTCTTTCTTCTGTCGTGGTCGAGCTTTGAGTCTCACTCAACTTCACACCTTACAAATCAGGCAAGAACTTTTTCTTTGATGGATCCATTTTGAACTCTTTCAAAATCTTGTCAAGGTATGTACTCATTGAAAGTCTCATCAGGCGTCTTGATCTATCTCTATAGATCTCGATGCCCAACAATTAAGTAGCTTTATCCAGGTCTTCCTTTGAAAAACTCTTTTCAAACAACCCTTTATGCTTTCCAGAAATTCTACATCATTTCCGATCAACAATATGTCATCCACATATGCTTATCAGAAATTACATAGTGCTCACACTCACTTTATTGTAAATACAAGTTTCTCATAAACTTTGTATAGACTCAAAAACTTTGATCACCTCATCAAAGTGTATATTCCAACTCCGAGATGCTTGCTCCAGCCCATAGAAGGATTGCTGGAGCTCGCACACCTTATAGCATCCTTAGGACTGACAAAAACCTTCTGGTTGTATCACATACAACCTTTCCTCAGGTAAACCATTAAGGAAACGATGTTTTGACATACATCTGCCAGATTTCATAATTGAAAAATGCAACAACTGCTAACATAATTCCAACATACTTTAGCATCTCTACGAGTAAGAAAGTCTCATCGAAATCAACTCCTTGAACTTGTCGGAAACTTCTTTGCGACAAGTTGAGCTTTATAAATGGTGACATTTACCATCAGCGTGTGTCTTCATCTTAAAGGTCCATTTGTACTCAACGACCTGCCATCAAACGAGCAAGTGTACCAAAGTCTATACTTGGTTTTCATACATGGATCCTTTCTCGGATTTCATGGCCTCTAACCATTTGTAGGAATCCGGGCCCATCATCGCTTTTCCACAGTTCGTAGGTTCATCGTTGTCCAACAACATGACCTCTAAGATAGGGTTGCCGTACCACTCAGGAGTAGTACGCGTCCTTGTCGACCTACGAGGTTCGATAGTAACTTGATTCGAAGCTTCATGATCATCATCATTAACTTCCTCTTCAACTGACGTAGGCTCCACAGAAACATCTTTCTGTGATGCGCTACTCCATGGCTAAAACAAAGGTTCAACAACCTCAACAAGTTCTATCTTCCTCCGACTCAATTCTTTTGAGAGAACCTCTTTCTCGAGAAAGGACCCGTTTTAGCAACAAATAGTTTGTGCTCGGATCTGAGATAGAAGGTATACCCAACTGTTATGTTAGGGTATTCGATGAAGATGCATTTCACCGCTTTGGGTTCGAGCTCATTAGGTGAAAACCTTTTTCACATAAGCGTCGCAGCCCCAAACATTAAGAAATGGCAGCTTAGGTTTCTATCAAACCATAATTCATACGGTGTCATCTCAACGGATTTAGATGGTGCCCTATTTAAAGTGAACGTAGTTGTGTCTAATGCATAACCTCAAAATGATAGTGGCAAAAACGATAAGAGACATCATAATTCGCACCATATCCAATAGAGCATGACTACGACGTATAGACACACCATCATACTATGGTGTTCCAGGTGGCGTCAGTTGTGAAACAACTTTTCACATTGTCTTAAGTTGTATACCAAATTTGTAACTCAGATATTCACCTCCACGATCATATCATAGACATTTTATCTTCTCGTCACGATGATCGCAAACTTCACTCTGATTCTGCTTGAACTTTTCAAACGATTCAGACTTGTGTTTCATTAAGTAAATATACAATATATCTACTCAAATCATCAATGAAAGTAAGAAAATAACGATATCCACCGCACGCTACAACACTCATTGGACCATATACATCAACATGTATCATTTCCAATAAGTCTGCCCGTTCCATGAAGCCGAAAAACGGGGTTTTAGACTTCTTGCCCAAGAGGCATGGTCCGCATGTCTCAACCGATTCAAAATCAAATGCGTCCAAAGATCCATCAACATGGAGTTTCTTCATGCGCTTTACACCAATATGACATTTAGCGGTAGTGCCACAAGTATGTGGTACTATCATTATTAACTTTGTATCTTTTGGCATCTATGTGATGAACATGTGTACTTCTACGATCAAGATTGAACAAACCATTCATTGGGTGCATGACCATTGAAGGTATTAATCATGTAAGCAGAATAACCATTATTCTCTGACTTAAATGAATAACCGTATTGCAATAAACACGATCTAATCACGTTCATGCTCAACACAAACACCAAATAACATTTATTTAGGTTCGTCACTAACCTCGAAGGTAGAGAGAGCGTGCGATGTTGATCACATCAACCTTGGAAACATTTCCAACACACATCATCACCTCACCCTTAGCTAGTCTCCATTTATTCCGTAGCTTTTATTTTGAGTTACTAACATTTAGCAATCGAACTGGTATCCAATACCTAGGTGCTACTAGGAGTACTAGCAAGGTACACACCAATAACATGTATATCAAATATACTTCTGTCGACATTGCTAGCGTTCTTAACTACCAGGTATTTAGGGTTGTTCTGCTTCAGTGACTGCTCTCCTCATAATAGAAGCACTTAGTCTCGGGTTTGGGTTCAACTTTGGGTTGCCTCACTAGAACAACAACTGACTTGCCATTCATGAAGTTTCCCTCCTTACCCTTTCCCTTTTCGAAACTAGTGGCCTGACTAATCATCAACACTTGATGGTCCTTCTTCATATCTACCTTCGTGGTGTCAAACATCGTGAATAGCTCAGGGATAACCATTTCCATCCCTGGTATAATTATAGTTCATCTCGAAGCCCTAGTAGCTTAGTGATAGTGACTTGGAGCACTATATCAATCACTGTCTTATCTGGAAGATCAACTCCCACTCGGTTCAAGCGATTGTAGCACCCAGACAATCTGAGCACATGCTCAACGATTGAGCTATTCTCCTTCTTCTTGCCGGCAAAGAATCTTGTTGGAGATCTCATATCTCACAACACGGGCACAAGCCTGAGATCCCAATTTTAGCTCTTAGAACATCTCATATGTTCCGTGACATTCAAAATGTTTTGGAGCCTCAATTCTAAACTGTAATGCATGACGCACTAAACTATCAAGTAGTCATCGGAACGGGCCTATCAGATGCTCACAACATCTACAGATGATGCTAGAGCGGGTGGCGCACCAAGCGGTGCATTAAGGACATAAGCCTTGTGTGCAACAATCAAGACAATCCTCAGATCACGGACCCAGTCCGCAATATTGCTACCATCATCTTTCAACTCTATTTCTCTAGAAACATATAAAAATTCAAGGGAGCTACAGCATGAGCTACAACATCATTTGCAAAGACACTACTGACTATGTTTATGATAATGAGTTCAATTAATCATATTACTTAAGAACTCCCACTCAAATTGACATCCCCCGGTCATTTGAGTGATACATGATCCAAATTCACCAACTCAAGTCTGATCATCACGTGAGTTGAGGTAGTTTCAATTGTGAACATCATCATGTTGATCATATCTACTATATGACTCATGTTCGACCTTTCGGTCTCTTATGTACCGAGGCCATGTCTGTACATGCTAGGCTCGTCAAGTTTAACCCGAGTGTTCTGCACGTGCAACACTGGCTTACACCCGTTGTATGTGAACGTAGAGTCTATCACACTTGATCATCACGTAGTGTCTCGACACGACGAACTTCCGCAACAGTGCACACTCGGGGAGAACACAATATCTTGAAATTTTAGTGAGGGATCACCTTATAATGCTACCGTCGTCCTAAGCAAAACAAGGTGCATAAAAGGATTAACATCACATGCAAATCATAAGTGACATGATATGGCCATGAGCTTGTGATTTTGATCTCCATCCTTAAAGCACTGGCATGATTCCCATCGTCACCGGCATGACACCATGATCTCCATCAACGTGTCCCCGTCGGGGTTGTCGCGCCCACCATGCTTCTACTACTATTGCTACCGCTTAGCGATAAAGTAAAGCATTACATAGTGCTTAAGGATTGACACGTAGGTCATACAATAATTAAAGACAACCCTATCGCTCCTGTCGATTGCCGTACTCATCGACATGCAAGTCATGATATTCTATACAATACATGATCATCTCATACATCACATAGATGTCATCATGTAATTGGCCATATCACATCACAACGTACCCTGCAAAAACAAGTTAGACGTCCTCTAATCGTTGTTGCAAGTTTTACGTGGATGCTACGGGTATCTAGCAAGAACAATTCTAACCTACGCAAAAACCACAATGGTGATACATAAGTTGCTTTTCAACCTTCTCAAGGACCGCCTTTGTCGAATCCGGTCCAACTAAAGTAGGAGAAACAGACACTCGCTGGCCATCTTTGTGCAACAAAGTTACACGTCAATCGATGGAACTGGTCTCTTTTAAGCGTACGAGTAAGGTTGGTCCAGGCCACTTCATCCCACAATACCGCTGAACCAAAACACGACCAAGGGAGGAAGCAATCTAAGCATCAACGCCCACAAACTCCTTGGTGTTCTACCCGAGATCTCATCTACACATAGACCTAGCACATGATGCCACTGTTGGGGAACGTTGCATGGGAAACAAAAAAAATTCCTACGCGCACGCAAAGACCTATCCATGGTGATGAGCATCTATGAGAGGGAGAGTGGATCTACATACCCTTGTAGATCGCTACACGGGAAGCATTAAGAAACGTGGTTGATGTAGTCGAACGTCTTCGCGATCCAAATCGCCGAGCGTCCCACGATCCCATCACGATTCATCTCGCGATCCGATCATGATCTGCCCTGCGGTCCCATCACGATCCGTCCTGCAATCAAATCACGAATCATCTTGCGATCTTGATCACGGTCCTTCCGATCTAGCGCCGAACGGACGGCACCTCCGCGTTCAGCACATGTACAGCTCGATGACGATCTTCGCCTTCTTGATCCTGCAAGAGGGAGCGGAGAGGTAGATGAGTTCTCCAGCGGCGCGACAGCATGGTGGCGATGATTGTGGAACAATTCGAGTAGGGCTTGGCCTAAGCACCGCTAAAACGATCTAGAGGAGAAACTGCGATCTAGAGGAAAGGGTAGCACGTGGCTGATTTTCTATGTCTCAAAACCCTCAAAACCTATAGTATATATAGGAGGAGGGAGGGAGGAGTCTTGGTGCACAAGGGGCCAGCCCTTGGCTTGGCGCAAGGAGGAGAGGAGGAGTCCTCCTCCAATCCTAGTAGGATGGGGACTCCTCCTTCCCACTTGGAAACTCTTTCTACCTTGAGTTTTTTCCCACTCAAACCACTCTAGCCACATGGGCCCTTAGGGGAGGTTTCGGCCAGCCCACCAGGGGCTGGTTTACCTTCTCCGACATCCCATGTAGCCTCTTGGGCCAAGAAACCCCTCCCGTGGTCCCCTGCTACACTACCGATGAGCCCAAAACTTTTCCTACGAGCAAAACATGACTTCCTATATATCAATCTTTACCTCCGGACCATTACGGAGCTCCTCCTAACGTCCGGGATCTTATCCGGGACTCCGAACAACCTTCAGTCACCATCATACATAACTCTATACTACCGAAATGTCATCGAACTTAAGTGTACAGACCCCGCGGGTTCGAGAACTATGTAGACATGACTGAGACATCTCTACGGTCAATAACCAATAGCGGGACCTGGATGCCCATATTGGTTCCTACATATTCTATGAAGATCTTTATCAGTTGAACCTCTATGTCAAGGATTCAGTTAATCCCGTATGTTGTTCCCTTTGTTCTTCGGTATGTTACTTGTCCGAGATTCAATCGTCGACATCTCCATACCTAGTTAAATCTTGTTACCGCCAAGTCTCTTTACTCGTTACATAATACAAGATCCCATGGCTAACACTTTAGTCACATTGCTTGCAAGGCTTATCGTGATGTTGTATTACCGAGTGGGCCCTGAGATACCTCTCCGTCACACGGAGTAACAAATCCCAGTCTTGATCCATGCCAACTCAACTGACACCCTCGAAGATACCTGTAGAGCACCTTTATAGTCACCCATTTACGTTGCGACGTTTGATACACACAAGGTATTCCTCCGGTGTCAATGAGGTGCATGATCTCATGGTCATAGGAACAAATACTTGTCATGCAAAAAACTGTAGCAATAAACTGACACGATCATATGCTACGCTTATAGTTTGGGTCTTGTCCATCACATCATTCTCCTAATGATCTGATCCCGTTATCAAAAGACATCTCATGTCCATTGCTAGGAAACCTTAACCATCTTTGATCAACGAGCTAGTCCATCAGAGGCATACTAGGGACATGGTGTTGTCTATGTATCCACACATGTATATAACTTTTCGATCAATACAATTCTAGCTTGGATAATAAATGATTATTATGAACAAGGAAATATGATAATAACTAATTTATCATTGCCTCTAGGGAATATTTCCAACACCAAGTCAGTGGAAGAGTAGTATCAAGAGATGGAGATGGCCATGATAAGAGCTAGTGTGAAGGAGGACGATGAGCAAACTATGTCACTTTTCTTGAATGGTCTAAACTACCAAACCGAGAAAATTGCGGATTTCCAACCATACTCCAACTTGCTCGAGCTAGTGCATCAATCCACCAAGCTGGAACATCAAGTTCAAGAGGACTACAAGTACTCCAAGACCTCCTACAAGACCTACGGTGCAACTACTCAAGCCTCTCCGACTACAACACCTTCACGACAGAAGATGACAAGTCAAGCTACAAGGTAAGTCATCTTCATCATCCCGTGATACATCTTCATCGTATCTACTTTTCCAAACTCTTTTGCCCTTGTTTTGGACTCTAATTTGCATGATTTGAATGGAACTAACCCGGATTGACGTTGTTTTCAGCATAATTGCCTTGGTGTTATTTTTGTGTAGAAATAAAAATTCTCAGATTGATCTGAAAATTTATAGAGAAACTTTTTGGAATTAATAAAAAATACCGGCGAAAGAATCAATCGGAGGGGGCCACCCATAGGTGGCAAGCCTACCAGGTGCGGCCACCCACTGGCTGCGCCTAGCAGGCTTTTGGGCCCCCTGTTGCTCCACTGACCTCAATTCCACTCCTATATATTCCTATTCATGGAGAAAAAAATCAAGGATAAGAGTTCATCGTGTTTCATGATACGGAGCCGCCGCCACCTCCAGTTCTTCCTCGGGAGGCCAGATCTGGAGTCCGTTTTGGGCTCCGGAGAGGGGAAATCGACGCCATCGTCATCAACAACCATCCTTCATCTATTGGGGAATGTTGCATGGGATACAAAAAATTTCCTACACACACGCAGACCTATCCATGGTGATGAGCATCTACGAGAGGGAGAGTGGATCTACATACCCTTGTAGATCGCTAAGCGGGAAGCGTTAAGAAACGCGGTTGGTGTAGTCGAACGTCTTCGCGATCCAAATCGCCGTGCGTCCCGCGATCTAATCACGATCCGTCCCGCGATCTAATCACGATCCGTCCCACGAACTTCATCATGATCCGTCCCACGAATTGATCGCGATCCGTCACACGAACTTGATGACGATCCTTCCGATCTAGTGCCGAACGGACGGCACCTCTGCGTTCAGCACATGTATAGCTTGATGACGATATCCACCGTCTTGATCCATCAAGAAGGAGTGGAGAGGAAGAAGAGTTCTCTGGCGGTGTGACGGCGCTCCGGCGATGGTGGTGGAGCTATTCCGTCAGGGCTTCGCCTAAGCACTGCAGAAATCCAATCTAGAGGAGAAACTATGCACTGGAGGAACGGGTAGCATGTGGCTGAAATTCTAGTGCAAAACCCTAAAACCCACCAGTATATATAGGAGGACAGGAGGAGAGGAGGCATCCTTGGCTTCCAAGCCAAAGGCTTCGGCTGAACCTACTAGGAGAGGAGGAATCCTCCTCCAATCCTAGTAGGACTAGGATTGCTCCTTTTTTTTCCTTTTTCCACCTTTTTCTTATTGGGTTTTCTTCTCCAGCCACATGGGCCTTGTGTGGGAGTTTCCACCAGCCCACTAAGGGCTGATATTCACTCTCCCACAGCCCATGAAGCCTCTTGGGTCGAAATACCCCTCCTGGAGGCCTCCCGGTACACTACCGGCACTCCCGGTACACTATCGATGAGCCCGAAACTTTTCTGGCGACCAAAACAGGACTTCCTATATATGAATCTTTACCTCCGGACCATTCCGAAGCTCCTCGTCACGTCTAGGATCTCATCCGGGACTGCGAACAAACTTCAGTCACCACCATACATAACTCTATACTACTGAAACATCACCAAACCTTAAGCGTGCAGACCCTGCGGGTTCGAGAACTATGTAGACATGACCGAGACACCTCTATGGTCAATAACCAATGGCGGGACCTGGATGTTCACATTGATGCCTACGTATTCTACGAAGATCTTTATCAGTTGAACCTCTATGTCAAGGATTCAATTAATCCCATATGATGTTCCCTTTGTTCTTCGGTATGTTACCTGCCCGAGATTCGATCATCGGTATCTCCATACCTAGTTCAACCTCGTTACCGGCAAGTCTCTTTACTCCATCCGTAATACAAGATCGCGCAACTAACACTTAGTTACATTGCTTGCAAGGCTTATTGTGATGTTGTATCACCGAGTGGGCCCTGAGATACCTCTCCGACACACGGAGTAACAAATCCTAGTCTTGATCCATGCCAACTCAATAGACATCTTTGGAGATACCTGTAGAGCACCTTTATAGTCACCTAGTTATGTTGCGACGTTTGATACACACAAGGCACTCTTCCGATGTCCGTGATTTGCATGATCTCATGGTCATAGGAACACATACTTGACATGCAGAAAACAGTAGTAATAAACTGACACGATCATATCCTATGTTTGTAGTTTGGGTCTTGTCCATCACATCATTCTCCTAATGATGTGATCCCGTTATCAAATGACATCACATGTCAATGGCTAGGAAACCTTGACCATCTTTGACCAACGAGCTATTTCACTAGAGGCATACTAGGGACAGAGTGTTGTCTATTTACCCACACATGTAATGTGTTTCCAATCAATACAATCATTGCATGGATAGTAAAATATTATCATGAACAAGGAAATATAATAATAAATACTTTCTTTATTGCCTCTAGGGCATATTTCCAACATCATCACCAATTCCATGATGCTCTCCGACGTTCGTGAGTAATTCCATCATAGGCTTGCTGGATGGTGATGGGTTGGATGAGATTTATCATGTCATCGAGTTAGTTTTGTTAGGGTTTGATCCCTAGTATCCACTACGTTCTGAGATTGATGTTGCTATGACTTTGTTATGCTTAATGCTTGTCACTAGGGCCGAGTGCCATGATTTTAGATCTGAAACTATTGTTTTTTCATGAATATATATGTGTTCTTGATCCTATCTTGCAAGTTGTAGACACCTATTACGAGTTATGATCCGCATCCCCCAAGGTGACAATAACTGGGATTCTTTCCAGTCATTACCGTAGTTTGAGGAGTTCATGTATTCACTAAGTGCTAATGCTTTGGTCCGGTTCTATATTAAAAGGAGGCCTTAATATCTCTTAGTTTCCATTAGGACCCCACTGCCACGGGAGGGTAGGATAAAATATGTCATGCAAGTTCTTATCCATAAACATGTATGAGTATATATGGAATACATGCCTACATTATATTTATGAATTGGAGCTAGTTCTGTGTCACCCTATGTTATAACTATTGCATGATGGATGCCATCCAACATAATTATCCATCACTGATCCATTGCCTAAGAGCTTTCCACATATTGATCTCTGCTAAGTTACTTCAGCATTGCTACTGTTACAATCACTACAAAACTTCTACTATTACTTTTGCCATCGTTATCATTACTTCCATACTACTTTGCTACTGAATACTTTGCTACAGATATTAAGTCTTTTAGGTGTGGTTGAATTGACAACTTAGATGCAAATACTCGAGAATATTCTTTGGCTCCCCTTGTGTCGAATCAATAAATTTGGGTTGAATACTCTATCCTCAAAAACTGTTGCAATCCCCTGTACTTGTGGGTTATCACGACCTTTTTCTGGCGCCGTTGCCAGGGAGCATAGCTCTATTCTCTGAGTCACTTGGGATTTATATCTGTTGATCACTATGAAGAATCTGAAAGATCCAAAAACCAAGATCTATCCCTCTACTACGAGGGGAGGTAAGGAACTGCCATCTAGCTCTGCAATTGATTCACCTTCTGTTATGAGTAAGTTTGCGACACCATCACCTGCTAGTAATTCTGATATGTCGCAAGTAATTGATGATGCCACTTCTGCTATGCATGATGCTTATGATGATAGTTTGCTTGATAATACTGTGCCACTGGGTGAATTTCTTGATGAAAAAATTGCTAGAGTCAATGCTGAAAATTATGATACTTCTGAAACTGATTAAATTATTGAAACTAGACACTATGAGACAACTGCTAGACCTAGCCCTCCTAGATATGAATTGCCTGATATTCTCGAGGGTTATGTTACGGAAGGAGAGGTAGCTATGGACTTTCTTGCTTGTAAGGATAGAGATGATCTTAAGAAATTACTATGCAAGTGGAAAGAAAAATCTTTGAATGCTAGAATGAAATATGATCCTAAGTTTGCTACTTCACCTATCTTTGTTACTGATAAGAATTATGAATTCTCCGTCGATCCCGAGTTAATCACTTTGGTTGAATACGATCCTTTCCATGGATATGAATCTGAAACTGCTATGGCACATCTCACTAAACTGAATGATATAGCCACCCTATTTACTCGTGAGGAAAAAATTCATTATTATTATATTCTCAAGTTGTTTCCCTTCTCATTAAAGGGTGATGCTAAGATATGGTTCAATTCTCTTGCTCCTGGTTGTGTGCGTAGTCCCCAGGATATGATATATTACTTCTCTGAAAAATATTTTTCTGCCCATAAGAAACAAGCTGGCTTGCAAGAAATATTTTACTTTGTCTCCCACAAGCTTGGGGGAGGCTTCTCCAATTACTAAATGCTTTGTCTAATCATCCTCTCAAGTAAAATGAAATACTTGATATCTTTTATAATGGACTAACCGATGCTTCTAGGGACCATCTAGATAGTTGTGCTGATTGTGTTTTCAGGGAACGAACTATTGAAGAAGCTGAACTACTATTGAATAATATATCGAGCAATGATAATGATTGGACTATTCCCGAACCACCTTCGAGAAAAGAGGTATTCTATTTCTCAGTCCTGAAGATATGCAAGAGGCAAAGAAATCTATGAAAGAAAAAGGTATTAAAGATGAAGATGTTAAGAATCTACCACCTATTGAAGAAATACATGGTCTTGATAACCCGACACAGGTAGTAGAGGTAAACACTCTTCGTAGATTTGATGAAGGTGATATTCCTTATAATAAGTCTCCTAGCCAATGCTTGGATGAGTTTGATAATTTTGTTGTTAAGCAAGAAAATTTTAATGCTTATGTTAGTAGACAATTGAAACACAATGCTTTCATGCTTGATCGCTTAGGTAATTATATGAGTGGAACTATCAATGATCTTAAACTGATTAGTAAACATGCTTCCATGGTAACTACTCAAGTAGAACAAGTACTTGAGGCACAAAATGATTTGCTTGATGAGATGAATAGTAAGAACAATGATCATTCTGTTAAAGTTGTGACTAGAGGTGGAAGGATGAATCGGGAACCTTTGTATCCTGAGGGCCACCCTAAGAGAATTGAGCAAGATTCTCAAAGGAGTAATATTGATGCACCTATTCTCTCCAGTAATAAGAGGAACAAGGATGATGATAGAACTTTGCATGCTGCTAGTGAACCTGATATGGATACACCTGAAAACCCAAATGGCATTTCTGTTTCTTATGCTGAGACACAATCTGGTGATGAACATGAGCCTAGTGATAATATTAATGATGATGTTCATGTTGATGCTCAACCTAGTAGTGATAATCATGTGGACATCGAACCTGTTGTTGATCTTGATAACCCACAACCTAAGAATAAAAGATATGAAAAAAGAGATTTTATTGCTAGGAAGCATGGTAAAGAAAGAGAACCATGGGTTCAGAAACCCATGCCCTTTCCTCCTAAACCATCCAAGAAAAAGGATGATGAGGATTTTGAGCGCTTTGTTGAAATGCTTAGACCTGTCTTTTTGCGTATGTGCTTGACTTATATTCTGAAAATGTCTCCTTATGCTAAGTATATGAAAGATATTGTGACTAATAAAAGGAAGATACCAGAAGCTGAAATTTCCACCATGCTTGCTAATTATACTTTTAAGGGTGGAGTACCAAAGAAATTAAGAGATCTAGGAATACCAACTATACCATGCTCTATTAAAGGGAATTATGTTAAAACTGCTTTATGTGATTTGGGAGCTAGTGTTAGTGTTATGCCTTTATCTTTATATCGTACACTTTATGTGAATAAGTTGACACCTACTGAAATCTCTTTGGAAATGGATGATAAATCAACTGCTCTACCTATCGGTATTTGTGAGGATGTACATGTCATAGTTGCAAATGCTACTATCTTAACAGACTTTGTTATTCTTGATATTCCCGAGGACGACAGTATCTCGATCATCCTTGGTAGACCCTTTTTGAATACTGCAGGGGCTGTTATTGATTGCAACAAAGGCAATGTCACTTTTCATATTAATGGTAATGAGCATACGGTACACTTTCCGAAGAAACAACCTCAAGTTCATAGTATCAACTCCATTGAAAAAAATTCCAATGATTATTATTGGAAATTTTGAATTCCCTCTTCCTACTGTCAAGAAGAAATATGATATACTTATTGTTGGGGACATGCATATCCCCATTGACATAACTTAGTGTTATTCGAAAATTCTTTGGTTTCATGTTATTCAAAAGAAGTTTGTTAATAAGACTTGATCAACCTTATTGATGGATCCTTTTCGATAAGCATGAGATGGATGAATTTAGAAAGCACAACTTTCTGTACCCAACTGTTACTTTCTACTCCCTCCGTCCGGGTTTATTAGGCCCCTGGGCGAAGGGAGCGCGTCCGCTCTTATTAGGCCGCTGCATCGACTCGGCTATCAAAAGCCAAAAAACACTTCGATCTCCCTGGCTGTGGTTCATCTTCCAAAGCGTCGTAGTAAATTTCCAGCTGTTGCACTATATAAATTGAGACTACTACTCGTACTCCTCTTAGCACAACACCACGGCAGTACTGGTTCCAGGAAAGAAACCAGCGGCTCGCCGGATGCAGCACACTACCATGTCGTCGCGGCCGGAGGCGGAGCACAGCGTCGACGTCGATCCGGACGCCGAGACCCAGTCCGGGCTGGGCTTGGACGCGTCGCCGCCCGACCTCGTCACTACTGGGCACGCAGAGATCGACGTCGATGATGCATCGCTGGTTGGGCATAGCGTCGAAGTCGATCCGGACGTAGAGACCCAGTCCGGTCTTGGCTTGGTCGCACCACCGTCTGACCTCATCGCTGCTGGGCATGCAGACCTCGGCATCAAGGATACGTCGTAGGCGGAGCTGGGCTTGGGTGTCCAGGACATGCATGTATGTATTCATGCCTTGGCCATGGTTTTGTATGATGAACAACAAATGATGCATGCTCGCTTTGTCTTTACATGATGGCTACATACAGGGCGGCGTGGTCGACGTGGGGCAGGGCATCCTCACGCATGCCCACGACGTGCTCGACATCGCGCAGGGCATCCTCGCACTCGCCCGAGAGGGTCCAGATCTCGGGGCGCTGCTGGACCAGGTGGAGGCACTCATGGACAACGTCACGGCTCTCATCGACAACGCCACGGCATTGGTGAACCAGCGACCTGTGTGCTCCGCAGGGAGGAGGGATTCGTCGTGCCGAGGAGTGCTACAAACGGCCGCACTCGTGTGTGGTTAGAAATGCTGGAAGATGATGTAACAATACCACCTCCATTGGTAGGTTCATTCGCTTCGATGATGAGGTATATGGATAGAAGGAACCGCGAGAAAAAAAAAGAAAATGAATGGCAGAACTGCTCTGAAAAAGAATGAGACGAGAAAATGCATGCAGTTTTAGATAACAAAATGAGATCATTGCATTACATATTCAGGCTACAAATTCGAGTGCCGTGGCTACAAAATCTAACCAGAATTGAAATATTCTAGTGCCGCGACTACAAATTCGGGCTCACAAGGTAGCCTACGTGGTAGTTTGCCCCTTCCAAAAGACTTCTTCTTAAGGTGAGGAAGATCATAGTCTATGGAACCCTTGTGTTTTATTATTTCTCGCATTACGGCTTGGTGGCTAAGGAACACACGGTTGGACTTGTCTGCATCATGTTCATTCCAGGTCTCATCCATTTTTTGAAGAATATCTTGAAGATTCTTTGGCATCTTTTTCTCAAACACGGACTGAAGAGAGTTGAACACGCCAAGATCTAGAGCATTAGTGTCCAGAGAATTAGGTGGCTGCATCACAACCCTAATGTCCCAACCACCTTGAGTAGCGGCCGCACGTACTGCCGGATCATCTGGTCGAACATGTGTCTTGGCATTGTCCTGTTGGATGAAAATAGACTTGCACCGATCCTCTTGCGGCCACTTCTCCTTGATTGCCGGCAACACCTTTGTGGTCAAGTATTCCCGGCTCTTCTCCATGCCGACTCTATCGCATGGCTTGAGCTCCAAAGTTCCTCTAGGCCTGTTTGGGCTTCTCCTCTGCGCCGGTTTCCACTCAACATAGGGCCAAATTCCAATTTTACCATCAAAAGTACAATTGCCTTGCATATCATATCTTGCCCTAGCAACTGCAGCAAGAAACATGATCTTCTCAATGTGGCCCTTGTTTTTGGCGTGCCTCACGGGATTTGGCTCATTGATGCCCAAATAAACCCCTTGTGTTTTCCTTGTACGATAAAACCACTTTTCATCAATATGGACCACATTGAACGAATCCTTGAAGACAGGGTTCTCCGGCACACTAGCAGGTTCTAGGTTCAAAATGCAATACATGACACGAGCTTTCTTGTTTTCTTCCACTAGCATAGGCTTGAGTTCATTGGTGTGTTTGCGCAACTCATGTTCCTTCAAAAGCATGTGAATGGTGGTCTTTGACATGTTCAATGCACCGGCAACATCCCTAATTGTTGTTCGATCATTCAGAGGGACGGCAGCTAAAGCATCTGAGTCCAATGTAACACGCTTTCTACCAACTCTGCCCGCCCTCTTGTTGATAACCGCATTCACGCCACCACCTCTCCTACCATTGTCCCATATCCGCCGAAGAACCCTAACTGACACTTTATGTTTATCTGATATTTTCTTAGTCATGCCATGTTTCAACGGACCACGACCATTATCTCCAGAATGGCTGTATACAGTGAACGCTTATCGTCATCGGTATGAAATGTCCTTCTCCTCCTATTGGCCATCACATCTGGAAACAAACATAAGATTATAATTTTGTTAAACACCAAGTTTGAAATTTGGCCAACAAAATTTCCTACTAAATTTTTTAAAAAAATGTGCAATCTGAAAGCATAAAACTTTATTAATGCTAATCATGTAAAATTGTAATAAGTATACATGTGCAGAGTTTATCTATGAAACTAACAAAAAAAATACGTACTGCTCCATTGCATATTCAAACTATGAAAAAACAAGTGTTCATACGCAAAGCAAGAAAACCTACTTAGATCGATGCCGCCTTCCTTCCCGTGCTGATCCATGCCGTGGTCATCCTCGCCATTCTGGTCCGTGCCATGGCCATCCTCGACATGGTGGTCCGTGTCGTGGCCGTCTTCCTTGCCGTGCTGGTCCATGCCGTGGTCATCCTCGCCGTTCTGGTCCGTGCCGTGGCCACCCTCGACGTGGTGGTCCGTGTCGTGGCCGTCTTCCTTGCCGTGCTGGTCCATGCCGTGTCCGTCTTCCTCTCCACGCCCTCGGAGTGCCGTCGTCGTGTGCGACGTACGCGCCGCCGTCGTGAGAACCGAAAGCGCCTCCGTCATGTGCGACGTATGCGTCGCCGTTGTGTGCGCCGTACGCGCCGCCGTCGTGAGAACCGAAAGCGCCTCCGTCGTGTGCGATGTACACGCCACCGTCGTGTGCTCCATACGCGCCGCCGTCGTGAGAACCGAAAGCGCCTCCGTCGTGTGCGCCGTACGCGCCGCTGTCATGTGCGCCGTACGCGCCGCCGCCCTCATGCCCGGCGAACCCTCGACCGCCGCACCGGCCGAAACGAAGATGGCGTTCAGCGTCGAACGAGATGCCTATGTCACGAATGGCAGCTTGTCCTCGTCCGCAGCCGGCATGACCGAGACCTAGCCGACCTTGCCTGCGGCCGTTGCTCCCTTCTCCTTTGCCATGAACTTGCAGCTCTGGTGGTATGTTAAGATCGAAAGTAAGCATAGCTCGATGACTTTGCAATGGGAAGATGCTTAGAGCATGCCTGTATTTATAATGGAGACACTAAGTTCCTTTTCAAATTTTCAATCCCGGCGGGAGCTGTACATGGCACGAGCTGTACTAATCAAAAACATGGCGCGAGCTTGCTCTATAAAGCAAAATTGCAAAAAAATGGCGGGAGCTTGCTCTACAAAGCTAGATGGCGCGAGCTTGCTCTCCCAACCAGCCAATGCATGCGCTTGTGATCCTCCTTTGATTGGTGCATGCATGCGCCATGTAGCGTCTGAGCGCTCGCGAAAAAGTACCGCCCGCGTGAGCTGGCGCGCGCCAGGGAATTAAGCTGAGCGTGGGGTTGCATGCTAGCGAAGCCGTATTTGCTTTGGCAGTAAATCATGCATGGAAACCGAAGGAGCGGCACTTATTCCAGGGCATTAATCATGGTGTCTTGGTACCTGCAATCTGGTCGGGGGCCTAATAAACCCGGACGGAGGGAGTATTAGCTAGATTAAATTAAGTAAAAATGCTATTATTTTTCTGTTTTCTGAGTTTTCCGTGCAATAGAAAAATGACCTGAAAATAAAAGTTCTTCAAATACCCTAAAAATGGAGTATGATTTTTTTTGGAATATTTAAAAATATCTGGCACTAAGCACACAGCAGGGGGCTGCACCAGTGGGTCACAAGCCCACAAGGCGCAGCCACCCCCTGGCAGTGCCTAGCAGGTTTGTGGGTCCCATGTAGCCCCCTTCACTTATTGCAACACCCATCCACTTTATCTTCCTCTAGAAAAATCCTACCATTGCTCAAACCTGTGTTCTAGCTCATTTTGCTCCCATTTTTGATCTCCTTGTGCAAAGCTTCATTCGTGAAACTATTTTGGGAGCTTGTTCTTCGGTATGTGACTCCTCCAATTGCCCAATTAGTTTTTGTTCTAGTGCTTTATATATTGCAATTTTTTTGCTGATGTGGTCACCATGTTCTTGAGCTTGCATGTCAAATTTGTATGGTCCCAAGTAGTTTTGATGCATGATATAGTCTCTAGGTATTTGTGGGAATAGTTGCTATGAGTTTTTTTGAGTTTTGTTCACCTTTATTTTGGGTCACTAAAAATTTTAGAATTTTTTAGAGTAAGAAATTCTGAGGAGATTGTTAAGAGGCTCTTCAAGCCAGAGTTCTAAGGAAGATGAAAATGAGATGAAGAAGAAACCCAAGTATAATCTTCCTCGCGTCGTAGAAGTTCGACCATGTGAATGGCCGAGTGACACATTCTTGAGGGCGGCCGACATTTATGAAGATTTCTATTATTTGGCTGAGAATGCAGGCCTCGCCGACTTCCTCGATGATAAGTGTGACCAGTACCTCTTGCTCACGAATACCTTTGTGCAAATTTTTCATTTTCCTGTTAGGGAAGACCCTCCTACATTATAATTTCACTTATATGATGTGCCTAATAAAATGAAACTTTATGATTTTTGCAAAGTTTGCAAAATACCCTATGAGGGTAGCATCAGGGAACCACGTCCTAGAGACATGGAAGATTTTATTGCTGCAGTCACAGTAGAGGAAGAGAGAGGGGTGTCAAAGGCAAGAGCAGCTAGTTTACATTTTCCTGTGCTATGCTATTATTCATTATTTGTCGGGAGGTGTTTAGTTGGTCATTGGGAGAGTCGAGGTCTTAGTGCCCCTGATCTCACCATTCTGTGCCATGCTTTATTGGCTGATAGAACCTTTAGTCTGGGCGTTATGGTGGCCCAACAGTTGAACTCCAACCATTTGAGGGGGCCATATTCAGAGGTATATATGCATCTCGTCTGGCCAAACATTTTGAGATACCCATTAGGCTTGATGAGGAAGATGAGAGGCTGCTACCCTCGAAATTCTTAGATTATGACCGTATGGTAGCACATGATGTTATTAAGAAAAATGATGATAGGAGGCTGCTTTACAACTTAGTTTTTAGCTAAGGTACTTGTGAGATTATTACTCTGCCTACTTCTTCTTTGTTCGATATTCACTCATGAAGGTACACCATTATGCCCAGAGACATTTACAGATATTGGTGTCTGACGCAACCCCCAGCTCCAGAACCAGCGCCAACCCTTGATCTATACCCTGAGCCAGTTTTTCAGTGGGACCCATAGGAGCTCACCAACCAATGGAACTCTGAGGACGCTCCGGAGTATCCGCGAGAGAGTTGTTTCCAGCCATGGCCCTAGATGAACTTAGGCCAAAAGCCTAAGCTTGGAGGAGTATGTATCTCTCACCGACATTACATTCATGTCCACACACTCATCTTAGTAGTCGGTATTAATACTTCTTCATTGTACCATCCATGGTAGTTTATTTCTTTTTTTTCTTTATCACTTTCTTCTTGTGTGTTTAATTAACTTTGAGAAAAATTCAAAGAAATTACTTATAGCCTTACCTTCTAGTTTGCTTAGTTGTAGCATTAAAAGAAAACCCAAAAAGTTTTTTCGTTTTTGTTTTGCTGTTGGTAGCTTGCCCGTGTAAATAGTTTTTCTTGTTCCTATTTTGATTTTTCTTTCTTTGGTCCGTAAGGAGAAGACCACTATGAAAATGTTGTGTAGCGACCCGACCCAAAACGACAAGCCTCTGTGTGTTCTGTGCCATCCCTGGATCAGTATGCTGGCAATCACATGTAAATAACGTAAAACTGATATATACCTTAAAATAGCAGCGGAATACAGTCAACGGGAGTGGAGTCCCAATAACACCAACGGCAGGTTGAGTGTAGACCGTAACCCTGAATCGTACTCTTACCCATCATAGAAGAGTATCTCCAACATAAGACATTGCAGCCGTGTAGGTCAGCATTTTGAATATGCCGGCAAGATCACCATAGCAGAACAGAAGATAGAAACTATACTATATGCAATAAGGCTTTATGGCTCTGTGGCTAAGTTTTTGCACAAAATCTGATTTTATTTTCCTACAACAAAGGAATATCAAGAATTTCACTATGGAGTTACCTATCATGACATGGTTCCGCCAACCAATGTCTCAATGCCCATAAGTATCATAAGTTGCCCACAATTAGTTATCAGTCCAGTGTTGAGAGTTCAGAGATAGATCCAAGTCCAGAGGCTCAAATTGTCCGTAACCGGGGACACTGCTAATCGATTAGGTTTAACTCTGCAGAGTGTTGTGTACTTTACCCACAAGATTCTTTCCCTCCTGGTAAGTCCTCGCACTGCCTGGTGTTTGAGAACAGGACGAAAGAAACATGGTCTTTCAGAGTGTTTCCCTGACTACTGTCAGTGCCCATCCATTCCTAACGTCGACTACATCTCGTAGCACTGCCCAGCCAGAGTCACAACAAAGATCGACCAAGCCAGAGCCCATAATGACTTGTGGCTACACAGGTAAGCTTCTGGGCATGAAGTATTCATCCTTCCCTTTGAGTCTGGGTGAGGCTTTCCGTGTGAATACTGGCCATCTCCAGCAACACCTAGGCAAATCCACTGGCTTCTCCAGGGTGCCGTTCCGACCATCCCTCACCCAGTAGTGTGTATTGAAAAACTTGTTTCTCGAGTCTCGAAGTCTTGAGGTCTTGAATATGCAGGTCTTGAAGAAGCCTTCATGAAGTCGTCGTTTTGACGTGGAGTCCCCCTTCTCACACCAGTCACGAACACTCATACCAGACCCCGTCTACTTTAGCATAGCATTGCACTAACTAGCGTTCCCGGGGCTTTAGTAACAAGTGGTGGGTTCCTACCTCATGCATTCTACTCAACTACAAGAATTTCAATAACACTACGGGAGGGATTTGTTGAATGATGTCACTACATGCAATAAAACATAGGTATGAAAAGATGGTCAAAGTGAACTTGTCTGGTATTACTTGATGAAGATAGTCGCTCTCACAATTTGGATAATTCTACTCGTCACACTCCGAGAAATCTATCGTAAGTAAATAACATTCAATAAACATTCATGCCAAAACAAAGAACCGAAAGAACGCAAGAACAAAACATGTCTTGGAGCGAATATAACAACATACTAGGGTTAAATAAGAAAGGATAGGTTCTAACTGTGTTGTAAAGTGAAAGTGGAGGAATCAACTCAAAAGAGTTAATGGATGATGAACTATTGCTATATAAGCTTAGGTTGGAGAGACTACGGAAGACAATCCAAGGTATGAGAGAACAACATGAATGTTGTTTGACAAATAGCATAAGACATAAGCATTTATTTGTAGAAAGAATTTAATTGAAATCGAGCACTACAACACAAGTTATAGCGAGTTGAAGTATGAAATAAATTGTAAATTCAAGTATGAATTGAATCTCAATTCACAAAGGTCAAAATAAGTTGAACCGAAGTACGATGGTTATGAATAGAAATATATGACACGAGTATTTAGGGGCAAAAAAAGAATCAATTGAAACGGTGTTACACTTTGCAAGATATGATCAAATGAAGGTTTGGATTCAAATTGAATTGCTCAAATTTGAAAGGTTCAAAGATTGAAACTAATGATGTACTATATATGGGAAGTCAATATGAACGTGTAGAAAAAAGAATTACTAGGTTCAAGATGACGGATCAAAAGTTATAAGCAATTCAATATGGCATTGAATTAGCTTAGTACGGTGTGTGAACACATTTTGGGACTAATAGAGAAGTATGAGCAAGATCAAAATTATATGTTGAAACGATAACGCTAATGATGTGAACGGAAAGATTACTTCGATACGGATCCGACGCAATTGGATTCATCAGAAACGGAGCTACGGATAAAAAGATATGATTAAAAGAAGTTTGAATATAAATCTGAATAAATTTGAAAATTTGAAAATTTGAAAATAGTTGACGTGATAGGTTGATTGGATAGGTGAGGTCAAGATGAAACTCTAGGCGTTGGTTTCGTCTAATTCTGATAAACGAATAAAAAGTTATGGCTCTTTGAAAATTTTGGGCCAAGCTGTTTTACGGAGGAAAAATGCTATGTCTAAAAGAATTCTAGGACTTATGAGTAAATACGGAGACTAATTAATAATCTAATTACTCTATCGTATACTACCATAGAAATACTAGTCTAGGAATATTAAACTACAGGAGTATAAAAGAAAATACGAAGAGAATACCTTTATAATGCAGAGAAGATATAAATCCAAGGAGGAGACGACTTCCAGAAATCCCGCCGGAGAGAAGAATTTTTTGTTATAAAGCTAGTCAAACCGAAACGATTCGATTCAACCCGAAGTGGATGAGTTTTGGGTTCACCTATGGGTCTATATTTATAGATGGAAGGGACGTGCAAAGGTCTAAAGCTAAGCGAGGTGGGACTAAAATCATAAACAAAGAGGAAAAGAGAGAAGAAGAGGGCCACATGGGCTTCGGTGGCTGAAAAAAAAATTGTCCCGGATGAACAGTGTCCGTAATGAACAGTGTTTTCTGTTTTTTTAAAACCAGCAAATAAAAACAAATAAAAAAATAGACAAACATTTCATATAGGCATATTATATATCAAAATTTTCATAAAAATATTTCCTAAAACATGAACATTTTTTCAAGGCCGAATAAAATACTTTAAAAAATAGTATTTTTTTGCAATAACTCCAAAATGAAAAGAAACTAGAATTTCAAATAAATGGCAAATAGTTTTTTATTTTAAAATTTGAGTCAAAACATTGTATCTGATTTTTGAGTGTCATTTACCTCCTCTCATTTGATTTTATAAGAGGGTTTTGAAAATATTTGAACTCAAAATTGAATAGGGATTCGAAATAGAAAATTTTGGGAAAGTCATTTTATTCCCTCTCATTAAAATTTCAAAAGTTTCAAAATTCCACTCAATTTCACACAATCAATCACACAACATTCAAGCAAACAATCCTACTTATTTATTTAATTAAACATTCCAAAATTTAGAATTTTGGGATGTTACTAACTACCACACTTAAAATGAATCTCGTCCTCGAGATTCGAAAAGGCTAGAAAGAAAAGGTTAGGGTTTGGGGGATCTAGAAAAAATCCATTGACGTGGAAGGTGTGGGGTCTACCACACTTAAAATGAGAGTGACTGGTCCCTCAAAATCATGACAGTCCTGTGGGCGCATCTGTCTGTTCACATTCTTCACGATAGCTCCTTCGGTGATGCTCTTCGTTATATCAAAATCTTGAGTTCTCACATCAAAATGTATTTCTTCCGACACTGGGTCTTCTTAACTGACAGGTCTCGCATTCATTCTAAGTAACTTATCGAAGATCTCATGATGGTCTACCATTTGTGGTTATCTTGCAGTGAAATGGGTCTTGGCTTCATTCCTCACCGTAATATTCCTATGTGTGACAGCAACTGTCATGTACAAGGGGTTTCATCATACCATTCTAAGGCTTAAACAAAAGCTTCAAAGAACGTCGTCTCTTTACTATGGGTAAGTCACTCAGATTTACCATTCCGAATAGCAAGAGAATGATAAGAGTAAGTCGTCATGGTGGCCAAACCATGTCGCACTGAAATAATTACCTTGTATAAGGTTTAGTGAATCTCGTATTCTAACACTTGGGATTCCTCACAAGCATTGCAGAAATTTCTCTTGTCAATGAACGAATTTCGGATAAATCCTTTGATTCTGCAAGCTAAGAAAAACATCTATCGTTTCTTCACAACTCTCAGGTTATCGTAATACTCCTAAGAAAAACGTTTGCTGGTCCGTCATAGCTTCTTCCAAGTCTCTGC